>OX579677.1:53784999-54401595 GCA_951230905.1 Cheilosia variabilis
ACATGGCTAAAATATCGAGAAGACTTGAAGGCACTACATGACATCAAAATACCAAGACATGTCTTTTCTAACCAGGTCCCAAAAAGCGTACAATACCACATATTCGCTGATGCCTCAGAAAAGGCATATGGAGCAGCCACATACGTCAGAGCCGTTACTATTAAAAATCAGATTATAGTCCATCTACTCTGCGCTAAATCGAGGGTAGCTCCATCAAAAAAGGGCAATCTGTCATCTCAAACAACTATTCCTAGATTAGAATTGTGCGCAGCTAAACTTGCGGCGCAGTTGATGTCACGTCTCCAAACTGACCTCAAAATTCAAAATAAGGATGTATTTCTATTGACAGACGCTGAAATAGTACTAAACTGGATAAATTTGACTTCATCGGCCACTCTTCCGACCTTCGTTGCAAATCGGGTAGCAGCAATACAACAATTAACTACTCCACAACAATGGCGACATGTATGTTCTAAGGAAAATCCCGCAGACATATTGTCAAGAGGCCTTTCACCAACAAGTTTACAAGGGAATCTTCTTTGGTTTTATGGACCGCGATTCTTACATGGCGCGGAAAGCATATGGCCACCTAAATTTGAAAGGGCCACAGACCGACAAAGGAAGGACATATCGCTATCAGCAACTGTTGAGAATAGTCATGTTTTAGAAGACTGCATTTTGAATACAATCAATCATAAAAACTCGTTTCAAAGAACAGTACGTATAATAGCATATATGCTTCGGTTCAGACAACATGCGAAAAAACAGTGCGATACCAGTAAGGCAACCACACATAGCGCTTTTTTCGACAGTTTTGAACTAGATCAAGCTCGTAAAACGCTGATTAAACTTATACAGAAATCTGGATTCAAAGACGATATAATTCAGCTCCAAAGGCACAACGAGGTTTCTAAGAAGAGTCTATTAGCAACACTTGCACCATTCCTCGATCAAGAGGGAATCATTCGAGTTGGTGGACGTATAGAATCATCTGTGCTTCAATATGATGCAAAACACCCCATTCTGATGCCGTATTCCCATCCATTTACAAAACTATTACTGATGGAGATTCATCGAGATAACAAACATGCTGGTCCGCAGACCATATTAGCAATTGCCAGACAAGGGTACTGGCCAATCAAAGGCAAAACGCTCGCTCGATCCATTGTCCACAGCTGTGTCTTCTGCGCAAGATCAAGACCAAAACTTTTATCACAAATGATGGGAAACCTGCCGGCGGATAGGGTACAGCCTGCTCGCCCATTTTTAAACACGGGCATTGACTTTTGCGGTCCAGTCTACACCCATTACAAACTCAGAGGAAAACGTCCCCAAAAGTCGTATATAGCAGTTTTTTGCTGCTTTGCAACAAAGGCATGCCACTTGGAACTCGTTACCGACTTAACTTCAGAAGGTTTCATTGGTGCACTCAAAAGATTCATGGCAAGACGAGGCCACTGCAGTAACATCTACTGCGACAACGCTACCAATTTTGTGGGAGCTAAAAATAAACTGACAGAATTAAGTCAATTCATTGACTCAACGAGGGATAAAGAAAAGATCGCAGCTTCGTGTACAAAAAGGGGATGCGACTTCAATTTTATACCCCCGCGATCACCACACTTCGGAGGGCTTTGGGAGGCAGCAGTCAAGTCTGCCAAAAACCTTTTGCAACACACACTGGCCACAGCCTCACTGACTTACGAGGAACTCGAAACTGCCATAATCGAAATAGAGGCTATACTGAATTCTCGACCAATAACGCCTATGTCATCATCTCCGAACGACTTTGCTGCTCTGACCCCAGGTCACTTCCTCATCGGAGAGCCAATCACCAGCACCATTGACCGAATTGCAAAACCCGAAAAATCTTCACTTCTTACTAGGTGGAAACTGGTCACGCACGTAAAAAACGAGTTCTGGCGGCGTTGGTCAACTGAATACCTGAATCAATTACAGTCAAGATATAAATGGAAAGAAAAATGTCATCATATAGAACCAGGAATGATGGTCATACTGAAGGAGGATAATCAGCCAAGTCTCAATTGGCCATTAGGTAGAATCATTAATGCCATTAAAGGGCATGACGGATTAGTGAGAGTAGCGGATGTGCAAACTTCATCAGGCGTTTTTCGCCGCGCTATACAAAGATTAGCACCACTTCCAATACAACAACCACAACCTAATAGTGAGACTTCCCAAGTTCAGTTGAAACGTCATAACAGTGAAATACATGACCCAGGAGAGTCATCACGAACCAATGACCCTAGCGAAGACAATGCTCCTGCACCACCAAAACGGAAAGGCGGACTATCCCTTGGAACATCCTTAGTTACTTTATTCATCGCTTGTACAATGATGTCTACAACAACAGCAATAAGGGAAGTTGAAATCAACACATTTGACACTAAACCTGGAATATATTTTGACAATCTGGGAACATCAAACCTAGTAACACATAGATGGAATTTAGTCATATACTACGATCTAGAACCATACTGGAATCAATTAGAGGCTGTCGGCAATAGCACCATTACACTTCGACACCTCTGTGAAAGGATACAACAGAAGACGTTATGTACCCAAGTTACCGATCTCATCTATCGTACATATCAAGACGCATATGAAGACAGCATTTTATTTGCTAAAAGCAACATCAAACGATCCAAAAGAGGGGCATTCAATTTAATAGG
Organism: Cheilosia variabilis; assembly: GCA_951230905.1. Classification (NCBI taxonomy): domain Eukaryota; kingdom Metazoa; phylum Arthropoda; class Insecta; order Diptera; family Syrphidae; genus Cheilosia; species Cheilosia variabilis. Next base: position 53,787,693 of record OX579677.1, read on the forward strand.
AAACATGGCAAACAGCTTATTCGGAGTCTTAGATTCTCAGTATGCAGAGGAGATGTCTAGAACAATCGACAAAATACAAGGCAATGAAGATCACCTTCTAGATCTGTCAAAAAACCACACTTCAATAATGGAATCCACCATAAACATTATTAAGCAAAACCAAGAAACTTTAGATCAACAGCATGAATCACTTCGAAAACAAATGAAGGAAGTGATCAATCGGATTAACAATAACACAGAAGCATCATACCAACTGAAAATTCAGCAACTATTTTCGTCATGGTCTATGTTTACAACACTACTACTTACAAATATTCAACGTACACAATCAGCAATAACACACGCTCTATCAGACATTCATCAAGGAAGAATAAGTCACTTGCTCATCTCTCCACACCAAATGAAACAGCAAGCGATAATAATAAAAAACAATCTATCACCATCATACCGTCTTCCAACAAGCACAGACAACATTCTCGAGCTTTACAGAATTCTGGTTACAGCTGGCCGGATCACAAATAACCACGTGATATTTCAAATAAAAATACCACTGATAACTTCGGAAGATTTCGAATTATATAGAATCATTCCAATTCCAGCAGTATTAAACAAAACAATTGTACTCATAAAACCATCATCGACATTCTTAGCAGTTAATCGCCACCATGACCAGTACTACCCGCTGACGGAACCAGAGTTGTCAATTTGCATTGTCATAGAAAAAACTAGGCACATTTGTACTCAAATGCATCCGATCTACCATCGAGGAGCAACAACGAGCCAATGCGAAATACACATTTTAAATAAAATCAACAACTTGTCATTATGCCGAATGAATGTAATACGCAATAACCCAATATGGACAAAATACCTACATACTAATGAATGGATTTTTGCTGTAACATCCACAACGTCTTTGAATATAGTCTGCGATGATAAGGCAACACTACTAGCACTTAAAGGATCTGGCATTCTGAAACTACAACCTAGTTGCATAGCTAAGGGTGACCTTATAACCCTCCGAGCTCAGAGTAATTTCTCCCAAACTATTCACTCTTCAATAACAAGATTCAGCATGATAAAAAACAGTACACTTTACGAACATATAGGCGCAGCAGAACAAGATCCACTTCGATTTGATGCTCAGGACAAGAAATTAGAAAGACTAGAGGTACAGTTAGATTCTAGTCGCATGGAGCTGCCAAACATTATTCACCGGCATACAATACCTCACACCATAATAAGCTCATCAGGACTACTCATGATCATTTCTTCAATAATACTTCTTGTTTGGAAATTTGGATTATGCAGTTGCAATAGAATGACAAAATACCCTGTTGCAGCTCCAAGAAGAATTCAAGCCGCAACCAACTTAGAACAACCGGTCATCGAGCAGATTGAACTTACATAGTTCAATGGGGGCAGGATGTTAGCACACGCGACAACTGCACTGAGGCAATGACCTCACTTCAGACACAGTTGACTTTTTGCACTGTGGTCTGTAATATATTTGTATCCATTTATCAAAATCAGCACTTTGTTAATTTCTTTATGCATCCATTTTCCGATGTCAGCATTTTGCTGACTTTATTATTATTTTCATTATTGCTAGGCTAAGCTAATTTTGAGTATATATTGAGTTCAATAAAAATATATTTCTCACTTGTTAAACGGCAATCAAGGTGTTTTAATCAGTCTCTTTAGGTTATTCTAGTTTAAGCACTAGCAATAGCCAAGATAGACGCGGTACAAGAACCGTGAGCTATCCAGCAACATATACAGTAAAAGCACTGTACAGACTCCAAAACAGTTAAATGCTGTCACGTTGCTCTGCAAGCCCTAGCCAAACACAACAAGGTTAGGCTTGGCTGGGTGCCGGGCCATCAGGGTATTGCAGGCAACGAACATGCAGACAAACTAGCTAGAGCGGGTTCCGAATCTCTTCTCTGTGGACCAGAACCCTACTGCACAGTCAATTGGACTACTGCGCTAAGGCAAATTAACGATTGGGAAAACCAGCTTCGTCTTGAACACTGGGAACAGGTCGCAGGTCTAAGACAATCCAAACGATTAATTAAGCCCTACTCCTATAAGGAAATCCTTAGACTTAGTAAGGAAAATATAAGAAAGCTAGTGGGCTTCCTCACTGGTCATTGTGGCCTTAGATACCACCTCAACAAAATGAACCTGTGTCTGGAAACAGAATGCAGATTTTGTCTGGAGGATGTCGAATCCTCCGAACACATCTTCTGTGACTGCCCGGCCTTTCATTGGTTAAGAAAACGTGTCTTTAATAGAGAGACTCGTACACCAGCAGATATAGCGCATTCTGCTACTAAGGACTTATTGACCTTCATTAGGGAGGTCGAATGTCTCTTAGATTAAACCTCTCCCCATTGATACAATAGATCTTTCAGGTCGCAGTGTCTGCCAACTGGGCATGGGAACTTCAAAAAAAAAAAAAAAAAAAAAAAAAATATAGATGTGTGTTCAAATAAAGCAATTGTATTTTAAATATTGTAGAAACCAATTTCCGATTCTAATTGAAAAATTTCATAAAACCGTTTTAGGTAAATACATTATTGCGTACTACCTTCAGACCCATTTGAGTACTATTTTCTACCGCAATGAGAACTCTGACTAATGACAATGGAGGGAACGCTGGGTATAGGCATTGATGGGGAAAGAACAAACATAGAAGCTACAAAGGCATATATTGAAATTTTTTTTCAGTGAAGCACTCTACACACACTCGACAACGGACTTTACTATTTTAAAGCTCATTTGAGTACTGGAACAAACTTTGGAACTCGCTTCCGTGAGAAATATTTTCAGTAAACTCAGTTGAGGCGTACGGAATTTGCCTTTCCTGGATGAATTCAATTATAAAAGGCAAGCGTGGCAGGACTATCGACACGGCGGCGTGGCGTTAAAAACAGAGGTCGAACTACCGATGCGGTACCCCAGCTGTCTTTCAATGACTGGTGATAATAAGAATAGGAATGGGAAATCCCAGATACCCAAAGGCGTACGGATCCCTTTAAATGCCCTTTAGCGGATTCAGCAGGCATTTTTTTAGAGCTTAGGTCATTCAATTCAAAAGAGTTTTGAACTCATTCCTGCAAGAGAAGGGTTTGCTTTTTTTTGACAGATGCGTACGTGTAGCGTTTGGTAAGCTTTCTTGATTGGACATAAAATTCAAAATTACAACAAACTGCCTCGTCAGTATTGAGTGACTCACATACCTCCAGACTGCTAAGTTGAAGCTGTCATACTAATTTTCAGAACTGACTGCTACTACAATGTTTCCTTGTTTGTCTTGAACTCTCATACAGACTTACATCATGACCTCATTTCGAGGCTATTAGGCTGAGCAATACGAGTCAGTGATTCAAGTGTTGGTCCAATGACAAAGGTCAAACGTTTAATGTGCGAAAAAATTTTAAATAAGAGGACCTCTTTTGAACTCCCAAGAGCATAAAAAAAGTTCTTATCTTCACACATATGAAACTAGATCTAGACTCAAAATCGGGCCTGTTTTCCTAGGTTAATTTATTTTGTATATGCGTGACCCACTTACACCTTTCATTGAAGACGAATAGCTTCTAGTTGCCCGAAAGATTTTCCTGTATAATTATAAGCAAATTCAGCTTCTACAAGGTGAATCATAGCCCCACGAACGCCAAGGCAGCCCACCAAAAGCCTGCTTCCAAAAAGTTCCACCTCCAAATGCTTCAGTTTTAAATGGTTTCTTTGAAAATCAGACCGACGAAGTCCTTTTAAATATTGATAGACATCTTCTTTCGTCTCTTATCAAATCTGACCCTCACGACAGACTGGCTGTAGCTGTAGCTTTTTTTAGGTATTTGGAGGTTAAAGATCACCGGGCAAGCTACCGGAATCTGATTTCTTCGTTATGTTGCTGGGGTAGCTCGCAAGATTCGTATAAAGAACAACTGGAAGAGGTGAGGCACTAAATGTCGAGCTGATACTTATCCGAACGGATCGCACCATCCGTTGGTGGTCTTGTCACTTGTTGAATCCATTTTGGAATGGTCTAAGAGGGTCAAATCAAGAAATAAAACGGCTCCAACTTACCGTGTCAAATACAAAGTAAAAGTAGTTGGCCCGCACCTCTATAAATTCCTAGTCCAGCTGTCCGGAAAGTTCTTAGTCCTATGTTGTATATCGCCTTTGGCAGGTAAAAACCCTTCCCAGCTCCACTCTCTCGAGAACGTTATCTGTTCCACTCTGGCTATTTACAGAACCCTTCCATCGAGCAGCTGCCTTAGAGAATAAAACTCATTCTACTTCAACAGACTTGGAACAGAATTGCTAGACCAACAAGTGGTCATCTTCCGTTCTCCATACACATTCGCAGCTATCAAAGCCCGACTTGATTCTAATTAGATGGACATCAGAACAAACACGTCTTCCCTCAATGACCCTACAAGCCAGCATTAGTTATCGCCACTAAACAGGATGGTTACGAAGCGTCTTACTCACAATAACAAGATTCCGTTCCCAAGGTTATTCAGCCCCAAACTCGTTCAAAGATTCAATGACCCAGAGCGGGAGAGTAATTTCGTATCTTTTGAGCAATCGTGTGTGTGCGCAAGTTTTGCAAATTTTTTTTTCCTGCTCTTCATTTCTGTTCTCGTTCACCCAAAAATATTTTTCAAATATATATGTAGGTACACGTAATAAAAATGACTTCAAACGGACAAATCCACAGTGCCCTCGAATGACCGAGAACAGTTCTGAGAAAGGGAGGTGGGGGCCGGAACTCGTGCACACAATAAGAAGACTTTCAACTTTGTGGCTGACGTTGCGACTACAACCGATCGCCAGACAGACAGACTCGGGTGCTGGTGACTTCATTTGCTTCGTGTGTTTCTTGTCGAATTACTCATTAGTTAACCTATAGACGTATGGAAATCAAAAGTTCTCAAAAAGCATTCTTTTTTTTTTTTGTATCTTTTGCTGACATTACCGCCTTACTCCCGATATTGTGTTCATTTTTTTGGCAAAATAAAATAAAATTAATTGCGTTCTCATGTGGATCGTGGAGGTTTGTTGTTGTGGTTGGTTAAGCTTGGCTGTTTTTTTTTTTTTGTTTTGTCTAAAAGTACAGCTCGTTTATTTTTGGTATTTTCGTGAATTGCGGGTAATTAAAGTGAGAACAATTCCACACAGCAGTGATGTTCTGTTTGTGGCTTTGTGTGTTGATTTTCGGCTGTCAAAGCTGATTGTTTCCTTAGGTGATGTAACCTACGCTTTGTATAGGCTGTGTCGAAAGAGGAAATACGAGTCAGCGGGAGGTGCTTGAGGGTGTCAATGGCTGTATTATTTTTTTTCGTTGAAATTGCGAATATGCCTGAAGTCACCGTGAAAGGTGAACGGGGGCTTCAACTCGACCGAACTAACCATGCATGGGCCATGGGGGTTGGATGCTTTAATTCGATGGAACAGATGGAAAATTTGAATTATAATGAGCAAGCCACTTGTGGTGGAGTGGCTCTCGTTTTGGGTAATTGTCTGATTGTCCGGGCACTTCAACTGGAATGGATATGGGAGAATTGTAATTGGGACGGTGGGAAATGTTTCGATGGGTGGTCTTGTTGAGTTGAAGGGGTATTCCAGACGTGGTGGTGGGTTATAATTTTCAAGTGATTTTGTGAGACTATTTTCGGAAAGTGTTTGGGTTAAACCGCTGACGTCGGTTCTAAATCTCATTTAAGTATTATGAGTTGACTAGAGGTAAAGAGTAAAGAATAGGAATACCTACTGAGTCTCGAAGAAGACGTTAGACAAAGGAAGCCGATTGCAAAAAAATTGTTCAAGGCGAATAGATTTTATGGACTTGTTTGGCTTTGATTTAGGACTTGAATTTGAAGACGGCAGCTAGATGCGCCATTAAAATGCAGCAAGAACATAGGTTTAAATCAGCTGACCATGTAGGACGTCTGAAAATTCTTAACCTATTCCCAAACTTGGACATGTTCTGCTCCGTTCCGGACACTATGGTTAGGGAGTATAGTTTCGGGAAATTATACGAGGTAGAAATACTTGAACGCGCAATTTAGACCAATGGTGTTGCGACACTTGACCCAAAAAGCTTGTTATGGTACACCGACGGATCAAAAATGGATTCCGGAGTTGGAGCTGGTGTCTTTGGACCCAACACCAAAGTCTCGATACTGTGTCTCGAATGTGTCCCACGGTTTTTCAAGCGGAAATCCATGCGATTTGAAATTTCGAATATCCAAAAAAGGTGTGAAATGCGCGATCATTCAAATCTTCTCAGGCAGTCAGGCAGCTTTACAAGCTTTAGCGTCCAATACAACGGACTCCAAAACAGTTAAATGCTGTCACGTTGCTCTGCAAACCTTAGCCAAATACAACAAGGTTAGGCTGGGTGCCGGGTCATCAGGGTATTGCAGGCAACGAACATGCAGACAAACTAGCTAGGGCTGGTTCCGAATCTCTTCTCTGTGGATCAGAACCCTACTGCACAGTCAATTGGACTACTGCGCTAAGGCAAATTAACGATTGGGAAAAACAGCTTCGTCTTGAACACTGGGAACATGTCCCTGGTCTAAGACAGACCAAACGATTAATAAAGCCCTACTCCTATAAGGAAATCCTTAGACTCAGTAAGGATACTATAAAAAAGCTAGTGGGTATCCTCACAGGTCATTGTGGCCTTAGATACCACCTCAACAAAATTAACCTCTGTCCGGAAACAGAATGCAGATTCTGTCTGGACGATGTCGAATCCTCCGAACACATCTTCTGTGACTGCCCAGGTTTTCATTGGTTAAGAAAACGTGTCTTTAATAGAGACAGCAGATATAGCGCACTCTGCTACTAAGGACTTATTGACCTTCATTAGGTAGGTCGAACGTCTCTTAGATTAAACCTCTCCCCATTGATACAGTAGATCTTTCAGGTCGCAGTGTCTGCCAACTGGGCATGGGAGTATCAACAAAAAAATAGGACTTGAATTGCTCAGTAATATTTTGTGGTAAACGGTGTAGCCTACTACTGAACTTTGTCTTCTTTAAGTCGAATCACTTTCCAAAGTGTGCCTTTGGACGAAGCGCAATAGTCTTTCTCTGTTTCTGCTACGCAGCAACAGCCAGTAAGTTTATTCGTTGACTGCTAAAATGGGCACACGTTTCGCTTTCTGTAAGGCGCAGGAATGATTTCTTCTAAGTTGCAGAAGTGAATCGTTCGTGTACCCCTGCTTCTGAATGAAGCAAGTGGTTGACTGATAGCTAAAAGTGTTGGCTATCGTAAGTCTAATCTTTTTTAGTTTAAAATTTATTTAAGTTATGACATATTAAGGAAAGTTAAGTCGGAAAAATTCACATTTCTATCAAAAACGCCTCTACGAAGTGGGCGTGGCAATGAGTGACTAAGCGTATAGTCCTCTCGTGGTCTTAAGAATCTCAATTCAAAAAAGTTTCATAAATAAATCTGTCTCTCATGTCAACCTTTACCAGACATTCGCCCCCACAGTTCTATTACATGTTTGGACTACTCTGAAATTTCCTAAGCTTTTTCCCAGCCAATTCATTCCTGTTTAGTCAACTAATTTGATACATAATTAGAGAACATTACGATGCACTTTTCTTCCATTTCAAGCCTTAAGTCTCAATTTCAATTAATCCCACGCAGCATTCTCCAAACGCATCAGAAACCCTGTTAGTCCCCCACCAGCGATATGACGCGCGGCAGTAGATGCTCATCCAATTTGTTAATGAAACGTCGAATAGTATCCACTCGATAAAATTCATTCATGAATTATGCAAAACCATTTATTGCACGTGAAACCAACGAAACAAAAAAAAAAAAAATAGCCAAGCAACAAAAAATCACATGCACAAAGCACGGGGTGACCCTCTGCCCATGACAGCGACAATATCTCAAGCTTAAGCCGACTTAAAAATGATTTTCTCCATAAGTAGACCACTCTTGTGGTACCGGCTTTTGGCGCCTTGTGCACTCGGCTATCACAGCTACCAGCTAGTTAAATCTGCTACTTCATATTAATCACACTTGTAACTCGTTTTGGGATATATCGCGTGCACAAGTTCCAAAGTGCGAAACGCCACGATTATCTATGAGTTCAGCTAATAAAAACCGTTAGCCTGCGATAAAATTAGCGTGTGCTGGCAGTTGGGAATGTTTTCGAATTAGAGTCAATTAAAAGTCGCACCAGTCTCATAATGTTCATCTTAATTTTGTTTCGTGGTTTTTTCGTTTCTATGGTTCATTGACTGGGTGATAAATATATTGATACTGAGGAAAATGGTCTCTTGCCTTGGTAATGGTTTTCGCAATGAACACGAGGATGGTGTCTTTTTTTTTGGACCGTTTCAAGACTGGTTTTGTGTGGCATGTTACACCACATGGATGGTTGGTGACTCTGACTAGTGTCGACCTTGACCATTTGGAGCGAACTTCTAATTTCGCAAGACATAAATTAAATTGTTGGTATACAGCGATACACATAGGACACCCAGCTTCTCCGAACCATTTGATTGCGAGAGCTTGTATTTAAGGAAGAGCCCTATGATTTAACGCCATATTCGAACGGATACTAAGACCCTTTCTGGTTATAAGCCCCACACAAGTTTCACTTTCAGGTCCGTCGTTAACCACGAAAACTAAGCTTGATAAACTTCGGTTTGAGGATAAGGTATAGAAAAGTCTATGGAAACTCGTTAGTACGGGTCGATCTAGCATCGCATGGGTCAATTTAATGCCATGTCAAAGATACGCAGACAATTAACTGCGGCAATTAAATGAGACATCAATTCAATAATATTTTTATTTCATGTGCATTTTAATTGCTTTCACATTGCAGTTAGTGTAGGTATGTTTCAATATAAAAATGAATTTGTTCCCTTTCTTATATTGAGTGAAAGGAAAGCCTCAAGAACACAGAAGTAATCAAAGTGGAACTGTATGGGGTCACTGTTTGGAAGTTAGAGTAAGTTCTAGGTTGGGTGTATGCAAAGTTGTTTATATTTATGTTTCGCATGAATTTAAAGAGACGCATATACCCGACGCCCAAACAGTGACCCCAGCAGGGGTTTGCATATTCCAAAATGAGAACTAATTAATGCTCAATTTGAAAGTCGCATTGCAATTGCAGATTTGCGTGCTCAATACGTACGACTTTCCTCCTTTTAATGATCTTTTCACATTCTATGTTGGTAAGACACCGCAAGTGGAACTTTTAGATTTTCAGTGCTTTATGAAGCAACTTCAATGAAGTTGACACTTTGACGTTTTATTCAAATTATTTACTTCAAAAATAAATATATCTATTCTTCCTAAGGAACGCGTGCATTTTCTTGGAGACAATTATCATCTCAGTAATGCTTAGCCCAACCCAATATTCTTATTTAATCTACTGCTTCACGAAATTCTAAGTCTAACCTAATTATGAAATTTCAATTCAACACTTTTCCTGAGAATCTTCTGAGTCAGCGAATCAAAACTATTTTAGTTATGTGGAATCCTAAAAACGTAACTGTAATTTTGGAATTTATTATACTACATTTATATTATTTTTAGTGTTTCTATGCGAAACTTTAAGGCAAGCCTACATTTTTATAGCGCAAATTTAAATATAAACGAGTTGATGAGGGCGCTGGACTATTTTTATGTGATTCGATTAATTTACATTATAAAAATATTGTAAAGAATCTTAGTAAATAAATGGTTATGGTTTAATTTATTTTAATTATGTTTATAGGTCTTATTTCGAATGATTTTAAAACATAAATCAAGCTGATAACGTGAGCAATGTTGTTGTCAAGGTCGCTAATACTCTCAGGATTATTTACATTGACCTGAGATTAATATTGGAACGTGAAAATCTTACGGCGTCAAATCAAACAATGTTATTTTTCCGCATGGTTAAGCTGTTAATATAATCTTTCTTAGATTCCCATTTCACTCAAATCGATAATTTTGCTTGTTCATGTAGCCACTCAGCCGAAAATCACGCGTTTCGCTGATTTTTTGGCCAAAATTTGGATCGGGGTGACCAACGTCCAATTATCGCATCCGCGACACACTTAATAGTCAGTGTGCTTTAGTCCTCGAACAACAACAATTTTTCTTTTGCAAAATTTGCCAAATCGAAAGGTACAAAATGTCAAGTTCTTGAGACAAAAGTGAAATAAGACCGCAGCCATATTTTAGGTCGACCGCAAGTATCTTTGCATACCTAATGGGACTTCTTCATCACCCACTAAGCCACTGAAACATTAATGAACATTAACAACTAAACTATAAACAAAAATAAACTAAGCTACGCCAAAAACTGAAAAATGTTATCGGAAAAAAAAAATGCAAATGAATGTCGAATCCCAAAAACGTAACTGTATTTTTGGAATTTATTATACAACATTTATATTATTATTAGTGTTTCTATGCGAAACTTTAAGGCAAGCCTACATTTTTATAGCGCAAATTTAAATATAAACGAGTTGATGTGGGCGCTGGACTATTTTTATGTGATTAGATTAATTTACATCGGCATGTATTATAAAAATATTGTAAAGAATCTTAGTAGATAAACAACCTCGGCCTGTCGCAAAACAATGTAACAACCCAGTGTTGGTATGTCATTGAGATGGTTTTTCCCACGGGAAGCTAATTTTTTCCCATTTTTCCCTTTTGGACCTAGTCAAAATTCCCACAAATTTCCCACTTGGTTAATTTAAGAAAAAATACAGTTTATTTTCAATATTTATATTAACAAAAAAAAAAAAGAGGGCAACAAAATATTCTATATTAAGGAATTTAATTGGAAGAATAAGATAAACAGTCATTTCATTAGATATACACACATAAAAGATCACATTGGTACAATTTATGTATTTAAAAAAAAATAAACAACTATAATTCATTATAATGTCATATTGTTTGTGTATATACATACTAGATATACACATATAAAAGATCACATTGGTACAATTTATTTAAAAAAAAAATAAACAACTATAATTCATTATAATGTCATATTGTTTGTGTAATCTAATCTCAATCAGAGGTCTAGTCCAAGGGTGGGAAGAAATAGCACAAAACTGCGGACTTAAACTAATTTTTTCACGGAGCGACGATTGTACATCACTAAAACTTAAATTCGATACTATACTGGAAGCAACTGGTCATCACCTATACGATTCATATGTTAATGAAGCCCAGTCATCACAGCACAGAATGTTATACAGCAAATTGAGTTACAATCTGCAAGAGAAAACATATTTTTTGAACTCTAATTCAAGTGAAAAAATAAGCACTATATTTAAAATAAGAGGAGAATTATTAAATTTAAACTACATACCACACCGACCTGAACTTCCGATTACTTGCGATTTATGTAATCTAAGAAAAAGGGAAAATGTGACTCACTTTCTTGCTAGATGTCCTATTCTCAGAGAATTTCGTGTGCGGTTTTTTGGATCACAAGTATTTACTAGCGATCGAAGACATGTTAAGTTTTTTAAATGGAGACCGTGGTTTCGAAGAACTACACAAGTATGCTGTAAATGTCCTACGCTACAGGAGACGCATCATGGAAGGCGATTTTTAAATAATACATTTTTATTAAACCAAAATATCTATTCATTATGTTATTCTAAAATAAATAATAATCTAAAACCAAACTAAACTATTAATTATATAAATGTCAAACTGGTGGACGGCTTTGGCCAAACCTAATAGACTTAAGATAATAACAAAATGTATCTAAATATATATATATATTTTTTTTTTAATGAAATAAAGTCAATAAAAACTAAAAAAACTAACTATTGTTTGTGTATAACGCAAATAATCTCAATAATAAGAAACTTTTCGATAATGAATAAAAACAGGAACTCAGTTGAAAACATAAGCAATGAAAATACCGGTGGAAGTTAGATTGAGAAGTTCAAAATGTGTATGAAAGAGAAGCCAAAAATGTAATACTCTTAGCCTCTTACGTGTTTTGTAATTTGTAGTAGATTTATTTCATAACAAGTCATTTAGATAGGCTTGCTTCTTGCTTGTGAACACAGAATAAGGTAGTAGAAATATGATATTTGGTTGAAGTTTGACATTTTTTTTTTTGGAAGTTGACCAAATTTCCCACAAAGTCTTACCGAAATCTTATTTTTTCCCTTTTTCCCACGAGACGGTTTCTTACCATCGAAATTCCCACGAAAACAACCTCGCGTCGGTGATCCCTATTTGTCTTCAAGGTAAAGTCACATTTATTCTTGGCATTTTCTCATAACCTTACAACACTTCTCTAAAAATGATGTTTCGTTCTTGATTCAAACAGAAGAGCTATTATTACCCTTAGTGTCCTAATACTATTTTGATTAGTGAAAACTTCTGTTGCTCTTTGTTGCTTACTGTTAAGAGCAGTGTCTAAAATATATCGCCAAAAAATGTCTGTTAATCTGAAAAAACCTAAATTGTTAAAAATCACAGAAACCTGCTACTGTCAAATTTCATAAGCAATTAAGAAGCTTCCATAGTTTATTGTAGTTTTAAAAATAACAAAGGTATTTGTTTCAAAAAATCACCCACTTTCACGTGCAAAAGCAAAAAACCCAACAACTATTTTAAATTGGCTTAAATATTCGAATTTACGTCAGCTAAGAACTCGGCATATCTTCACCATCATCGCAGCTTCTTCTGCTGTACGCTGAAATACGTCTATCATCAACGAATGACTCTAGTTATTGTTTTCTAACTTCGTTTGATTTTCACAACATTAGGAAAGCACAACTACTGCCAAGAATGTCTTTCTGCCTGAAGACAGACAACAACAGAAATCACATGACCCACCGAACTGAATGTGTCACATTTTTTTCTCGTTTATCGGACATCGGAGTTCGATGTTTCCAGTATGATTCATCCGCACTGAGTCGCTAAGTAATCCCATAAGCATCTCGTAACGCCATCCGGACCTCTCAGCCTACACACATAAACGAACCCAATACATTTTTTTTTTTGTTTTAATTTTGTTGGTTAATCACGACAATGAAAACAAAATCGGATTCGTTTTTCTCCCGTTCTACCAAGAAATGGAATGAAAAGACAAAAAAATAAAAAATAAATCCCTTTCCATTGAAGATACATATAGATTACGGTAAATAAACAAAAGTGATCGATTCACCTTTTTGTGTGCGTCCCCATCTCACGTCCGTCCCGCCGGCATGACCTTAGGTGGAGACACAATGCGAATGCACACCAAAAATTCGTAGTGGCAGCAGCGGGAGACTCATCATGGTGGCGTCGGTCGCGTCGGTGGCAGGGCGATGGAGGCGGTATAAGCGATCGCCGCTCTGCTCTGCGCCAACTTCCATTAGCTTGTGTGTGCTGATGAGGCTCGCTGACCGGCAATGAGTACGTGAAAGCGCGACTTGGTTACAATGTTTTGGTAAATGCCTCTTGGAGCATCCGCACTTTAGTGGCCTAACCATGGGAGTATGGGTTGGGGCTCATTGTAGTGTGCTGAGCAGACGGCGCAAGACAGCACACTCAACTAGGTACGTAATACGTTTTTATTTTCTGAGAAATTCCTAAAAGGCGTGGACGTGGCTGAAGTGCAGGGCGCGTGGGGGGCCTGGGCATAAACGAGGTAAACGATTCATGTAAACAAAACTGGTACAAACTTGGTTATTTGTCTTTCGGTAAGTAATACTCTTGGTTTCTTTATTATTTTAAATACCTTGACATGAGGCGGAGCTGCAACTGAGGGTAAAGTGGACCTGGTGAGTTTGGGGTATTTATGATGACGAGCGGAACAGATTTGGGTTTGTATTCAAACGTTTTACGATTTTTGTACATACTTTGGTTACAGAAAACTAAGGTATTTACAATAAAACAATTTGGAAGGGTTCTTGTCTTTTTTGTATCTCCACAATTACTCTGCACTTGGAGTCAAAAAAAAACAGCAGTTGTTACCGCTACGCCGTCAAGTCCAGCTGCAACATTGGCCTTGAAATTGTTTGCAATTTAAATGTGTCGATTGTATCGTTGCATGTCAAGCAACGGGGAGCTTATTGCTTGATTCAGATTTATTCCTTCCATCTGTGTAGCTGATCGTCACTAGATATCAGAAGAGTGCCATCCGAATCCAGTACAAAATGGTTGAATATTCTTTAGACCAACAACTTCCTAAGATATCTCTGCAGAGTTGGCTGCACTTCCAGCAGCGCTCTCCGCATTTTGTACAAGCCCGTTGAACTTATTCCGCCTGCCACGTGTAACACAGCGATGAGGTTCTTATGAGCTGTCTAAAATTCGCTTTCTAGTCGCACCCTTCGTTGGGTGCCATTCTAGGCCTGTATTTTTAACGATCTATGAGTGAGCTACATCCTTATGCCGAATCCTGGGTCGCCGTTCTGTAAGGCGAAACGTTAAAACGTTTTCGTGTGCAGGAACAAATTTGCTTGTGTAACATAGGGCAAATAATTCGTGCGCACGAAAACGTTTGATCGTTTCGCCTTACAGAATCTGACCCCTGCTTTGCGGCTGCTGATTTTTATATAAAACAATGGTCTGGTCGAGATTGTAGTTTTTTTAGCAGACACTAGGTGCCAAGGCGTCGCCTGGTATCCACCGGATAAAATGCAAGTGCTTTTGAACTGCAGCACCAAGAACCATTGGTAAGTTCACTTAGACGGAGGGCGACATACGTTTTCGTTTTTACTAACGCTCTACCTCTAGCTTGACCTTAGTACGAGCTAGAAAAATGTTCAATGTTAAATCCAGTTCACATCGATGACAAAACCGCATCGCCGGTTACTTTCACAAAGTTGGAGTTTTTCCTCGCACACCGCCAAAACGAAATAGTTGTTGGGCGAACTGTGGTTGAAAATCACTCGCACATTTTTTTTCTTCCTCACATTGCACTTGCTTTCCCACATCATCAAGTCAATAATCTGATTACATAATTGTTCTACATCATCGCATGATCATGTAATGCCGAGGCGAATGTACTTCAAAAGAATACATAGCGAGGAGAGCCATTTCACAAGAACACGTAACATTTCTTCTTCTTCTGTTTGTACTTCGGCAATCACCAAGCCACACATTCGCCATAAAATGCGTTATAAGAATCTCATTGCTGTGCAACAATTATTCTTCTTCATTCTCAATTTCATTACTCAACTTGGTTTCAATGATTGAATAAAAGATCAACGCACAAGTGAATCTCCATGCCATCTCTACTACGCCATTCATTTGTTTGCGCCTGTATGTTGCCCATAAGAACAGAGTTCTTCTTCGTTTTTTCCATTCTGTTATTGTCTACTTTTTCTCCATCTCCAAACAAATAAAAATCAACTCATCATCAAGC
Source organism: Cheilosia variabilis (assembly GCA_951230905.1). Taxonomy (NCBI): domain Eukaryota; kingdom Metazoa; phylum Arthropoda; class Insecta; order Diptera; family Syrphidae; genus Cheilosia; species Cheilosia variabilis. The sequence continues at coordinate 53,803,075 of OX579677.1, forward strand.
GATCTACCGTTACATATGACGGCTGTGCTTTTTATTTGTTGTTTACCTACCAATCCAACGCGCATACATTCACTCACACATTATGATAATCTAAATATGAAGATGACCAAATATAACAAAAACAACAAACAAAACTGTCCACCGCACCACCAGTACTGGCTCCGGCTATTATATGACGTCCATTGGATATGTATCTGGTTGGTAGAACTAGCGAACGCTCTGTGGGATTTGCGTATATGTGCGCTTGCATCTGTGTATGTGGTATGAAGAAATAATTTGTGGTACCTATACCTATCTTAACGTGAAATCAGGTGAATAGGGCAAACGTAAGAAGCGTCGAAGAGACAATATGCGTAGCTGGACACGGTTTTGCTTGTCCTATTGAAATGTCACGTTTTGTGTTGGTTGCCTGCATGCCTACTCGGTTCGATACTCCCTGCAGGGTATGTGCATTTAGTATGTCATTATTAACAAGTCTAATCGTGTGGTGATAATAGTCTAGATGGGAGCAATTCCTTAGATTAGATAGTCGATGTCTCAGGTGTCATCTGCGGTTGGCTTAGCTTATTTAACACAACTATTGTCAGACGACGAATCATGTCTGGAGGTAGCTATAAATGAGCGTTAATTGGTAATTTATTTTCCAGAATGTAATCAAAGTATTCCTTATTTGAGGGTCTATGCTGCAGTAATATGGGATTCGACATGGAGTCGGGAAGAGGCAACCGGTCTCAGGTGCACAGTAATAACTCCATAAGTCCATTATGGTTGACGATTCAATTGAATTCTGTCTTAGAAGTACGTGCCACTGTGTTGTGGATGTACATGCATCATGCATATCTGCTAAATAGGGGGAAGTAACCTAATAAGCATTCAAAGTTCCACTGAAACATTAAAAGGCGTAAAAGGCATCCGCCCATCGGTGCATTATTACTTTGCACAGATGATAAAATATTGAAAACTGAATACTGTCCATTTTGAGCGATGTCGCCTCCAATAGAGTGTACCACGTACTCATAGCTGAGTGCTATGAGTACGATCTTTGATATGGCAAGCCATCCAGTTACGCACACAAAGTTGGTAGAGGTGGCTTTTAAATCGTGCACGTAGGGTCTTCCTGAGGCATTAAAAGCTTTTCAGCATAGTGCGTTATAATCCACACGCTGCTACCTTAGTCGTTGTATTTTAAAGCCTTCAATTGATGAATCAGAAGCGAGACTTTAACTTCATTAATTCTAGAATGATGCTTGATGCAATACATATAATCGGACCTGTGCTGCAACGCATTTTAAATCTGTCCATGAGCAGTGGGTGTTTTCCCGACACATGGAAAGAATCGGTAATAACTCCTGTTGAAAAAATCAAAGGAACCACGAAATGTGAAAATTTTCGTCCAATCAATGCTCTTCCAGTGTACGAAAAAGTATTTGAAAAAATTGTTAAGACGCAACTGGAAGATTACTTCGAAACCAACAACCTGTTCTTAGAGAGCCGGTCCGGATTCAGAAAGACGCCCTCCTGTGAAATAGCCTTAAACAACGTATTGATTAGCTGGAAAGAGGAAATTACAGCAAAAAAGTTCGTGATTGCTATCTTCCTCGACTTCAAAAGAGTCTTCGAGACCGTTGACCGGAAAATTCTAATGGCCAAAATGCACGGATATGGTATCCAAGGTGACGAGCTAAATTGGTTCAAGACGTTCCTAAATGGAAGATCACAAACCACAAACGTAAATGGAACTATGTCCAGTAGTGTAAAAACAACGCATGGAGTACCACAGGGATCTGTTCTTGGCGCACTGCTCTTCAAAATATATATAAACGATATTAAAAATAAACTCAGATAATCCCAGATAGCCCTCTTTGCTGATGATGCACTTCTCTTTATTTCCGGAACCAACCCCGACGAGTGTACGCGATGGATGCAGGAAGACTTATCTAGAGTAAACATATGGCTATCAAATAAGTTGAAATTAAATGTCAATAAAACTAAAAGCATGGTTCTAAAACATAACTTTAAGCTTAATATAAATATTGATAATGAGGCAGGTTAATCAAATTAAGTACCTAGGGATAATCATTGACTCGAAATTAAGGTTTGAGTTCCACGTAGAGTACCTAGTTAAGAAAGTATCCAAAAAAGTCGGGTTTTTCAATAGAATAAGCAATAGGATATCAATCTTGTGTGTCATAAACATCTACAATGTAATGATTAAGCCGCACTTTGAGAACTGTTCGTCAATATGTATCTATGTAGTAAAACTGTCTTAATGAAGCTGCAACTATTACAAAATAGAGCCATGAGAATCATATTAAAATGTAATCGGTATACGCCAATACGAGTAATGTTAGATATGCTTATATGGTTAAGTGTAAAGCAAAGAATCTATGTAAATGTACTGTTTTGTTTGTAAAATCAAATATGGAATGCTACCCAACTATTTAAAGAAATACCTTAGATATATTTATAAGACAGAGACAATACTGAGACCACCAACTCCGGCCGATTTCCCGTTACTTAGCCTACACGCTATATTTTTATGGAGTGTTTGGTGCGCTAGTATTGTTACATAGAAAATCGTATTGACAAATGTCACGAAACTTCAAAAATTCTGCTCACCAACACACTCCCAGGAGATATGTGGGCAAAGTTGCTGGCAGAGTTCATAGAATTTTATCCGTTTAATTAGAAATTGTTCGTTACCTATGGATAATATTTTTTTTAGGAATAAGTCCACATTTGCTTAAAATTAACAATGTAGATTGGTTGAGGGAAAATGAAAACATTTTGAGCAAATTTTCTTCATTATTTAAGAAAAATTTACACACGAAATCGAAGTTAATGATATCCAAAAGCGGAAAATACACAACCATGTTTGTCCTAATATGTTTCTAGTATATAGAACATCAACTTTAGATAGTTTTACTAACCAAACAAACCAAATTATTCGCCTTTTAACAATTTATAATAACTAACCAATGGCGTTCAGTAATGAAAAAATGTGGTATTCCCGAACTCTTTCACATTTCCCCACGGTTGCCGAGGTTGGCAGCATTTATTTTTGTATTTTCTGTATGTTTTTGCATGTCACACGGATTATTTTTTGACATAACACCGATAGGAAAACAAAATGGCGAATTTGAAAAAAAAAAAGCTGAGGGGGCCAACGGCAAGAGGATTGTGAGTTGGGGGTCTCAGTATGGTTTGTCTATGATATAAGAGACTTGCAGCCTTATAATTTAAGAACTGGAAGTGACTTTAGACTACCTTCCTACCTAGATAATGTTTCACAAAATAGCATTGTGTACAAAGGCTGCCGCTTATTTAACTCACTACCGAGTGCCATAAAAAGGGAAACAGAATTTTCTAGTTTTAAAAGAAGCATAATTGAATTTGTTAAATGTAATTTTCCACATACCTGAATTCTTATAATAATATAATAATAAGCCTTAGTTTAAGTTTATTTGTAATATTGTAATATTGAATTTTAATAGCAGAGCTCTGCTAAATAAATAAATAAACCTAACTAAAAAAAAATCACCGCCGCTGCATTGTCTAATAAATCTGACATTGCATTTTCTCTTCCAGGCCATATTACCTGAGGAATCATTCTCGAGAAATATCACAGTATTATCACAGGATTACCTTACTTTTGACTGAGCCCATGCGTCTGCACCATGCTGGGTTGATCGAAGTGATTGAGGGCTTGTATAATACGTTCTCGGATCTATGAGAGAAATATTAACTTCTTCGATGCTTCATTTGGTCAAAACAATATGGTCATAAGTGGTCCTTCGCTTGATGCCGATATCATTTTATAAGATAAAAGAAGAGCCACGTAGGCAAGGCTTATAATTTGAAATCGTATCTGCCCTCGGATGCGTTTTACTTAATTTAAAAGGTATTTCTTCCTCGAGCCAGATCGATCTCCTCCACTTTTGGCACAACACTTATGGAACCGTTCGTCGATTCACCCAGATTGTGTGAAAAAAATCCAATGGTGGCGATAAGGCCCAGTAAATTATGGACAAGCTATTTTGAATAAAATTTGTGGTCGCCCATTGCTCAATTAAGGACTGTGATAGGCAATTTTTTAATTGACAAGGTTCACATCCTGCCAGGAGATGTGTTCTAAAGACACGTTCTTTTTGTAGGTTATATCAAAAGAACTTCTATCTACGCAGCTTGTTTAGATGTCTAAAAGGCCAAAAATGAGCTCCATTACATTACATTTGTTTTTATTTAAATTTTTTGGTTCTACAATTTGACTTGAGGCTATGTAACAAATGGTGGTGAATAATCAACATTTAAATGTGTTATCTCAACAACAGGGGCTTAACGGTATACTATTTTTGTTTTCTTAAATCTATTTTACATAAATTGTGGCTGTCTTTTCGGATTCATACTCGTAGTATGCATGGTTGTCTGGATTGACCTCAGTGTGTTTAAGTCCGGGTACTGATGATCAAAAATGAGGAATTAGAATAAAAGAGAGAGCTACATCAACCATTCCTCGATCTTGCAAGAGCTCGCTCGGAAACAGCTTGTCGCAGTGGGTATTTCAAGAGGCTCCCTTGGTTGGGTTCTGGGGCAAAAGCCAATCGATCTTTTAGGGGTCCGTTACCTGTCCTAAAGTGTCTTATTTAGAGCAATAGTCTCCATATCCAGTACAAAATTCCGAAAATGTTTAGGTTTTGGTAGCGTTAACCGTAAACAAATGCCGGTACCACCACACAACTTTCTCAACGTCCATATAAATTAAACGTAGGTTTCAAGATGATCAAATGGAATGGGGTGAGTTTTTACAGTACCAGGATCTTGTAAGCCAAGAGTGAATGAATGAAGTTTGTACAAAGACATGCTTTGGAGCTCTTCGACGGCTAGTCTTTATCTCCGCTTTAGAAATTCTTTAGTCTGGTTGGCCGATAGACATCGTGGTGCGAAAAGCTGATAAATTATTAATCGCTTTTATTTACACGAAGCACTCGTTGAGCTTTGCAGTTTGAATAGGTAGTGATTTTGTATCCAAATCTCCAATATTTGATAGCCTTTTTTAGCTTTTTATCCTTGCATAACGAGATGTTAGTAATTTGTGACAAAAATAAATGAAGTCGACTGCAGATTTACGGTTATCCCTGTTAGACTGAGAAACCTAAAAATATACAAGAAACTAAAAGGAAACTCCTAACTCCTAGACACCTAGTCTATTATTGCAGTGATAGCTCGATTCGACAAAACTCCTAATTCAAAATGAACCATAATGAACTCGTATTAGAAGCTACACAAAATGCACCCAAAGAAATTGTTCAATGAGTCTTTAGCGTTAAGATTCAACAAAGGAGGGCATACCCCAAATCTCCAGTTCGTACTAAAACTCTTTTGTTTTGATTTTGGAAATAAAACCATCAAAAACGCAGTGCGAACGATTATTTCTAACAAAAACTTTAAATAAATTTAAATGATAAATTGTTGGTCGATCAGTTTCATGTTCGAAATATGTTTTTTTGCTTAATTTTGTTTTGTATTGCTTAATTTTGTTGTTAGCTTCCGAGAATCACTTAAAATTCGCTCTCATTCTAAATGAACAAAACAAGAACCACGGAATCACGTGTAACATCTCATGTCAGAGAGCAACAAACAGAAAAGAAAGGCAAACAAACCCGAGTCCAGAGCCTAATCCAGACGAAGAAAACGAAATTATTGCATAATTCCTGAGAATTTGTGTTTTTTAATTTTTATTTTTTTTATTTTGTAATTTTGCTCGAGCGTACTACCAGCAGTATAATTACCTGAGCAATCACCTTTATTTCTACAAAAGCCGTAAGCAACAACACTGAAGCCTCAGCTATAAAGAAGACTGAGACTTTTCTTCGACGACGTAACCAGAGTGCGAGCAATTAATCCAGTGGTAAAATGGAATGCCTGAAACATCCTCAGTGTTTTGAGTTGGAGAAGTTCATTCTGCCGCCACTGTGACAATTTATTTGCTTTACCTTGCCTCGCTGTGTATGCGTTTCAAGTTGGAAGCTTGTTTTTATTTATAATTTAGATCCGGTCAACGAAGCTAGACTGTGGGAAATCCGAGTCGAAAGAACCGAGGAACTTGTGATGATTTCATGTTACACCAGACGAGGCGCGTTGGGCTCATGGAATAATTGTCTGCAAAAAATAATACACAACAACAACAGAAGCAGATACCAACCAACTAGCGACACTCGAGTATTGTGGGTAGAATTTCTTAGTTTTGCTTTCGTTTTATATTCTCTTTTCGGGTTCAGTTGCGGCTGCTGCAAGGAGCTCCATTCAACTTGGTAGTTGCTACTTTGCGATTCAGTAGAATGATCTCTCTGGTGAAAAACCAAATCAATTGGTTGAAATCACGAAGAGGTATGTTGGTTGGTTTTTTGTTTGTCTACCGCGAGACCAATGATTAGAAGAGCTGTCTTCAAGGAAGGATTAAGGATCTGTGCATTTGCGAAACGAATCAACTCAGTTCCGCATAAATTACCCCACACGATTGCGCTGTCATGTGTGGAAGAGGTTCAGAAATACGAAATGATATGGAACCGAAAGCCAGAGGTTTTTTTTCCCCCATTAGATCACGATTTTCTATTTGGAGGAAAAAGTCATGTTCTAGCGATCATGGCTGAGTGGCTCTTCGTAGATAATTTATTTTGTTCTTATAAATTATAGCATACGTTCACCTGTTGTATGGCAGGAAATTTATCGTTCAGGTTGCTTCTTTGGAAGTATACAGTGTTTGCGATGTTTCAAAGTAATCCGAACACCAATAGACACAGCTGTTGCTAGGTTATCAGTCTAAGGTGGCTGTTTGAAACACAGTTGTGCCATCTTTAGAGTGGAGTCACCTTTTTTTGAATGGCTGCAAGTAGCTTTCTAACAAAATTGACTAAGAACTTCACTATACGATTAGCTTTGGTCAACTGCATTACCGACTGCCGGAAAAACACTATAAGCAGCCCAACTTTCGGATGGTTGGATGACGCATGAATATTGCAGAGAATGGGATTTATTCCGACCGTAAGTAGCTTTCTTAGAGCTGCACTGGCAAATTTGACTTAGAACTTCACTATACGAATGACTTTGGTCAACTGCATTAACGACTGCCGGAAAAACATTATAAGCAGCCCAACTTTCGGATGGTTGGATGACGCATGAAAGTTGTATAAATATTGCAGAGAATGGGATTTATTCCGACCGAATTTGAATTTGTACAGATTTCGAAATTTCGGTACATTTCCCATGTAACTTATAACTTATATAACTTGGGAACTGCATTGCCATACAACATTCAGTTGGCATAATAATTCAAGAACTTTTTGGAACTTTTTTCTTTCAAAAACTGTTCCGACAGGTACTTCCACGTGAAAAAATACTTTTCCGTCATTTTGTGCAAATGAAAATCTCTTAACAACAGACTGATTTGTATCAGTGTGACTTCAAGCCCTGCAATTCTACAATCCACTACTTGGGAGAAACTTTAGACCTACATCCACCATCTTTGCATAGACTCTAAGACCGCCTATATGACAATAGTGTTAGAGACGAGTTATGTAATCTTATCTCAATATTCATTCGAATGTAGAAGAAGAATGCTCGCCGAGCCTACAGAGACGTCTGATGTCAGAAGGTGCAACATGGTCGCCTGAGTTATTATTGAAAGGGTCTTGCGAACCTCAACCCCGATGTTTTGAGAAGCCTGTATGTACTCCCACTTACCCTGACAACATTGACGATTGACACAAGGTAAGTAGAATACAGCGGTGTTTTCTGAGGCAAAACCCAGCTACAAAGTAGGTTAAGTCGTGACCAAGGGAAACCGCACGTATTTATTTGATCGATCGGGCACATAACATCATAAGGGATAGCTACACCTATACCGCACTTCGTTTTGTTCAAAATTATACATCTAACGAATAAAATCTCCCGTCAATTACTGTTTTTTTGAGCGACTGTATAGATAGACCCTTAACAACTCAGGAGGGTATGGATAAGAATAAAAAAAGCCGAGTCAAGCTCTACGTATCTGGAGAATAGACTCTTTCCACGGTTTTCTGTCATTTTCAAAGAGAAAAATGTATTCTCTACGACATACACACAGAACGATCGGACTTGAACGTTCCGGCACGCATCAGTCTACGGCGTCTTTGGCAACAATCAATGCAAATAACACAATAACCTCCGTGTTGTATAATGTTTATATACACATATGTATACACACACATTAAGTTCTCATACCATGTTCTTGTATATGTATATACTCTGTAGAGATAAGCCTTCGATGCTATTCTAAAGTGTCTTCGCCCAATAGCTGTCTCTTTGGAGTCAGTCGTTAATAAACCTTGAAACATAACAAACATCTTTTTAATATTCTAACATGGTGTCAGATGTAACTCTATAATGGCTACCAACGATAACAAAACGGCACTACCCAGTGCGGAAACTAATCAGAGTGCTGTACCTTCCCAAAGTTTCTCGTCGTCAATACCAAACATTAATCTTAAAAGCACAAACTTAGCTACAACATGGAAGCACTGGTTTAATCTAACATTTATTAATGGTTCTTTAATAAATGTTAGAATACGACTCGATGTAGGTTGAATATTACAATAATTTATTCCAAGTAGGCCAAATGTTTTATTCGACATCACATTGCCTTGTGCGCCGGTATCCAATTGACATTTGAGCTTTGTACCGTTGATATTTAGGTATATATCCCAAGATAATGACGACGGTGACGCTTCAAGAAGACCCATGAACAGCGTTTCGGACTCTGATGATGACGTGTTGGGCTCAGCTTCGACATTGCGAATATATAGATTGGACCGACACATTTTGGCGTAGTGGTTTTTTTTTCCGCACTTGTTGCATGTAACTCCTGAAGCAGGGCACCTGTATTTGTGCATTTCACCGCACCTCGGACAAAGATTTGAGTTGTCGGCTTGATAATTGTGACGTGCTGGCTGAGATGGTTGTGGGAGGAATCGAGATGACTGTAATCTTCCGCTGCTTGTTGTGGGCTGTTGGTATGATTGGTGGTGTGCGTGTGACTGCGGCTGCTGGTATATATTGTTTTGTTTAACTTTACCGTATTGTTTATTAAGAGCACCTATCACTGTATTGGGGCTGTTCTGTTGTAGAAGTTGTTGTGAGTGTTCTTTAGTTATTTCACATGTTCTTGAGATTTCAACGGCTTTCTCCAACGGGATGTCTCCTTCGTTGAGTAGACGTTCCTTTATGTATGTATAATTTGCGTTTTTCATATACATGGACGATTTTCTAGTATTGGGATCAACTATCGAAGAGCACAATAAAACGCTCAATATCGTGCTCGAGAGAGCAAGGTCAATAGGGCTAAAGTTTAACCTATCTAAGTCGAAATTTCTCCAAAACGAAGTTAAATTCATTGGCCATGTGTTCAGCCCAAAAGGGGTGCGTCCCGACGAAAACAAATTAGAAGCCATTTGCAAAATGCCACGTCCTGAAAATGTGTCTGATCTCCAAAGATTTTTGGGAATGGTCAATTACTTAGGATCATTTGTTAAAAATTTGTCCACGCAAACTTCAAATCTGCGCCAACTGCTGAGAAAAGATGTTTTATGGCATTGGTCCGCTAAGCATAATGATGAATTCCAGAACCTGAAAAATCTTATTTCTAAAGCGCCAGTTCTCACATACTATGATCCGAAGAAACCTCTTACTTTGTCTGTAGACGCATCTAAGAGCGCGCTAGGAGCAGTCATTTCTCATGATTCCTCTCCGATCGCGTATGCTTCTGCAACATTGACGTCATGTCAACAAAACTACGCTCAAATTGAGAAGGAACTTCTCGCAATTCTCTTCGGTTGCACAAAATTTCATCAATACACCTTTGGTCGACACGTAGTTGTAGAGACGGACCATAAACCTTTAGTCCCTTTATTTAGTCGTCCCTTGTTTAAAATTCCGGTGCGACTACAGAGGTTTATGCTGCGGCTCCAGTCCTACGATTTAGAGGTTGTCTATAAGCCAGGCAAATATCTTTTTGTTGCCGATACACTGTCAAGAGCAGCTCTTCCTGAAAATACATTAACAAATTTTGATCAAGAACTACGCCTACACTGCAATCTTCTCACTAAAACCCTGTCCGCAAGCCAGTCAAAAATAAACGAAATTCGCTGTGCGACTTTGAATGATAAAGTTCTCTGCCTAGTCAAAAAATACCATAAAGATGGCTGGCCTGTCTGTAAAAAGTCGGTTGATCAATTAGCCATGCCCTACTTCAATATAAGAAACGATCTTCAAGTCATAGACGAATTAGTTTTCAAATGTAACCGTCTGGTCATACCAAAGTCTATACGTCATGAAATGCTATTACTTCTACACGAAAGCCATATGGGCATCGAGCGTTCTAAAAACCTCGCTAAAGACTATATGTTCTGGCCAAACATAAATCAAGATATTGAAAATGTCGTCAGCAACTGTGAAACCTGTGTTCGCCATAGGAATGCAGTGCCTAGAGAACCACTAAAACCTCACGAGGTCATCTCGATTCCTTGGTTTAAAGTCGGCATTGATTTATTTGAATTTAAAAAGAAGATCTACCTACTAGTAGTGGACTACTTTTCGAAGTATATAGAAATTGCTCTTTTGAATAATGGCTATACAAGTCGCTTCGTTATAACCCAACTAAAGTCCATTTTTGCCCGCCATGGCATACCAGAGGTTATGATAAGTGATAATGGTCCACCATTCAACTCGGAGGAATTTAAAATATTTGCTCTGGAATGGAACATTGAACACTTAACATCAAGTCCATATCTGCCTCGTTCTAATGGACTCGCCGAAAGGTCTATCCAAACCATTAAAAAGTTATTTTTAAAAGCTGAGGAAACAGGTTCAGATCCTTACATCGCACTTTTGCATTATAGAACCACCCAAAAAGGAAATATGAGTTCCCCGTCTGAGCTATTAATGTCGCGAAAACTACGAACAAAACTTCCGGCTATTCAAGACACTTTCAAGGCCCAGTTAGTTGACATAACAAAATATGAAAAGATTGCAAAAGAAAAACAAAAGAAAGTCACATCGTATTATAACCAAGGCACAAAAGCACTAAAACCATTGAATGAAGGGGAGCGCATATTTTACAAGAAAACTTTAAGTTCGGAATGGTCTCCGGGTACAGTTGTATCTAGATCCCGAGAACCTCGATCTTATGTGGTTAGTGATGGGGATGGTACTCATTACAGGCGATCTCGTCAGCATATTTTTGAATCTCCTATCGATGTTGAAGAAACTAACAGTAACAAACAAAGCAATCAATCATCGGAAGAAACATCGGGTACTCAAAAGGAAACTACGTGTTCTCCAAAAGCATCCGCGCATAACAATTTTGTTACAACTCGTTATGGAAGGCAAGTAAAACCTCCTGATAAATTTACTCATTCCGATTATTGTTAACCTTCCTGATAAATTTACTCATTCCGATTATTGTTAATTATTATTATCTACAAATCTTTAATCTTTAATTCCATCTAATCTATTTATAACTGTTTTCCAATTCGTTAAAGTAAAGTGAACTAATTCTTATACTAAATATATTGTATAATTTAAAATATTTTGAAATATTATAACTATGAAGATAAATTTAATTTGAGATCATTAATAACATATAAAGGGAGATGTTGTATAATGTTTATATACACATATGTATACACACACATTAAGTTCTCATACCATGTTCTTGTATATGTATATACTCTGTAGAGATAAGCCTTCGATGCTATTCTAAAGTGTCTTCGCCCAATAGCTGTCTCTTTGGAGTCAGTCGTTAATAAACCTTGAAACATAACAAACATCTTTTTAATATTCTAACACTCCGCTAGCTGGTTTCTTAGATTTCTGCAAACTACTTCTAAGACTGTCCGACTAGACACCTGCCATTTTGCAATTTCGAAGCCCTACGGCCCTAAAAGTCTAACATTTTCATGCACTAAAAAGGCTGAAACCCTATCAATTGTGCCGTTTTCTTGGAAAACAAGAGCATTTTTCCAAGCTAATAGCTTTATTGCTTCCCAAGACGACTCAACGTTCGATTTAATGATCCCCAACTAATTGCATATTAAACTCAAACTCGAACCATTAATCCTCCACCACATTTCCTATATTTTCATTCTAACGAAAAGAAACAATAATAAACATGTTTAGCAGGAGAAAAAAAAAAACACAACACCGATTACCAAGTGTAAGTGCCGCATAATAGCCATTCCAACCCCGCCGTCCAACAAACCAAGCCCCAAAAAACCGCATGTGATCTCATAGGTATAGGCACGAATGCGAAACCAATACAAAAAAACCGCGCCAAACAATAGACACAACCAAAAGGAAGAGATAAAGTACGTTATACAGTCAAAGCGCAAAACTTGTGTTTTGTGTACCGGGCTGAAGGAAGGTGGAATAGGCGGAATGGATAACTAGGTAACAACAAGCAGCGCAGCGGCACGCTAGGCACATGAACTTGAATTGTTGTCGGCGTGTACTTGCGGTAATGGAGCCTCTAGAGATGGATGACTGAGTCAAAAAAAATATAAGAGAACTCCACCACCACCGCGCCAAGCGAAGACAATGGCAATGAGCAGGTACCTCTCAGGTGGTAGCCTGAACATTGGCTGAGGAACTTTTTTTCCGTTTTTTTTTTTGAAGGCCTAGGCCAAGATTATGGACGAAAAATAAATAAATATAAATGTTGCCGGCTTGATGGCTTCGGTTTCGTCGGTGGGTATATACTGCTGCGCTCTGCGGTCTACTGTTGTTTGTGTGCTGTTGCTCTTGCTTATGGTGTTTGGGTGGCGGCGGTGGTGGGCTTGGTTAGAGACTGAATGAAAGAAAATTAGTTTGACTCGAGTTTATCTGGAAATTACAAGCGATTTTGAGATACTAGATGAATAGATGACAGGTTGGTGTGAGCTAAGTGGTGTTGGGTGGAAATTACACACTCATTTCAATCGCGATAGAGGTTTCTGTTTGTTCATGGCGGCCATTTAATTATGCGATTACTTTGATTATATGTTATTTACAAGGAATAATTCTGTACTGCAAATGGCTTTCGCTTGGTAATAGCCCGAACAGAGGTCGCTATAGCAAAAGAATGGCCCAATGAATGGAGTAGGAGTGCATACCTATATAAATCAGGTATGGAGTCGATACAATTTTATCGAATTCGATACAAATGAGTTTGCTCGAGTACAAAAGTACAATTTGCCTTAATTCGATACGATTTATCCATCTTTATCTTTTAAATTCTCTTGCAATTTGTAAAGCGTTTCCTAAGACAACAATTAAAATAATCCAGATGATGATGTTTTTATGTCATTTTGGAAGACATAAACAAGAGAATTAATATTCAAAATCCCTTTCTAAATTTTCTGGAGTATTTTACATCAGAAGCAGTTGTATCAGGAAAATCTAATTTTGTATTGAATTTTTTCCCTCATGAAAAAAAGAATATTCAACAAATTAACAATGAATATAGAGCCGACTGCTAAATAATTCAGCAATTTAAATATTATTCAATTTCAGAATTTTGGGCTGATGTTTGAAAATATTTACAAAATTGCTCAAGCCGTTCTCGCTATTCCTCACTCATCAGCAAATGTCGAAAGGATTTTTTCTTGCCAAACATTAATAAAGTCCAAATGTCGAAACCGACTTCAAGTCGACACTTGCTGGGCTGTTCTGAGTTTCAAGTTCAGTGCAATATTTTGAAGATGGATGTGCAAATTGAGAGTATAAAGCCTGAAGAGCTCATAGATTAAAAATATAAACAATTTTTTGTATGGTGTAGCTTTGCTAGGAAGTCATTAATGTTTTGTTAATTTATTTTTGTTTATGTTTTTGAAAATGAAATATTTTGAATTCAATTCTGTATACGAAAAAAAGTTTTCAAAACAACTGGCTTCATTTCAGTACGATCTTACAAGAGTTTCGGTACAAATCGAAAATGACATTTTCCATCCCTGATATAAATACAAAAGGAAACTGTCAGTCTTGGTTTATTGGAATTTATGCAGTTAAAATATGGATTTATGAAATGGCCCTAAAAAAGTCAGGCTTCACTTGGATGTTCGAGCATCATTGATATTTTTTAGCTATGAGAAGTAAGTTATGTATAACGGTGCTAAAACCAAAAGTTCATAAATATTCCAAAACTGCGGATTCTGAATAAAGACCCCACACACCAGCTACAAGGTTTCCACTTCTCACCATACGCCATAGAAAACGAAACTTGGACTAGAAGGAGTGCCGTTTACTGACATATCCAGATTTTGCCTGAAGCCAGGTGATTAGCGAGGATACTACTCGTACTTACATATGTTTGGGATCACAGAGTGAAGGATATCTAGAGGGAGCTCTTCTGACGGTTGACCCAAGTGTCACGGCAACACTTTCCCCGACTGCACACACTGCAAACAGAGTTTAGGAGTGTCTTCGACAAGTCCCACTGCAGATATTTGGGTCACGGTTGCCACTTGGGAAAAAATTTAGCTACCACAATTGGAACAAAATGTTACCAAACCAAGATAAAATTTACCAAAAATCTCGAGACGTTTATAAAACATAAAATTAAACATAATGCTTTTAAGATATTCAATTTGGTAGATTAGGTTTGTAGGAACTTAGTCAGTCTTTAAGTAGTTAAACAACGACTACTTTATAAAATAAAGAAAATACGATTTAACTTACTAATGTAATAGTAATACATATCTACTTTAAATACTTTTGCTGACCAAAACCATGATTTTCTAAACTCAAACTATTTTATTTGATCTTTAAAATTGCTTGTTTATGATTAACTAACATATCCATTATCTAAATGTAGTTATAAACAGAAAATATTTCGAAGTTCACTATCTGTCAAAAGAAGAAAATGTGTGCATTCAGTAATTTTTTTTAACAAAATGGGTTTACATGGGTGTTGCTGACGCACATGCAAATGCAATACGTTCACTCAGATATCGAGTTCGTATTTTTTGGTGCTCCTGCTCAAAAAGTTACCAAAACCAGATAAAAATTATCAAATTACCAAAACTCAAAAAAATTACTAAAGTGGCAACCGTGATTTGGGTTATGATTGGCAGACAGTAAAAGGAGGAAAATTCGAGTCCTTAAATAGCAAGTGAATGAATTTATGTATCCTGCCAGTCCTTGTTTTTGGACACATGTTCCCTTTTTATGGCCTGATTTATAACAAAAAACCTAGATATTTGGAATAATTTAAAACCCGACTCAAGACATTTTAAAGAAAAACCACTGCTCTGCCAGAGACCTCTATTGGAGGCTCATCATTTAAGGGATTAATGACGGCATAAGGTGTTGTAAATGCCCCGCCACTGCCCAAATAAGGCTTAAGCACTTCAACAGATGCTTATTACAGCCTAACGATTTTAAAAACTCATCAGTGACGACCATAGCAAGGTTCATTCGGAATTTCGATTCATATTCATGACCAAATCAATCACTGGGTATAACGATTCCGTGGGGAGTAGAAAAAACTCACAAGACTCACACAACTTAGGCTACTTAAAAAAAAACGTGCTCTAAGTTTCAATGATTCACATATCGGTTTCGGTTTCAACAATTTAAGCTTGGGCTCAACAAAAAGAGCTGAAAAGTTTGTACTTATGTTTCCAAAATCAAACAAAATTAATGGTAATTGTAGCCCTTTTCTAACTTTTCACAACTAATTGGTTTTCGAACTTTTTGAAAGACAACTTTGGAGGAGCCCTACATGTTTGACTTCGTTTGATGGTTATGGGCCGAGTGTACAGAAATACAGGACTTGTCACTTTAGAAACGATTTCTTATTCAAAAAAAACAAGAACAAGTCAGCCTACTACTCAACCTGCTACAATTGGCAAATAGAATCTAGCCAAAGCTTCCCAAAGCCAGATTTACCTCAACCTCCCGATATGTTAGCCATAGTATAATGTAATTCTTGTCCAGTCAACAGGACCTTCGAGTCCCAGAAAACGTACGTTCAACCTAAAAAGGCCGCACCTTCGTCCGAACTGGATTTTAGGATTCAGTCTACCACGCAGATCTTACTTTTCTGTAGCATGGAACCGGTGACCTTGTCCATTCCTGACACACCTGTCATTCTAGTACTTTCACACAAGCTTTTTATTACAACTCGCATAATTCCCTGCGGTCAGTGCGAGTCTAAATTTGAAAGAACCAAAGAAAAAGTCTGAAACCATCGGGGTAAGGCATTTTTTTTTTCCAGTTTTTGTACTTTGGTAATAAATCCCTAAACCACAGAAATTGAATTGCTTTACAAGTCACTTAATGAATTCTGTATTCCAATGAATGGCAGATTAGCCAACTGGTAATGAATTTCGATTTTCTATGGCATAAACCGCAGCCAGTAATTACTTCCTGATTTATAATTGTACCGCGTTTTCTTTGCAGCTTAATCAAACCAAGGAATTAGTGTTTTCAGCGGGTATTCAGCGGAAAAATTAATGCGAGTCGAATATATGTTGTATACATGCCTATCGCACAAAGCCTAAGTAATGCTTGCGTCGGTTCTAATCCACGTATCAAATTACGAGACACGGACAGGTCGACTGTAGATGGAGACTATACAGACTCAAGCGACAAGTTGTATGTAGTTGCCGCGCGCAGACAGTGTAGTTTACATTTTAAAATATTTTAGTCACGGTCGATGATCACAGTGGGAGTTCTTCTTTTTGTCCTTAGCTAACACCTTGAAGGCAAATGTTATGTTGAGTTGGCATAGACTGAAAAGTCCACATGGGCACATATATATGCGCAACTCAGCACCGTGATTAACTTGTGCCATGCCAAAGACCACCTGACAAGTAGGCTAAGTAATTTCCACAAAATAATTCACAGAACATTCAAATGCGAAACTTAGCCAACTTGAACCACTTACAACAGTAAGATCGAGTTTGGATTTCATCAACTATCGATGTTATGTTTACAATTATATTGCCGTTAAATCAATATTTAGCCACTTAGGAGAGGACCTGTAAAAATACTTATCAATTAATGTGACAGACTATAAATATAAATAGAATTGAATACTGCGTAAACAAACAAGCACGCATGCAGCGAGTGCGAACTAGTAAAACAGGATGCACTCCTTGTTAAACATAAAGTTATTATGGTATTACTTAAATATATTATTACTCAAATCAATTGCGTCCCGTCGTCGATGCACCACTTATCCGTGGGCTTAACAACAGTTTGAAACGCAGTAATTATGTCGTTTATATTTTCGATGAAATCTTGATTAGAGGTGGTCATGTGTACTCGTGTATGCCTAAAACTAGAAAAAAAAAGAAAGTCTTAGCGGATTTAAGCAGAAAATAAGTGCAAATATCGCATAAATAAAAAAGATATCAGTGCTTTTAGTTGAGCACACATTTTACGCCTAACTGCGGTACTGACAATTGATTTAAGGATCAACGAATATGTTGATGTACAGTCTGGAGACCGTTAAGAAAGACTCTTTTTCCTCAGGGTGACTGACCTTGGCGGAGATTACCTATGTAATGAGTATCCCATTACTATTCAATTACCGGATGCGGAATTACTCTCATACTAGCAGTGGCAATCGGAAGTTCGAGTGTTTTTTTTGTGCGGAAGTGCTGCTGCGGTTAATGTGCACGGGCTTAATTATAATGAAGGAACTGCGCTAAAGGAAGCAACTGATTTTATCTATATTCTGGTCCACCATTAAACACTTCATAATGTTAATCTATTTGCAGGGCAATTGGTACTTTCAGCTGCCAAGGGATGATGTTTTTCTCATCTTAATTGCGAAGGATCACATGCAACTTTGATTGATCTTATTTTTTGATCTTATAACGAAACTATCTCGTTCATCAAAAGTTTGGTAGGTAGAAAATTCTGAGAAGCGATGCGAGATAAAAGAAAAGGTTCCTTAAATATCGGAATAGCGCTAAATAAAATCCACTTTTTGTGTATTCATCTGATGTCAGTATAATCAAATAACAATGTGAGGTTTTATAAGTTGAAGCTGTTGGGGAAATCGTCCCTGTCTCAACACATCTCACACATACGTATCAAAAAACCAAATAAACTACCTAAATATGTAAAATAGTCATCTACTTCCCATGTATCAACATTTCTTCTAATATTATGTATTTGAAATATGAATTAACTAGATAATTATACCAATTGTAAAATTCAAATCTGGCGCCACAAAATAAAAGTCGGCCATCTTTTGCATATTTTCTGCTGTACTTTATATGTAAGAATTGAAAAATCTATTTTTGAATTAGCATTAGCAGTTATAAACTGAATATGCCGATGGATGTGTGTGGGTTGCAATTGATGCGTATCTGATTGCGTAAGCTCCAAGTGGATGGAATTATTTTAATATTCAATATGGTTGAAAAAAGGAAGAAGTGGGTTATATTTGCTAAAAAGAAGTTTCGCGTAGCTGTTATTGCATTTTTTTTGGATGTGCATTGAGATTATTACAAAAATATACCGTGGGTTTGTGAACACAGATCGGCTTTTGGGTACACATTTTTGAGAAATAATTAAATAACTGATTTCTTCGAATTTTTTGAGAAAAACTTAGTGCGGGATCCTAATTACAATTATTTTACTATCCTAAATATATATTTCGATCAAAAGCGGTTTTTGTAAAATTATGCACACAAAACAGTAAAAAAATGTTGCAACATTTAGTTTGAGAAATACCATTGCTTAATTATTAAGCTGAATACTGAGTATTAGATATTGTTCGGAATGTAAGCATTACCTGATTTTCAAAATTTTATCCAAATCGAAAATGGGGTTTTAGAGATATGAGCAGTTTCTTAAATTAGCGTTTTCGGTCATTCGAATTAAAAATTACGGGCACAATAAATTTGAAACAATTTTACTCTAAGCATGTATTTTGGTCGAAATCGTTACTACCATTTTCATGTGAACGAAAGAAAACCAAATTTTGAAAATTTTTTTTTTTCAAAAATCTATTGTACGATTATATAGAGACAAAACTGAGGCTGATATTAAGTTAGAAATGACCATATTACCTAAGATATCAATTTCTGTTACAATCGTATGGACCGTTTTCGAGATATGTATGTCAAAATTTCGAAAGTGAAGTTTTAACCGAAAACCCTACTAAGATTCAAAAAACAATTTTGGTTTATCGTTAGAGCCGTTTTCGAACAAATGAAACTCGTGTGAAAATTTTATATCGAAAGTTCCATTAACATTGCAAAAAAAAAAGGCCCCGAACTGTAGGTCCAAAACCACAAATCCGAAGTTTGAACTGAATCCGGGCCGTTTAGGCTATAGGCCTTAGGAGAATTCGGACAGAATTTTTGAGACCCACTTTTTTGAGTTCCTGTTTCATTGTAATGTCAGAATTGAATAGCTTCTCAGTTTCAAAAGTTTGTACGAACACAATATCTTCTTCTTACTACGTATTAGAGAAAGTTAAAAACAAAAAGATTAAAAATAGGACAAGCGATAAGCACCATTTGGCATCAGCTTTGTCTAGCCCAATGTTTCGAATATAGCTCCGCATCAAATGTGTTTATTTTATTTTTCCGTGGCAGCTCTGTCAAAAATGAAAGACCGTATACATATGGCGGATGAATTCAAGCCTTTGGGCCTTACTAATTATCGTTTTAACCTCCACACTAAATATTGTGTAGGTCATTGTGAGTTTGTAAAATCTAACCTGGACACTAAATATGATTATTAGTATCGCGCATAGAGTAGTAATTGGTGGCGTCAACAGGTAGCATTGGCAGGTGAAACCTTCGCATTATGTTAGCTACTTCCACGTTTTTGGGGCGGCGGTCGTAAAGATCTCATTTTTCTAACGCTTCCTAGCAAGGTTGGGAATCAGACCAAGGATGGGAATGGCAGTACTGTTGACGATCATGCGGGACGATGTCGTCGTAATTTGCATTACAATGGCTATATGAACCAAATCTTGGGCACATTGCCGTACTACTTTTGCTGGGAGGATAGCATAGGATATCATAGGTTTCGGAACTACGAGCACTTTTCTAGAACTCAACGCCTGCTGTAAATGACATACGCCTTTGTTGCAGTTACTTCAAGACAGAAAATAGGAACCTATTTCATCGGCCCAACCAATAAGGAGAACTTACGATAAAGATAGACACAAATCCAAGAAATATCCACTGAGCTACATCGGGTAACAGCGAAGGTACACATGAGAACCAAACCCCTAGCAGTTACATGTAGTAAGTCGTTAATTTCGTGTCATCATAGCCCCATAACCAGCTACCAGTTAAAAGGGAAACGCACAACATTCGCTTTCGGTCCAACAATAAAAACAAAAATATTTAGCACATCGCCAACCTAATAGAAGAAGAAAACAATTGTATACCACCTGTTTAACCTTCAGGCTAAAAACAGTCAAAGCTGCTGTCTAAGGAGAACAAATAGTTTCCTATTCACTCAGTTGGTGGGCATAAAGCCACCACCCGCCAATATCAAAAGTCAGCTACCGATTACCACCGGATTACAATGTATCCATTTATCTGTGAAGAATATCTTTTACGATTTGCCACACACATCAAAAGGTACATCGTATTCGAAGCCTAACAATAAAAAAAAAATCCTACATACGGCAGATACTTGGAGGAAAATGCGAGGAGTCCGCGGTATCTCAGAAAATGTCTGTCGTGTCGGTTCGCTGATGCTTTTCGTATATCTGTCTGTCCATCCGTCTATCCATCTGCAATTATACGTGAAGTATGACGGCATGGTACTTATCTTCGATTTATTGTTGTTGTTTTGTTCACTGACCGAATTTAATATATATAGTTTTACCATGAGTGTGCCGATGTTTTGTTGTTGTGCCGTTTATTGTATCGGTATGACGTAACAAATCATTTTGCTTTGCAAGTGCGCAGACAAATTGATGGATTGTTAAATTGAGCTGACAATGTAAGCCATCGATGGTGGGCAATCCATGAATGTTGCGGTACAAAACCATGTGCAATTGAGCGCTTGGAATGTTAGTTCTGAATTAATAGACAAAACAATCGTTTTGCTGAATGGTTTTATTTAATTTTTTTTTTTTTTTTTGTATGGGAATTTGAGTGGAAAATCACACAGCGTTTATTGCAGTCATCATTATCGATTCGGACAATTTAATTGATTATAGTGTGTCCAAATGGAAAGTGAATGGTGTTTTGGTGGTCCAAAACTGGGAGGATTAATTGATCCGCAGGGTAACAAATTGGTCCAAATGGAAGTGATATTTAGATACAGCAGAATGGCATGTTGTTTATAAAATAGAGCTTTGTTTCTTTCTCGATCAGCGGTTGAAGTATAAAGCGGATATACTTCTCAAATCTATATATAGATCTACATATCGATCTGGTGCTGCTGACGATCGGAAGAAGGCGGATCATTACGCGCCCTTCAAACACAACAAGATTATACAGGGACATGCATTTCGTGGTTTCAAGTTGGTAGGGTTGGCATTTGAAACCTGTCAAACTCAGCTGTCACTTGAAGTGTCATATTTGAATGTTGAATGTTTGCCATTTACGATAATCGTAGTAATCGACTGAGTACGCAAGCAATCGGTAAAATTGTGAACAAATTTGAAGAGAGTGCAAGCGTTTCTGATGTCGTAAGGCCTGTGCATCATCGTAATGCACTCTCAGTTGGAAACATTGCTGCTGCCGTATTTCTTCGAAGATGCCAATGGGCAGACGGTTACAGTCAATTCGGAGCGATAATAACCGATTGAAGATCACTACTTCAGTAATGCTTTACAGGCATCAAAAATAAATAAATAAATAGTTGGCGCAACAGGTCTGTAGAGACCCTAGGCCTAGCTTCTCACAACCATTCGTTTGTGTGAGTTTTTAATTTTTGGGACGAATGGAAGGGATCTACAATTTTATGCCGGGTCCAAACGGCTAATTGAGAGGTGGCGCAGCGGAAAAAAACCATAAGTTGGAATTTGGGTTTTTTTCGGGATTCGAACCTGGGACCCCTCGCTTAGTAGTCCAATACACTAACCACTAAGCCACTGCGCCTACTGGAATCATGATGCTCATAACAACATACCGGAAAAAAAGCATCACAGAAATTCCTGATGCGCTGTTGATCCACCTTTAAAAAAGTAAGAAAAATGTCGGAAGCGAAAGAAAAGAAAGTAAAAAAACATTTTTATCAATAGATGCATATGCTTTTGACAGACAAATTTATAAATGTTTGTCCAATTCTTATTTTATTTTTCTCACAAACACTTTTTTTTATACTGAGTATTTCAGCGCTGCGGTGGCAGAGCTTTAAACAACGACAAGACTAAGGGAGGAAAATAAATTTATCGTCTTTACGATCATAGTTATCGACTAAAATTTGTATTAGCAAAACTTCCACCTTGACATTAAAATGTTCGATGTAAACAATGCGTTCTAAAACTCAAACGTCATCTTCAATCAGCAACGCATCAGCATAAACTGTGCATCGCATCAGCATCGCAAATAAGCAGTGATGCCACATCAGTGATGGGACTTGAGAAAAGCGAAGCAGTGGTTAGCCTCAAAAAAAGGTGGTAGAAAAGTGGTAGAAAAAAAAAATGTTATGGTAAATAATTCATTTATTTATACTAGGGGAAATAAAATAAACATAAATCAGTCTTTTCTTTTTTAATAATTTAAGTAATCTTTAAAAATCACATTTGTCGTTCAAAATAAACAAAGTTATTACAAACATCTGTGAATTTTGAAGCATATCTTGCCAATAATTCCGGGGGCTTAAAATCTTCTCCGTTCCAAAGAAGTTCTTTGGCAGCTAAAATCATCTTAAATTTAATATGCATTTTCCTTGTTGTAGGAACCAAGAATTTACGCATTTGCAATTTCTATAGCTCTTTTTAATTAAAAAAAAAAGTTTTTGCGGTAAACGCATCAATATAAAAAAGAACTAAAGGAAAGATGCCATAGATTCAACATCATTAAACATAAAAATTTTTTTGATGCAACTCTCAGATAAAACATACTGATAGCTGAGTACGTATTGGTAAAAGTAAGGCGAGTAGGTATAGGTAGTAGGTACAATTTTCAACCTAATACAATGATGGAAAATAAATATTATTAGCGAATAGCGATGAGCAAAAGTTGGTACATTTCGAGTTGAGGTTGGTAGAATTTCCGAATGTGTAAAAAGTGGTAGAAATACCACTTAAGTGGTAGAAGTCCCATCTCTGTGCCACATCAGTGCGCAAATGTTTGACATTTCTGAATTTACACGTAATTTCACGTTTTGTCGACGTCAATTGGCCACCAAGATCATGCGATTTGACACTGTTGGATTTTTTCTGCGGGGCTACGGAAAATACCGTGTTTACGCGAATAATCATCGAACTCTAGACGCATTGAAAACCAACATTACTCAAGTTATGGCCGAGACACCGCCCGAAATGTGCGAAAAAGTGGTTCAAAATTACCTCAAAAGAATGCGAATCTTCCCGAGGCGTCCATTTGAATTGTATTGTATTTCACACTTAATGGCAAAGTCCAAACTTTATAATAAATAAAATGTTCATCAAAAATGTATCGCTGTGTGTGTGTTTTATTTCGCTTTACTTTCGAAACCAAAAAATTAATGACCCTTTATAATGGACCGATTCTTATGTAAGAAAACGTATTGCGACATCGATTATAATCATGTACAAGAATACTTTTAGAGCATGAAACAGCAATATCAGTTTGTAAACTAAGAAGAAAGAGATCCAAGATGGCTAAACCCCACTACAGCAGGGGTTTGTTGTTCTCTATATCAATATCACACGGTTAACTGGCATTTTTTATACCAACTCTAAATAGCCAGACAATTGCTCTTATAGACCAGGACCATCTACGCCAGACATTATCAATTCGTAGTAACGAGGAACATCGAATCCAGTTTTTAAAAGCGGTTGAATCAGTAAACTGGAAGAGATGCAATCGGCTTAGCTTCGCGGAGGATGGCAGACAGGAGCTTTTTAGGCAGACCTTATTTCTTGTTAAAAGACCAGGCTATTGCTTGCACTAGAGCTCTTGGATAAGTCCAATCATGATCAGGACATGGTAGTTTCGGCTATCACTTAGGAATATGGGCCTTGGAGAGGATGATACCTGTAGAAGAATGAGGATCTTGGAACATCATTGGGTTGAGACCTGGTCTATGAAACAGATCTCCCATAAACAGGTGCTAGCGTTAACACTAGGAATCGAGCTCAGGGAAGAACTCTGGAGAAATTCAGAGTCTCTCTTGGGAAGATTTATAGTGCTGGAGAAACGAAAAGAGACCCGAAAATGGTGGTCTGATTCGAATGTCTCTCGAAATCTATACACATATTCTATCTCTCTATTACATTGTCTAATATCCAATAAATTCCGGGCTCACACATATTGCAATTGCAATTTTTAAATTTGCCACTGTCTACTTACGGTTTCTCGGATGACCGTGTGTAATTGCCACAATTGCAGTTGGCAAAGTAGCTACCTATGGAAATTTTAAATCAAGGTCGACATTCCACGAATTTACAGAACGCCGACCACAGTCTTCAATTCCCACTGGTTCGGAGGTTGATTGCCAGAAGTAAGGCCTATATGGATCTCGTTGGAAGCTCCAGATCGATAATCGCTGTCATTTAAAAAAAAAAAAAACCTAAATCAAGTTATTATTTCAATTACACCGCATAGTACCACCTCAGCGCCACCTCAACTTTCCCTCTTTGAAAGACACCGCCATTCACACGGTAGCTACTTATTACCGATATTGTCATGTAAATCTTGATATGTGTAAAAGACTTTAACATGATTGACTGTTAAGAATAAATTTGAATGATGAGTCCGAAGCGTGGGCTGTTCTTTCTCTGGCATGGGGATAAATTGTTTGTTTACCAAGAAGCTCACACATCTGTTAATAAGTGCTATTTCACATATTGTTCTTTAATTGGAGATGGTATTTTGTTTTCTACAAGCAACGCTGCCTATAAATTAATATAAAACTTTATAGCGGAACACATTTGATTGTCCGCCTACAAAAATTCAAATTATTCACTTTTCCTCTTTGAATTTGCCTTCGGGCAGACTTTGACTTTGACTTTGATGTGCTGCCGTATACTAGAGAAGTCAAACACACTTGTCTCACCGCCAAATAAGTGGTTGTTTTGCTAAGGCGCAGATAGAACTTTTTTTTGTTTGATTAAAAAAAAAAAAAAACGAAAGAGTTGGAATGCGAACTGGATTTCGTGTATAGCTATGGATGTAATTCTAAACGATTCCCAAAGAACATCGCTGAGCTATTGAAACAGCTTAAGAGAAACAATTCATTCATAAGACGTCAATCAGAGATAGGAGCAACTTCTTTAACAATAAACATACCAGATGTGGGTTATGCCCGTACCCCAAAGTTAAATTATTTATTTTCTGTTTGTGCTTTGTTGTTAATGCATTTATTGTTCTCGGAAGCAAATTAAATTTGTTAGTTTAGGCGGACATATACAGATACGCGTGTAAAGTGCTTAAGAACTTATCTCTCTTTGTGGTTGAAGTGGTCATACAAGTTGTGTGATTGATGATTTCTGAAGAGAAGGTATGTCTTGAGCGGCTTTACACTAATGGATATTTGACGTGGGAATGAGCGTAATTGGGCAGACATGCACACTTCTGATTCGCTCCGAGGCTTTCCGTACGAATGTGACACGAGACATTTTTTATTGGACACAATGTCCAACGGCGCGTATTGTCAGAATGGTGTCCTTTCACAAGTCGTGTTGAATGTTAATTTCAAAGAGATGTTAACGCCATCGAGGACGGTAATCATTCTCCAGGTTTAGACGGCAAAAGGGAACAAATCAGAAGTTTGTATGCTTAATTCCACTTAATTACAGGAGGTTTTTTTAAATCTTGGATGGTGGAAGAAGTTAAAAAGAACTTTATAATGAAACTTTGGATTCATCAACTTATTAAATGGAGTATCAAGCAAGAAGGGGCAGTAGTTAATGTGCTGGATTTCTGAACGAGAGGTGTCAGGTTCGGTCTCCAAAAAACACACAAATTATATCTTAAGGTGTTTTCTAATTGCGCCACATCTCGAGATAAGCACCCGAACTGCGATAAAAGAGCTTATCGATTCAGCTGTCGGCATGAAGTTGTAGGTCCCTTCCATTCGCCCAAAAAAATATAAACTCACACAAAACGAATGGTTGTGAGACTCTTCGACCTATTGCGCCAACTATTTATCAAGCAAAACTAAATTTTTAAAAGTGTCTGAAGTAAGTTAAATGTATATGGCCAGTTTTCAAGAAGCGCGATCCAATGCGTAAGTGATTTAATGTGCTGAGTCCACTTGTCTACATCAACCCATTTACCAAACTTTACACCATATCCACCAAGAATAAACTCAGTGTACCTGCCTCAAGTGCACTCGTCTACAAAAAGCCCAACAAAACGACTGAGAACCATGTGCTATCCTACATTCTCATGAAACACTAATATCCAACGCTGCTCAACTGGCCATGTTATTATTTGTACAGTGTTGCACCACAACACCATACGAAACAAGTCGCATTATACGCCATTAAAACTGCAATCATTATGCAAGTACTTATCCAGAAAAATTAAAGAACAAAAACCCAACTTTAAGCATTCCCATAACCATCACAAGTCGCTCCCAACTCTGCAGCATAACTATCTCTATGTACTTTAGTCAGTTTTGTCTCGGTTCGGGCAATAGTTAGACACCATCAGCTACTCGTTCTTAGTTTTTATTTAGAATTTTCCGTTCTATTCCTTCCAACCACAGCACAGACACAGACATAGTACATCTCATTAAGGTTTGGTTAATATTACATTACTTTCTTAATTAAGTCGTAAACTCTTCTCCGTCAAACATGAAACGGGAGTGTTCCCAAGAAAGTTATTATACACAGCACCAAGATGGGAACGAGCAATGAGCAACATTGGCACACTAATCATTGACCATGCGCACGATGCGGTTACGGTATGTGCTTTATTTGATTTCTTTTCTAGACACCATGGTCTCTAGACTGTGGGCCAGCTAGGAGTGCTCTAGAATTCCATTGAATTATGAAAGCAAACGTTATTGTTTAGCATGTGTTTGAGAAATTAATTTTTTATTGATATTTTAAAAATGATTTTCGGGGAACAACAATTTAGCGGCCATAGACCCTTATGCAATGAGAGGAAAAACGAAATAGCACAAACTGTATTTTTTTCACCGAAAAAATGGCCATTCAAACGAAACTGTACCTGCACCCCGAAATGTGTCTATTGTAGTTGTCAGCAACCCTTTACGCGGTATAGTTTGCCATTTCCATTTAGGGTTTTCGTTTTTTGTATAGTTTTGTTTAGTTTTATTGAGCTGATGTTGTTTTGCTGGTAAGCCCCGTGTTTTTAATTTCTTATCTGTCATCGAAAGTTTTCGCATGAATTGCGTACCTGGTTCAGTGGCATTTAGTTTGGATCCGTCTGTCTCTTGACTGATGGTATGTGGTAGAGCAATAAAAATTATATATTTTTTGTTTTTATGGTTTTGCTTCTTGCATATCCCTCTCCTTTATGGTCAGCATAAACAAAAAGAAATAAATAAGGCAAAAACCCTTTATGCAATTTTTTACCGTTGGCGAGTGACTCTTATTTTTTAACGAACTATTGCGTCTATTGTTTTTTTATTTTATGGTGTCTAAAAGGATTTTTTTATGCCGCGAAAAAGAGTGATGGGGATGATGAAAGGATTTAAAATTGCTTGTTCGTAGAAGCAGACAATGCCCAATGCACCTTTCTTTCGGAGTTCGGCGATCGTGTGTAGGTTTGCGCCAAGGACAACGTAGGAGAAAAAGTCATTCTATCGGGTTGAGTTGGTGCTAATGATTATTTAATATTTGCAAAAACACCGTTAGACTGTCGAAAACATTTGTTCGTAGATATATATGTCAAGAGTTTAATTTTAGGTGCGAGATAAGGAAAATTTTAGGGATATCCTCTTGTAGTATGCGTTCCGATTGTCAAGCTCTAGTATTACTTCATCTTATCCTAAAAAGAGTGTCGTATCTCTTAACCCTTAAAGATTAGTAGATACCATAAAAAAGCCTACTGTCGTCTCGAAACCTTAATGCATCTACAGAAAGACACAAGATCAAGTCAGATTAAGTGCCCTGGCGTCAAAATGAACATAAGCCTAAAAGTAAAATCAGTTCCTATTGAGGCCCTTAAATGCATTCGCATAGCCGGTTGCTAGTAGAACTTCTACCAGCACGTTCATGAATCCTTCAAATAAAATTCGCGATGTTAAGCCTGATATGTTCGTATGTCCATACTCAAAAGTCATACCGAAGAGGCTAAAGACCCTTTCAGCGAGGAGTTGTATTGCCTGTCAGTAATGTCTATGCTTTGGCACCTTGGGCCTTTATCAAAATCTGCTAGGTTTTATTAGATAGGACTTTAATAAGAGATATCCGTTAAAAACCCTAGACATAGCCCCTTTTGGATCATATGATCCATTGCACTCACAACACTAATCAAGAAAAACATGGATCAATCGCACAATCAGTCAAATTTAACTGTACAGTAAATTCAAACCGACTGACAGCTTCCTATATCGACGTCTGGAGATACACCCGATTTGAAGACAAAGCATTCGCCTTTTCTGACAATTTTCAACTGTGATTGGAGTGGCGCAGCAGATTTATTATAACTCTTATAGTCATCTGACTATTCCTAGAAGATGTAATAATACGGTCAATTACGATCACAAGGCTTCCCATGACAGCATCGCGGAACAATTCTAAACACTAAGCCAACGAATTCTGGCAGTAACTCAAAGAAAAATGTAACAGAAAACGCAGACATTTCTCCTCCCCATTTATGTTATGAGTATGACATTCAACAACGCCTCATCGGTTGCATACCTGTGGCATTCCTGCACAGACAATCACAAACCATGCGCCGCGCTTGGTCATGCGCTCATATCCATGAGATGTTTGTCGCGTCCTTTTTAATCCGCAACTAATTATGTGGTTATGCGCTCATTTCACAAGCTTTGCCTTGAGTCGCATTCCACAGCACATCGTCATTATCCCATAATCACCACCGCACCATTGGCAGTGGTTGCCCGATGATGGAAAACCATCCTCAGCCGGTTCACTGAACCATCTTCAGCACCCGGTAAAGCATCCGACATATGCTAAATGGATGCAAATTTTAATTAAATCTGAAGTTCAATATATGTTTCGCAATCAATCAAACGGCTCAACTAGACTAGCTGATGTGATGACAAGGGCGCTTGATCTCCACCGAGAGACAGCTCAATCCGGCATGCTTTGGGCTCTGATTAATGACCACCAAGGTAATCCTGTGGGGTCATTTGTTTTAGATTCACTTCAATGCGATAATAAATTCAATACGAAACAAAAAGCTTCCCGCCACCGATCAGGTGGATGAAGGATTAAAACGGGTGGCACGATAATAGCGAACAAAATTTAACAAGATTAATTTACATTTTGTAGATACTTTTTTTCGGTTATTTATCTCTTCGTCTATAGAAATCTGTCGCATAGAACGGCGGAGAGACGACGACTAATAGTTTTGTGTGTTTTGTTCACATTCACAAATCATGTTCACGGATTAGCCAATGTATATACAGAGTTTTGGGAGTTGGAATTCGAACTCGAACCCGAAGCGAGATCACCACATGAGTGTGGAATATTTATCGGGAAATTTAAAATTTATGAACAAAAGCCGAGTAGAGTTGGGTACATCTAGTCCACCAGCATGATGGCTTAATCTGGTGCTCGATGGGATAGACTATGAATTTAGCTAATTTTATTAGATGCGACAGTTCCGTGTAATACTATACGCGTCGCTGGAGATGTGTTCTTTTACAAAATAATGGGCTGCCTTGGGGAAAATAATCTATAGTTTATTGATTTTTCAAGGGGAGAGATGTCTGCTTTCAGTGCGGAACGGTCAACCTGCGACATGGGGAGCTCTCATGGAGGTAAGTCTATTGTTATGGTTTTTAAGCTGACTTTTTTTTCCATTCTTTTGTGTTTTCGTTCAAAGTTTTCCTTTATTTTCATGAAAGAATGCATACGGAAACCGAAATCAAATGCGTAACCTAGATAAAAATGCCCAACGTTGTGGTTGACACATTTTGAAACACAAGTGGAAGTCGAAGTTTGCACATGGTAGTCTAATTGGATCGTCGCTTGGTGGTCTTGTAGTTTCTCCTTTCAAACATAATCGGTGCTCGGATGCTCTTAGCTCGAGATTCCTGCCTCACCTTGTTTAATCAAATAGCTATTTAAGTTTAAAATATTTAACTTGTTGGTGCTGAAAGCTGATTCCTTTCAGATTTGGAGGGTTTATACAAGAAGTTCGATTGTTAATGATATTAGTCCTAGTTGGCATTTATGTCTCCATTGAAGGAGTTCAAAAAGAAGATACATAAGTGATGCAAATACTAGGGCAAATATTCTTTGAAACCTTTTTTTCAACCCACAGCCCAAACAGCGCAGCTCCTCTTGTAAAAAACACATTCGCAAGAGCGTTCGTGACTAAAAAATCAGAGTTTACTCTACGCTTCCTACCACATTTGGAATAAAACAAGAAAATATGAAAATCCCCATTGCAATTTCGACTTTGCTAACCTACATAATTTTCCCTGGCATATTTTCCAATATGATTATGCACCACAGTAACATTCGAAACCTAACGTCTTTCACATTGGATTCGCTCTAAACATCCCATCCGTGCAAAAACCTGCCTAACGTCTCTCGCCAATTATTAAATCTCAGCCACGCGAAGTTGTAACCCTAGAGGGAAGGAAAAATAACCATCAACAACCTAACATAACTACTTCTGCATCCGTTCATGCTTTTGTTTTTTTCTGTTGCTTCGCCAGGCAGCTATTCCTATAGTCGTAGTCTTCCCTACATTCTTCCAGCATATACATCTTTTTTATTCTTCTCTCTTTACAGAATTCAACGCTACGCAACGCTTCCTAATGCCTAAACGCAAAGTTACCTGCAATTTCATTATTATTATTATCATCCATCGAAGAGGAAAAGAAAACAAAACCTGCCCACAGAAGGAACGGCTCAACGATAAAGGGAAGAAGCGAAATATTAAAAAAAAAAAAAAAAAACGCAGCACCGCTCACTGAATACGAATGAAGGTAAAGGACAAGAACACGGCGCAACAGATAAGAATGAAGAACCGGAGAAGTGGAAGAAAAAAAATCTGATTGAGCACTTCATTCCGCTATACAATAGTATTAGTAAGGGTGATTGAAAAAAAAACAGGTAAGACAGGTATTCCACCTTAAAAGTTAGATGCTCCTAACTTGTGTATCTTATTGGAAAACATGCGGATCGCATTTGAAAGTAGTACAATTTGTTGTAATCAATGTGATCAAAATTTGGAAATATTTTCAAAATGAAAACCAAAAATTAAAAAAGCTTCAAAGAGAATCCGCGTAACAGGTGAGAAACTGAAGAAAACATTCTAGTGAGAGTGAACTTCAAAGAGAAACGAAGCGGTTTAATTTGTGCCTCTCTCGGCAAGAAATATACACAGATACATTAAATCAACTGTTTAAGTTTGCGATCACGCATCATGGAATACACACAAAAAGCTAGCTGTAAATGACCACTACACCTGTGCGCAAGGCAGCACACACAGCCGAAAGAAACGTTATACAGAGGTGGAGAGTGTCGACTACGTCACCACACACTGACCACCGGCACGGCACGACAAAGCTTCTCTCTCTCTCTTCACAGGTAACTCACATCCATGCTTATAAAAGCGGTTCTACTCAGCTGAGTAGCTATCGAAAACTGGTATCCATAACTATTCGAATGCGTGCAAAAAGTATCGTTGTGTGAGTGCTGAGCAGAAGACGAACACGGGAGTGATACCGGATCGTGGCTTAGGGGTTTACCTCTACCTTGACTCTGAGAGATGAGACGATATTGTGGCAACGGCGTTGATGGTGGTGATACCACTATCTTGGTGGATTTAGCAAAAACACAGGTAGGTATACCCGTTCTACACAGGTTCGTCGTTCTTTCTGTTTCCCTCCTTCGTATTCGTAGTTATGTGAGCGAACAGAGGTACTCTCGTTGATATGTTATGCGTTACACACTCAGTGTAAATGAAGCACAAAAAGAACGGCACAAACGCGCTTCTGATGGTTGGGCTTGAATGTGTCTGTGTTATGTTTAACACCGGACAACCTGCACCGCGAGCACGAAGACGATCTGTGATGTTGAGTCGTGGTGCCGTTTTCTAAGGTAGCTGTTCATTTGCAGCGACGAATACCTACGTTGTGGAATCATCAGCATGATCGCTGTTTGCTATGTATGTGTTTTTTTTTTACCTCCGATGATCAGTCGGTTATACGTCGGAGATAGAACAGCTTTTCGTTGTTGTTGCTCTTTTCCGTGTGATACAGCTACGGTGTGTTTTGTAAAGGAGACTAACTGGCTTTGAGTAAACACCGCTTGAATACAGTAAGAGACGATCCATCGACGAGGACACACGCGTTTTTCTTGCTTCAGGAATACAGTTGTTTTGCTTTTTTTTATCCTCCTCTCAGGTTGTTTCATACACCTCTATTCTTATGGTAGAACATATGATAATCGTTACATTCTCGTTTGGATACCATTTTATTTTATTTCTGATCGTGTAGAACGTTGATAAATACAACGACGAAGAAGAAAGAAATTTGAAAAAAAGGAATTTTATGTTCGGTTTTAGTGTTCTCTCTGTGGTTTTGGTATTCTTCTAGTGCGGTTGTTGGACGGTTCGCGTAATCTTCGTTACGTTTCGAAGAAAACCCAACAGGAATACCAGAAAGGAATTTTTTAAATAAGAAATAGAAAAAAAAAAGAATATCGTTTCGATTCAAGTGAAGTTCGTATGCAAAAATAATGCTAAAACATGAATTTAAAAAATATAATTAGTTCATACATATACAAATTTAAACGAAAGTGATCCCATGAATGTATATATATTTTCTTATAGAAAATATTTGGAAAAAGAAAAATGTGCAAAAAATTAATACAAAGTGAAGTGAAAACTATATGAAACTACCCACACACTGGATTATTTACAAAAAAGGATATTTTTTCCCAAATTGAATAGCAAAACGCACAAAAAAACTGCAACAAAATGCCGAAAATATTTTTAATTAAAAATCGCCTGCATCAGCAGCAATTGCGCCTATTGGAGGCACAAAATTTACTCCAACACAAGGATGAGGATAGATTAGTACCACCGTTAAGTCCATCTACACCGCCGAAAAAATCAAATGCATTCAGTGCTTTATCGAATCGAGCAAGAGATGAAGCTGATGCGAATACAAATGAACCCCTATCATTGGTGGCGAGAAAGCGATTCAATCTTCGTGATGAAGACGAACAAGGTGAGTTCAAAACGTTTTGTATAAATATATCGCACAGTGTATATAACAGCACTTTATTTGTTTGGGAACTGAATAAATTTTGCGATACTCCTTTTCGGTTCTAAGGAAAACGAAAGAGTTGAACAGAGAACCTGATTTTTTGTTGACTAGACGATTTTTTTTTTAAATACTTTGTTCTGAGTCAATAAATTTTGGTAGCTTGTCTGAAGTAATGTATTGGCTTTGCGCAAAAATTCAGAAACAGAATGAAAGTTATATGCGCTTCGAGATAATGTAGAGGCACTCCCTAGAGTGCGGGTTTTCGCTCAGTCGAAGTGAAGGAGGATGAGAACACTTCTTCATATAGAGACTGGCGGTGCGGGTATAAATCTTGTTTTCCTCCTTTTGGGTGGCATTCTAACCACAGCCCTGTGGGGTTTCTATTAATAGAATACGTAAAGAAGTTTTGTTTGAAAGCTGTAGGGAGTGCTCTTTAGAGAGCCCTTATAATAGATTAATGTGATGGAAGTAGGCGGGATGTCACGACATCTCTCATCACGCTTTGTCATTCATAGTTTAATTGGCTACGCTTGAAAAAAGCACTACTTTTCTTCAAAGGTACCTTAACACATTCAGAAGGTACAGTCTTTGACGGCTCTCACGATGGGCGTTGATGACTTTCGCAATAAAAGGTGTACTGCGTAGTATTTCTCAAGCCTTAAGTGATTATTTCTTTAGAGATCCATATTAGGTTCCTCCAATCGAGGGATTAATAAAAATAAATATTTCTCGCTGACCCTGTAGTTGGGCGCCAATTAATTGACATCGAAAGCAATAACTTTCTGTCTACAATAGCTGAGACTATGTGAGTGCTACAATCACCGTCTTAGGTGAAATATTTCTTAAAAACCCTTAGTCTCAAAACTAGCACAATTGCCAATGGGCTTTAGTCAAACGATGTGTTCACATCCGCAATTCCAATGAATTTTATTTTGGAAAACAGTATAAATAGAGCTCTAACAGAAAGATACTAAACAAGCACGGCTGAATTTTAGGTAAAAATAAATAAATAAATAATTTGCGCAACTGGTCCGTAGGGCCCTAGGCCAAAATTCTCAAAACGATTCGTTTTTTTTTTTTGCGAGTTTTTCATTTTTGGGACAAATGGAAGAGATCTACAATTTTATGCCGAGTTCAAACGGCTAATTGAGAAGCTCTTTCATGGCAATTATACTCTCGGATATTTGACAGACGTTCGCGCGAGGTGGCCCAGTGGGAAAATAACCTTAAGATTGAATTTGTTTTTTTTTTTCGGGAATCGAACCTGCGACCCCTCGCTTAGTAATCTGCTGAATTTTAAGTACTGCTACAAATTCCCTTTTCTGGTCTATTGGAACTTTTACAAGTGCTTGTGAAGAACTAGGAATATCCTCCTAGTGGAACTGTTTACATCGATCTGAAGTTTATTTAAGAGTTTGAAGACATGAGTAAAAAAAACACTCCACTCAAAATATCTTCGAATCTGTGTCTGTGCAGTAAACTCAAAAAACAATTTCAAGTCGTTTCCCATATTTCATCAGAAAAAATTAAATGTTAAGATCACTTCAGTCCACTTGGTAAAATAATGGAAAGTAATAGACTAAAATCCGACTTTGACATTTGATAACAATACTTAACTATTACCATAAATAAAACCAATAATCTAGCTTTATGTCAGTAGTAAAGCCTCATTAGTATTAATCACCGCCATCTAGAGATCCCAAGCTCTATAACAATACATGTTAAATCGCAAGACTTCGAAAAACAACTCCACCACCTACCTATCTCCATAACGATTTTCATATTCCAATAGACATAACATTCTTACAGTAAAACAACGTGCTTAAACCGGTGTTCGTAAAATTCTTTAAATAATTATGACGAAAAACACCACGAAAAGTAAATAAAATTTTTAAAATCAAAATAATTTTCTTAAGATAAAATATTATAGCCAAACCGGTGATCATATACTCGTTCCCCATATAAAATTCATTTTGTGGAGGTGTATGTTGAAAACGAAAAAATTAAATATGAAAATAATTATTATAATGTTATGGTAGAAAAATCAACTCAACTCTTAAGTCAGCGTTGGAGGATTTAATTGTTTTTGTGCATAAATCCTAAGCCACATACAGACAAACAATCAAACCGGCAACTCATTAAGTCAAATGTTTTAATTATAATTGCTGGGATTTTTTTATGTACTAGAAGCTAGACCACGGTCGGGTTTCTAACTCAACAAGTTCAATGAACACAGATCTTCGCTGAGAGTGTAAAAGAAAACGAAGAAAAACGGAAACAACTTCCATCCAATCACAACACTAACTCCCTTTGGTGCAATTTATTTCCTTCAGGAGTGTATCTGTTTGTTTCGCTGGTGGAAAGGTACAAGCTCTAACTACAATTTCACGAACTACCACACTAATATACTGTAATGCAAAGAGAGGAAGAAATAATAAAAAAAAAATCTGAAGCCCCATGGTGGTTGAAAAGGAAGACGAAGAACGACAAGAAAAAATCCATTCCCAGCAGACCGTGGAGCATTAATATGGTGTACCTTATCTCCAAGTGGGTCTATGAAGATAAAGACGCAACGAATGGATGAGAACTTGCGGGATGGGGAATTCTCAAGTCTCACTGATGCCCAGTAAAGGTATTTTAAAAATGCAAAACTGTCCAAGAAAAAATAGAAATTCTTCGTTTCGATAACACATCAACAGGAATGAGCGAACACAACACATAAAAAAAAGAAGCTGAAATGGAAATAAGACAATTTATTATCCTTGGGCGACGCACTAATTAACGTGCCCAATGATCGTTTAAACAAATGGTCTCTTAATTTGTATCGCATACGAGCGATGAGCAGAAAGAATTTCAATAACTTCTGGAAGATATCTTCTTTCGTAAGCCTTTAATCGTTTGTGCACAAATCATTTTCACTTTTTTTGTCTGTTGTTCTCCATTCGTTAGCCGCCCTCTTCGTTCGCGAAGGAGGACAATAGTCCACACCTGTCTGGCTGATATATCTACCTATCGCGAAATTCTTCCTGCTTTTTGTTTTTTTTTTATGTTTGTTAATGGTCCAAACACCAAACAAACAAATGGAAAGAAAACACAAACAGAGAGGGAGCGAACTTTTTGTTTATCTAACTCCGAGGAGGGTTTATATCTTTTTTTCTTTTTTTTAAATAATTTCCAAGTATCTCGAGAGTAAAGTTCTAGCGCGATCAAAAGACAAATGGTGAACAGGTGATAGCTTGTTTTTTTTTGTTCTCCTGTTGACAGCCAAGCGAACGAAGGCATTGCGAAAATACTATCAAATTTATTTGTTACCCTCGAGGACGGAAGATTGACAAGAAACGAAAAAGTTGGTCGGCGTTTGGGTTTCTCAGGCGTTAGGTTGCATTTTCGACACATCTGGATGAAGTGAATACATTTTAGTCCAGTTGTTCATGAGGTAGACAGCGAGTAAAAATGAATAAAAGACGCTGAACACTCGCAATTAGAATAAGTGCAATTGCAAAAAAAAATGGGAAGGAGGCGTGGTTGGTAACATTAACGCACAATTGGATTGGACATTGCACTTAAGGGTATCAATTTTAGGGAATTTTTTTCGAGGGTTACATGAGATAGCATGGGCGTGAGAGTCAGGAATTGAGGAAAAAAAGCGATTGCGGCTAGTTAACAGCTGGCTCCTTTTAAAGCCTCAAGCAATCGTATTTCAAAATGATCTGCAACTTCATACCTTACTCTTTTAAAAACAGAAAAACCGGAAATAGAAAAATGGGTAATATCCGACGGCCTTACTGCAAAAATAGTTGGTGTCATGGATCGCTGGGTAATACAGTAGAGTCAAATTAAATCTACAAGTCGCACCATGTTGTTAATTTAACATCAAAGGAACCTCAAAGAGCACCTTAATCAGCATGTTCCTAAAAACCCATTAACAACCCGAAATAGCACAGGAAGTCGTCTCGGGCTACAGTACTAAAATAACTCTACAAATAAAGTACCGCATAGGCAACATGCAGGTGCCTTTCAGTTGATATTTGATATCCTTTCTCATATGTACATCTGATATTTCTATAATGTGGCACACAACAATTGAACCCATAACCCTATCAGTTCGTTAAACTGCCGTTTCTTGCATTTCCTGTCTCTTAACCTTGGCAATGAAAAACTCAAACAACATTAGACGGTAAGCGAAAAGTGTTATATAAAGGTTGTGTACGTTAAAAATGTGTATCCTTTTTTCAACATACAATTTCACAAAAACATTCTTCACCTGATTCTGAAAAATGTACTGAACAGCGAAAAAATACAAGCAATGATGAAATGCAATTAGCACCTTTTGCAAGGAATGCGATTTTGACATCTTAAATTAATGAATCACGGAAAATCAGATGCAGTTCATGCATATCCAGTTCAAAGGCATCTTCAAACAGGAATAACCGAGTGTGGTGTTTAAAAAAGAACATATATGAACATTTAAAAAATGTATCATCTTTGATTTTAAAGTCCAATCTGAAGTCAATCGTATAGCACTCATGTATGTCTTGGGAGACCCAATAAAAACCTGAAATATCGATTAACATCCATTTCAACAGGCCATAAATATTAAAGTAGCCAGCAAAACAATAAAACACTTTTTCAAAAAAAAAAAAATGCCCGGCAATAAACCTTACAAAAAGGAAGCAAAATAAGGTAAAGCCAGACTCTTGCGCAATTTTCACTTTCTTTTCAAAAAGTATAAATCCCGAAATAGATAGCAATTTGAAAAACAAAATAATAAAAACTGTGACACGTCAAAAAGGAATCCTATAGGTACAAAAAATGGATACACAATCATAATAGAACTTCGTCTATCTACCTGGGAACAGAAATATCTCATATATCAGGAAACTTAAGTGGATGATGGAACAAACACGAATACGACCAAAAAAGAAAGGACTAATCGGGCAATCATCTCAATTTACCAATGAAAATGTAAAGAAACGGGTTTGATTATTATTGTTATGAGTTTGCATGGTGGGTTGGAGAGATCTAAAATTATTTGTTATATTTTTTATTTAGTTATCAAGGTGCTAGCAGTCCATTTGTAAAAAAAAAAAAAATACAGAAACAGAATGGTAGCAAGAAGCTAAGCCGTGGCCGCTATCCGGATCTGTTGTGACAATTATTCTTCTGCTTTCTCTAGTCATAATTAATTGGTGCCAATACTTTTTGGCTTCCTGAAAAAAGTAACAATTGCGACATGAACTATCGAAAAAATATATTTCTTCATATCTTGCCTATCGGTAAATGCTACCACTGACGCAAATTGTAGGACATTTTATTCGGCTATGTTTCATGCGCACTCGGCGGAAGGTTCCAACCCTAATTCAAAGTGTTATTTCTACTTTATAAAAGCATTTCTCTCAGTCTTTGGTAAATACTACTACTGCTGGAATAGAAAAACGTGATCCGAAGATCTTGGTAGATGTCATCACAGCCGCTTCTATGGGATTTTAAATCTGTTGTTGCTGTCGCACATATTTGGTAAATGTTACTACTGCCCAAAATTGTGTAATGTGCATTAGTATTCCGATAATGAACTGTGTCTTCGTAGACACGAATGGAACTGGCCGCGAATGTGCTGTATTCATCTTTACTGAAATAATAAAGAAGACATTGATGGCTTAATTTATCATAAGAACTTATTTTACAGACTTACCACAGCAGAACTTTAAACGTCCAAGGATCCTGCACTACAGTAGAGATTTAAAGGCTGATTTGCAACGGTCGAAAGTTATGAACTAATTCATTTGGCTAGAAAAAAGAAAAAAAGATCTTCAATTTGTTGCAGCATGTCAAAAGAATTCCAACTGACACGGCACTCAACGAATAGTGCAGAGTTCTCAGTTAAAATACAAAACAAGTTCGCAGTTGAACTCTTTTGTTTTTCAAGACGATAACATTTCTTCGCAAACTCTCTGTGCACATTTTTGAGTACAAATAAGCAAACACGATTCAAAAGTGACTGCCCATATTCGCGCTAAGAACAAGCGCTCCCCTTTCTGCCTCACTCTCTTTCTCTGCAATCAAATATCCCGACCTTGAACTGTTTCGTCAAAAATTTAGCAAAGCTTAATCGCGCAACAGCTTTTCTAAAATGTTTTTTAATCTCTCCCCACCAAAACCCAACCGTCATTCGTGTCCACAGATCGTAGCGAAACCAAAATACCAAATAACAGTTCCAACAATGACTGATCATTTAGTCAGACAGCACACGTGCGCATAGATCTCAATATCATCACAGTTAACAGTAACTGCAAATATCTAAAAATATGAAAAAAAATGCCGACATTATAGCAGCCGGTATAGATAAACCGATAGATGAGCGGTATACCACTACAGCGAAACTGGTTAAAAAAAACAAAAACTGTCATCCACCATCAAGTGGATACTGATTACATAGCGAAACAAGCCAAAAAATAACTGAATGAAACGCGAGAGACAACAAAAAAATTAACACAAACATACACAACAGAGAGTAACAAATATAAACAGGCCCCCAGACAATATCACAAGTCAACCCTGACCTAAAAGCATTTTTTTTTTTATTTCGCTAGGTAAACCTACCATGTGCTGTATACACCACACATACGCATGTATATTTATGTGATTTATTTATACTGTTTCATTTTGCGGTTCGATTAAAAGAAAAACTACGAAAACATGTTGGATACAGATCGGGAGATACAAATGTATCTGTCAGTGATTTTTTTTTTTTATTTAATTCAGAACTATGTTAACATTCATCTTTTAATGAACTGCATATAGCGCACAAGCTCGAGATATGAGTCCCATTAAGGAAAGTCATTACCAGAGAGAACCAGTAACGCCCACAAAGAGCTCGCTACCGATGGCCTCCCGCTAGCCTGTCTTCGTCGTCCAAGTTTAAGTCGAATGCTTTTTCGGATTGTAAACTATGTACATTTGCATCTATAGTTGCAGAGGTGATTCCATTTCTATAGCTGAGTGTACAGAGTAAAAAATCCATGCCAAGACCAAGGTTAATTCCCATACTCAAACGAGCTTGGCGGCTGCTGCGGTGCAGCACAAGCACAGCAGTGTACTCAACGGCGAAGCGTTAAGTTTAATTCTACAGTTTGCTACAACTTTTATGGGATTTTTTTTT
Organism: Cheilosia variabilis; assembly: GCA_951230905.1. NCBI lineage: Eukaryota > Metazoa > Arthropoda > Insecta > Diptera > Syrphidae > Cheilosia > Cheilosia variabilis. The sequence goes on from OX579677.1 coordinate 53,843,780, forward strand.
CTCATTATTTTTGTATCTCCACTTATACAGATTATTTTTTTTCTCGATCGTACTCTGCTTCTATTTTTGCGTTTTGAACTTGTTTTTCATTTCAATTTCAAGAATACTCGTACAAGTAGTCGAGTATCTCAAAGTCATATAGACGTATCTATGGACACTTGAAAGCTACCTGTTAAGCACATGATGTGTTTTTCTTTCTTTTTGTTTTTAATCGACTCTCGTCGGATTCATCACATGCATTTTCATTTGGCAGATACTTTGATTATGTTTCGTGTCTCTTTTTTTGCCATAAATGTTATGTTGACTGACGTCGTGTTATGTAAGAGAACAACCATCAGAAAATGATGTCAGTGAAAATAAGAGATGGACAGTGTGTCGAACGATTTGCTCTGCGAAACTGGTATTCACTCTCGGCGTGTCGCTTTTGTGTATGAAATTTTGTTCGATGATGTAAAAAAAAAAATCACCGAAAGTGGAAGGAAAATGGCAAAAAATGCACGAGTTGAAGAAATGCAAAAAAAAAGAAGGAGAAACAGTAAAAACAAAAAAAAAAACATCTTGAAAAGAGTTATGTTGGTGCTCTAGATCGGTACCGGCTTTCAAGGGTAAATGGAAAAAGAAGTTACGTCATGATGTCAGATGTGAATTGTCATCAGCGAGCAGTGGCTAGAAAATGGGGTTACGACCTGATGCGTTGCCTTCGGTGCTTTGTCGCTGTCGCGCAGTGACATGGCGTAAATTCGACGAGGTTGGGTAATTGTCAGTTTTTTAAAGGGGGATCACCATTAACCTTGTTAAGCTTGGGATAGATGAAACAATTTTCGAAATACTGATGCGATTGACCTAAAATATTGAAATAGTTTTATCAGGATTCAGTTCTTGGTACTTATAAATAGGTACTGGATGTCACCTAAGGATAACTTGATTAGAAGGTTTCTACACTTGATAAAAAGCGGTTGGGTAACTCACTCCAATCTGATCTATGCAACATTTCTAGGTTTCCCTTAGCCAATATGAATATCCATGGTTGCAAGTACGTCGATATTCAACAAAGACATCCAACCGACAAAAAACACAAAGTCCCAAGTATAAGGGATGAGCAAATAATTCTCACCCTCGAACGTTTTAATCCACGTTCAAAACAAAGGCCCATTGCCTAATGTTTGCACAAACATTCAAAATAGAAATACATCTCGTGACTTTCAACCCTTCCCAGTTACACCCAAGGCTGACGCCCTTTAAAAACCCCTCGCACATTATATTTGCTCAAAGGCGTTGAATGTTCCATCCCATCATTCTTTCTGCCAGACAGGTCCTATCGCCAGAAGATTATCAACCAAAAAATTATATATATATCTAACAGCTTGACGTCTTAATTCCTAACATTTTAACAATCGCCAATACCTGTTATAATACTTTTTTTGTTTTTTGAACTGTTGTCTGTGCAAACGCTCCCTTTTTCCTGTCGTAGATAAAAATAAAACATAAAAACCAACCCCATAACCGGGAGAACTATTATTAGAGGCGGACATCTCAATGTGTGTCTGACACTTTGCGTCTGCATTAGTGCTCGTCTTCGAATACCAATTTTCTCTTTTAACCGCAGATCCTTTTTTTGAATAATTTTACCACCTGCCTGGAGATATAAATTTTGCATCTTGTTCTGCATATCCTGTCGATACCCAATTGGCCTTAGAATTCACCTTTCGCTCAGAAGCTATCGCTCTTTCTTTTTTTTTTGCTCTTGTATGCAAAAAGGGTTGCATTTCTAATCCTTGTATGCCCTGGAGACGCATGGCATTGTGTTGTTGAATGACTGGCAATTGAGGTGCGTTCGCGGTGAAGTTTCCTTTTTTTTTTGAGCAAAGGTGTGAGTGTTTCTTGGAAAAAGGCAAGGGCATATGATAATGCATCCTTCGAATTGATGCAACTTCCGGTGGCTTTAAGTGCATTTTTCGATAACTTAAAAGGCTCGATTTAGCAAAGCGATCTACTTTGTAATAATATCGGACACCTGTACTGAACAAACCACATTCGACTACATTAATAAAATATGACAGAACTATCATAAACAAAATTTCACATTTCCCAAGACGGTGTTGTCTTTCCTTCACTCCCATTCATACTATTCATGTCACCATATAATATAAACCTGACAAATGCTCAACTAATCGCAAGTAAACATTCGCTTTTGTCAAATCAAGCTGACACCAGCAATCTCAGCTGTCAGAAGCTTGTTTGCAAATATTTATCTCCATCACAGAAGACTCACATCTCCATGTGTATTCCTATACTAGTCTTCAAAGCCTACACCAACTTCTATATACAGATCAAGGTTAGCATTGACATAATACGCTAATAATAACAGTGCATTACCAAGTGGAACAAAAAACAAAAACAACTCATTGTCTGTATTGGAGAGATGTTATGTAGAACAGCAAAAACCACTTTTGCCACCGAGAGAACTGCAACTGTAACCGATTCAACGTTCACATGTGTACGTACGTCATGTGTATTGACCTCGTACACGATTTTGTTGCAGTTTATACATTGATACGTTATACTGGGTTAATTAGTAGTCTCCATTTTGCTTTTCGACTGTCAGTCAAGAGTCATTTTGAAGAATCAACACTGAAACTTAGCTGCTGTCATAAAATAGAGTCGCCAGCCGACTCAACCGCCAAATGCCACTGCCACTATCGCCGACACCACCACAACCATCTAACCGGCTATTATTCGTTGACCTAAATTTTTACAGTAACTGAATAAAACACGGTAGTGCACCGCACATTGTTGTTGTTCTTTACGCATTGGAGCTAAAAATAAATATTAAATATCGAAATAAATCAGCAAATACACGGAATGCAAACACTGCGGGCACACACAGCGTACGGTGACAGACTGACCAGCGCAAATGTGACAATCGAGTGAGTCCAATGTGTGTGCTGCATGCTGCACATGCACTGTCGTCTCCAGCCTTAGTGCGATGTTTGTCTCTAAACCGATTCTAATGGGGGAGTACATCGAACACATATGGAAATGCAACTATATACATTTTTACCTGAATTGTATAGTATCTGTTTTGTGTTGTTTGCTATTTCAATTTGCAAATGCAAATTTTGTATACGAGCGTACAGCGGACGCGCTGTGTAATTGTTTAGGTGCGTCCATAAAATGTGCAACTGGCATAAATGCGCATTCAAATGCCACAAAAGACTCCCAAAGTGTGCGATTGTGGTTGCAAAAAGTTGCTAATTTTTCGAAAAGAAGTTGCAATAAGAATGAAATGTGTTTTAATGACATTTACTAAATTTGACACAGTTTGTCAAGGAAATACATAGATGCTGGCTTTTTTGAGGTCGCGTAAGCGTATACCCCGTTAATAATCACATCTATTGTTTGCATGTCTGATAATTTAATGTAACAGTATTGAACTGATTTCCAAGTGCTAACCGCACTAATAGGGTATTTGACAGAGATGTCAAAGCATTTTTGCTTCAAATCTGAATTAAGTGATCGGTGCACTTAAAAACAGTCGAAATTAATCACCCATTTAATTGGACGGACATTGTTTATCCAAAGGATTTGTAATAATTCCAATATCAGAACTGAAAAAATCGTCCCTGATAAATCTGGGCCAACCAAAAATGTCAATTCTTTTTAAACGTAATAAATTCGAGATTCTTATGTTTCAAATGATACAATTTTGTAAACAACAAAATACACGAGTTCTGAACTGCACATATTATAGTGTCTTCTGGTTCATTTTCTACACTTTGGTTGTTGCCTCGTTGCTCGTTCGTCCCTCAATTTTAAATAAATGACATTTTAAATTGTCTTAAACTAGACGAACACCACTACATTGGGCACATTCAAGAATCTAGTTATCTTAAGTCGACTAGATTGGTCTGGATGAGATGTAACCTAAACGCAAAAACTAGATTGGTGGGGAACGTCACTTTTTCTACGTCAGCCACATATGAGAACTGTCAACTAAGTACTCAGTCACGAATTTCTCGACTAGATTTGTCGGCTACCCCTCCATAAACGTCAACTGAAACATCTGCTCTCACGACCGATTTCCTCCAATCAGAGCCGAGTTTCATCTAGCGAAAGAGCTGCCAGACTTACTAAACTAGATAGTTGTACGTCTTGCAATTGTCAAACAAAATTTGTATTACGTATAGGTTATATGAGTATAGAACTTATCGAAACTAATAAGTCACTGCCCCGGGAGAAAAGTACTAGCCTCTGGTTTTTGTACTGTCATTTGAAACAATTTTTGTTTGATAAAGTTCAGCCGGAGAGTAGAAATCGTCTATTTGATCGGTTGTTCGTGACATACCACTTCACGAAACGAAGTCAATACCCAATGTAGAACAAGCCAATTCAAAGGCGCGGGCATACGAAGCTATTCTTATATTAACGTTTTAACCATTGCCAACATAATATTTATTTACAATAAATTTGATTATTGCTGACTTTCGTGTAAGTTTTGTTAAGTTTCGGTAGATATATGCAATATGCGTATACTTGCCTCCGATTATTTAATGTAATTATGGAAAGAACATAATTCGGATACACAAGTCATTGATTCAACATTTGCCTATTATTTTGTATATTTGACTCTATTTCGTTAAATAATATTAGGCAGTCAATTTAATATTCCACATCGACTTACATACCTGTGAACGCCCGTATTCCATCGACCTAGCTCGTGAACGTGACACTTGAGCATATATTATACGTAACGGCTCTTAGCGTTCAGCAAACTACTTTGTCTCAGATGACAACTTATTTTGGGTATTACTTTTTCGATAAAATCTAACAAAATTACGTGGTTAGTTCTCAATCGTGAGTTGTTTGGGCACATTGTGGTGATAACCCTTAAACTATAAACGCGAACTGACATTTATCGAATGACATTCTTTTTTGTCACTTATAAGTTGGATTTTAATAACTTCATGACATGTAATAGCCACTACTAGCGGACCTTATAATGACTCCATAAATTTCAACAACTGGCAGCGTAGATTAAAAAAGTATTTTACGTAAACGCTGACAGCTGTGCATGTCCCGATGACATGTTTTCAGCAATTGATTGAACGCTATGCGTCAATGCAGTTAAAAATGGGCAGTCATAAAAAAAAATCAGCTGTGTATATTTATCTGCCAAAACAGATCAAAATGATTCAATATAACGACCAAGCATAAATGAAACTTTATCCCACATTTGCTGGGGGCTGTCATTTTTTTTCAATAAAACTTATTAACGGAGTAAAACGTACTTACGACATTCCCTATTATTCTGGTACAAAAGGACGTTAGCCTCTTCTCCACATTTCCCTATTCTAGGCACGATTATAAAATTAACCAAGTTAACTTCCAAACCATCATCATGTCACACACAACACGACACAGCTACGGCAGCTGACAGTAGCCACGACGACCAGTACAATTACATATACTCTGCTCCACCGTACATTATGATACAATTAATCGTGAACAGAATATTTGATTAGGACTTTTGAATAGATGCTCCACCATGTGCACACAAAACGTCTTCCTGGAGATACAAAATTAATAAAAAAAAAAAAAAAAAACACCGACATTAGCCGCAACCATGTTTGTTTTGTCGTTTGCGCCTTCGCGCCTGTTCTTAGGCGAGCTGTGTTGTGTGTTTTGCGGGCGACAGTTTTGTAAAATTTACAGAAACAATAACAACAGCCAGGCACAAGAACAACAAAAAGAATGACAGTGCAAAGAAGCGGAATTCGCGTACCTTTGTTTGACATGTGGGTAGGTTTTTGCGGTATAGATATACTCTCCTCCTCGATCGTCTCTAATGCTATCTTCTTACGTAGGTGTGATGTAAATATTTAGATTCCTCAGTGTTTTTTTTTTTCTGCCTTTTTGGAGAAAACATCGCGCACAACATGTGCGATTTACATTTTTACCTCATTCGGTATGAGGTAGACGTTTGGCAGGCGGGCTAGAATAGAGGAAATTTATGTTCAAAGTTGTGTTGTATCTTTTTTGTCACCTCAATTGAATAACAACTAAATATTGAACAAAATAGAAAAATAGAAAAATAGCAGAAATACAAGAAGAAAAAACTAACTATAGTGGGGGAGTTGGCAGGTCGATGACTTCGTTCGCTGGTGTGTATGCGTGAGTATTATTGTTTCCGGTTTTGAAGACTTGTAGAAAATAAATGGCGTATCAAAAATACTTGAGATGCTGAATTCGCCTATAAAGAATCATCCATTCGTTTGCTTAGTCATTTGAGCTACTTTTCGTAACATAAGATCACGCTAATGCTGTTCGTTTTCTTCCCACATGAGTCATGTGGGACTAACTGTCATATTATGTTTCTACAAAAATTAATTATTTTGACATTTAACAAGGTGGCTGGGTGCAAAGATTTTTGGTTAAGAAAATTAAGTGGAATGAAATATTACTTCCCCTAATTAAAGTTTGACGTCAATGAATTTTATGGCGGTAGTTGAGCGAAACGACTTGAAATTCAAGATACATCGTCATTGATCGGTAGAGTCACTAGGTATATTGGCAATGTTTTAATAGAACTCTTTATGTTGTTTTTGAATTAAACGAGCTACTTTTTGTGGCTAGATGTAGATGTACGGCCCATTGTTTGTAATTTATTTGATACTCGTACCTAGAAATATATGCGTGAAAATTATAATTCCACTCGTTGAGGAACTACTCAACTCCTTATTGGTATCTGCATGTGCTGTCAGTACGCATCTGTCAATATTGATTCTAATTGAGCAAATTTTCAGTATTGTTATGCCTCGACACTTTTGAATAAAATCTAACGCATGTTAAGTTCATACCTGAACTTATGTTGTACTGTCAAAAATATTAACGCAGATAAGCTGTTTTTTTAGCAATCAAACTCCAATCAAAACAACGTCCATAAAATCAGCATAAGCCACGTAATCGCCACCGCTAATTTAAGTAGGCGGCTATTTATAATTATCATATAATTTCCAACCACAAAAATGTCTAAAAATATATGAAGCTCCGCTTAGTTTGGTTCTAATTAGAAGAATCCCACTAACGATTCTATTTTTTTGTTTGTCGTCATATTCTTATCCACTCAGAAGTCAGAACCTGTTTCGCTTCCTCCACAAAATGTGGTTTTTATTTTTATTCCTTAACCTCTACAACTACAATCCACGTTAATTGATTACCTGTTGCTGCATCTATACCACTACCTTCTACCCGTAGAATCTTCGAATTCGAATCCAATGTACAGGTACGTGCACTACCAACGAACAGGGTTAGAAACAGAGAACAGAGAGACAGAGAAACAAACAAGAAAAAAAAATACAAATCCTCATTTTGTCCCCTTTTGTTACTGCTTCGGGTGTTGCTGTCGAGGGAAAAGAATAAAATTCCTGTCGCCAATTCACGGTCATTTCTACAATCTGTACAGCTATTATGCTTCATGCGGGTACCTATTCATGTGTTTCCCTTTGCCGGTCGCTGGATGATGCCCTTTTATTGTTTCGATCTGTGTGCATCCATTTAGGGGGTTGAGTGTTCGGTTTGAGTGCCGTCACTGCCATAAATGAAACTGGCTATAGGTACAACGTACAATTCTCGATCTCGATTGTGGATTCTATTGCTTCAATGTGTTGCATCTGTATATCCGCCTTCTTTTGATTTATTTAAATAACGCAACAGGTAAAGCATATCGTATGGAATATGAAACTCCCAAGTTGAATTCTGTTGCACACTTCGCACTTGGGAGTTGCACCCAAATACAGACAGAACAAAAGCGAATTTCGAGAAAAACTTACCAGGACTCGGGCTGTTGACTTGATGTTAAGTCACTAGGGAAATTATTTTCCACTTAATTTACATACAATTTGTGAAGACACAAGCTAAATTCAACACAAACCATAAAATTGAAGCGATAACAAACTCAAAATAAATTCCAATCAGTTTAAACTAAAAAAACCTGCGCAATCCACTCAAAAAGCTTTTGCTGCATTCAGATAGGTAGAGGAACAGGAGAGCTAGCGCCTTACTTAAAGGCGTGTTTTCATTGCATTTTAATTGGGTGGAACCGTGGAACACATGCCCAGTAAAATGAAATTAAAACCGATTCATTTGTTTTCGATTAATTGAATGCATGCAATTCCGTAACATGTTCCTCTATCGCAAAGGCATACTTATGCAAATTCTTTTTGCATTAGGTTGCATTGAAATCAAGATCAAGGCTTTGTTACTTCATACAAATAAGAAAAACTGGTGAGAAAAGAAAACCTAAGATGGATGCAGTGCGAGAGCAGAAGAAATAAGAACGAATTGTGATGTCGTTGGAAATACAACTTGTTTTCTTTTTATATTCGCAATAAGTGTAGGTATTTTATAACGTCAAATGCTTCTTATGGCGATTTGAAATAATTAACGTTCTTGAGTCAGCACTCAGCAGTGAAGTAGCTGATCAAGTGCTTCAGAATCGGGTTTTGCAGCTAACGTCATTTAACTGAATCCTTAGCGTGGTTGTCTGTTATTAACAGAAGCATGATTAATTGGTGATGTGCAAACCGCTTGCGTTTTTTTTGGCTGTAAATTCCTCAACTCATTGAGTTCTGGGTATGGTGTTCCTACCCAAATTTGGGCGTGTCGTATAATTACTTACTCTTATATAGGTATTTATTAGTTACTGTTTTCGGCTTCCAAAACAATACAAATGCAAGGTGTTGCAACTTTTCACTGAGTATTTTGGCATTCGACATCGTTGTCAAATAGGTGGTTATTTATCAATCCACTCTACTGTCAGTTCGATAGGCTTTTTGTTCTACTTCAATTTATCATGTTTCTTGAGTTTCGATAACTTACAGTCAAAAATATCTCTATCATTTTAAGTTATTTAGCAGTTATTTACCCGCATCCTCCAAATTTCACTTTAATTTCACTAAACCGCGCACTAGAAGTCGAAAAACTATTAATGGTAATTAATGCACTTGAAATTCCGTTCACATTTCAGTTTCTGCGAAAGTAATTTCGGAAAAGAGCATTGCACTCGACATCGATACAGCTAAAACAAACCGAAGCGTGTGTATTTTATTTCATAAATTATTTATGAACATTCATCATTCAAAATTATTTTAAATGCAAATATCAGTAAATATTAATCGAATTCAAGGCTACAGATAGTCTCGTATACTTTGTTGGGCCTATTTTGAAATATCATCAAGAGGATGCAATATTCCTGTCGCAATGTCAGACGTTTTAGTGAAATTTTGACAATAAAATTTAGCAAGCCAGGTAAATGTCATAATTTAACATTTTGCTAATATGGTTATCGACAGAGAATGAAAAAAAAATCTCCTCATCGAATAGAACCAGCAAGAATTTAAATAAAAAACACAAATTCGAGTAAGTACGTATGAATATTTTTAACGGAAATATTGTCAGCGAATCGTGAATGGACTACGTGAATACTTAATTAAATCAATTTTGTATGCTATACATACCCCATGACTATACCTGTTTACACGTGATAAATATTCGTACGCGCATAGCTTTGAATTTATGAAACCATGAATTGAGTGATTACCGGTTGGATTAGCAGGCCTTTTTGCTGCTACTGTTGTCCGCAATAGCTGTTGTTACGATGATGCTATAAAACAAATTATAATTTTATTTTCTTCAGTTGTTTGTCAATTTGACGCATCTGCCGCTTCGATGAGATCAAGTGTTAGGTACACTTCAATTGAACTTAAGCGAGTACCAACACTTAAGAAACGAAAAATAAAGGTGTTTGAGTTGACTGCAAGTTAAGGTCAAGGTGGACTGTAACAACAGTAAGCCTATGAGAATTATAGGTGTTACAGGTTATGCTGCGTTATGTATGCGATAACCTTCGCTCGGTTGTCGTGTGAACATGTGGCGATTTTTTAAATTAGCTATTGCGATTGAGGTAGAACAAATGCCTTTTCGTTGTTCAAATGGAGTTCGGTATTGACCTCGAAGTTTGTAGGAGTTCTGAATGGATGAGGATCTCAATAAGAAATCAATAAAATTTTTGGAACTGATCGATAGAAAAAATGTTGTGTTGCATGACTATTAAGGAATTTTTGATGCAAATGACTAATGATTCTATTCTGATATTGGATTGGATTGTTGTGCTGTAAAGCAAAATTCGATTTGTGGTTATCTCCACAAATTGTTTTAAATTGTTCTGTACAATACAATGTTGCCTTAATAGGACTTTATAGCAGCCTTAAACAATTTTACGTCCTTAAGGTCAATCATGGCGGGGGTCAAAATGATTCCCTTCAAAGATGCTATACCCTGTATTTCAGTTCCAGTCAGTAGCCAACTAATACTAACACACCATGTCCCTAATATAATATTAATCAAAGTAAATAAGCCATGTTTAGGTTTATTTTGGTATACCTAACATCCGCCCGATGAGATGTTTTCCTACATAACATAAATGCGTACCTACCTATTTATCGTTATCGATAAAATTATAGCAAAAGTTCAATAAACCACCCGCATCAGCATCACTGACCACACATTTAACGAGTGTAACAAAAAAAGCTCAGCAAACATACCTATGCAATGCACGAAAGCCAAGACGCGATGGCATGCATTTTCTGTCAATCAAAGTTTTAACACGCACACATGCTCCGTAAATTGTTTTCATCAGGATCGATATTCATTGGGATTTGGTTGTTGTGCCTGTTCGATTCAATCAGTTATTTTCCAACCGCAACAGTAGAAATCTACTACAATATTTGCAAAAAGTGCTACAAATTCCGTTCAAAACATCAGCTCGATGTGCAGTGTACACAATTCGAGTAATCGTCAAGGCATTCGCACATGTCGCCGCGTAAATTCGTTGGACGTGATCTAAAAAGTTTAAAATCGAATTATTTTCAATACTGGCAAAGAAAAAAATTAGTTTTCAATTAAATTTCTATCGCTAAATGCTCCGACAAAATGCAAGATCAAGTTAAGCGCGAAATCGATTTAGTTTACAATTATATTATAACCGAAGCGTATACCTTTGTGCAGTGCAATGAAATCGAATTTCTAGACGTTGAATGTAAGAATGTAGAGGATGTAAAGTGCGCCAGCCGCTTGGGCTGTCCTTTGTGTAAATCATTTTGAGAATTAGTGAAATATTTGCGATTGTTTTGATTAACGAAAAATGCGTATTTTCAAATAACCGGCGCCATCAGGCAGTTATGTCAAACGGACATGCTCGACACCACCGTTCGGCCATGCACAACAGGATACATGTTGCGTAAACAAAACGGGGCGAAAGCTCTGTCGCGACAGCAGCTGCAGTTGTCAATCACGCCATGCCGCTAGGTTCGTCGCCGTAGTGCGCAACAGCCACCGTTTGTTTCATTCGTTTCGAAATTGTTGAAGTGACCTGTGAATTGATTTCATCTCCCTGGAGTGAAGTGTGAAAGTTCTTTTGCTTTGGAAACAGTTAGAAAATTTTATTGTTTTTTTTTTTGCTTTACCGAAGCAATTACCGTTGAGTGACATAGAAGTAAATTTACAGCGAACTGTTAAACAGTTAGCCTTGAAGTCAATTTTGGAAGCTAAAGGAAGGGTTTGTATGCCTTGAGCAGGGTGGTATTTATAGAAAGGTACTTGTAGCAGAAGACAAGTGGAAGTCCAAGATCCTTTTTTTTTGTTCGGAAAACACCCATTTGTACATTTTGAATGTCAAATTCTTTTTTTGCGCAACTATTGCGCAATGGTTGTGGCTTGTTTTCTTCAGAATTAGATGACGGATAGGAACTCGTGTATCATTATTACTTTTTCATCTCTTCATCTTCCACTGAGATCTGCAGTTATGCACAAGCACATGTTTTCCATGTTTCATAATTACCTATACAACATGCACAGTTGGAAAAATATGTTTTGCTATTTAATGTGTTATCTGGGACAGTTATTGGGCAAATAACAAGGGACGACTGATAAGCAGATGCCATCCAATTTAAAAGACATACCTTGAGAGTTTAGGGTTCAAGGAACTAGGCGAATTAGGTCTGAGGTTACAGGCAAAATTTCTGGATTTGATGTTGCCATTCCTGCTCGGTAGCTTAGCGCCCATCCCCTTAAAATTTGTGAGATGGTTTTGCTTTAATCAATCTCATTCTGGATCTTTCGCCTTTTGAAGGCGGCCATTTTGAAATTGTTACAACTCACTTAGCTTTACCTACGCTGTTACAGACCTATTATACTCTACCTATAGCAACGAGGCATGTAAGTCAATTCGACAGCATTGACGAACGCCAACAGGTATTCTTCTTTTCAGCATTGTGTTCTTTTTTACAAATAAACTTTGATTGCTTACAATGCATGTGCTGTGTTTTAATCTGAGGTTCTTGGCTTGCTTACAGGACTGTTTCTAGCTTTCTAGGTGTATTATCCCTTAAAATAACACATCCGTTTATTCCGCCTTCAGCGTTTGTTCCAGAAGTGGTTATTACAGAAACAAATACATATTGATGCCTCTCTGGCGGTTTATACAGTTTCTTCAAACAATTAGGTTCTCTGCATATGTAGAACGCCATATAGAAAACACTGTATCACATCGAAATTTTTCCCAATTCTACATCAAAACTCCATCCAAAGAGCACACTAACCCCCTTGATTTTTTGTTATTATCTTTCCAGTTCGTGACATCTTCCACGAGGATAATCGCTTGGCTCCGCCAGCGTCCCCCGAACCGAAACTACCATCACACCATTACCACACCACATACACCAAAAATAGTAGCCCCACGTTAGAAACAACAACAGCGCCCACCCTGCCCATTAGCCGAATAGCAGCCGACGACTGTCCAACAGCAACACCAGCGGGACCCACAGTTCATTCATCGCCTCCGCCACGACCGAGACGATTTTTCTCATCAATCCTTGGTGGGGACCATCCGTACGGAAGTCGTGGTCACGTTCTCACACAAGCCCAGCGCAAGGAATACCCCACTGAGGTGGTGGTAGCATCAATACCGCCAGTAGCCTGCGTCGAAGAAGGTGTTTCTGATACTGATTCCGATTCGGATGACCGCAAGCTAATTGTTGACGAGAAACCGATTGTACCAGAAGAGAAACCGCTCAGCTTGAGAACGACAAAAACACCGCCACCAGCGGAAACACGTCCCAGTCCGCCGCCACCACCCGAACCGGCAGTACGGTGTTCGGTGATACAGAGAACACCAAAGCCCAGCGAAAAACACGATACCCGCCTTCCGCTGTCATTATCTCTGGCTCATTTGGGTCCGGAACAAGACCAGCCCATAGACTATCACGTTCCAAAGCGACAAAGCGAGTTCGAAGACGAAGAGAAGGCAGCCGAGCGTGAGCGACGCATCCGAGAGGCCAGGCGACGAAGTGCGATATTGGCGGCCCGAGCGGTCCTTGCTCATCCACGATTGGCCAAACTGAGTGGCATCTTAGCGGCGGCAGCAGGTCACGGACGTTCCTCGAATAGCGGAGGTGCTGGCAATTCTGGTCAAAGTTCTGCTGGTGGTCACCAAAACGGAGGAGCAGCTGGTCTGAGCTTTAGTGTTGGTGGACAGTTTGGCGGCGGAGGTGGCAACAGTTCGGCGAACGGTGGTAGCCTAGGCGGTGGCACAGGCGGCAGTAGCGGCGGCGGCGGAGGAGGTATGGGTGGAGGGCGTGACGGACGCTCGAATTACGGTCCGAATAGTCCACCAACGGGGTCACTGCCTCCATTCTACGAGAGCCTAAAAGCTCAGGGCGTAGGCAACAACATGAATTCCTTCAACGCGGCTAACAACAATTTTTTGATACAAAACGCAGCCGCCTATCTGATGGGTGGCGGCGATGGTGTAGGTATTAGCGGTGTCGGGGGAAGCGGCCAGGGCAACTTGCCGGAGATGACGCATTTAGGCTCGACGACGTCCTTCGTCAACGGCCAGGGTAACAATTCTACAAACGGTAATCATATTAATGGTCTTAACTCAAAGTATCCCATGTTCAATCATGCAGCGTACGGTATCATCCTGAAGGACGAGCCAGACATCGAGTACGACACGAAGATCGATATTGGCAGCTTTTCGCAGCAGGGCATCCTATCTCACAACGGCGCCAATCAGGGGTGCTACAGCAATGTCAATGGCAACACCAACAACGGGGGATACGAAGTCAACGACTCCATCATGACGGAAGTGGTGGATCCACTTCAGTTTACGGCGACGCTAACATTCTCTTCGCCGAATGATCATATTTTAGATACACTGTCTGATGCTGTGGATTTGAGTTCATTCCTGCAGCGCCTGCCAAGCGATGATTCACCGAGTCCTGATCAGGACTTGGAGTTGGCATCAACACCTTCGCTGACTCCGGATTCGATAACTCCAGTCGACGCAGTCAGCTGCATAGATGCCTTTCACGAGAATTTGCTGCAACAAATCACCGGAACTCCGGGTTCGCACAATGGCCGTGGTGGCAATGGAAACAACTGCTTTGACACGACGCGTTTCCACCTGCAAAGCAGCAAAATGTATCAAGACTCACCACCACCAAGCTACCAGCAGGCTCATATGCATCTGCAACAGCAGCAGCATCATCAGCAGCAGCAGCAGCAACAACAGCAGCAACATCATTTCTCAAATCAACAGCATAACTCGCACCCTCATCACCATCATCATCAGCAGCAGCATCCACATGTACAACATCAGCAGCAGCCGCAGCAGCATCAGCAACAACAACAGCATCCTCATCATCATAACAACCATCACCAAGGAATGCTGTCCCATGCGCTAAACAACAGCAACTACCATCACATGGGCAGTGACAATAGCAATCTGTCGCTGCCATCACCTTCCTCGAGCAGTAGTCACCAGATGTCGAATGCGTCAACCGGCACTCTGGATCCGGTCGATGCCAAGCCCATTATCCAAAGTGTAAGTCCAACGTCTTCTCAGCTATCAGTGAAGTTCAAGAGGGAAACCAACCACCAGAACCACCAGCAGCGGTTCACAACGACAAATGGTATTGTGGTGAGCAGTGTTGGGGGCGCTGCTGTCCAGGCACTCTCGCCGCACGTACCACCGTTGCATGAGACCAAGTTCCATATACTACAGCAAAGGGTAAGCATCTAAAATATTCCTTTTTTTGAGAGGACCGTGCAGTGTTTGTGCGTCCCAGCAAAGAAATTGTGATATTTTTCATGTTTTTCCCCTTGTGAGTGGTTGTTGGTGTTGTGGTACTTGTTTGTGGTGGTGGTATTGGTTTGTCTTGTCTAATATTTTCCATTAAGTGTATACTCTGTATTATATACCTTGGGGATAGCAACTGCTTTGGAAGTGTTTTCGAATCGTAATGAAAATCCTCTTCAAATTGTATTGCGGACCCAACCAGTACCGGGTTTTGTAAAGCAGTCCGATCTGTGTTACCTATTGTGGACCGTAAGACTATTCGCTGTCATAATTCCTATGCAGCTTTCTGCATATATGTTTCAGTCTACAGAACTAACATTTTTCGGGCAGTGAAGACAACATCGCAATAGCTGTTCTACTCTTTGGAGAAGGGCTTCCTACAGCGCTGCTGTGTCAAGCGATTGTCAGGTTTTCGATATGGAGGTAGATGTGTTTGTGGATGCAGCCCACATCTTTCAACTCCTGATCATGTGCCTTGCTAACTTTAATTGAGAAGGAGATTTTGTAAAAGCGACTGTTTCTTAGTGCCTACACAACCATTTTCTTTCGCTGTTTTTTTCAGGGGCTGCTCCGTCCTGTATTGCAGGCAGTAGAACTGACACCATTTTTGTGGCTCGTTTGTACAGACTCATACGTCATAGCTGTTATGGACAATCAATCAGTTTAAATGCGTTGCTCGTAGTGTTGTTTGCAGCACTTTGTGTGCATTTCTAGTAATTTTTATTCTAACCTAATCAATCGCCAAGCCTGTTGTGCTGATCGTTCCCTTTTTTTTGGAGGAAAGCGATTAGTGTGGAGTCTAAACGTTATCCGAGTTTTGTAGATTGAGCTACCTAATGCATTGTCGCCACTGCTATCAGTCTGCTGAGTGTCGCTCGTGGCTTAATACAAGAGCACATTCCTGCATCAGATGTTCTTGTAAAATTTGCGCCCCCAGTTCTGCGAACCTAATCCACATCCGTCTCTCCGTCCAACTCGAACGTCTTCCTCATTCATTAAATCTAATTGTGTATGCATTCCCCCATCTCTCTTTCCAGTTGGGACTGCCGCCCGAGGTGCAATTGGAGTTCGTCAACGGTGGTCACGGCATAAAGAATCCCCTCGCCATCGAGAACACCCATGGTCATCGTATCCGCGAAGATGAGAAGAACAAATCCGTTGTTGCTACCGTCTGCGAGGATGATCCGACGAAATTCATCTGCCGTATCTGTTCGAAGACATTCACCCTGCAAAGACTGCTGAATCGACATATGAAATGTCATTCGGAAATCAAGCGATACTTGTGCACGTTCTGTGGCAAAGGCTTCAACGACACATTCGATCTGAAGCGACACACACGAACGCACACCGGCGTCCGTCCATACAAGTGCAACCTGTGCGAAAAGAGTTTCACCCAACGGTGTTCCCTCGAGTCCCACTGCCTCAAAGTGCACAGCGTGCAACATCAATATGCTTACAAGGAGCGTAGAGCTAAGGTTTGTTCACAACTAATGTTTTATTATTCTCGTCAATTTTGCTAACGTCCTCGTTCCTCCCTATTCTAGATGTACGTGTGTGAGGAGTGTGGTCATACAACCTGTGAACCAGAAGTCCACTACATCCATCTCAAGGAGAATCACCCCTATTCACCGGCGCTGCTCAAGTTCTACGATAAACGTCATTTTAAGTTTACAAATTCGCAGTTTGCCAACAACTTGCTGGGCCAATTGCCGATGCCGGTACATAATTAAGACAGAAATGCTGGACATTCTTTCGAAATTTGGTTCGCGTTTCTTTTTTCGCTGCTAGAAATTACCGAAAGTGGATTCTGTTTGTGGAACATTAGTTGGATTTCAGTTCTGTATAAGAAGAAAACGTTTATATTTTGTTGCAAATATTTTTATTTTTCATTGAATTTTGTTTATTTTTCTTTAATTTTTTATAAGAAAACTGTTACAACTTTTGCGTTATTTTTTTTCGTATCAATCAAGTTATGAATATTCAGTAGCACTTTTTTTCAATCTGTTTTTATTTTCTACATTTTGCAAATGGATTTTGTTACAGCCCTGTTTTTCCCCTAACTACAACTAAGCTAAATAAAATCTGGAACAAGGCATTTTGTCTTTTGGATCACGAACAGAACAATGACACTTTTCGAAGCCCGCCTTCTACTGTCCATAAGTGAACGCACCCAGCTCATGTATAAATAATTAGGCAATAAGTTTAATTTAAACAAAACATTAAACAAATCTACGCAAACTGTACTGATATTGAATCTCTTAATTCGTTAGTCGTAAGCATTTTAGTTTCTAAGTTGTTAGTGTTTGATTACTTGAAAAGCAATTAAAAACAAACTTTGGACACTTTGTTTATGGACAGTCGAAAGGGGCAGCACACCAACGTCTTCCGAAAAAAAAAAATACTTCAATTTGAAAGAATGCAGCAGCTACTAACAATCAAAACTACAATTCGGGTAAATTGTGCAATCAAATATGGTGATGGAAAAAAAACAAAACATTTATATTACGTACTTGTAAGTTTTGAGGGAGTTTTTCTTTGGATGGTCCTCCCTCGCTGTTTATAAACCTAGCCTATAAGCTCACAAAAATGAAATGTATTTGAAAGGAAATTTAAAAGAAAAACCACCAACTAACTGAATACGATTAGAAATGTAAGCGAAAGACTTTAGAATAGACACATGTACTTAAAAAAGAAGCGCACAACTTATATGCGATGAACAATATATTTATTTAATTTTTTTTTTTATAAAGAATTCTATGATTTAATTTAACGTTATTGAATCTTCCAACCCTTCGGCTTTAAATCAAAAGGACATAGTTTCTTATTTTGTTATACAAGTTATTAAAAATTTAAAAGAAAATGAATTGCATTTTGGATAATTCACTAGAGCTGTATTCTTAAAAAATATTCACTAGTGAGTAAGTTGCTTAAAATATTGTATTCGATCGTAAGAAAATATAAATTTAGTTTTAATTCTATTTTTTGTTTAATTTAATAATGCAATGGAGCGCGAGAGTGAGAAAGAAAGAAAGAAAGAAGAATTAAAGGAAACTAAAAAGAATGTTTTTTTCTTTTTAACAAGTTAGATTTTTACTGAAGAACAACAAAATGAATAAAAATATAAAGTTATTTAAAAAAATACATGTGTGCTTTGGATATTTGTTAAAAAGTGTTATTATTTTCATTCGGAAGCTACTGATTAAATAACAAACAATTTAGAGCGGTTAGAATTGCTTCGCATTACAAATCTTTTGAATTTTTCATTGCCTATTTAAAAAAACCATCCACAAGACTCCAACTTGGGGGCGCTGTTTTCGCACAAGTGTCTTTTCGTGCGCTTGGGGCAGTGTTAGCGATGGTCAAAATGATACAGTCGCCAAAAAAAAGGGGCCTAATACAAAAGAACAAAAATAACAAAGCAAAACCCAGATCATAAATAATAAGGAGAATATTGAAGTGCATAATCAAAGACAGAAAGGCAATAGAATAACGAGTTAACGGAACACTCCGCATTGGAATAATGCACAACCATGCTTATGGAGACAGAATATTTACTTAAATGGGTAACTTTGTATAGGCCATGGGAGTTGTTCAACAGTTTTGAGTATTTTTTATAGAAAAGTGGCCCGAAAGTCGCCAATGTTGTAAAAAGGGGCGAGAACAGAGAATTTTTGAACGTCGCCGAAGGGCCTGATGTGTAAAAAGTGGCCAAATGGTGACTATCCCATTGGTAAAGCTAGCTCGGGGGAAATATTATGCTTATCTTGCTGGTTGGTTAGGTTGTTGCTCAACATTAATTCAGTTTTAATTAATACATTTCGTGCGAATATTTTGTTAAGAGCTCGCATGTTCATGCTGATATAATGATAGTATAGTACCTCTCACGACGTGAGCCAAGGAGAGAAGTCGTTGGGCAAAACAGTTTGAGCGACTATGTCGAATCATTTTTGTCCACGATAGTGTGTATAGTCTTAAGCATGCACAAACCATATATTGTCTCTGGTCTTAAGAACAGGGGCCAGACTCTGTAAGGCGAAAGGTTAGAACACTTTCGTGCTCGCGAATGATTTGCTCTAAGTTGCAGAAGTATATTTTTCGAGCACACAAAAACGTTTGAAAGGTTTCGCCTTACAGAATGCTGGCCCTGGGTTCTAATCGCGTTTTCGCGTCCTCGGATTTTATTCCGTGAAGGTATACCTCGGATGTGGCAATTGCGCCCCTGTGTTGTTCAAAGGCAATAGGAATCTACGGAATTTCAGCCATAGTAAAAAAGCTGCACCTATTACAAGCAAACTGTTAAGAATGTCGAACTCCCAGAAGACTTTTCTTTCTTTCTGAAGACGGCTCGTATTAAATGGATTTCCAAAAAAATAAAAGGAAATGCTTGCAAGGGTCAGATATTAATAAACAACAGGACAGACAGATCAGATTTCCCAGAAGGGGAACGACTTCTTGTAAAACGCACTTTAAGCTAGCTTTAACCTAGCTAGCTATAGGCGTGTTTTTTTTAGCTTCGATCTCAACAAAGCAAAGTAAAGTAGGACTTTCAGCACGCAATTACAGCAACTACTGTGAGTACTCGAAGTGTCAAGTAGAGTCACATTACACACTGCGATTCAATTGAATTGGACAACAACAACTCAAAATTCTTCAGTTTGTTATTTCGGAAAACAAAGTCATTAAATGTGGCAGAAAGGGAAAACGAGGACGGCTACAGTGAAAAAGGTTAAGGAAGTTTATTAATGATGAAAACAAATGAAGAGAAAACCATTAAACGAAAACAAATGTTGGACTTTGCACTTCACAAACATCCAAGAGTGTAATTGTCATTTGAAGTTTGAACTTGACATAAAATTGAAGATCCCTTCCATTCGTCCCAAAAAATGAAAAAAACTCACACTAAAACGAATGGTTGTGAGAAGCTAGGCCTAGAGAACCTACGAACCCGCCAACCAATTATTAAATTTGTATTTTACCTTGCACTTTAACATACGGTCACAAGTGATAAGAAGCATTTTTCTCGAATAAAAACTTAGCCTCAATAGTTTGCGAAAGAAAGACAGGTTTCTGTAGGGATATTACAGAAGGGGAGCTGTGTCCTTTTTTGGTGCGATAAAACATTCTCGGGTACAAAAATGGCTATAAAATTGCAACCGCACGGTATCGGAAACTGACTTGTATACAAGAGACACAACGTTGACCAAAACGTACTGCTAAATGAAAGTCAGATTTTTATTTTAAAAAGATTTTATTTTAACAATACGTACGTGGAAAATTCTACATTTCTATGCGATTTTCACTGGTTTTGCTGTTTTTGTTTTACATTATTTCAACAGTATTTTGTATTCTACATAAGATTACTAAGTGACTTTGGTTCCTTTTAAACGTGGCTATAACTACATAAATTATTTTTATTGAATACCTCCAATAACTGTTACATTTCAATAAAGATTTAGAAAGAAATTTGTGCGCAGGAACTTATATAATCATTGTAACATCAAAAAAGTTATTTGAATCTTTGTTATTAAATCTTAGAAACTCACAATTTTCTCAAAAATAGTCACAATTCAGACCCAAGAAAAAACAAAAATAACTAACCTAACTTCTGCCTTTCGCATAAAGGTATGCTAGGTTGCGAATTGTTTATTTGTCGACTAGTAATTGTTGACGAAATATAAACTAAAGCGTTTATTAGAAAATGAAAATATATTAAATCCTCTAAATATAAAAATAAGAACGTTATACGTTTTATAGACGGTCGCAGTTCGATACAGAAACTTGCAAAAATATAGTTTGATAGCGGGTGGAAAATTCCAACAAAATACAGCTCGGCTAATACATATATCTTATAAAGTGTATTTTGATATTCGGAATTCAGAATAAATGTAACCCCTAACTTGTTGTAGTGGAATACATAGTTTTTGTTTACGAATGTTTAAAATATCAATAGTCATCTATCAAATCTACAAATGCGCTTTTCATTTAATGATATTTAGGATTTTTTTTGCTTATAAGTACATAGGTATAATGATTTGTTTATCCTTTTCTCGAGATCAATATTCCTTACTAATATTGTAACGCTTTCATTGCATTTTAACGTTTTTATTGTATAAGTACGTTTTATTTATTTTAAAGCTAATTAAATTGATTTCCATATAATTTAGACTTCACTGTAGGCATGTTCGTTTGTTAACTACTTTATTTTTGTTAAATATTTATTTCCATTTTTTCGATATGAATACTATTTTCGGTGATGTAGGCTTATTATTATATAATTGATCTTGTTTTGGGCTTAAAGGAATATTCAAATTCTCAAAAGATATAAATTTAGAAAGCAAAACAGAAAAGAAAACAATTCCACGGACAACAATTTTAGTAGTATTAAGACATAGACAAATCATACTGTATTGTATTGCATTGTCTCTGGTATTAAGGTTCTGTGGCGTATAGGCAACGTGGGAAAGGGATATCAAAGAGAAGTTTTTGTGAACGTAACTAATATTGGCTCCACTGTTAACTTTGTCATAGTTTTAGGATTACAAATTAATATAGATAATTTGATTGAAGTTTTGCAGGATTCAGATTGTTCTCCAAGTTGGTTAAGGGGCATATAATATTTTGCTAAAATTACGACTTCCACTTTGGTGGAATACGGGATGTATTTTATCTGATCAACAACCACATCTCTTCGTTCGTAATCCACTTAACGAAGGACATTTTTTTAGAAGGATTATGAATATGATTATGGATGGATCTGTTTTCGCCCTTACGGCATTCTAGCGCTTAACACGAGACATTGCAAATGACTAATAACAGACAATTCCAAAAAGGGTGGTTCAGCGCTCGAGAACAGAGTCAAAGTCGTGCTCGAGAACAGAGTCAAAGTCGTGCACTGACTAATTATGGGCCGCCACTTACTTTAAATAGTCTTTAATAATTTGGATCTACACAGAACAAGGTGCATGAGCATGGGATATAGTCGGCAAATGTCAAATAGACAAGAATCGAAGAATCGATCCACTGCAATATGTAGCAAACTTCTTGCTACAAATTCGAAACGATGTATCCAGTGTCTGCCCGAAAATTGTTTACAAATAAAAATAACAAACTAAAATCAGGAGTACGGTTTATTATAAATTTAATATGTATATCTGAAACAGAATTAAGGAAAACTTTCATATCAAAGACCTACTAACTAAACAACTGTAATTGTGCGAGTATTTCAGTTAAAAAAATTATCTCATTTAGGCAACAAAATTACAACAACCAAAGACAAAGGTCCCGAAATTCTTGAAGAAACTTAATTTTAAGCGACTTGTCCGTCGCATTAAACTGGTATTCCAGTTCGATCCTTGATTTTCCCCAGCACATTGACATGCACCTTTGAATATCCGCTAGGTTTTGTCTTCGGACCCTCCATAGAAGAACATGATATTGGCGATGAGTTCTTTGAATCAATGCGCGAGGATCGGTGGCTGGATTCGGATTCTTGTGTTTGTGACATAAGATCTTCGGAACTTGGCCGTATGTGACTCGAGGAGGGTGTATAAACCGGTGTCAGCTTGTCCACCTAGAAGGAGAGAACACAATATAATAAAAAGCACACGAAGAATTACTTATTTTATGTACCTCATCATCGATAGCTTTAAACTGCCAACTCCAGTTGGCTCGATAAAGGAACGGCCTGTGATCGAAACGGTTGTCATCGGGGCTATAACTCTCCGCATGCACCGATGGCGTGAGAACAGTCATCTTGTGCCGATTGATGGCATAGCAACGGAAAAAGTGTTTCACTTTATCGGAGACCTATATAGAGGAGTAATCATCAATCAGCGGCCATAAAACCAGGCAACAAACTAACCTCCTTGGGAGTTAAATCGCCCTTCCACGTGGCAACGAGCTTGCAAAACATACTATACGGCCCACAGCAAGCTTGCTTTCGGAGTCTACCGAACTCGCTCAACTCAGCATACGTCATTCCCATATCCTGTTCGTCAGTCTGCATGAGTTGTCCATCCTGGAGGGGCTCCAGTTCAGCTGTAGGTGGTGCTTCAACAATTTGCTCCAAGACGGGGAGGTTAAACCTAAGGCACAAGCTAGTTAAACTCTGATGGACACAAAACTACTGAAAATCCTTACTTATCCTTGGCGTAGTTCAAGAATCTGCGCAGATCTGTCTTTGATATGCCACCTATTGGGTTGACATCTGCACTGGAGCAGTCGTACTTTGTTAGATATCCGCGTAGAGCTTCGTCAACGTTAGCCGAGCCGAGAACCAGAAGACCTCCAGGTCGGTTTCGCACCCACAACATGAGTTGGGCGAAAATATACGCCAGGACCATTCGAATTCTCGACTGAATGTTCTGCAGCGCTAGGTTCTGCCGTGCACAACCACCCTGAGTCCGGAATCTTGGGGTTAGCCCCGTCACGGCATTGAAAATCCCCAGTAGAGCATTCACAGCTGAATCGATGCTGATCTCGATGTGGTAGCTACCCAGCTGATTGGCTAAAAGCGAAGCCCTTCGTCTTGTTTCCTTGCTGGAATTTATGCTTCCCATAAAACACGTAACTAATACACGATTACACAACGCCGCTGGATTGTCCGGGGTGTAGTCAGAGTCAGCAAGTATCTTTCGTATATCGTGCAGCACCTGTGCGTCCCCAGATTGCACAGAATTCACAATCATTCGGCACATGGAGTGAACAATGGTCGCTGAGGCGCTAGAATCCACTCCACCGCTAAGTGGCAAGAAGAATCCGCCTTGGCCGGAGCGCCTCAAATAGTCCCACAGCCAGCAGGCTGGCCCCATAGCGATCTCCTCCTCGGGAGAGTGATAAATCCACTGCATCGGTGTGGTGGACGATTTAAAGATATCATTGTGTGTGGACATCTCAAAGTCACATACGATTCGAGGATATGTGGGCGCTGACGCTGCAATATGACAGCGGGATCTTTGCGAAATACGATAGGAGCGAATCTCCTCGAGGTCTATTGTGGCTATGGTTACTTCTACATCCTGCAAGGCAAACTGTTTGCTCCGGGCAACGATTTCTCCATTCAGTGCGATCGCCGAACAGCCGTTGAAGTAGATTCTTTGACCATCGCAGCCTCGAAGATTGCTAAACAAATATGCACCGCCCGCTTTGAAGCTGGCATTTCTGATCAAATCGGTGGTGATGTATGCTTTGCGAAGTTCCATGTAGCTGCCGGAGCCGTTAACGATCACCTCCACGCCCGACAGGGACATGTCGATGTGTTTGCTTCGTACGTTCCAGAGTTCCTCGCATATCTCATAGCCAATGCATGTGTCTTTGGTGGCAATGACTGCGTCCCCGAAAGGTACAGTGTCCTGACCGGTGTGCACCGAAATCATGCGAGGCAGGAAGTAGTCTTCGGTTTGAAGAGACTGCAAGTAAAAAGTGCTGTCAATTTGATACAACAAATGGCGATTGTAGCTTACCTTTGTCCATGAAGAAAACCACCGTGACTCCCTATAGTTGCCATCGTCACACATCGACATCTTTGGACGGATGAGAAGAATGCGGCGATTGTAGAAGGCCACTCGGCAGTTATAGGCAACGTTCCGGTGTATCACTGGCATTCCAACATCAACAAGGATATTGTCACTGAAAAGTGGATAAGGCGACAATTAGCTGGGACAATCTGATTGATGGAATTTCTTTACCTGATTGGAGACATCATAATCTCTAGTAGCACCTCCCATGAGTGAAGATAGGTATCGGGCTCGTGAAAGTGATCCTCACAGCTGTAGCCACTGGAAAAGAAATAAAATTTGAGCGATATTTGGAATTGGAATAGCTTCAATTTGAGAGCGGAGGTCTTCCTCTCAGACTTAAACTAACGACAAATTGTGGTTAATCACGATATAACTCTCAAAGCTGCTGTTGTCATCATTGAGGAAGGAAGGTCTGCGGTGGACGGTTGGAACAAAAAAAAAAAAAAGGATATCCTTGAATATTATTGTTAAAACATTCATTTTCTGAAAATGTTTTTGTTTGTTCACAGTTTTAGCTGGTGACGTTCAAGTTTCTGGTTTAGTAAGACTGACAGCTGGCTCACTTGATGTGTCTCATGTGGTATTCGATTGGGCTCAGATTTCACATTATGTGTCTAATCGAACATAAAAACCTCACTTGTTCTTTTTTGTGTTGATATTTGTGCGATTGGAATATGTGTAGCCCTTCGACACTTTTCTAAGCGTTCTCCATTCACTGGTTAAATTTTATATGAAATCATTCAAAATGCTCGCCCCCATTGATTTCTAAACATTTGTAAATAAATAATAAACAAAAAATAGATCAACCCGATGCAATTCGTTTATTTTCAGTTGAAAAAATTCACGAAAATGTAAAGAAACTCCACTAGTTGTCAAACTTAAACGTACTTGTATTGGTAAATCTGAAGCAAGCTGAGTAAAAATCCAGATTCGCAAAAGTGCTCTGAAATCTGAAAGATTTTTTTTGTACCAAACGAACATAAAAAGTGCTCTGAGAGCGCCCAATCGAGTACCACATCAGTTTTGGTTGACCTAGATCGGTCTTGAACCTTTGAACTCTTGAACTTTTGAACTTTTGAACTCTTGAACCTTTAAACTCTTGAACTCTTGAACTTTTGAACTCTCGAACTCTTGAACCTTTGAACTCTTGAACCTATGAACTTTTGAACTTTTGAACTCTTCAACTTTTGAACTTTTGAACTCTTGAACTCTTGAACCTTTGAACTTTTGAACTCTTGAACCTTTGAACTCTTGAATTCTTGAACTGTTGAACTCTTGAACTCTCGAACTCTTGAACTTTTGAACCATTGAACTCTTGAACTCTTGAACTTTTGAACTCTTGAACTCTTGAACTCTTGAACTGTTGAACTCCTGAACCTTTGAACTTTTGAGCTTTTGAACTCTTGAACTCTTGAACTCTTGAACTCTTGAACTCTTGAACTCTTGAACTCTTGAACTCTTGAACCTTTGAACTTTTAAACTCTTGAACCTTTGAACTCTTGAACTCTTGAACTTTTGAACTCTTGAACTCTTGAACCTATGAACTTTTGAACTTTTGAACTCTTCAACTTTTGAACTTTTGAACTCTGGAACTCTTGAACTCTTCAACCTATGAGCTTTTGAACTTTTGAACTCTTCAACTTTTGAACTTTTGAACTCTTGAACCTTTGAACTCTTGAACTCTTGAACTTTTGAACTCTTGAACCTTTGAACTCTTGAACTCTTGAACTCTTGAACTCTTGAACTCTTGAGCTCTTGAACCTTTGAACGTTTGAACTCTTGAACCTTTGAACTTTTGAACTCTTGAACTCTTGAACTTTTGAACTTTTGAACTCTTGAACTCCTGAACTCTTGAACTCTTGAACCTTTGAACTCTTGAACTCTTGAACTCTTGAACCTTTGAACTTTTGAACTCTTGAACCCTTGAACTTTTGAACTTTTGAGCTCTTGAACCTTTGAACTCTTGAACTCTTGAACTCTTGAACTCTTGAACTCTTGAACTCTTGAACCTTTGAACTTTTGAACTCTTGAACCTTTGAACTCTTGAGCTCGTGAACTCTTGAACTTTTGAACTTTTGAACTCTTGAACCCTTGAACTTTTGAACTTTTGAGCTCTTGAACCTTTGAACTCTTGAACTCTTGAACTCGTTAACTCTTGAACCTTTGAACTCTTGAACTCTTGAATTCTTGAACTCTTGAACTTTTGAACTCTTGAACTCTTGAACTCTTGAACTCTTGAACCTTTGAACTTTTGAACTCTTGAACCTTTGAACTCTTGAACTCTTGAACTCTTGAACTTTTGAACTTTTGAACTCTTGAACTCCTGAACTCTTGAACTCTTGAACCTTTGAACTCTTGAACTCTTGAACTCTTGAACCTTTGAACTTTTGAACTCTTGAACCCTTGAACTTTTGAACTTTTGAGCTCTTGAACCTTTGAACTCTTGAACTCTTGAACTCTTGAACTCTTGAACTCTTGAACCTTTGAACTTTTGAACTCTTGAACCTTTGCACTTTTGAACTCTTGAACCTTTGAACCCTTGAAGCTTTAAACCTTTGAACTTTTGAACTCTTGAACTTTTGAACTCTTGAACTTTTGAACTTTTGAACTCTTGAACTCTTGAACTCTTGAACTCTTGAACTCTTGAACCTGTGAACTCTTGAACTCTTGAACCTTTGAACTTTTGAACTCTTGAACCTTTGAACCTTTGAACTTTTGAACTCTTGAACTCTTGAACTTTTGAACTCTTGAACTCT
Organism: Cheilosia variabilis; assembly: GCA_951230905.1. NCBI lineage: Eukaryota > Metazoa > Arthropoda > Insecta > Diptera > Syrphidae > Cheilosia > Cheilosia variabilis. The sequence continues at coordinate 53,871,250 of OX579677.1, forward strand.
TGAACCCTTGAACCTTTGAACTTTTGAACTCTTGAACGTTTGAACTCTTGAACTCTTGAACCTTTGAACTCTTGAACTCTTGAACCTTTGAACTTTTAAACTCTTGAACCTTTGAACCCTTGAACCTTTGAACTTTTGAACTCTTGAACTCTTGAACTTTTGAACTCTTGAACTCTTGAACCCTTGAACCTTTGAACTTTTGAACTCTTGAACCTTTGAACTCTTGAACCTTTGAATTCTTGAACACTTGAACCTTTGAACTTTTGAACTCTTGAACTCTTGAACCTTTGAACTCTAGAACTCTTGAACTTTTGAACTTTTGAACTCTTGAACTCTTGATCTCTTGAACTCTTTAACTCTTGAACTCTTGAACCTTTGAACTCTTGAACTCTTGAACCTTTGAACTTTTGAACTCTTGAACCTTTGAACCCTTGAACCTTTGAACTTTTGAACTCTTAAGCTCTTGAACTTTTGAACTTTTGAACTCTTGAACCTTTGAACTCTTGATCTCTTGAACTTTTGAACTCTTGATCTCTTGAACTCTTGAACTCTTGAACTCTTGAACTCTTGAACCTTTGACCTCTTGAACTCTTGAACCTTTGAACTTTTGAACTCTTAAACTCTTGAACTTTTGAACTTTTGAACTCTTGAACCTTTGAACTCTTGATCTCTTGAACTCTAGAACTCTTGAACTTTTGAACTTTTGAACTCTTGAACTCTTGATCTCTTGAACTCTTGAACTCTTGAACCTTTGAACCCTTGAACTCTTGAACCTTTGAACTTTTGAACTCTTAAACTCTTGAACTTTTGAACTTTTGAACTCTTAAACCTTTGAACTCTTGATCTCTTGAACTTTTGAACTCTTGAACTCTTGATCTCTTGAACTCTTGAACTCTTGAACTCTTGAACTCTTGAACATTTGACCTCTTGAACTCTTGAACCTTTGAACTTTTGAACTCTTAAACTCTTGAACTTTTGAACTTTTGAACTCTTGAACCTTTGAACTCTTGATCTCTTGAACTCTTGAACTCTTGAACTTTTGAACTTTTGAACTCTTGAACTCTTGAACCTTTGAACTCTTGAACACTTGAACCTTTGAACTTTTGAACTCTTGAACGCTTGAACCTTTGAACTCTTGAACTCTTGAACTCTTGAACTCTTGAACCTTTGAACTTTCGAACTCTTGAACCTTTGAACCCTTGAAACTTTGAACTTTTGAACTCTAGAACTCTTGAACTTTTGAACTCTTGAACTCTTGAACCCTTGAACCTTTGAACTTTTGAACTCTTGAACCTTTGAACTCTTGAACTCTTGAACTCTTGAACCTTTGAACTCTTGAACCTTTGAACTTTTGAACTCTTGAACTCTTGAACCTTTGAACTTTTGAACTCTTGTTGAACCTTTGAACTTTTGAACTATTGAACCATTGAACTTTTGAACTCTTGAACTCTTGAACTCTTGAACTCTTGAACCTTTGAACTCTTGAACTCTTGAACCTTTGAACTTTTGAACTCTTGAACCTTTGAACTCTTGAACTCTTGAACTCTTGAACTCTTGAACCTTTGAACTCTGAACCTTTGAACTTTTGAACTCTTGAACTCTTGAACTCTTGAACCTTTGAACTTTTGAACTCTTGTTGAACCTTTGAACTTTTGAACTATTGAGCCTTTGAACTTTTGAACTCTTGAACTCTTGAACTTTTGAACTCTTGAACTCTTGAACTCTTGAACCTTTGAACTCTTGAACTCTTGAACCTTTGAACTTTTGAACTCTTGAACTCTTGAACTCTTGAACTCTTGAACCTTTGAACTTTTGAACTCTTGAACCTTTGAACTCTTGAACTCTTGAACCTTTGAACTCTTGAACCTTTGAACTTTTGAACTCTTGAACTCTTGAACCTTTGAACTTTTGAACTCTTGTTGAACCTTTGAACTTTTGAACTATTGAACCATTGAACTTTTGAACTCTTGAACTCTTGAACTCTTGAACTCTTGAACCTTTGAACTCTTGAACTCTTGAACCTTTGAACTTTTGAACTCTTGAACCTTTGAACTCTTGAACTCTTGAACTCTTGAACTCTTGAACCTTTGAACTCTGAACCTTTGAACTTTTGAACTCTTGAACTCTTGAACTCTTGAACCTTTGAACTTTTGAACTCTTGTTGAACCTTTGAACTTTTGAACTATTGAGCCTTTGAACTTTTGAACTCTTGAACTCTTGAACTTTTGAACTCTTGAACTCTTGAACTCTTGAACTTTTGAACTCTTGAACTCTTGAACTCTTGAACCTTTGAACTCTTGAACTCTTGAACCTTTGAACCTTTGAACTTTTGAACTCTTGAACTCTTGAACTCTTGAACCTTTGAACTTTTGAACTCTTGTTGAACCTTTGAACTTTTGAACTATTGAGCCTTTGAACTTTTGAACTCTTGAACTCTTGAACTTTTGAACCTTTGAACCCTTGAACCTTTGAACTTTTGAACTCTTGAACCCTTGAACCTTTGAACTTTTGAACTCTTGAACTCTTGAACTTTTGAACTCTTGAACTCTTGAAGTTTATCTACGTCCAGGACGATATTTTGACGTTGATGTTAATTTCCTGCGCGACATAGCTATTGCTAAGGCACCTACCTACCTGTGCGTAGGTGCATGTAGAGCCTACAAATTATTAGTAGGTGTACGGAGAACAAGCGAAAATAATAAGTGGTATTCATTAGCAACAGTTAAGAAGACAGCAACCAGCCAGATGTGTTTATCTGATAGACGAATCAACGCACAACAACAAGAACGCGTCATAGAAAAGCAGAAAAAAAATTGCAATTAAAGTCCTTTAAATAAAAAAATAAAATAAAATGGGAATCATCATCGAATGAGTGCAATCTACTTGACCGCACCGCCCTTTATTATTTATTTATTTATTATTTTTATTATTTATTTCAAAGAATAAGTTCACAGTAAGATTACATCTTATAGTTAGTGAATGCTTTAAAAGATTTAGAGTTCAAGAAGGAATTTAACATTAGATTAGATAGATGAGGACATACTACATGTAATGTAATTGGGAACTTACATATAAGAGAATTAATAACAAAACAATAACAATATATAATATTTTATTTCAAAAACCTATTAGATTTATGTATCACTGGCCAAGTGTTTGAAAAGGTAAGTTTTAAATGTGCTTGTGTTTGTGGTTCTCCTTAGTGTAATGGGTAATGAGTTCCATAGAAGAGTGGCATGGACGAAGAAAGAGCGCTCAGATTGCAAACAATAGAATCTGGGCCGAATAATAATGGCAGTTCTTTGTGAACTGGGAAAATTTAATCTGTCGTACAAATACTCAGGTTGTTGGGTCTGTACGATACCATGAAAAAGGATTAGCGTTCTGAACTTAATGAGGTTATCGAAGCTGAGGCCCATTATCTGCAGAAAGTAACTTGATATGTGGTCATAATACCGTTTATTAAAAACATATCTTGCTAAATTGTTATAGATGACATTTAGTTTATGCCTAGTGTTATAGTCAACATAGCAGAAAACTTCGCAACTAAAATATAACAATATAGGTAATAAAAGGGACTTGACAAGTAACATCTTAGTTTTAACCGGCAGTGAGTTTTGCGTTTCACGTAGCGATCGGAGCCCATTATACACTTTTCCTATAGTTGTTGCAGCATGATCTGTCCAGGTAAGAGTATCATTGAAAACTATACCAAGATTTCGAGACTTCCTGACGTATTCAATGGATGACTGTCCTAGTTTAATCGGGGGAAATGTAGTGGTATCTAGAGACTGCTTATAAATGCAGAGTGCCTTAGATTTCGCTGGGTTCAGTGACAAGTTGTGTTTGATGGCCCACTGTTGTATGATCTCAAGATCTTCGTTCATCAGTTCAATCGCATTACTAATCATATCCAGCGGGCAGCACAAGTATAATTGGACGTCTTCAGCAAACATATGGACAGTACAATGTTTAACAAGCTGTGGGAGTTCGTTCACATAAAGTGAAAATAATATGGGCCCTAGAATCGAACCCTGCGGAACTCCCGCGGGAACTCTAAGAAACGAAGACATTTGGCTTCCCACTGCCACACATTGCTGCCGGCCCGTGAGGTATGAGTACAAGAGTTTGACTGCCAGAGACGAAAATCCAAATTCATACCGCAACTTCTTACAAAGGAGAGTGTGGTCCACCGTGTCAAACGCTTTCGAGAAGTCCAACAGCGTCAGGAACGTGGGACAGTTAGTATCCAGTCCATTGCGGATGTCGTCGACAACAAGTAAGAGTGCAGTTTTGCAACTCCTCTTCGCCCGAAATCCGGACTGAGCGGAAGTCAAAAGGTTATTGGCGCTTAGATGCGCTTGGATCTGCTTGAGCAAAGTTTTCTCGAATACTTTGGATAAAAATGGTAAGATTGCGATTGGTCTATACTCAGTGTTAGTCCGGCTTTGCGACTTAGGTATAGGTACTATCTTAGCCTTTTTCCACGAGAGGGGGTATTCACAAGTAGTAAATATGTGATTACAAATATGTGTTATGTATTTGAGAATAAAAGGTAGCATGAGTTTTAGGAATTTCAATTGTGTTTCTATGTGATGTACCTTGAGTAAAAATTCATTGCGAATTTTATTCAACTCTTCTTTGAAGGTTGAGATAATGGAGGCAGTATTCCGCTTCAACTCTTCATGGAGAACCTCAAGGGAGAGACAAGTGTGTGTTGTGGCTGCCGGTGTGCATGAGGTAAGTGTTGCTTCGTTCGGGGTAGAAGGGCGTGCTGGCGCTGGTGATTGTGCAATTTGTTTGGAGGGGTTTTTGTCGGGGGCTCCCGCTATTCCATCGGTAGTCTTGTTGGGTTTGATGTGAGGTGAATTGGGTTTCGAGACAGTTGCATGTTGCTGTTGCACTCGAGCTAGGTTTCCGCGGGTGTTGACTGCAGACGACATCGTGTGGTGTTTGATATATAGGGTGATTTTTTAGCTGGTTTGGTTTTGGCAACACTGGTTTTGACAGCTGACGTGTGTTTAGTACCTTGTGTCACTGTCAAACAGCTTCAGTTTGGTTTGCAATTTAACCATGGATCGTCTTACAAATGAACAACGCTTGCAAATTATTGAATTTTACTATCAAAATTCGTGCTCGGCTCGAAATGTTCATCGCGCGCTGCTTCCATTTTATGATCGGCATTCTCGACCTTCTGAGCAGTCTATTCGGAAGATTGTGACCAAATTTCGCACCAAATTTACTTTGTTGGACATTAAACCACCAACACGTTTACGTACTGTGCGTAGTGAAGAAAATATTGCGGCCGTATCAGCTAGTGTGACAGAAGACCGCGAAATGTCGATTCGGCGCCGTTCCCAGCAGTTAGGCCTTTGTTACAGCACTACGTGGAAAATTTTGCGGAAGGATTTGGGCGTAAAGCCTTTTAAGATACAGCTGGTGCAAGAACTAAAGCCAGCCGACCTACCACAACGCCGAATTTTTGGTGAATGGGCTCTTGGAAAGCTGGCCGAGGATCCGCTTTTTTATCGAAAAATTGTGTTCAGCGATGAGGCTCATTTTTGGTTGAATGGGTACGTAAATAAGCAAAATTGCCGCATTTGGAGTGAAGATCAGCCAGAAGCATTGCAACAGCTACCAATGCATCCCGAAAAAGCCACTGTTTGGTGCGGTTTATGGGCCGGCGGCATTATTGGGCCATATTTCTTCAAAGATGATGCGAATCGCAGCGTTACTGTCAATGGTGAACGCTACCGAGCGATGATAACAAACTTTTTTTTGCCCGAAATGGAAGTTCTTGACTTGCATGATATGTGGTTTCAACAAGACGGTGCCACATGCCACACAGCACGCGAAACAATGGCGCAATTGCGAGGCGAGTTTGGTGAACAGTTAATTTCACATTTCGGGCCGGTCAATTGGCCGCCTAGATCGTGCGATTTAACACCATTAGATTATTTTTTGTGGGGGTATGCCAAGGCTAATGTGTATAGGGACAAGCCCGCTTCGATTGACGCACTGGAAGCCAACATCCATGCATTCATTCGTGAGATACCGGCCGATATGTGTGAAAGAGTATGCCAAAATTGGACTCAGCGGATGGGCTACCTGAGACGCAGCCGCGGTCAACATTTGCATGAAATTATCTTTAAACATTAAATTGCAAGGTTCAAACTATCGATTCAAATAAATATTTCATTCATTTTTTCGAATTTTTTGTGTTTTTTTTTTTTAAAAAGTTCTAAACCTCTTAAAAAATCACCCTTTATATGTATTCAAATGCAAGAACACAAAATGCAGTTTCAGTTTATTCTTTTTGTGAGAATTTAGAATAGTTTTACGAATTCTTAATGATACGAATAAACGTCTAACATGCAAAGTGAGCAACTCCCGCACAATTTAATTAGAAATAATGTATAACACACGAATTTTGATTGTTTTTACCGGGGCAGAGAAAAAATGCGTCTATTCACTCTCGAACATATCACAACGCCCTTTGATGCGGTGTGGTAACTGGTGAGCCTTGTCCGATTAAATACAGCCCAAGCCAATTTGAAAACGGAAAACTTGATCCGATATGCGGATAACAATGTAATTTCCTCGCTGCATAACATGCACCAATATCTCATATAAAAAAGTCCCTTTGAATAGTAGGCCAGCTAGCTACCGAATAAATTAACTTCAACTTTCGCTCAACCATTGCACACGTTATACTCGTGCATATCACGATAACACTATAGGTAGAAAGTTCAATTTTATTTTAATGAGAACCCCCTTGTTTTTAACTTACGTCACTTCCAGTTCCGGCCCGGTTCTATACGATGCGCCCATCTCTTTCGCCTCCAATATCGATTGCATTATCCTCGCCAAATTGCCCTCAAAGTCCAGTGCCCATTGGTTAAGTGTGGTGACCGCTACCGTTATTTTTCTCCCCATTTTCACTGTCAGCGTTTTCCTTCGAGTGTGTAATGTTATAAGTGATGCTTGCGACAACAAAGGAATCCCTTCACTCAAACGCTTGGTGTGACTATTTTGCTGCAGCTATCTTTGTTCACTTCGTTCGAGAGTGCTGCAATGAGAAAAATAAATCAAAACAACAATAACATAAGTTACAAAAGGACAATCGAAATGATAACAAAGAACAAAACACACCTACACGCGCGTCGTTTTTCTTAATTTGGGTGCGTTATATCCATTGAAAAACAAAACTGAATCGAGAATCGTCCCTATTATTCTGACTGTATTGGTATGCGGAATGTTAATCGATTTAAATTATCGATCAATCTACTGTCTGAGTGTGTGGTGTACATTACGCGAATTGGCTTGACAACGGTTGCCGGGCGAAGCGCTAACCTAACCGGGCGCTCATTCCTTTGCTTTTGTGTTAAGGAATTTGCATTGCGCGAGGAAAACTTGAACCGAAAAGGACGAGGGTCACTTCGAATGAGGGTGCGGCTGGTTAAAACAATTCTACGATGTATAGTTCCACGCAAGGATCAGCACCGAGTGGTGCCTAATCAATATTTTTTGAAGAACAGTTTTTGAGATACAATGGCGCAGCAGTTTTTTTTTTTTTTTGTTGTTGGAACTGACACGTGTGTAGTTGTTGCAAGTTCTTAGCGAGGTTCTTTTACCGAAACTGCTTTGGTGGGCGTTATGGACTTGCATCATGAAAGGTCAAAGTGCGAACATAGCAAGGTCTTGAATAGATACGACCATAACTAAGTGGGGGATTTTTCAACAGCGAATTCAAGGTTCTTTTGGGCGGTTTGCTGCATGCCAATAATTTTAGCTATGACGTCAGCGCGATGATGCTTAAGTCGTCATTCAGCACTTCATCGTAGGGTTCACTTAAGAAATAATTTTAAAGTACGTAGAAGCCTAAGTATAGAGCTTATCCAATGGGTCTGTGAAGAGCTTTGCAAGGGTGAAAGAAAAAACTCAAAATGGTTTAAGAACTTTGAGACGTAAGTCTCGATAAATGACGTACTTGTGGCACAGGCTGTTGTGCTGTTGGAGAAGAACATGGAGACAGGATTTTCTAGAAATCCACTTTTGCGGCTTCGAGCATCTCTTCTACCTTTTTTTTTTTGATAAAGGTACACTAACTTTACTCGTAGATGACTCTTGACGTGATTCAGAAATGATCAGTTAATTTTTTGAGTCAACAAACAGTACCCGCATTGAAAGCAGCGCGTTTGAAGGATATTCATAAACCCTTAAGTGCGCCCTTTTGATCTTCTTACCTTAAAATGCCTAACATTGGTATTAAACGAATAAACCACAAGACCTTTAACACAAACAAGTGCTTATACGTAAATCCTTGAACTTTTCAACCAATTCGCAGTTTTGAGCAAACTTCTACTACTTTTAGGTACAGTTTTTCCGCAGAGTTAATCGTAATCGCTTAACGAGCTGAAACAGTTTTATACCGTCGAATAGCCTGGCTTTAAATTCTCTGCCCCGACCAAGGTCATGTGCATCATTCACAGTTCCACTTCAAGAAGAGGAATTTTCAATTCAGAGAAAATATGAAAATGCACCTGGGGCTTGCTGCGAAAGCGCACAACAGCCATTTCAAATCGTTCAAACCCGCACTGTAAGTGCATACAATATGTGAGGTAGTAAGGTGAACTTACGAGTAACTCTTACGCAGGTTGCACAGCGCATTCCATGCACAGACACACATCCCTACACCTACCAATACCACTCGCTGGTATATTTTTCGCATTTATTACTTTCGTCCTTCTTCATGAGAAGTGGAAAATATTGCTACAATATCCTTGCAACTAAGGGTGGCATGCATTTTTCATTGGAATTTTCACTGCAAGTGGGTGCGAAGAGCACATACCGTGCAGTTTCTATGGCATGGCGTGGGGCGATTGGAGTGCACACACATGCCCTTTCAAGACCCGACCTCCGCATAAATCAAAAGTTCAGGAAAATTTGTTTAAAATCTTCTTCCCACATTGCTGTAGGGCATATGGAGAACGGAACCTGAAGAGATTTCAAGTTTTTGCTGCTTTTCATTTCGTAATTGACGTTCAAATTGAAGAGATTGGTCTTTTTAGGGGAACCAGTGGAGTACTGTTAATGGATATGTAGGAGTTATAAGCATGTGGGCTGCGGCTGTACATCCCTATGAATAATGCTCTTGTTAGGGTATCAAATACTGATAAATTTTTAAACGAGGAGCTGAGGGAAACAAGAAATGTACTTTTTCCATTTTTATGCTTCCAAACTTGTGGGGCAAATCCGGAGGAATACCAGCAGCTTATGCGGAACTTTGTCTGAATAAAACGGATGAACTGTTTGTAACTGGGTTTACATTGCAATCGCTGAAGTTCAGTAGGGCTTTAGAAGCGTATTAAGCGTTATAGTTCGGGGATGGAATGTAGCTCACGATTTGCTTTGAGCACTGTAAAAAAAAAAGCTGTTAAGAGATACGTGAAAGTATTATGATCTGGGATTTGCAATAAAGTTTTAATGTAAATACTACTTTAAAACTGAGTTCTGTCTTCTCCAGTGGGTGCAACATGGTTTTCGACGTAATTTCTTTTTGTTTTAGTGCGAATTTTGGTAAGAATCAGTCGACCCAGTTCAGCCATCCAGTCTGATATAAATAAGAGAACGAAATCGGTTTTTTTTAAATATTAAGCAAATCTGTCACAACTCAGTGTAAAATCTGGTACATTCTCATATTTTTTTTCAAATTTTTGCGCATATTTTTCAATAACATTCCAAATTGCTAATAAAGTTTTTTTTTTTTTGGTAGGTTGGTTGAGTTATGATTTTTACAGAATTGAGCTCAGTCTTGACAGCCACAAAGAAAAAAAAACAGTTATAAGCTTCAAAAACACCTCGCGAACTCTCGAAAAAGAAATAAGATTGTCTTAAGCCACATTCAAAAAAGGTAGAACTATAGGTATAGTATATCTCATATACATAATTTTTTTTTCAGAATTCCTTTTTGGTTTTGGTTAAAGTTTTTTTGTCTATTCTTTCCAAGCTTTGGAAACCGCTAGCATATTTCAAATTGATAAAATATTTTTTTTGTTCTGACGTTTCTTAAGAAAACAGAACTTAGTCTTGACAACTACAAAATTTTTTTGCAAAAACAGTTATAAATACAAAAGGCCCCCAGCGACTTCTCGAAAAAGAAATAAGATTGTCTTAAGCCACATTCAAAAACCGTAGAGTTTTAGAATTCCTTTTGGACTTGGTAAAAGTTCGGAAAGTTCTTACTGCCTACTAAGCGTTTGACTCAAAAATGTTAAATTATATTCCAAGTAATTCGCATACGTTCTTTTCAGTGTTCCGGAATCTGCTGCTCAGAAACTGTACAACATTTAACAGAAAAAAAAAAAAAACAATTTAAGGCCAAATGTTTAAGAAACTTAACCAAATTTGTAGTCTTTTTTAGAGCTCAAAGAAGTTCTGCTTAAAGTCTAAATTGCAATGAAACAAAAAAATCACATAAATTATGTCACATTGTCTTTTCAGAAATAAGCTTTATGCCATTTAAATAGAAAGCCGCTTTTTCAGACCACGAGTTCTGAGAAAATTTCTGGAAATTTTGCAAAGGAAAACCATTTAACCAGAAAAGTGTAAAACAAATCTGAAATGTTACCCTTAGCAGTTGCTATTCTCAGATGTTCTGAAAGGCAGTTAAAGAACTCGAGTAAAGTTTAGGAAGATTGGTTTTTAAAGATCAAACATAAATCATTTTTACCACAATTTTTGGTTGATTTCCTGAGCTCTATCCAGAACTCTAATCGAAACTCATGCAAAATCTAATCGATCAAAGTTGTAATTTTTAACAAGGTTCTAATATTTTGTTGAATGCAATTTCAGAGCTCTAGTCAATCAAAGCTCACGGAAACTGTACGACTTTTTGATTTGGCTATACAACTTCTTAAGGATTTCTTTGAGAGTTCAACTTCCAGAACGTTAATCAGACAAATTTGATTAATTTTTCACAGTTCAATAAGCTTTTTGCTATGGAGAACTTCAGTAGTTTGAAAAATCAAATCGTTACTTTCGCAAACCATGAATTTCCAAAGCCAAACTTTGGTCGAATTTCAAAAAAATTACAGTAAATAGTTAAGCGACAGAAGTTTTCAAAATTCATGTCAGATGATTCAGAAGTCGTCGCAGCTGTAAAATACATAATTTGTTTGTATTTTAGGAATATGGAAACATCATAAGTGGTTTTCATAGTTTAAAACTAACGAGACTCATACGATCGGATTTTGACTAAAAAGCGTCCCTGCACAAGTGGCCGTGTAAACTTAGTTATACAAAAGGACAATAATTAAATGAGCACTCACAGTTGTGCATTTCTACAACCAACTAAACTAACCAACCAAAAACCGATAATATCAAACTAAAGTGACTGACAGACGACGATAAAGTGATTCCCCGTGAAACGTTTATGGCAAATATTTGTAAACCACACAAACTATACTTCTGGCAGTTGTGCATTAAATTTTGAGCAGTAACTCCAGAAAAAGCACCCGTACGTGAGTTTCATACCAAATTAACTCGACCACTGGGCATGGAATACCAAAATAGTACTACCTATAGCACGATCGCCAGTGCGGTTATGGTGAGGTAATTCGGTGGAGAGGTTATTCGGATGCAGCTTTTACTTTCTCTGTATTAGAAACGGCCTCCGCAGCTTAAGGGAAGAATTGCGATCGTACTTAAATAACAGTTCAGTTCTGATCCAGGAAAAGATATTTGATAAAAATGTGTTGTTTGTTATATTTGACCTAGAGCTCAAACCATGCTATTAGGAGTCTGGGAAACAAACTGAAAAAAAGACCTCCAGCTAAGATCCAAAAAGGCAATCCGCTATACTAATAATCATTTTTAGTGTCCAGGCTAAAATTTTACAAACTCGCAATGGTGAAATGTTCCATTCAAAATTGCATATTGTGACCTACAATATATATAAGGCTAATAAAATGATTATTAGCAAGGCCCATTGACTGCAAGTTTTTAACGTAGCCATGCGTCCATTTTCACCAGATGTCTTTGACAGTTTTCTTGTGAAGACCACGCGGCTATTTTCCAAACCAAATAAAATACAGGAAAAATTAGAGCTCATGAGTGGATTTTATCTAAAAACTTGGAGCTGAAATCGGGTTATGGCACGGAAATTAGCGGTCAAGTTAGTTAATTGTCCATGGATTGAAGGGTAAGTTCAAGACGGTTTTTGGCATTGACAGTGCGGACTTTCGGATTTATAACTTACGTCTGAGAGCATCTTTTGATTGGTTTTGATTCGTTTAATACCTTTTTGAAACAAAATTGAAAACAACAAAAATCAGCTATTTACAACTATACTAGTCTCGCTTGAGGTCGTAAATCGACCCTACCTTATTTAGGAGTAGGTATATAATCTTCAAAAGCGTAGCACAATTTTCGATATTTTTTTTATAGATAAATGAAAAAATGATATCTACAAGATCGAAAAAATACACCTCTTTAAAAATAATTTGTACCCGTTTTCTTATTTTACTTTGTCACTATAAGAATCTAGATCAAAAAATGTTCGTTTTCATAGTAACACCATTGAAACGAAGGTGGTTGATCAACACTTCGCAGATGATTGCTCTTTAATATGAAATGCCCCTGAATTAAAATTATACACTTTCTTACTTTTAGGAGTAGGTAAATTGCATTTCTTTATGGGTAAATGAGGCGCTCCATCGAAAACAGGTTCTAATCTCAGAACATGGCGGCGACAAATTGAATGTCACCAAAATGGGTTCAATTAACTGATAAGCATTTAGTATGGGGAATTCCTAAATTAATATTACCAGCAACCTATACCCACTATTTTTTGTTAGTGCACATCTGTCTTTCTGATATAAGTTTCATTTTCCACATTTCATAAAAAATACTTAAAAAAATTCTATGGAAGCTTTTGATGTTCGCGTATTAATATAATTAAAAATGTAATAGTAATCAGTTAAAAAATAGTTTTGTTTTTAAGAAAGTGTGACAAAAAAGCATAATACACTCAGAAAAAAAATTGAAATGCAAACAATTTTCGTTGGTTAATATCCACATATGAAAATCTTTCATCTACGAATCAAATTGTTGACAATGATGTAATAAAATACTTATGGTGAGTATATTATTCTTACGCTGAAAACCTTCTCTTGAAAACATAAAAGCGAGTTCTTGTTAACAAAAATAATATTTGAACCAAGAACTTTAAACTTAAAAAATTTTAAGAATCTCAAAATTCTTCGCTTAACAATATTTTTTTTTTCCGAGTGTATGTCATACGTGACATATGTCAAATTTACTTGGTCAGCTTGCTCGAAAAACTAAAGTGTCAGTGTTTTTTCGACAGTTGAACCTGAAAATCCTTGTTTGGGAGTTCCGTACACTGCCACTGAGCACTGTTGCCACTTGCAAAAAAAATTAGCTACCAAAAATTGGGAAAAAAGTTACCAAACCAAGATAAAATTTACCAAAAATCTGGAGACGTTGATAAAACATAAAATTAAACGTAATCGGCCTTACTAACAACCAAAATTAGACTCGACTTTAGGGCAATAGTCGAAATTAAAATAAATTGTGAACCAATGATCAAGTTATATTCGACTTTAAGATAATCGAGACAATAACTTTCGATCCGGAGAAAGTCGAGTGTAACGCATTATTAAAGTTTAAACGTCAGTCTTTGTAATAAATAAATATGCAATAAATATGAAATGGACAGCAAATAAAGAGAAGCCGCAGCTTAAATTGGACGCAGGCAATGCGAGAACTATTACCTAGTTGACTGTGTCAAGCCATTGGCTGATATCATTGATAGCAAAATTACCAATGCTGCAATGATACAGTCAAAAAACAAAGCAACCATCTTTTATATTTCACTCAAAATACGACCAACTGCCAATTTCAGCAAATTATTTGAAAGCGCAGAAACAATTTATAACGCTTTAACTTACTAATGTAATAGTAATACATATCTACTTTAAATACTTTTGCTGACCAAAACCATGATTTTCTAAAATCAAATAATTTTATTAGATCTTTAAAATTGCTTGTTTATGATTCACTAACCTATCCATTATCTAAATGTAGTTATAAACAGAAAATATTTCGAAGTTCACCATCTGTCAAAAGAAGTTAATGAGTGCATTCAGTAATTTTGTTTACATGGGTGGTGCTGACGCACATGCAAATGCAATTCGTATTTTTTGGTGCTCCTGCTCAAAAAGTTACCAAGACCAGATAAAAATTACCAAATTACCAAAACGCAAAAAGCAAAAAAAATTACCAAAGTTGGTAACAAATTACCAAAGTGGCAACCGTGCCCCTGAGTCACCGCGCCATTAGTTTGTTTGTGTCCCGCTAAACAATTCTGTACGGAAAAATTCATAAACATTCTTGCTGATTGTTTGCAGCGATGTTAATGAATTATTCGTATATGTATACAAATTGTGTCATCTGTTTGTGTCACTTTTAAATGAGGACACTTAATTTTATTCATTTTAAATACTAACAGCCTTATTTATAAACGCACCATAGAGTCTGCTTATCTTTACGCACCCTCTTAAATGTCGTTACGCAGGAAAACGTGATTTATAAACAAAAAGCACTTTGCGTAAAGCCTGAGGATGCGTAAAGCTTGCATATTTTTTTTCGTTTTTGAAATGTCATTTTGTTTACATTTTTTTCGGGGTAGATTTGAAAATTGAAAACGAAACTTAAAATTGAATTAAAAACGCCATTCAGCTTCGTGAATTTTGTTAATGACTTTAGCCCTGTTTTTTTGAGCTTCGAACTCAGCAAAGCAAAGCAAAGTAGGATTTTCAGCACGCAATTAAGACAACTACGCTTTACTTGACACTTCGAAAACTCACACTAGGTATTCATTCCCAGCAAGAGCCACTTGGGAGTAAATGATCACTTCTGAACACCAGAGGGAGAACATTTTTTGTTGCCACCCTTGTATAAGATGGATCTGTTCGCAGGGTGTCTCTATTTACAGTACATACAAGGCGTTGGTTGTGATTGGCGGAAATGCATAAAGAAGTGCATAAGTAAACAAAACTTCAAAATAACAACTGAATGTTAGGGATAGTAATAAAAAATACATAAATTATTTTTTATTTAAGCTGCAAATGTTGTTTAAGACGCATTTACCTTATAAGTACATACTTGAAATCATAAAATATTAGTGTGTTTATCTTTGAGATCCATTTCTTGCACCAGAGTGTCCTCAGAATCTATATTCTCCATTGTTTTTAAGCCCAAGAATATGAGGAAGGATGAATATCGCTTAGACTTTTTTATGAAAAAAGTGTATATCTTCGGCTAAAAAAGATACTTCTTTGTGCCCAATCAATTGCTGCCTACCTACCCATGATACAATAGTTTTTGTTGTATCATGCAACTCACCGAACAAGCCCACACTGCCAGTCAGCCGCAAATGTCAATATTTCATCGATAAAGCCTACTGTTCAGAAAGCTGCTGGGAATCGTTTATGTGCACATTTCTTACTTTGGTTTGCTTTGCTGAGATCAAAGCTCAAAAAAACAGGCCTATTGATATGAGTGACTTAGTTTCATCACCTTGTCAGAGGAAATCCAAAATCAATTCATCAACTTGTCAGAGGAAATCCGTTTTATTTTTATTTTTTGCTGCTCCATTTTTCTTTACAAACGAAATAAATCTGACCAGAGAGATGTCAGTTTTATTTCACAGAAACAGCTAATATCATTCCGCGGGGAAAAAAGTAAGAGATTTCGATTTTTTGTAATAGTTTCGTACTTATTTAGACACCAACCTTGCGTAGTAAACAGTCAGTGGACATTTTTTTATAAATAACAATTTCAGCAAAGCCACATAGAGGCTGCTTAAGTTTTTACGCGATGTTTAACTAAACAGCATCGTAGAGGCGTCGTAAGGGAATCTAATAAATACGGCTGTAACTGTATAAGCACTAAGTTCATGAAAGTGGTACGCATGTGAGTTCTTTTTTTTTGTGAAGGTCAGTGATCCCAACTTCAAAAATCGAACAGAGAGGTGCTATAACTGACTCGTTTGTAACTGCAATATCATGATTTGGATGATTTCGATTCACCAGAAAAGTGACACAACGAACGTAAACAAATCGATATTTATCAAACTTAGATCAGTAACCCCGCCGGTAAGTTCATCTACCTTTATCCGAAGATTGGGCACCTTGTCGTGGTGGGGCGGCTTAAGTAGATTAACAGGATGCTAGACCAGGGTAGTGGCCCAACTCCTCTGGTAGAGCTGAATGTGAATTGAAGAACCAAGACTCAATCCGATCAATCGATCAACCCTTAAACTCCAAGATGACTAGTCTGCAATGTCGAGGGAGCTGTGATGAGGTAGGTAAAACTACTTGTTCACAGGGTTCAGGGGTAATTGAACCGCTAATGGAGACTCCTCAGGGGCAGCTCAATCCTCTGTTGTAATTTAGTTGAGTAGGATAGGTATTGGGGATCTCTGCCTATTCGGTCCGTTTAATTCTCCCCTACTCGTGGGTACATATATGGACCTAAATTTAAATAATAAAAATAATATTCCTTCGGAAAACGAGGTGGAAGGCTTAGGAGGGGTCGAGAAGGCGCTGGAAAGTGCTGACATGAACCCGAATAAGCTCGAGGGGTCAGTGGACTCTGATGGGAAACCAAAAGAGTTAGCAGACCAATCGTCAGTGGAGGTGGACAATGCGGGGCAGAAATGCGCCAAGAGGTCAGCCGGAACTGCGGAAGCCGGATTGGAAGAGGAGAGAAGTCCCGACTCCGAGCGGAAGTTGCACCAGCAACTGAAGCAAAGAATGAAGAGGGTCAGAAGGAGGCAAAGATTGGCCTTGGCCAAATCTGTCTCGGCGAAAGGCATAAGTAAGTCGGTTGAGGAGTTGACTGAAATGGTTGCCAACTTGACGTCGACCGAAACCTCTCCAGAAGACGGTGGATCTAGGAAACGGTTCAAATGTTCCGGGACCATGAATCCACCTAAAACTGTGAAGAAGGGGACGGAAGGCGGAAGGGAAGACGGACAGTCTGTACAATATGGGGTCAGTCTACAGGTACCACACTCCAGTGGTTATGTGGATGGACAACATTTACAACGGACTATTAGTCAACCCGGAAAGCAGAAATCGTGCAAGGCCGAGCAACCTGGACCAAGCAAGGTAAAGCGAAAGCTGAGCCAAGCTATGGGAAGGAGAGCAAAGCAAGCATCAGATGCTGCAAAGCCTTACGCTAGGAGTGAGAGAGCCAAAGTTGACAGGGGTGTAAAAACCTTTGCTCAGACAGCGGCGAACGATCTCCAAATGGGTGTTGCCGACATGAGTCGAGAGGGGGGGATAGAAGCTTCACAGTTGAGTATTTTCAAGAATGCTCTGCTGAGGGCTCTTGACTTACTTCCGACAAATGCAGGTGATATCGGTGTAAAGGAGATAACCTTGGAGGAAGGGATTATAGCAATAAAATGCGTAAACCAAGAAACCAAAGGGTGGCTATGTGAGACTGTAGGGAAGATGACCGACCTATGGGAGGGAATCAACCTTAAAATAGACAGGCTTCACATACTAAAGGATGTGGAAAGGTTGATAATCTTCGTTCCCGGTGAACCCGTGAGCAAGGATGTCATCCTTGCCAGACTTTGTCGTCAAAATTCCTGTGTGAAGGACACTTCGAAATGGAGGGTTATTCATGTGGGAAGATATGATGACAAAAAAATTGGTGGAACCAAGCTGACGATCTGGTGTCCGAGGGAGGAAGCGAGGCTGGTTAGACAAGCAGGAGATAGACTCTTTTGCGGGTTGGACATAGCATTCGTGAAGTTCCAAAGATCATCGGAAAAGACTCAACCTGGAAAGCCACCCGGTAGGGCGACGAAGTGATAGACACCATGGAGATGGGATCAACACAAGTCGGGCGGGAGGTGGGCCCGTACCGGGAAAAGCTGAGGGTGATTCAATTGAACCTTCATCACAGCAAAGCAGCATCGGCAATGATGACTAAGTGTTTTGATGAGGATTCGTTTGATATAGCCCTGATACAGGAGCCTTGGATCTTTAGAGGAAAGATTAGAGGACTCCCAAATAGCATGGCTGAGTTGCATTATGCACAAACTAGCGGAAGAATTAGGTCCTGTATCTTGGTGAGGCACGGAGTTCAAGCATATAAATTGCCGGATCTGTGTGCCCCAGACCTTGCAACAGTACGAGTAGGATCAGGTGCGGGAAGTTTTGTCATAGCATCTGCATACCTGCCGTATGATTCTCCAGAACCTCCTCCGACAAGAGAGTTAGAGTCTTTGGTGAATGCATGCAGGAACAGGAACGAGGATCTAATAATTGGTTGTGATGCCAATGCACATAATACAGTGTGGGGCAGCACCAACGATAATTACAGAGGAGAAGCCTTATTCGAATTTGTATCATGCAAGGATCTAGCTATCTTAAACCGGGGAACAGAGCCAACCTTCGTCGATGTGAGACGAATGGAAGTGATCGATGTTACCCTGTGCAGTAGCCAGATAATTGAAAGAATATCAAATTGGAGGGTAATGGATCAGGCTACATTGTCGGATCACAGAGCCATTTCATTTGATGTTCGCTATGGATCTAAAAGGAAAAAAGATCGGAAATACATCAGAATTCCGAAGAACACAGATAGGATAAAATACCTTGAAGTGTTGGAGGAAAAACTGAATGTAATGACATTCGGAATACCGAAAAACACTTGGCATGTAGAATCACAGTTGAAGCATCTGCAATCAGCTGTTGAAGTTGCGTACCGAGTGGCTTGTACACCTACTTTAGTGGAAAAACAAGATCCTGCGCCTTGGTGGTGCCGGGAACTTGAAAAGCTAAAAAAGGCTGCGAGGAAGGCCTTCAATCACGCCATGAGGAGGGGAGAACCCGAAGCATGGGATGAATATAAGGCGAAAAAGAAAGAGCTAAACGTTACTCTGCGACGACGTAAAAGGGAGTCATGGAGGGACTTTTGCTCGAGTATGAGGAGTACATCTGAAGTCAGTAAACTACAAAAGATTGTCTCGAGAGATCCAGTTTCTAAGATCGGACTCATTCGTAATAGAGCGGGGGAGATGGTGGAAACACTGGATCACACAAATGAGGTCCTAATGGAGGTACACTTTCCAGGAAGCTATAAGTCAGCTCAGCCCTGGGCTCCAAGGAAACAAGGA
Source organism: Cheilosia variabilis (assembly GCA_951230905.1). NCBI lineage: Eukaryota > Metazoa > Arthropoda > Insecta > Diptera > Syrphidae > Cheilosia > Cheilosia variabilis. The sequence goes on from OX579677.1 coordinate 53,890,472, forward strand.
GCGAACAGGATGGATAGGACGGAAGCAGAACGGATCGTGACACCAAAAGCGGTCAAGGGTGCGATAGCAACATTCTCACCCTTCAAAACTGCGGGGCCGGATGGTATATTTCCAGGTCTAATGCAATGGGGTATAGACCTAATTGCACCAAGGCTCAGGAATATATACGTTGCATGCCTAGCAATAGGCTATATCCCGATAACATGGAGGGAAGCAAATGTGGTCTTCCTTCCAAAACCGGGAAAAAAGGACTACACCGAAGCAAAGTCATTCAGACCAGTCAGCCTAACATCCTTCCTGTTAAAAATAATGGAAAGGGTGATGGTGGACTATATGGAGAGTACTGCGCTTAAGATGTATCCTTTAAATAGTAGACAGCATGCATACAGGGTAGGTATGTCTACAGAAACAGCGCTACACCAAGTAGTACGCGTTGCGGAGGAAGAGCTAAATACCGGGGGCATTGCGATGACCACTATAATGGACATTGAAGGTGCCTTCGATAAGATATGCTTTGAAAGTCTGAAACAAGCCTTGGAAAAACGTAGGGTTAACCCACTGGTGGTAAGATGGGTGGACAATATGTTGAATACGAGGGCGATTAATATTCAGACGGGAACCTCAAAACTCAGAGGAAGGGTTAGCAGAGGTTGCCCACAAGGAGGTGTTCTCTCACCTACACTGTGGAATATCACTGTGGACTCTCTTCTCGACAGACTCGAGGCGACGGGCATTCACACAGTGGGATATGCCGACGACATAGCAATAATGGCCAGAGGCAAATTCATGGACGTCACAGCAGATATCATGAGGAATGCACTCAGAGTGGTTGAGCGGTGGTGTCTGGAACAAGGGCTCTCCATTAATGCGGCGAAAACAGATCTAATAGTCTTCACTAGGAAGAGGAAAAATCTGGAATTTCGGCCCTTAACACTTTTCGGATCGGAACTAACAATGACTAAGAAGGTTAAGTATCTGGGAGTCTATCTAGATACTGGACTTACTTGGAATTACCATGTTGAGGAGAAGGTCCGGAAGGCAAAGAGGGTACTACATCAGTGCAAACGTGTATGTGGACAGAGGTGGGGACTCTCGCCTAGGTCAGCATACTGGATGTATACGATGATAACTAGACCCATTATCACGTACGCCTCGGTTGTATGGTGGGCGAAAGCCTCTCAGAAAACTGTGAGGAAGCACCTGGATAGGGTTCAGCGTTTAGCATGTATGGGAATTACAGGTGCAATACGTACAACCCCAACATGCGCATTGGAAGTCATCATGGGGATATTACCGCTAGACTTATTTATTAAGAAAACAGCGGCCCAAACGGCACTTCGCTTGCATCGAGATGCGAAATGGCACCATCGTGGTACGATCTATGGACATAGGAAGATCCTGGAACTTGTTAAAGACGAGATTAGGGAGCTAAACATGCCTATGGATCGAATAACAAGGGTGCGTATTATGGAAAGAAATCATAAAACTCGTATTGAGAACGGATTACTTCCAGAAAAAAGAAATGGTGAAATAGTGATTTTCACGGATGGATCCATGATGGATGGCGGGGCGGGGGCCGGTATCTATTCAGAAGAGCTGGAACTTGCCCGTCACATTAGCCTCGGGAAATACACTTCAGTATACCAGGCTGAGATGATTGCCTTGCTTTATGCGTTGGACTACTTGCTTGAGTGTCAGGTGGAAGGAAGAAATATCCTCATAGCACTGGACAATCAGGCGGTGATCAGATGCATGGAACAAACAAACATCACAACATCACTGGCACTGGAATGCGTACTTAAACTCAATAAGTGTTCATCTAAAAATGAAGTAACACTGACTTGGGTACGAGGACACATAGGGATCGAAGGCAATGAAAAGGCGGACTCCCTTGCAAAACAGGGGTCAACTGAAAAGTTGCTGGGACCAGAACCATTCTCTTCAATTGGCAGAGGAATGGTTGAACAGCTTGTCCACAAATGGATCACGGCAGAACACCTGAGAAGGTGGTCAACCGTGGAACAATGTAGACAAGCTAAAATGGCAATAAAGTGGCCTACCTGCTCCACTCAAAGAAGAGTTCTAAGCATGAGTCGAGGAACATTGAAATGGGTGGTGGCTTTGTCTACAGGACATGGTAATTTCAGGTATCACTTAAGGAAAATGGGCCTTATAGAGGATGATACTTGTAGACTATGCCTGGAGGAATCTGAGACAGCGGCACATATACTGTGTCAATGCCCGGCATTGGCTGGCAGAAGAATGAGGATCTTGGGACATCAATGGGTCGAGACCCAGTCGATGAAACGGATCTCCCATAAACAGATGCTAGCGTTAACACTAGGAATTGAGCCCAGAGAAGAACTGTGGAGAAATCCAGAGAGTCTCTCTGAGTAAGATTTACAGTGGTAGAGAGACGAAAAGAGACCCGACAATGGTGGTCTGATTCGATTATCTCTCGAAATATATATATATATATATAGATCAGTAACCGTGTGCTTAGCTGATTTTGAGAAATATTTTGGCCAGCGCGTTGTTACATTTGAAAATCATTGTAACTCTTCCAATCATTCGCCATACATAACCTCAAACAATTGCCAATACATTTATTTTCATGTCGAAGCCAGTGTTATGTAGGATTTATTTCAATGACAGCTAAACTAGGCACCGAACTTCTGCCCTGACTGAATATCTAGGATTAGTTCAGTAGGCTAAGATTTCATAGACAACTTGTCTACTGCTATTCGACAAAAATAGTTTTTCATAAATAGTAATCTTACCAATAAAACAATAATATTGACAAACTTTAAGCAAAACTTTTTAAGGCTGTTGGAAGAAGTAAACAAACAAATGACTCACCCCCATATGTTGAATTAGTTAAAAACAATAATAAGAACCCACCCAAGGCCTTGTTGCGGTTATCTTGGCTCGTGTCAAAACAAAACATCGTACGCATCCAAATTTCATATACATTGTACACAATGCAGTGATAATCATAATGTGCTGCTGATAGAGATTTCGTGAGCGGACACATTTCTGCGCAATAAAAACACTATTGTTGTTGTTTTGTAAGTTCGGGGTTCAAATAAAACATCAACAAATAAGTTACGGCTAAGAAAAAGTTTATTTATTTTGCCTGGAATATAATATAGGTAATACAATTAAAGTTTTGTTTATCCCTCCACTACAGGTGAAAACAATGTAGCGCCTACTAACGCCGGTAGCAATTCATTCCGCCATTACAATTGGCGTGGAAGGCATTTCCATGGGCACGGCAACACTCGTTCTTTTCTCGAGTCGACCGTTTGCAGACCTTATCGCAGGGTCGAACGCGGACCCAGTTGTTGATGGCTTCGGTGCTGATTACCATGGTACACACCAGCAGCAAAAGGAAGATGGTTGTTTTTTCCATTTTATACGATTAGGATAAGTAACTCTCAATGAAACACTCTCGCAGAGACGACGGTTTGATCTGTGAAGAAACGACTGGCATCCCTCGGTATTTATACCCAACGTCAGGCATCTTATTACGGTGATTCACAATAAAAAAACCCAATTCAAAAATATCTCGGGTACTTTTCCACATGTGCGATTCAAATTCTATGAAATGCTATTACAGACTTAATCTCTGTTTACGCCTGATTTATGCTGTTTTGTTGTTTTTTGCCTGGGGACAAGTATTGGTTTTGTGCGAAGGAGGGGCGGCCTTTACAGTCACCTGGTGTGTGCTGAAAAAGGATTAATGGGTTTTCGATTACGGCACCGACTGCATTTTTTCGCAACTACGTAAAAAATGATTTAAATACAAACGGAGTTAATAATGTTTTAGCCGAAATAGATCGTTTTACTTAAAACGAGCCACTTTCTAAAGTCATATTTTATACGCCATGCTCAAAAAAGCTCAAGCAAAAGTGACAACAATATTTCAATTTTTTGGTTCACTACATTACCGACACATGAGTGGCTTCAGAATTAAAATGGTGGTAGACTGTTTGAAATAAAACTCGACTTTAAATTTACGAAAGCTCAGAATTGTAAAATTTGTATGGCAAATATAGCCACTGTGAACTAAAAGAGTTGAAAGGCGAAACTAAATGTGATTATAATCGGCCTTACTAACAACCAAAATTAGACTCGACTTTAGGGCAATAGTCGAAATTAAAATAAATTGTGAACCAATGATCAAGTTATCTTCGACTTTAAGATAATCGAGACTATAACTTTCGATCCGGAGAAAGTCGAGTGTAACGCATTATTAAAGTTTAAGCGTCAGTCTTTGTAATAAATAAATATGCAATAAATATGAAATGGACAGCAAATAAAGAGAAGCCGCAGCTTAAATTGGACGCAGGCAATGCGAGAACTATTACCTAGTTGACTGTGTCAAGCCATTGGCTGATATCATTGATAGCAAAATTACCAATGCTGCAATGATACAGTCAAAAAACAAAGCAACCATCTTTTATATTTCACTCAAAATACGACCAACTGCCATTTTCAGCAAATTATTTGAAAGCGCAGAAACAATTTATAACGCTTTTGAGTTATACTGTTATAATTTTGCTATAAAGTCAGATGTAGTTAAAGTTCCGATTAGGTACTTTGATTGTTGGTACCTAGAAATTAAAAGTCGAAACTATAGTTAGTTTCGAAATTAGTTAAACTCGAGTTTACGGTTTGGTTGTTGGTAAGGCCCAATGTGTATTCAGTATTTGGCTGGAGTTGCAAATGTCGATTCGATTATCGAATTTTCACAAAAACGCATACTAATTTGTGGCAATTAATGTGAAAGTTTGGTGCGCCCCAGTCGCGTCCTTATTTTTTATGAGCACAACTCTATATGTGTCGGCAATATATTTTGACTACCTGTGATCTGATTAACTAAATTCCATGGAATTTTGTGCAGGAGAAAGGTGAGAGCAGAGGGTGTTATAAAGTCCTTAATGATACACATATGTCCCAACCGTCCGTGAGCATATGAAAATTGTTTCTAGGAAATAGTTACAAACCGTAATTTTAAATCAGTTTTGTGTAGTGCAGTAAGAAGCGAAATAAAATGTATGCTGCCTAAAAGGAAGTGAAGAAAATTCGCAATGGACAGAAATAAATTCCAGAAGTGGGCGCTTTCGAGCAAATCCATCAGACATCTCAAATTCTTTTGTTTTCAGACTTGGAACTAGAATTTTTAACCGTTCCCTTATGGACAGGCAGTCGCCTCTTTTGACAGTTGGATGCCTGTTTGGCTAGTTCAATAGAGACCACAAGTTATCTTCGCGCTGTCGTTATAACAATAGCTCTTTGATATTTAGAAAACAAAATCGTCTGCCTCCTTCATTGATCGTAGATAAAAATAGTTTACTTGGACATCTCAAAATCATAAAAATACCTGCAATCCCTTCAGAAGCAAATCTTTAAATATTTCCAAAATTCGTGTCTAAAATCACATTCAAAATCGCTCCTATAACCCCCAAAAACCAATTTAAGGCCGCGTCAAAAACAACATCAAACTTTGAGTCGAAATAGTTCTCAAGGAATGGTATCAAAAACAGAAACCCGACAACTGTTTAAAAAAAATACGTATCGAAAATAGTTGCCAAAAACGCATTCCAGATGAATACAACTTTTTAGGTTTTTTTTCATTAACGCATCAGAAATAAAATTCAGAACATCGTCTGAAATAGTTGTCCAAATGGAATCGCCAAAACACGCTCATTAAAACGCATAAAGTACCCCAGAAAAAAATAACTCAAAAAACGTTCTGAAGAAAATCAAAATTGCTTTAATTAACTCTGTTGGAGTTCTGACTTTGTTACTAAAGCACGCTCGAATATTGTTTATAAAAAAACGCATTCGAAATCACCGGACAAATAGGTTCGTTCAAGAATGCTTTCACTTTTGATCGTGTTTTTGAAACAAATCTGACATAAAATCATAAAAACTGTAAATTGACCCAAATATAGTGCGATTTTGAAAGTTTCTAGGGATCACAGCTCTAGTTAGTGTTGTGTTCTCACGAGTCACAAGCATATCCGAACGTCTTCGGTTTGTTTCACTGCATCTTGCATGGGTCATCAGCAGTGGAATCAATTTCAGCCGAAGCTGTTCGCCCAATATTTTCCTTGGCTTTTGTTCCCTTTTGATCGTAAATAAGCAGGTAAGTCCCAAAACCACAAAAGCAAGAGCACTATAGTCACATTCAAAATTACCGTAATAAATTGCCCCAAAAGACACCGTACGGCGACCGAATAGGACCGATAGGACAGCACAATATTAAATTGAAAATAACATTCCAAACGCATTACGCCACACTAATAACAAATTTTAGTCCCGACTTTAAATTTACGGAAGCTCACGATTGCTAAATTTGTCTGAAAAATATAGCCATTTTGAACTACGAAAATTTTAAGTCGAATCTAAAAATGTTTATTGGTAAGGCTCTATATTCTGTAGCGGCGATTTGCTTTTCGTAAAACTTGTCGAATATTTATTGAAAAACTCAAAAGTAAGACATTTAGGGCCGTTTGCTCATACGACTCTTAACGATTTAAGTTCTACTTAAATACTTATGCGTAACTTTTTTTAGGGCATAAACTGTCACATAAGAGTTAATGTGGCACTTAATTCGCTATGAGTCGTATCAGCAAACGGCCCTTACATTTTTTGCCTTAAAAAGGAGTATGTAATCTGCCTAAACAACGCGTCGAAAAAATATTTTAATAGAAAAACTAATTCAAAATCGCGATTCAAAACGCTTAACGCCTTTCTATTGTGAACCGAAAATCGTTTAAAAAACGGGTCAGAGACATTTTATAAAGAAAAGACGTTTCGTCCTTTTGTCATGTCATTTCGTGGCGCTTTTGTCACATTTATTGACGCGAAAAATAAATCAAAATTACTTCCTTTGCACAAATGAAAGTTGGGAACTTAAACCTTAAGGCACCAAGTGACAAAGAACAGAAACAGAATCCCATACATTTGCAACAGAAACAGAATTAGGAACAGAACATAATTTTTTCAGCAACAGAATTTAGCGACAGAAAAATGGCTATTTGACGACAGAACGTAAGCAAGTCTACATTGACTGTTTTTGTTGCTGCCAGCAACAGAAATGTCAATTTATAGTGGGAGAGGTTTTTTTTGTTTGGATTTGTCTGCATCTGTCATCTGGCTGTTTGTTTCGCATCGTACGATTGTATATTGTGATGACCACGTATGAATAACAAACGAAAAATGGAAAAAAAAGTTTTTAGTAGACGAAGATTTCTCACGAAATCTATTATACTCTCCAATAGATTTCGTGAGAAATCACCAAATAATGTATAATGACCGTCACCCAATATTTTGCGACAGCGACATGTTTTTATGGGTCTGTTTCTGTTTCAGTTTTGTGTAGCTGAGCGAGAAACGTAAACAGAACCAGAATTTACTACACAACGAAAAAAACTTTCTGTTCGGTTTCAGTTTCTGTTCCTGTTTCTGTTCTTTGTCACTTGGTGCCTTTAACCACAAAGACGACTGTTTTCGATTACATTTTCCAGTTCCCCATTCGCTCAACTCGCTTGTTCACTAGCTATAGTCCTTGCGCCACTATCATATTTAAAAGGAAATATGCAAGTACCCGCCCTTTTATTACGAACCAGATAAATCCATAATACATAAGCACTAAACAAGAATTTATGTTTGTCACAAATGGTGAAATCCAAATTACACTTCCGCCTGACGTCAATCAGCAAGTGTTTTCCTTTTAACGGTCCTGTGTTAAGTTTTCCTTTTTTTTTATTTTGCCAAAGCCCAAATCAATTCCCATTAACCCATAATAGATCGACTGGTATTCTATTCTATTTTGGCGGATCCTAATTTGTTTTTGGCTTGGGTGATATTTTTAGATTCCACGGTCGCTGAGCGTGCGATGAGCTACAACAATCATGTGCTCGCAATGAACATTTTCGTTCATCATAATTAGGTAGTTTTAACCTTATCCTTCATGCGGGCCAACCAAACAAAGTGAAGACTACTGCATTAAGGCGCAGAATACAAAGAAAAAGTCACCGCCACGAAGAGAGAAGGACGTGCGACGAGGTGTCATTATGGCCTTTAGATATAATTCGCGTGCTAGCAATAATGACGCTCACGAAGTGCACAGCACTGCTAAGAACCGAGAGGTATAAAATCCAAAGTAGTTGGCTTAGCAAGGATATGCGGCACTTATTTTGATTACGACAAAGAGTCCTCAGTGCTTAAGACACACACATAGTTGCTGAGCCAAACGAAAAGAAAGACTTAACCAATAGACACGTTCGTTTGAGTGTTGTATGTAATGTCTGCGAGGGCAGGGGTCGCAAGTTCGCATAACACGCTCTGCAGTGCCCCAAAGTGGATGGGATGATGCTTCGCCTGAGTTACTTTATTTTATTTGAAAATAAAACAGCGAATTAGCTGCTGTAGTGGAAAACTGATGTGGTGGCGGTTTTCTTGAGATCATAGCGCACATTTACTCGGCGCTTTGTTTTTCTCTTCACCTGAGGGGAACTTAACTTGTCAGCTTTTGTGAGAAAGTTTTTTGTCCAAAGCGATTTTGTCGGTTTTCATGTTCTGTCAATAACGTCGCAACCAACTGTTACAGGATTGCAGTCATTATTTCGCAATGCAAATATCTTTACTTATTAATAATAAGCAAACAAGTATTATTATCGGTCCATGATAAAATATAGATAACAAAGTCGTTTTCGTTGTTTTGTCAGTAATACGTCTGTTTTGTAAACATTCTCAGTCTGGTTTTGAGATTTCACAACCCAAGAAGAAACCGATTGTTTTTTTTGTATTCCCGGTACTTCCCAGTGTAATGTTTTTACATGTTTTTACAGTGTAAGCAGTTGCAATAGCACTTTGCTTAAAGGTTTTTTTTTTTGGGGGGAAAATACGTACCGAGATTTTAAGTTGTTATTCTTTTGTTGCAACAGGTTCAATGTCCCATCTCCAATCCCCATTTCCAGAAACCAAATTAGTCATGCTTCACGGCTGTCCAATTGAACAGGTATATGTTCAGATTATTAATTTCTTTTGCGGTGTGCCATGAAGTCAAGTGATTGTGGTTCGTTTGTTTTCAAAAGTGGGGAGGCGATGACATGGATCAAACAGAGGCACTGCACAAATTCTGAATAAATAAATATGCGCACTAGTTCCAAGAGCAAGAAAAAACAGCTGAAAAGTTGACTGCCGAGGGTGAAGATCAAATTCAATAGGCGTACTAAAAAGACCATCACGTCACATCTGTGTAGCTTAAAGCTATAAATCATTAGAATACTACCAAGGAATAGCACCTCTTGGCGTCCGAGTTGGACACATTCGATCAGTTACCGAAATACCGAACGCTTCGCTAGGAAAAAATGGCCCAGCCGACATTCAAAGAAAAAAAAACACAAAGTTCGCATTCATTCGCCTTAAGTACCCCGGAAGAAGATTTCGTTCGCTGGCGAGCTCATCTGAGAATCCCAAGCGATACATCTGCTGTGTGAAATTATTAACGTCGCAATGTGGCGCCTGTCGATCGAAGAATGGCTGGCGATTGCCTAAATCCAAAACCAAAGGGACGAACAAAATGGGAGCTTCTAGAAGAAGTTTAGGAGAATTGCGAAACGACATGCAAATTTTCGGAACTGTTGGTACAAACAAATTTACGAAATACGGGCCACAGTATTTCTGAAGAATGTTTAATACTGAAACGAACTTGCGTCACGGTATTTGAAGGTTTTGAGCCCTAATGTGAGTGGTGAAGTACAAATGGATGGAGTTCAAAAGCTTCTCAATGGACGGTACGTTGGTTCAACTGAAGGTCTGCGGCGTTTTATACACTGGCGCTCACTAGGATGAGGCCATACATTTTGCAATCGATTTTCATTCTTTATACCCGTTGAAATTTGTTTACCCGGAAACTTTTACTACCTGTGACCAGGTATTTCGTGCACATCAGCGATTTTTTTCAAAGTTTTGTTAAGAATATTTAAAAAAACGTTGAAAAGAATTGTTTTTATTTAGTTCAAACAAAAAATGGGTTCCGGAAAGACTTTGACAGCGACAGAAAGAGGAAAAATATATGGTTTCAAGGAGTTAGGACTCTCAGGCCAAGAAATTGCAAAGAGGTTTAATAGAAGTAAGACTGTTGTTAACAGTCATCTTGCGGATCCACAACACGATGGGAAAAATCAAAAAGGACGCACGGCAGAAGCTACAACATTGCGAGAGAAGCAGTCAATTATACAGCTTGCCTCAAATTGTACTCTACCAGCGACTAAAATAAGGGCCAAGAGTGGAGTATCAGCCAGCATAGCAACGGTCCGAAGGATAATACGAAAAAGTGGTACTATACAGAGAAGAAAACTTAAAAAGAAACCTGTTTTGAGGCAAGTACACAGGGATCATGGAATGAATTTTGCAAGAGAACATGTCGCTTGGAGCAATGAATGGAAACGCGTTGTCTTTTCGGATGAAAAAAAGTTTAACCTTGACGGCCCCGATGGTTACAAGCAGAGACAATACTGAGACCACCAACTTCGGCCGATTTCCCGGTACTTGCCTACAAGCTATATTTTCATGGAGTTCTCACGTTTGGTGCGCTAGTATTCTTACATAGAAAATCGTATTGACAAATGTCTCGAAACTTCAAAAATTCTGCTCACCAACACACTCCCAGGAGATATGAGACACTTCCGCTGTGGGCAAAGTTGCTGGCAGAGTTCATAGAATTTTATCCGTTTAATTTGAAATTGTTCGTTACGTGTGGATAATATTTTTTTCTAGGTATAAGTGCACATTTGCTTAAAATGTTCATGAAAAATTAACAATGTAGATTGGTTGAGGGAAAATCAAAACATTTTGAGCAAATTTTCTTCATTATTTAAGAAAAATTTACACACGAAATCGAAGTTAATGAAGTTGAATTCAATCAGAAGACGTGGAACTTTTGCCATGGCCGCTCTATTCACCGGACTTAAACATAATCGAAAATGTTTGGGCATGGTTATCTCGTAAAGTGTATGAAGGCGGCAGACAATTTGAAGACAAGGACACTTTAATCGTATGATTTGCTCCTGGCCGCATAGAAATTATGGAATCTCAACGTTGTAAAACGCTCGATTACAAGAGCACAATTGGCAAAGCTACTTCATTTGCGACGACTATATGTTACTCTTAGTTTAGGCTCTCATACAAATTATCAAGTAGAACTGCCACGTAAAAATCCCCTTCACAGCCAACGATGTACGTGTTGGTAAGATCCCATTATTCTCATTCTTAGCAGGGCAAAGTTCTATCTGTGCGATTCCTGATTAGTTTCATCGCACAGCAAAGTTGAGCTCCAGCGTGGATATCGCCCTACCATGACCCAACCAGCTTCATTACTATTACCAAACTTATTAGTCATAGCGAGTCCGCTGCAGAGAACATGACGACAAAGGAAAAAATAAAAGTTTAAATGCAAAAAAAAGCTCAGAAAACATTGAATCGACAGAAAAAACTTCATTAATGCTCTATTTTCAGGAAAAGCAAACTGCATGCACCCCCAGACGGGTCGATTATTATAGAAATAGTCAGCTCCTAGTACAGTGCACCTATATCTATCCGGCTGCTACCATCTGCTGCCACCCTCTGCCACGTCCTGTGGCAGCGGTTAATGTGGTGGCAGTGGTTTATCATTGTCGTCAGTATGGTTATTCCACAGAGAGACTTCTGTTGTTATGAATATGTTTTCGGTGGAGTCCACAGCAAGGGTTGTTGCTTTTTTGCTGGTATTTCCCATTTCTTTGTTATTGAATAACATTCTTTCGTTTGCGTTTCTTTTTTGTTTGTCTTGCTTTCCTTTTCGGGGTTAACCACCAGAGTGCAGCACGGTACAACATACACAATAAGGGAGAAGCATTTCGAAAAGACAACCACCACGACGAAGACATACGACAACTGCGAGCACGAGGACAACGACGACGTCGACGACGGCAATTATAGAAGAACCGTGAAAGATGGCATTCTAATTGAAAGGGCGCGGATTTACGGTCGGGTTCGGTTAGCCGGGTTTGTCTGAACTTTCTCCGAAATATTTAATCGTACTCGCCGAAAGAAAAACCTCTGCGGTTCAAAGTTCGCACGAAATTGATCAAACACCCGCTAGTGTCGATAAGTTCAACTTTCAAACAAAAGAGGGCGGTGCCGGTGAATAGTTTAAAAATCAGGTTAAGCGGTTTCGTATTTTGTATTTTGTGGCGCTTTCCGACGGCCTGTAGATACACAGCAGATAATGGTCCCACTCGACTTATCTTGTGCGGAAAAGTGATTCATGTGTGAAACTATCTGCAAAAAGACCGGCTACCATTTTCAATGGTGATTTGTGAGCGGTTTCCTATAGCAAAGTGTCGATTTGTTAGAACTTCGTTTTACTTCTCTGCAACTGGGGTTGGCCGCAATTCAACGCTAGAATGGATGCTGAACTTTCACTGGAGGATTTTCACACTGGTGAGTGTAGGACTGAAGTGGGTGAAATAAGTCTCAATTTGACAACGAACCTAAGAGGAGCGTACTAGGATTTATTTATTTTTTCTTTTTTTTCTTGAACTAGCAAAATGTGTATAAATCACTGTTCGTGGTACGTTTTGAGAAATTCTGCCGAGCAAAATTCCCTCACATGGGATTTCCTTTTATTTTCTGGAAAGGAAGTGCATTGTTATTCGGTTGTGAAGATTTATGTGAAAAGTGGGCACGCTTTTAAGGAATCGTTGGGCGGATGGCATTTTTGGTTTTTATGTTTTCAAGGCGTTTTTAATTTTCTACTGACCGAGTGAGAATATTTCTTATTAAAAGTGATTGGGTGTAGCTTTTGGTCTCTGTTCTTTTGCTGACCAGAAGTTCTGTATTCAAGTTTGAAATTTGCTGTTGTGTCCGTCGATTGCGAGGGATTCATTCAGCAAGGTTGAGGGTTCGACTTTGGCTTTGTGCAAAGACTTGTTAAAGGGCGGTGCAAATACTTCAGTCAGCACATTCGCGACGTTCCATAAGGCGTTTTCATATGTGCATCGACGGATAGATTTTGTCAAGAAAAGTTTACTTTATCGTTTTTGGGTTGACGAAAATAAAAAAAAAAAGAAGATATGTATGTCCAAATTTCAAAGGTACCGTTACTCGATTTTTTTTAGCGGAAAACTGAGTATGCAGTTATGTTTACCTCACCTACTTAAGCTTACATATCAATTTTTGTTGAAATCGTTAGTGCCGTTTTCGAACAAATCAAACTGGTATGTAAATTTTGTATGGGAAGTACCATTAATATTGAGGTTACTATGCAAAAAAAAAAAACCGCCCCGATCTGTAAGCCCCCAAACTTTAAATCTGAAGTTTGAACGAAATCCGTTCAGCCGCTTAGGCTGTAGGCCTCGGGACATACAGACAGACAGACGGACAGAATTTTGCGACCCCCTTTTTTGAGTTGGCCTTTCATCGTAATGTCAGAATCGATTAACATCTCGCGTTCGAAACTTTGTACGAATACAATATCTTTCTCCTACTACGTAATGGAGGAAGTTAAAAAAACACTTGCATGACCGAGAAAGTTGCGTGCGACCCAGTCGTACTCCTTTTTTAGTTTATGTGTTTTTTTAGCAGATTTTTAAGATTTCTGCAGAAATTGTTTAAAAATTCAAAGTGTAGTTAGTATGTTGGACAACTGAGTGAGGGGTGGCAGGTTCGATGTCCGGAAAAAAAAAAAAAAACAATTTATCTAAATATTAAGTTTTTTTTCACTCCGCCATGCCTAGCGAAAGTCTGTCCCAAATTTAAGTGCATGACTGTTCTTTAAAAGTTTCTCAATTTTGGACACGACATAAAATTGTAGGTCCCTTCCATCCGCCTCAAAAAATAAAAACTCACACAACGAAATGGTTGTAAAAAGATAGAGCCCAGGGTGACTTAAGGGAACCTATTGTACCAGAGTGCAGCCAAATTGATCGGGCAATTGCCACCAGCGAATGTTAACCACATTTAGCACAGCTAAGAACGTATGAGTTCAGGTCATAGCTCTTATTTTATTTTTTTGGAAAAGTTCTTTCACGTATTTTGGTTTAAATTGGGTAAAAGTACACACTTAACTGTAAAGCCTATCAAATGGAAATAATGGTGCAACGGTTCGAAAGACTTTCCACTAGGCCTGGACCTTAGCCATCTGTATCCAGTTGCGGATTCCAAGTCGATTAAGCATGTTTTCCAATTTTGAGCCCCAACATAGGCGAAGGATCTCTGTACTCTCGAATACTCTGCATGGAATAGTCATCTTAGCAACAGATTTTTAAGGCAAACGAGCCTGAGTATCTCACGAAGAATATCTCAATTGTTTTTTTTTTTTTTCAAATTCACTCTTCGCATTCATAGAGCAGAACTAAGATGACTGAGATCTTACACTTCAAGTTCACTATAGTCCAGTAGATAGTGCTTTTTATTTTTAAATGAAAGTACTCACCTCTGTTCTGCCAATCAGAAATCGCTAGGGCTTGCACTTTGCTCGGAATACGTGCTACCTAACGCATTATGGGTATCAGTCTACTGAAGTATTCTTAAGTTCGAAGAAAAAGCGGTTGCCAAAGGATAAGTCTTCGCTTGACTTCTAATAGGACGTCACTTTTTTAAAGCAAAGCAGTTTTACACAGAGTATGAGAAGGCCTTCTACCTCGAAGCTAGGTCAGTGGTTTAGTTGACACAATGTGCAATGCTGCTTTTAGCATTTTCTGCACAGAAATCCTGTCATATTTTAGCTTCTTTCGAAGCTCTTTATATCTACACCTTTAAAATAGACTTCGCCTTCTAATCCTTTTACTCCTTAACTGCCTCAGCTCACAGGAGAAAAAAAAACACGAAACACGAGAAGTGATTCCCCAAATGCTAGGGAATAATGACTTTTCCATTTCCTGAAAATTGTTCCATACACCCAGCTACACTGCGCGCCTACATCCTTCCATTATTCAACTAACAACCCTCTCCTAGTATTAAGCCATGAATGCTAATATTCTCGCCTCGCAATAGAGCACTTTGCTGCAAAAAGCAAACGGCAGAAAAAAAATAAACTCGAAACTGGAGTAACAACATCAAGGCGCACCTGGTGAAAGGTACTTTGTCCGCCATTGTGTCCTCCGAGAGGGAAAAAAAAACCAGAGACAGAGAAGACAGCGCTAAACCAGTGTGAGGGTTGAAAAATTATCTCATGGTCATGAAACGCAAATCCACCAGCCATTCCCGTCGCTAAAAAAAAAAAACTTCACAACCCAACAAAGAACGAAAAAAAAACCATCTCGGTAACAAAAAGAAAACTCTTAGCTAGAAAAATTGAAATTTTCTACGCGAACGAGAGAAAGGTGCGAAAATAAAATGGGAAAATTATTTAAATATTCACGACAAGGCAATGAGTGTGAAAAGACGACAAAGAGCTGGTACGGGGGTCTTTCCTGAGTCTTAAAGAGAATTTTTGATTACATTTTTAAATTGTTTTGATAAAGGCTGCTGGTGAAGGTTAATTGCGTGGTTTTATGCGACCTTTGGTCGTAAACAATAATTTAATTTCGATATATAGATGGGAGCCGTGGTTCAGCGTGTATCATCGGATTCCCCCTGTTAAAGTGTACCTTGTACAACCACTAATAATCATCGAGTTAGGATTTAAAAAAAAAAAAAGAGAAGTAAAAAACTTCCTCCTCGGAGAAAGGATAAACAAGTTTGAAAGTTTTATAAGTTCTCGCCAGTAGTACCATCTGTATACAAGTGGAGAGTCAACTTGTTTACGACTGAAAGGATGCTGGACAAGGTGTTAAGAGGCGATGCTGAAGATGATTCAGTTCAGACTGCTGGCACAATTTATACAAGCTGCGGTTGGCTAAGAGCTCTTTCGAGAGTCAAATATTTGCTCTGTTGCCGGGAATATGGAGGTTGTTATCCAAATTGGATTCGGGCGAGATTATGCAAGTGACACTTTGGC
Organism: Cheilosia variabilis; assembly: GCA_951230905.1. NCBI lineage: Eukaryota > Metazoa > Arthropoda > Insecta > Diptera > Syrphidae > Cheilosia > Cheilosia variabilis. The sequence continues at coordinate 53,906,472 of OX579677.1, forward strand.
TAGCATTGAGTAACAATGAGTGGGGATCTAAGCGGTTTATTGTGCTGGTTGGATTTTTTTTTTGTGAATGATTCGTTTTTTTTTTTGTAAGGAACGCCTTTGCAGGTAATCTGGGGAGGAAGTCCCTTTGAATTTAAATTGGTTGATGCAACCTTTATTGTCTTTTGAATTCCGTGTACTTTCAGTTTTGGAAGTTTCCTTCAGAGCTGATATTTTCGCAGCACTTATATTAATTTCGAATTTTCCACTTCAGAAACACAGAAGAACCAGCGTTGTGAGAGCGGATTCCATAAGATCTCGTAAGATTGAAAGTATTTGAAAGTAAATGCAATGGCGATGTCGTCCGCGCTACTGAAATAACCCGTGTCAAGCCGAATCAAAAAAAACACAAATTCAATTTGTAACAACAGAAGTTTTATTGGAAGATTCTATGGGTATATTACTTTGCAAAATGTACCGGGATAATACACACAGTTTGTGTAGTTGACCTCTATTTATTGGTTTACCTTATTCGCATTCTTAATAGCTGTTTTTTATTATCAGTTATGATCTATATAGATCATCGATTTACATTCACTTACAACAACAACACATGATCCTGCTTTTTATCGAGATCACGAATCATGATCTGAAACTTATTTTTAAATGTTGGTGTGCCCGTAAACGATAGCCACATAATCACGTTGCCAGACTAAAAAATGGAACACAAAAATTCAATTGATTTTTTCGCAGTCCGTCCGTATTCCGAGTTATTTTATTTTTTCTCGTTCTATAAAGGTATGTCCAGACCAGCCAAACATTTGATAAACAATTAAATACCTACATGTTCCATATTTATTTCTAAAACACTTACTAAACAAAACAATTATTATGAAATGTTTAGAAATGTTTTGCTGGTTTGGATCTGGACACCAAAAAAACATTAACATTTATGAAATGTTTCACAGTTACTCAATCGTGATGGGAAATAATTTTTATTTTGCAAGTATCCCTGCAGTAAGTGAACGCTTTTTTTCGATTATTATTTGTTTTTAAATAAAATAAAAATCTCCAGAAAAGCTTGGAATACTGGAATTTGAATTAAATCGCGTGTCGCGTGATTGCCGAGACCAAAATTACAAAAATAAAATCTTTACTCGCTGCTAATAATCCCACCACATTATTTTCTTCTAGTCCAAAACAGGATAAAGTTGAAACATCTCATAAACGTATTAATAAACAAATATGCAAATGTAAGTTAGCTAGTAGACGTCAGATAGCATACAAAAATTTTACGTAACTGCTGAGTAACGAGTTGATAACTCTTACGCAGTGTTTATTAATACGGGGGTTAATAAAAAAATTGCAGAAATCTTTTATAAATGCTTATAATTATAATCTGTCCGATTAGCTGAAATGTTTCGGTGGTCCGGACACACCTGAATATGCCAAGATAAACTCAAGCGGTAGCAGCAAATATTGTTCATGTGTTGCATATTTCAACATAGAATACTAAATTTTGTTTCACAAAAATATTTTTGAAAAGAAAAATGATGCAAATTCGATTCAAATATGGTAACACCCCCGACATTGCAAGTGAAATGACATGTGCCTTGTGTGACGTCACATTGAGAAGAATATTTGCAATATGGCTGGTGGCAATATGAAGTTTGTAGTACCGATTTTAAATAGGGCTGCCTCCCTCTGACAAGAAATTATATATGCAGCTGTTCAGAAGGATAAATCTCATACAAAAGTGACCAACGAAATCATGAACGAAGAATGTTGCTCTCCTTTTCGTTTTGCAGTACGCTGCTGCCGCGAAATGGTGGCGAAAAGTGACTTATTGTAGTAGATTGTTTGGTACAATTCTGCACATTTATTGTCCGGGACATGAACTGCTGGCCAAAATTTGACACTTGTACTCAGTGTTGCCACCTTTTATAAGACGTACGGAGCCAAATTGAATTGAATTGAATCTGGGAGCCAAACTCAAATATGATTTTTTTTGTAATTCTTAAGGCACACTTATTCTGATTAAATTGATGTTAACGGCGACAATATTGAATTGAAAGAAACAACACTAGGTACACAAACTCGTAATTGAGAGACTCTTATATTTTTCAATTTCCAATTTCCAATGTTAACAAAAGAACACATTTTGCTGGAGGGGGCATACCTTCGGACTTAAACAGTGTGTTTTCATATTCTTGCATATCTTGTGAGATGATTTTACTGCTGAGATGTGCGAGTCTGTTCAAAAACTGTATGAAAATGGAATTGGCTCATTTGCATTTAACTGTTTACAAGGTTTTTAATCATACGAAAAAAGTACGTTCGCAATAGAAGTATGGATTTTTTTTATAAATTTCTAAAGAGCCTAAAATTTGTCAAGGTTTAAAACGAATAGACTAAATTGGGATAAGTCCCAAATGCCATTTTTAAGCAGCCGGTGAAAAGTTCGAGTAGCCAAATCGGAGATAAATAGCCAGTGCTGGTAACACTGTAGAGCAGCTGATGGAACCCTCCACAAATTATTTTCCTCTGCCTTTTCGCAGGCGTTTTCCATTTGGAGACCACCGGAAGATTTCGTTCCGAAACAGCTGCCTACTAGGCTTTAGGGAGTGCATATTTGCATTAAACCTATTGAGAAATTTAAAATCATTTCGTAAGAGTTAATGGACTTGATGCCTATTCTTTTTCCTAAAATAAACATTAATTTTCTCTGTTTTTAGGCTCATAATTCCTTCATCTCCCTGTCCCTATACTTACTAATAGTCGTAACTTGAAAATTAATTTATTGTCGAAACGTATCGCTCCACCTACGCCATCAACATCAAACTTTAACTGCAAAAAAATGACCGTTTAACCATGAAATATAAACAAAACATATGACGCAAATTGCATGGAAAACATCTTTTTCATCTACCGAATAAAAATATTTATAGGATAATTCAAAAACCATAAACAAACCACTTGCCCCACACATTTTCCGGCCAACAAAAAAATATGAAATCTTACGTTTCCTTAGTAAATATTTTGTTTTTCTCTCTACATATTTAATCTGTTCCCACTGAGAAATACATCATTCGCAAGTGGCTGTGTTTAAATTTTTAAATAAAATTGCAGAAACATTTAAGGTAATTCGCATGAAACCACCCACCTGTACCTGTGTAAACAAACAAGTGATGCCAAGCATAAATAACGATGAAATATTTTTTCATCCTTTATGAAATATTTTTTCATGTACTTACGGAATTAATTAAGGCATTTTTTTTTTTTGCATTCGTGTTTGAAACACAAAACCGTGACAGTGAAAATGTTCACAATAAATTTTAAATAAAAATAAACATTTTCATATTTTCTTTAGATTTTACATTTTACAGAAAATGTGCACCTGATTGATAACGACAGATGTTGATGTTGTATTTGTTATTTTGTTAAATATACGTGTTATTTTTGATGAGAATTAATTGCAACATTTTCAGAAATATGTTTGTATTACAAAAAAAAAAAAAATCGTAAATAAATTTAAATTGAAGGAACATTTCAAGTATCATTCGACCAGTCGTTGATACACTTTTGTGTTTTCGTTTATGATTGATTGCCGGGCACGAGGATTTTGTTCGAGTAAAGTTGAGATTTTGACAAACAATCTGATTAGGCTTGACCTCCGGACAAACTGAAAACAAATTCGCTAATCATCTAAGTAATTTATTTGCTTTCTTATCTGATGACTAAGTTGGTGTTCTCTGTTGTGATTGTCCTATTAATGAGGTCTAGAAGCAACGTCGTATTATTTTTACTAAATGGTTATTTTAAAGATTGTAGTTATATTATTAAGCCCTTTGCTAGTTGACCCTACTCAAAATATATACCTACTTCTAAAATTCTTTACTGTATGTAATCGATCTCCACTGTATTTATGTAAAACAGTTCCATGACCGGCAGACATTAGGCTAAGCCTCTTTTGGTAGATCATGAAGCTTTGAGGGTAAATTCCACTAGGGATATAGACACGCATGAAGAAGGATATATGACCCACTCTGCCCATAAGTCAGTTGAATAACTCTGGTACTTTTGACGCTGATGGAGAAGTTAAATTATATTGAATGGGTGTTTCGCCGCTTTCCGAAATGACTCTCTTAACCTTTTTTTGAGTAGTAAGACCTTAAGAGCGTAATTGTTTTTAAGGGCGTCTATTCAAGACCTCAAAGATAAAATTCGTGAGGCTATCGAGGACATAGTTACGACAAAATAAATAAATAAATGGTGAAATAAATATCCGATCATTTATCTCAAAAAATTACATTTTTCTTTGAATACCAAAATACCACCTCTTATTGGAAAACCCTTTATATTTAAAATTCTCTATTACGTAGTAAGAGAAAGATATTGTATTCGTACAAAATTTCGAATTCGAGATGTTAATCGATTCTGACATTACGATGATAGGCGAACTCAAAAAAGTGGGTCGCAAAATTCTGTCCATTTGTCTGTCTGTATGTCCCGAGGCCTACAGCCTAAGCGGCGGAACGGATATCGTTCAAACTTCGGATTTAATGTTTGGGGGCTTACAGTTCGGGGCTGTTTTTTTTTTTGCACGGTAACCTCAATATTAATGGTACTTCCCATACAAAATTTTCATACCAGTTTGATTTGTTCGAAAACGGCTCTAACGATTTCAACAAAAAGTGATATTTAAGCTTAAGTAGGTGAGGTAAACCTAGCTGCATACTCAGTTTTCCGCTAAAAAATCGAGTAACGGTACTTTTGCAGTTAGGACATATCTCGAAAACGGTCCATACGATTGTAACAAAAATTCATTTCTAAGGTAATATGGTCATTTCTAACTTAATAGAAAACTCAGTTTTTCTCTGTATGATCGTAAAATGGATTTTTGAAAAAAGTCATTTTTGAAAAATATAGAAAGATAAAAATAAAAAATGATTTTGACCAATATGCAAACTTAGATTAAAATTGATGTTTTCAAAATTATTGCGTCCTTAATTTTCAATTCGAATCACTGGAAACGCTCACTTTAAAAACTGTTCATATCTCAAAAACCCCATTTTCGATTTCGATAAAACCCTAAAAACCAAGTAATGCTTACATCCCGAAAAAAAGATTTTCTTAAATAACTTTGAATTTCGGTCAGACTCGCACTAAACGAGAAAGTTTCGTGCGACCTAGTTCTGCAATTTATTTTTTCTCCTATCGATTACAGTGTATCATTTAAAAACTAAATTTTATTAAAAACGGATTAAATCAAATGTGACTTCGGTGGGTGAATTTTCGCAACTGTTTTTCAAACAATAAACATGTACAAAACACAGTGTTATTGATTTTCATAAATGTCAAAGCAGTAGAATGAAACAAACGAAATAATTCGTTGCATATAATTAGGCTAAATGTTTTTTCTGTCCTACCGATTGTCTATAAGCACGATTAGAATGAAAAAAAGAAAGAGAAGAAAAGAAACGCATTATAAAATTTTATGTATAGAATGTGACTGATAGAGTAGTCTTTCTACATTTGCGACAGTTTTGCCCAAATTGAGATAAGGCACTTTCAATGTAGGGAACTTTGAAATTCCGATGACAGCAAAAAAAAATTTGCAAAACATGTTTTGTGCAACGCATTTTATTGGACTGGTCCTTTCCAGCGCTGCCGCCTTGCAACCAGTGCTGCCAGATTGTGCGCTTTGTCAAATTTTGGGCTATCTCTTTTCTTAAAACGGTCTTCAATGAGCGCCTAACACAATTTGGGCAATACATGTATCGTCTTAAAAAATTTGTTCAAATTTGATTTGTTTTAATGCTTCACAAAACTAGAAAAAATAAATATTTTCGAACAAACCCGCACTTTAAAAACTTGGCAGAACTCTTGCAGTCAAGTAACGTCGAACAGTCGTTCAACTTACAGGCACACCAATTTTTTTTGCAGGCCTTTTGATTTGACTCAAGCCACAAAAGCCAATTGCAGAAGATAGAAGTCAAATAAAATTCGCGGCGCTCATAAGTGAGATAGGTAATTGGGAAAAATACCAAAAAAAGTTCTACGGAATTGGGAAAATTTTCAACGATTTTTTGGCTTCATTCTGGGCAACGATTTTGGGCTACATTTTTTTAGGTTCAAAAAGAATACTTTAATAATGAATTCAGGTCATTGGTGGGTGCACATGAAGTTTTGAATCAATTTTGGGCAGCACTTCTTTTCGTTCACGTTGATGTATCTGTCGACGCAATTATTACGACAGACTTACTATTCTACATTTTCTTGCAATGTTGTCAAATTTGCGGCTGGGTTTTCCTAGTGAATATAAATTGTGTTATGAGCCCTCTCGACATCATTTTGTTTGTTATAATAAATACTTAATCTATTCCACTGGTGATCACAATGGGCGTTTTAACGAAAATTTCTTCAAATACTTTTGCATCGGTCAGTACAGATCCCACTTCTCGTTCCAAATTGTACCTCCCTACCACAACACTGTACAATTAGAAACAAAACCACATTTTCAGCTTGCCCTCTTGTCAGTAGATACAAACCCATCTCAATGCCATTCGTTATCCAATGCTGTGTGACTTTCATGTGAAAAAACCCACAAATGGATTATAATTCAATTATAACCGCAAATTTGCCAGAATCTCATTTCATTTGATTAAATTATGCCGCTCGTAACCTACTTCAAGTCGGAAGCCCCGTTAAAACCAAATCAAATCAGTTCTTGGAAAAAAAAAGAAAACAAGAAATCCCCTATAGAAACTAGATGCGGCTTTGACTGGTTACCAAGTGGAACCCTTCTATCGGTATTTAACCATCCTAACAACCCCATTCGATGAAATTAAACAAAAATGAATAAATTCCTTGCAACCGGTGTTGGGGAAACGAATCCCCAAAAATCCACCCCCCACAGACACACACAGCGTAACTTCTAATTCGATACTCAGAACGAACTAAGCGTCTGGTTGTTTATAACCTCACATTTTGTCATGGCAAAGCATACGATACTCCTGAGTTATTGGCGGAGTTCGAAACCAGCGAAAATAATCGAAAAACCCACGAAACTTTCTTCGAATTTTTGGTCGACTTTGCGATGGCATCGACAACTGCCACTGCCATCGCTAAATCAGTCAACAAATGAAACTTTTCAAAGTCAAACGGTCTGCAAACGGAACTGAGTGAGTTTTTCAAGTGCGCGTTTTCGGGCTTCCGGCAAGATTATCTAATTAAAATCGTAGAAAATATGCGCCAATCAAGTTGTGGGTGAGAAAAGTTTCGCGTCACACACAAATGAATCTTTCGCAAGATGATGAAATTGTATTAAGCCATAGCCATAACGAAGGCAGTCTGGGTAGAAGTCAAAATGGTGGCGTTGGAAATTAGTTCGATTTTGAATAGCATTTGACGTGCGGGCGAGTTGAAAGTTCGTCATGATGAATTACTATGGAGGCGGTAGCAGCAGTGTATTTGGTCTCCAAGGACGAGTACAAGTTCTGCAGGCGCAATTGTTTCCTGTTTGCCCCGTTACGGGACAAGGTAGGTGGTTGAAGTTGGATGGTTTCGAAATTCTAAACAACACAAAGCAAGTGGATATTTAAGATTCCAAGAGTCGAACGGGTATGGAGAAGTCTTACGTACAAATTGGCAAACGTATAGTTGCTTTGACTCATGCCATATGAGTGTGAGGAAATATTTGAGATTGATGTGTGTAATGAAAAGAGTGGTTTTCATCATTCGCTCGAATTAATTTACTAGTATTCCAATCGAGTGATTTGGCCAAAAGTTGTGTTGGACATTTTCATCTGCCCTTGGGAAGGTCTTTCCATCTGCCACTTGGGTCTTGTAGAAGGCCAAGTTGATGGAAATAGTTACACACACTTCATAAACAAAGTCGTTCGGTACATCAAAAATCATATCAAATGGAAGGCTCTTATTTTGTTAAAAGAGAAGAAATCCTTGGACACAAGATTGGTAGATCTGTTGGACTTTTTTCGAAAGATAGGACAAAAAGGATGGTAAAAGCAGCTGTTAGAGCAGGAGTTCGGATTCGATGGCATAGGAAAGTAGTTGTCTAAGAAAACCCCACCCTGCTGACTTCGTAAAACACTTCAAGCTAAATTTGGAAAATTACCTTTGCCATTCGAGGCAAATGGGATTTAAGATTTTAAATTGAAAGTCGAAAAGTGAGCGAGGAAGAAGTGGAGAGATCGTTTCCTATAGACGTATTGACTGAGCAATTATCAAAAGCGGTTTCCACATCAAATATTGAAACAGATAACTTTTCTGTCGTCAGGAGTCGAAAGACCGCTAGAGCTTTATGTCCGCAAAGTCAACCTCTTCGCATCTTGGTAAGAAACTTCTCGACTGTAAGTGTCTTTCAGGGGAGTTCTAATCCACGTAATTGTGCAGCAATCTCGTATAAACAGATAATTACAGAAATTCTGTATATTTTCACCTGGAAATAAACAGAGCCTGGCTGGCTTTTTCCGACACGTTTCCTGTTTCATACAATCCAGGAGCCATGTTTTGTGATGGACCCTGACTGAACGAAGCACAACTGTTGGATTGTTCTCTGCATCCCACGAACTACGCTTTGGACGTAGGAGCGTAGGGCCTGATGGATGTACTTCTATAGTTGAGCCACTTTCCAACAACAGTAAAGCGATCTGATAATTGTAAGGATCGATAAGCATCGTATGTCTTATTTAAAGTCTACATTTCTTTGTGAGAAGCCTGGAGCCTCAGTCCCAAACTTTATTATAGTTCACACCTACAGCACGGGCTGCAAAGAAACCTCACATTTGCTTTCTCCTTAGGTCCTAGATTGTACAGGGTGTCCGCCGGGAAGGTATACTACTTTATTTGTTTATAATTTTTGATTAAATGAAAGAGAATGGATCTTATATTGATAAATGTTTTATTTCATGTCGGCAATTATGTATGGAATACAATATCAGGTAAATGTCCGCCTCTGTTAGTCTCACAAATGCGAGCCCTTTTGAGCACATTTTTCATTACATTCTCACACATTTCACGCGGTATTTCATTAATTTCATACTTGTTGTGGAAAGAGGTCTCGCAGTAATTCCATTGTAATCCTGGCTGTATGCGATGTGGCACCGTCTTGTTGATACCACATGTTAATCAAGCCCAAAGCATGAAGTTGTGGCGTTAAAAAGTTTTCAATCATATCACGATATCGCTCCCCATTCACAGTTACCGTTACGCCGTTTTCATTTTCAAAGAAGTAAGGTCCAATGATTCCTCCTTCCCAAATTGCACACCAGACTGTAACTTTTAATGGATGCAAAGGTGACTGATGAATAATTTGAGGGTTTTCCATTGCCCAGAACCGACTATTCTGTTTATTCACATATCCACTCAAATGTAAATGTGTTCTCCCAAAAATTTCACGTAACTTTCTCATCGTCACAGTAATCGATGATTGATTTTGAAATGTTTTAACGATTGAAACACGTTGGTTTATCGAATATTTTTCCATAATAAATTTGCCACGTGTCTACTTCACGACTGCCAAATATGAACTGTCAAGACTAATGTTTACCAAAATGGCGGCAAAACAAAGTAGTATACCTTCCCGGCGGACACCCTGTATATGGACTGCTAGTGAAATGTCACTTCCATACAATCTCTGCCCAGAAAATGACGCCAACATAACTAGCGCTCGTGGTTCTATGCGTTTTTTATGTTGTTTTTCATTATTTATTTTAGAAATATGATGTAATAACACTTTTGCGTATATTTCAATTACATTTCTGATCAATAAATACTTATGATTCTTAAGAATATCACATTCAAGTACATGAGAATTTTAAAAAAGTTATTTTTAAATTCCGCTTGCAAATAATAAAGCCCATAAAACCCACTTTATTTCTGCTTTTTACGGTTTGTCGGTTATTTATTGTTAAGCCGCTAAGATATTTAATCCTTTTTTTAAGTTGCACCCAAAGTTTGACTTTGTGTTCAAGCAATCAAAAATATAGTTTAATGTTCTAATGAACAGAATTGTGGCTTCACATCCCACAAACTCAGTTTCTCCACTATTTAAGAGGAAAAGCCGAGAATTTGCGGTGCTTTCACTCAAAGTCTGGGCAGCAAGACTGACATTCATGATTTTAGAATGCCAGTTAATATGTTTGTCATTTAAATTGTTTGCAAAGTGAACCCAAGTTATGTTGAAAATTGACCAATTTTTCAATATACTCCAACTTTATTGCCTTCCCATTCTCTTCGTAAATTACTTTATGGGCTCCCCATGGATTACGAATTAATTTCACACAATGGCAAGTGTCTACGAAATGGAAACGTCAGATGTGAGTTTCCAATTTATTCCGCTCCGAACCATGAGAGTTAGCGCTTATGTTGGAACCAACGCGAAGTTGTCTACTAGCAGTCCATATATAATAAGTCAATGGTTCACACCTACAGCACGGGCTGCAAAGAAACCTCACATTTGGTTTCTCCTTAGGTCCTCGATTGTACTTTGCACCCTCCATTTCCATTTTGTCTGCTTTGCACGTGTCGCTCATTCAATTTCATGCAAATTCAATTGACGCGAACCAAAAGTAGGTAGGTGCTCTTAACTTAAAACGCACATGTCAGAGTTCGACGACTTACTGCCTTACACAGGTACGTACCTTCAGTACACTTACGTACACGTTTCAAAGGAGAGTTTCACGTTGCAGGTTGCTGTGCATAGTAGAAAACATCACAAAAGTGATGGCAGTGCTGAGGCTCTTGTTTCTCTTTAATAACTGACGTTCGCGCTTTCAATATGCCTGCCTGCCTACCGACCCCTATTAGATACACGTCTACCCAGGTTTAATAACTTCTGTTACTGACACGCCTGTCTGCAGGCAATACGTTTCTGCTTTGCAAAATGGTTGTACGTTTCGAGATTTCAAATTATACACAGCCCTGGCCTGGGTTTAAATGAGGTCTAAAGTTGGGGTATAGGTGGCACTAATATGAACGCATGAAGGCGTATCCTCTTGCAGTTGATATCGGTTAGCAACCATGCCTGGCATATTCATGAAATCACAAATAAACACCAGAGGACGAATCCCTTAATTATTCAGTGGAGGCGAGCTATTTGTATGGGTGGAATATGGCCCCACGGCACATCAATCACCACGTTCCTTTCAGCAATTGCAACCGGAAATTGATGAATTGTGTCAATGTGTCTAATGTAATCCAAGACGACTTGCTGATGATGGCCGAGAGATTATTCCATTTGCGCTACTGCCTCGTGTGTGTGCTTCTGCCTGATCAGGCACCAATGATGCGACTTCTGAAGGAGGCATTGTTTCAATAATAGCTGAATGCTAATCTAAATATTGAGTAGCACTGGGGTAAAGAGAAAGGATATCGGCACGTGTAAATTGCTCAAAGGGCATAGAGCGAATGGGAAAAAGGGAATTGTAATGATTCAATTGAAGATAGCAAGGAAACCCTCATTTCAAGTGCGTACTTGGCAAAGAGACGAAAATGGAGGATGAAACACTTTCGCCTAAGGTCAATGGTGATGGACTGATGGCAAACTTTTTACGACTTCGACTTTTTTGGGTATTCTTTATGATTATAGTTCGCATTTGAAATTTGTTAGTAACTACCCCTCCGGATGTTGAGAGCTGGAAATCATTTAAACCCTCATCTGGAACCCTGTTTATTATTTTATTTACTTACTAAAATATAAATCTTGAAAGTAGGTACAATGTCATCTGAAATTGACTTGGTGGGTCTAACCCATTTTTAAACCAAAGAGGAATATTGACTTGAAGTTCCATGTTTTCTATAAAGAGGGTTAGAGCTTAACTTCATTAATTATAATTTATTTTTCGTTAAATCCAAAAAGCACAAGTACTCGTACTTCGTACCTCAGTGTGACTGGCAGCTTAAAATAAAATAGTCCTTGAGAAAATGTCGACAGTGGCGGTTGAAATTCCATGAAAATAAATATAAAATGTAACAACGCAACAACTTGTTTGGGTCTTGTGTGAACCTATACACTCCACCGACCAGTGAAGTACTAACTCCTCTTTCTTGTTTGTGGCTTTCCTTGTTTTATTCGCAGAGTTTTTTATTTCCGAGAATATATTATTTGTTCAAATTTTCAAAACAATTCCCATACATCCAAACCTAATATAGGGCGAATACAAATTCAGTTCGCCTAAGGAAAGTTTCGCATGGAAATATTTTTTCTTATATAGTAACCAGTTGGTCAATTCTAGTTCCGTGAAAAAGTGAAATGAAAATGTTTTCACCCTCTCACCGCATTTTCGATTCTCGATCTACGAAAATGTGAAACCAAACATTTTTAGACGAATCATTTTTTTTACGTACTCATTTTCAAATGAATGTTTTTAGTGAGGATGTTTGAAAATTGAGAACCTGATGTCGTACAAAACAGTATGCGATATTAAATTCGATACGATATTTTCACTTATTGAACGAGAATCGCTTTTTAGTACTGAGTGAACCGAAAAAATGAAAGCAGTGTGTGAGAGCGAATGTGAAAACGATTAATTCGATTCACTCTTTTACACAACCAGAATTGAACCCCAGGAATAGTATTTTTTAAAATGTCACTTTTTATTTCTCGATGGGCAACAGTTCCGAAGACTCCAACGAAATAAAATATAAAAAAAAGAACGACTGACTTCGTGTGATTATATTTATAAGGGATAGCTATGACTATGGGTTTGATAATACCCATAGCCGATAAGTCTTTTGGAACATGAGGTTATTTTTATATTGTTGGTTAAATAGCAAAAGCTGATAGTTATCGGTTGCCATAAAGAGAAACGAATGATTTTTTTAGTTTCTTCGCAGCTACACCAGAAAAGGGGTTTTCGATTATGAGCAGTCTCCTCTCCATTTAGAAGACCCTTGAGTGAAGATACTTAACTTAGGTTCAACTCCCGAAAAAATATACATTTCAATGTCTGATTAACTGCGCCAAACTTAGATCCTTCTCTGAACTTCCAATTGAAGTTTTTTTCTACTTGAACAAATGTCGCACAGATGCAACTTACGAGTTATGATCTGCCTTCCTACCATGTGAGAATTTTCATTGGCCAATATTTTCAGACGGTCAATTTTTAAGAAAAAGTTCAATGAACATTTTATAAAACCAATTTTATAAAACCTATATAACAAAAGTGACTGACGTGGGTGTGTGCACTCATAACTCGAGAACGGATCGTTCGATTTTCAAGACTTTGGGCTTGATGTATTCGTATTGGTCCGAGGAAGGATATAGGCTACTTTTTGTCGCGAAATAAGGGATCAAAGTTCCTATGGGGAACCGCACTTTGAAACAAATAGGATGGATAGAAAAACGAGGACTTTGACTTTCAATAGAACAAAAATTATTAAAAATTTTAAAAATTATATTATTGAACGAAGTTGGGCGGAATGAAGTTCGAAGGGTCAGCTAGTGTTTACTAAAGAAAGCGGGGAAAAGCGAAGTGTGTACGTTTTTATAGATTGCTAATTAAGTGGTTGCAAACACTGTGCTTAAAATTCATTTTTAAGATTGAAAGAAACGTCATTTATAGATCTGGTGCAGTGTTGTTAGCACTCTCTCGTTATTTATCCCACGAAGCATGGTAATTTGTCCCTTTTCACCGTACCTACTGTCCTAATTCTCTTTTAAAGTCCCACGATACTTTTTTACGTCAAAATCCATTTTTTTAAAGTAAAATTTTGTCTTACACGGAAAGATAATCACGTTAAATCAACCTTTAGTATAAAAATCGCAGTTTGTAACACTGCTATGATAATATTTGTGTATTAGAAAATTTTGATAAAAGTCGGTTTATATTTATTATATTTATGGATATGAGCTATTTATTATGTGTGTTAATAATCATGGTGAAATACAGGTGTTTTCATAGAATTTCACCAAAAATTTATAGTTTGAATGATTTTTTGCTAGATTTCTGAAAATCCCACGATTTGGTGCTTCTTCCCTTTATCCCACGGAAGGCTTTTCGGATCGAAATTCCCACAAAAAGGGATAAATCCCAGGACATAACAACACTGATCTGGTGGTCCTGATCATCAAGGTGTTTAACGTGCGCTAAAGTACCGCACTATCCATGGTATACAGCTCCTTGCCATGACATCTTTCTTGTAACTGGAAGAACTTAAAGACAAAATTTAGGACGCAAACTTGATCCAAATTAAGGCTACTTCCAGAGCTACTTTACTGAACCTATCGATCTGAAAACCACAGTAATTCATTTACAAAAACAACACTTTTCTAGCGAGAATTTCCTTTTAAGCAGTGCTTCATTATATTTTAAGTGAATAAACTATTTACCCTGCTGCTAAGCCCATTCCGTTCTATGTAGCTCTATCCTCTAAACCTTTGCAAAATGTTTTCGCTTTCAAAACATTAATAAACCCGTAAAATAACTCCCGCATGCTAGAAATGATCCAAAGACCCACCATCCACAGTCAACATTTGCAGCGTGTTTCCCTTCACAAGAATACATACATATTCAACAAAAGCTCACAACCCCGTAACATTTTAATTGGAATTCTTTATGAAAAAAAAACCAAACAACGAATGAATATTTTAATTAATTCAAATGATTATGAGTGCATTCATATACAAGCGTTTACACAAAATTTCGGCAGAACAAAATTGGATTTGCATTTATTCTTCTCTAAAAAAAAACACATACGAAGTCAATTCCGCCGCCTGCCTCCCTGAAAATGTTGAATAAAATTAAAAAAAAAACACCCACCCTCCCATAGTTTCATTTACTCGAATATTGGTTCATTTCGTTTTGTAGATAAAGGGTGATTTTTTAAGAGGTTTAGAACTTTTTTAAAAAAAAAAACACAAAAAATTCGAAAAAATGAATGAAATATTTGTTTGAATCGATAGTTTGAACCTTGCAATTTAATGTTTAAAGATCATTTCATGCAAATGTTGACCGCGGCTGCGTCTCAGGTAGCCCATCCGCTGAGTCCAATTTTGGCATACTCTTTCACACATATCGGCCGGTATCTCACGAATGAATGCATGGATGTTGGCTTCCAGTGCGTCAATCGAAGCGGGCTTGTCCCTATACACATTAGCCTTGGCATACCCCCACAAAAAATAATCTAATGGTGTCAAATCGCACGATCTAGGCGGCCAATTGACCGGCCCGAAACGTGAAATTAACTGTTCACCAAACTCGCCTCGCAATTGCGCCATTGTTTCGCGTGCTGTGTGGCATGTGGTACCGTCTTGTTGAAACCACATATCATGCAAGTCAAGAACTTCCATTTCGGGCAAAAAAAAGTTTGTTATCATCGCTCGGTAGCGTTCACCATTGACAGTAACGCTGCGATTCGCATCATCTTTGAAGAAATATGGCCCGATAATGCCGCCGGCCCATAAACCGCACCAAACAGTGGCTTTTTCGGGATGCATTGGTAGCTGTTGCAATGCTTCTGGCTGATCTTCACTCCAAATGCGGCAATTTTGCTTATTTACGTACCCATTCAACCAAAAATGAGCCTCATCGCTGAACACAATTTTTCGATAAAAAAGCGGATCCTCGGCCAGCTTTCCAAGAGCCCATTCACCAAAAATTCGGCGTTGTGGTAGGTCGGCTGGCTTTAGTTCTTGCACCAGCTGTATCTTAAAAGGCTTTACGCCCAAATCCTTCCGCAAAATTTTCCACGTAGTGCTGTAACAAAGGCCTAACTGCTGGGAACGGCGCCGAATCGACATTTCGCGGTCTTCTGTCACACTAGCTGATACGGCCGCAATATTTTCTTCACTACGCACAGTACGTAAACGTGTTGGTGGTTTAATGTCCAACAAAGTAAATTTGGTGCGAAATTTGGTCACAATCTTCCGAATAGACTGCTCAGAAGGTCGAGAATGCCGATCATAAAATGGAAGCAGCGCGCGATGAACATTTCGAACCGAGCACGAATTTTGATAGTAAAATTCAATAATTTGCAAGCGTTGTTCATTTGTAAGACGATCCATGGTTAAATTGCAAACCAAACTGAAGCTGTTTGACAGTGACACAAGGTACTAAACACACGTCAGCTGTCAAAACCAGTGTTGCCAAAACCAAACCAGCTAAAAAATCACCCTTTAGATAGATACATTTCCAATTAATTGATGCTTTCAATTTTTCTATATGCCAACTGAAATAATATCCCTTGGAGCAGGATTTCGCTCTGCCCATCGCCATCATCTACTAGATATCATTAAAAGGAGAGAACGAGTAAAAGAAAAAAATAAAACATGGAAGCAAAACGTTCTTCTCCGTTATTCATTTCACTTGAACTATCTATTCGAGTACGGGTATCCTCTTAGTACCATCACACACATTTCTCGGGGATAAATGAATTCAAACGGTTTGGCGGGGTGGCGCGCAGCAAATGGGTGGATAAACAATAAAAAAAGAGATAAAATTAAAAACTGCACAGAGCAGCTGTTGCAATCACTCGTCGTCGTTGCTTTTGCAGTTGATCGTCTATTTTTTCTATCTGCTCCAAAGGGGGTGAGCATGAGCACGGTACAAATCTCTCAGCATCACTCGTTGGGCGAGTATTATTGCAACTTGTTGAGGTTCATTCTTCTGTGGACTGTCAACATATAGAAGCTTCTATATCTACTCGTATAATGGCTCCATTTCTCTCTCGTGCTTTTGTGCTGCGAACATGTGAGCGAAAGGGTGGTTTCATAAAAGTTTTAAAACAATATTAAAACGGCTCAAAAGAAAGACGAAATGAAAATAAAAAAAATACGGGATGTCTAACAGCAATAGTCAGATAGTCTGTCTGTCTGTCTGTCTGTCGTGAACAGAATCACAATAGAATGAAAAAGATAATAGCATGTAACTCATTTTATTTGAGCTTTTTGCAGGTTATGAGCTCCGAGCTTTTATTGTTGGCCCTTTTGTCTTGCTCGGCACCGACAAGGTCAGTGTGGGAGATTTATGTGTCCGGTGAACTTTACTGGGCCACTTTGCTTTAATGTGCCTGCCTGCCTGTAAATGAGCCGCGTGATTAAAATAAACGACCAAAATTTGAAATCAAAACTAAATATTTTTTTTTGCTGTAAAAATTGTTTTTATTTGCACAAGAAAATAAGATGGTTCAGTTCCACTCAACGTCTCTGTGGATTGAGGGCGGTTTAAATGTGACTGTGTTTTTAGATGGAAGGCTTAAACATTAGTTGTTCGAAATTTGAACGCGTAAATTAAAATTTAAAATAAATTGTAACAACAAAACGGAATGGAAAAACTATTTAAAAAAAAAAACAGTAAATTTCAGAATATTTTTGGGTAATCCTAGATTGCCAGAAGAAAACCTGTATCTTTTGCAAGGTAGCCTTTTTGATATTAAGCCAGGCTTAATTTTATGAACTCACAATTGCGAATATTTGCATAGAAAATTAACCTAAAAAATATTAAGTGTGAAGGTTAGAAATGATTGTTAGTAAGGTTTTAAGATTAAGAGGGTTATATATATAAAAAAATCTGCATTTTCGGTTTAACAAACTCAGGACAATTTTTAAGTCAGAGTAATGGATACTGAATAATTTTTTCTTAGAAGCTATTGTGTGTGACGAACATAAAAAACAAAGTGAACGTCGCATGGGGTCCTAATACATGAATTTTTATTTTAACTTAAATTTATTTAACAATAAGTGCCGCCGTTATAAACATCATCTTCTGTCAAATAACTGTTACTCCCCGTTTGTTTAATTCACTTCCAGATTCCATTAGGTGTGAGAATTTTAACCTTCTCACACCTAATTGAATCTGGAAGTTATTAAAAATTGGTTATTTTCTTTTGATTACTCAGCCGTAAAAAGATTTTTTACCAATTAATAATGTTCATTTAGTGTCCTAGTTTAAATGCATATTTTCATCTTTTCTTTGACTTGTAAAATAATTGTTTTTTTTATATTTTTCTGCTAATGTTTTCTATTTGTAATTCCCCTTCAACAATTTTTATTAAATGTTTAATGTTAACTGTTTAGTACTTTCGACTCTTGTCACTTCGACTAAAGATTGTACGTAACTATTTCATACCCACTATTTAATGAACTGGTATCCAAAAATTGTAATCTCAACTCATTGTATGAAATAAAGTATTAATTAAAATTAAAAGTCTAGTAAAATTAAAGTAAAGAATAACTTCGTGTTGCCACTTTATTTACTATTTACTAGTTAAAGTGCTGCTGAAAATACCACAACGTTATAGCAGTCACTAGGCAGCAACAAATTTTTCTCAAGTTTTAAAAAACAAATAGTTGCTTCAAATGGTTTAAAATTGTTTAAAAAAAATCAGTGCAACTATTCCCTAAATAGTGCAGTCGCCGCCCACAAAATTTTAGAACGTTTATTTTATTTAAAAAAAAAAACATGTTAGCCCACTCTTTTAAAAAACCGTTCTATAGAAACTTAATAGAAATAATTGTTAAATGGTGGTCGAATAATATATGCACGGAATTCAGTCGGCTTAAAATACAAAACAAATCGAAATTGAGTTGCGTATCGAAATTTCGGCGTGCGACGATTCGGTTGTAGATTTTTTTGACAAAATTGTTGTCATATTATGGAATTGTTTCCGTTTCAATAAAATGAATACCAATCAAAAATATTTGCATTCACTTTTGTTAGTAAACTATCATCAGGAATAAAACTCACCCGCTTGTAAAAGTTTCTCAACCCCTGGGTCAAACAAAAATCACCACCATCACCACAGCAAAAGACAAGAAGACACGCAGCAAAAGCTTTATCGTACTTAAATTTTTTCCTTTTTGCACCCCACGCAGATGGTAGGTATCCAATCTTATCTCCTGTCCTCACGGCGCAACCGCCCACCCAGAAATTGTTCGAGGCACTAAAATCTAAAAGCGCTTTTCAATTCTCCGCAAATCTAAACTGAATTCAGTGCTCTCTGGTGCTCTATGAGATGAAGGATGAACTATCAACTATGATAGTTCTCTCTCCTCTCAATTTTTCCCAAAAGCAAAACTGCACGAAACTACCCGAATGTCCAAAGAGCGACGTAAACAAACCAAAGCTGTTGCCTCCACTATATTTCATATGATGGTGTTCACAATTCACCAAATGGCGGGGTTGTAGGTGAGCTTTGAAAACAAAAATGAAAATACCAAAAGCTGTCTTCACCGCCCACCACACTCAGCTGCTGTGAAGTAGAAAAGAGCGCTGTGCAGCAGAAAAAAAGAAATATCTCACGAAACAGCAACAACAAGAGACAAGGTGGCAGCAAGCAAGCAACCCAGCCCCAGTACAGATTGTTGAATAACGAACCGACCAAGATTCCAATACACTGTGTTTCGGGTTTTTCAGTTATCAACAAATCGAGGCACCGTAAACAACCCCCGAAGAGCGCGGCAATCGGCAAAATTCGAAAGAAAATATCGTAATACGAAACGAATTTTCTTTTGCGAAAGGCCTTCCTTAATCGGTCCAAGGGATAAATTGCCCTTTTACCGTGGTCTCTGAGAAGTGATTGTTAAAAACGGTCGACACGGTTTGAGAAACGAAGAGTTTAGAAATCGAATTTTGAATTTTCGAAAAGAGTCAACGGAATTCGCCAAGGAATTTCTTAAAAGCGAAATTTTTATTTAAAAAGCCAGAAGGTTGAATTCACGTAATAAAATTTCAGTACGTTTCGTTATTCTTGAAAAGTGTTTTTCTAGTGCTGACCAAGTGATTTTGATTGAACGTTTTTTTTTCGAGATACCTTTTCTTTTAAAATGCAAAATACTTTCAAAAATTTACGTCGGAATTGGGGAAATATTTAAGCCAGATATGGAAATTATTTTTTCAAAAGAAAAATATTGTAGCGAGTAATGAGTGTTTTCTTAAGAGCGTCAGCATTTTTTTTTGAAAATAAAAGTAATGTGGTAGTTTTCTAGTAGGATTTGAAAAAAAGTAGTTCGAGTAGGCGTACAGAAGAATATTTTCAATTATTGTTAGTGTTTGTGAAGTACATATTTTGTTGAGTTTGGTATTAAAAAACAGTCTAAAATACATGGGAATAGAATGGAGGATAAACAAAATATTTGGCGACTTAATCAGTTGATAAGAAATGTTGCAAAAACAACAATTTTTTACCGCAGAAAGCCGAGCAAAACTGGTGAAAAATCGGATAAGGCTTTAAAATGAACTGATTTTTAAAACAAAATGAAGTGAGTCTTAATTTAGTTATTTGAAAAATAGATCGCCATAGTAACAGACACTTAAATTTTAATGAAATGATGATATTGTCGACTTTAAAGTCGTTATTAGAAGAGTGAAGAGTGAAATTCTAAAATGTTTAGATACAAACCTTTTATAATATTGAACTAAGTGAATAGCAATAGGAAATCACGTGCGAATTTCTGAAAAAGAAAAGAAAAATTTTTTAATTAGGAATCTTTACCAATCGTAAAATGTATGTTCTGAAAAAATTGTCCTTGTTTCTGTAAAGTAGGTTAGGAAATGCATTTTGCGAATTAAAAAGTGAGTGACAAATAATCAGCTTAAGGCATTTCATAAGAAACTTGAAACGCATTTGAACATTTCAAATTTCTTACTTCGACAGTTGGTTACTTGATCTGTAAACGTTTGCCCATATTTCAATAAAGTGTAGACTCTAAGAGGCAGAGAAGTACGTTTTTCTAAGGTCAAAACCCCCACAGTTGGCGTTTTTGGTGGACGAATATTCTGTATCTTCCAACGAAATCTGAAGACAAAAATCAATACTGAAAATTACAGTTTTCTAGTCAAGTTAACACCAGACGGTATAGGTTGACAAAATATTGGCACATAATTCCGTTGAATTTTTATACGAAAATGATTTTTTATGAAATGAAAAGTCGCGGACTCACATAAAAATTGCTAAAATATGTACCTCTCTCAGCAATATTTCTAAAGTATAATTAATTGTGACAGTTGGCAGAGCTATTGGAAATTCGGTATAGAAATAGTTGCTTTTACAAATACGACGGTTTGACGAACTGCAATCCGAATAATTTTCTTTGTTCATTCTGGTTTTTATTTTTCTGATTTTTTTAATGTAAGAAACGGTGAAAACCGTTAACACTTTAAAAACTTAGAAAACGAGGCTTCGAAAATAGCTTGTTTGAGCATGAAAATAAGCGGAATACTAAAAAAATTATAATTTAAGCAAACGTAAATCATTTCCCAAGTGTCCGGCCTTTGTGGATGACACTTTAGAGTTTGGGTGCGTATTGTTTGTGACTCAGATTATTAGATTTGATAAAATATTAAATATAAAGCCGGCTGCATATCGGATACGATTTTATATCGTACGTAAGCTTTTTATGCGAATTAAAAGCGCACACTGAATACGATTTTCTCCGTCAAATAGCCAGTGGGCTGGAGATTTATGCACCCATTTTTAGCGTTTTAATGCATAAAAGTGTTTAAAAATCCCAACAAGTGCGAATTTTTTCCAAGCATCAGAACTAAATCATACAGCGTACGACTAGCTCGCATCCTTAGTACTTTGCGATTGTTCGTGCGTGTTCGTACGTCTTCAACCGAGTAAAATTAGAAAGCACGTCCAATGTGCGGCCGGCCTTATATAAGGCGTGTTTTTTTGAGCTTCGATCTCAGCAAAGCAAAGTAAAGTAGGATTTTCAGCACGCAATAACAACAACTACAAGCGAGTCTCGAAGTGTCAAGTAGACCGTAGTTGTTGTAATTGCATGATGAAAATCCTACTTTACTTTGCTTTGCTGAGATCGAAGCTCAAAAAAACACGGCTATAGTCGATCTGTAGGACTTTGGGTGTCGGTATATTAGTAAAAAACTAATCGAACCTGCAAGAAAGCAATCCAAGAATGGTATGTCTTTAACGCAAAATCTCAAAGGCTGAACTAGTGCAAAGTACCAATACAAAAATTGTTTAAGGGTAGACGAAGGTTATACCAATGTTTTGGAATGGACCAACTCTTTAATTAGTCACATGATCATTAAACCAAGTAAAACTTACTGCATTTTATTTGGTTTATGTGACCAATTACAGAGTTGGTCCATTTCTGAGTCTTAGAGCAGCTGTGAGAAAAAAAATTAGCTACAAAAATTCGTATAGCTATTCAAAACTGGAAGAAAAATATTGTTTTGCCAATCGTGAATATTGTAACAGCGAGTATTTTGAATAGAAATTGAAATTTCTAAGAATAGTTGCAGTCGAAAACTGTCCTGCGCGAAGAGAACATAATATTTTGAAATTTTTTCCTTGTAGACAGTTTTATAGCCATGAGAAATCACTAAGCAATATTTCTCGTCGTGCTTACAAAAATTCTCTTTAGTTAAGTGATGAACCGCAGGAAAGTCTGATAGGTCCTACACTTTTTCTGTGTACTTTTTCAAGTGCTCAAGAAGCTATGACTATTGCAGTGAACAGCACAAGCTGTGTTTTGTAAATATTGAGCATTTGAATAAATCTTGGCCCGACATTTTATTTGTGCAAATATTTAAAGAAAGTTGTGGTCAATTAAGTCACAAAGTCATAAGCTCAATAAGAACAGAACTAGGGATGCAGAAGTTGGTGCAGTGCTTATTTTTAAATTTTCCCCAGATTGACGATATTGAAAATCATTTCCAAGCCCAAATAGCAATTATAAGCTGAGCCCAGCTCAATTAATCTACCTTAATTTTGCGGTATTCCTCATCTTGAAGGAAAACTATTTTTACTGGGGAAAAAAATACTTGCTAGATTACAAAAATGAGCACCTGCCTCATATTGTCAAATAAACGCTCTGACGCTTAAAGAATATTAAAAACACTCCAACTATATTCCCCTTGACTTTCTGAAGTAAATTTTTGAAAACAGAACGTCTTGGTCGCGTTAGTCGCATCTTCCCCCGGTACAGTGCAAATAAACAATTTCCATTCTCTTGCAGTTGTTAAAGTGATTGAAGAAGAAATATTTAATTCTATATAACAAATTAGCAAATTCAGTGCTCAAGCAAAAAAGAAAAACAGGAAACTTCTTCCACCACTGAGAGTGCTGCCAGCCACATCCAGCAAACTTGGTATGTTCAAACTTTATTTTTTTTACTACAACAAACTAATAAAAGTTACTCTTAATCAAACTTGTAATTCGTTAGCCTTAGCTTTATTTTCTTTACAACAATTTTTCGTTCATTCTACTCATTTTAGTGCTTTTTCACTTCGCTCTTGTTGCCACTTTTAATGAGAAAGTTTTATGCCCTTCTAGAAGACATTAACTATTTAGTGCTCGTATTACCCCTCGTATGTGTCTTCTATGTTATCGTCTCGGTTTTTCCTTTCTTTCTTCTTATCTTCCATTTATTCGCCTTCGCGGGTGGCAGGAAAATAGTAAAGTTTTGTACTTGTTTTCCTTGTTTGTATCGGAGAAGCGAAACACGTCAGGGATGGAGTGCAAACCATGTGAACACTGAACATAAAAGTTTTGGTTTTTCTTTCGGGCTCACATATAGGTTACATATGTTTTGGGTAAACAGATTGAATGTATCAAAAGGAAAAGTTGCGAAGAAGAAGCCAAGCGGCAAGGGCAAGTCGGTACGTTACAATGTGGGGAGTTAGGAAAAACAAAATATTAACACTGTCAGGGAAGTAAAGTTAAAAAGGTTATTACTCCATCAAAGTCGGGTTTAATAACATTTGCTGCACACCATATAATTCTAACATTTTCATGGGTGGTACTAACACCGCAATATCTCAGGCCAACCATCTTGCACAAATAAATCAATCGCAGAGGAAATTGCGGTTTGATTGGTTTTGCTTTTATTTTTATTGAATCGACAAAAATGATTCAGTGTGACTGGGCGAATATTCATACGAGTATTTTTGCGTGCACTATGATGAGTGAAAGAAAATCAACTGAATGCGGATTTATTAGGAAATATTTATTGAGACTCAAACAGGAGAATGTTGGGTGGGTGCGTTATTTTTTGTATTATTTTATTATTTGCGTAAAAATGTACAACTCGAGAATGCAAGGAAAAATAAAGTGCACGACTGGGTCGACCCACTTTTTTGAGTTCGCCTATCAAAAAGTATTAATGTAAATGGAGTGGGAGTATTATGTAAGCTCCGAGTTGTTGGACATACATTTATTTAGGGTGCATATTCAATATGGTTGAATAAAAAAACTAGGGAAAACTATATTTTTCAAAAATGACTTTTTTCAAAAATCCATTTTACAGAGAAAAACTGAGTTTTACATTAAGTCAGAAATGACCATATTACCTTAGAAATAAATTTTTGTTACAATCGTATTAACCTTTTTCGAGATATGTCCAAATTTCAAAAGTACCGTTACTCGATTTTTTAGCGGAAAACTGAGTATGCAGTTATGTTTACCTCACCTACTTAAGCTTAATTATCAATTTTTGTTGAAATCATTAGAGCCGTTTTCGAAGAAATCAAACTGGTATGAAAATTTTGTATGGGAAGTACCATTAATATTGAGGTTACCATGCAAAAAAAAAAAACGGCCCCGAACTGTAAGCCCCCAAACTTTAAATCCGAAGGTTGAACGAAATCCGTTCAGCCGCTTAGGCTGTAGGCCTAGGGACATACAGACAGACAGACAGACGCACAGACGGACAAAATTTTGCGACCCACATTTTTTAATTCGCCTATCATCGTAATGTCAGAATTGATTAACAGCTAGAGTTCGAAATTTTGTACGAATACAATATCTTTCTCTTACTACCTAATGTAGAAAGTTAAAAAAGACGAGGTAACGGCCATAATATTGACTTCATTGGGCATCGCGTCTGACACGGATAAATAGCAATATTCGAGTCAAATTTGTTGACCAGTTTTACGAGCAGCTGGGCCCATCTATAACGCGTCAAATTATGGTTTCCTACTCGTCTCTGCCTTATCGGCGTAGACTACCCGCTATACATAATCTATACAGAAAATAAATCTAAATTAGTTAATTTAAACGATCTCAGATCATCTTCCTAACCAACACTTTTTGGTGAAAATGAGGAACAAAAATTGCCCCATTAACCAAACGCACGAACCACCCAATAGTAAATCGGATTCATTTTGAGAAATGGCAAACCAACTTACCCTACTTTACTTTCCGGCTCCGAAAGGTGATGGGGCTCTGCCTAATATACTTGAGCCTTCTATCCTCTCAGCAGTTGCTCTGCTTTTAAAGGAAACCTTTAAATGCTGTTTCGATACCGAGAATCTTCGAACTCATTGACTACGTCCGCCTACCTTTTCTCTCTCTCTTTTTTCGTCTGAATAGAAACCCTTGCTTCGCAATCTTTGTTTTGCGCTACAGATTCTTAGCATTGATATATTTTCCGCTAAAAAAATGCATCATTATATGGAGGCTACCAACCTTTAAATCCCCCATAACGTAAAAAGCTCCAAACACTCATAGGATGCCATTCCCCATTACACCCTTAAACCCAAGAGCACAAACGCGGCGCCTTAACTTCTTCTTAGACGCACACATCCATCTGTCTTATTGAAAGTGACAAGTTTACGCTGCATCAACAAATAACATTTCCATCTTCTGTCAAACAAGACGTCAAAACATTTTCCTTCCCCCCTCTCGTCGCAGAAAAAAAAAAAAATAAAACCGACATCTCTTCCATTTAAATGACATTTCAATGAATTATTTATTGAACCACCATTACACTCAACACGAAACGAAATCGAAAACGAAAATCCCATCAATCATTTGCGCATTTCATTTGATTCTCTGTTTTGTGTGCTTGCAGGATTCTTGAGCAATTTCCTTTCCAAAGGACTGAAAACCAATCAATTGGAGGTGAACACCGATGAGAAAACTCTGCGTCCGATTGCTCGACTAAAAGAACCCCGAGACTTATTCGCCCTGCCTAAGGACAAGGATAATGACTGTTCACAGCAGGCCGCCAGATGGCCAACCGAGTGTCAGGTAAGTTTTACTTATTTTAGCTTATTTTTATTTTAGCCAAAAATTAATCTATAAAATCGACCTCGTCGGCCACAGTGTAATAGGCAATGTGTATCCTTCGGGAAAATCTCATCATGATTAATGGCAAGGATAAGACGAAGGCACACCCCCCATGTCAAAGTGTTTATTAAAGAAATTTCCCCACAGATGCTACGCAAGGATATTTATAATCCATTCAATAGCACGGTGGAAAAAACTTGGAGAACACTCTGTAACGTGGGCGGCCATGATTGATGAGTTTACGTCTTTGAGTAGCTGTGACTGGGACTTTCACTCGGCCAAATTAGAATTGTTGGTACACCACCGACAAAATGTGTGTCACGGTCCGATGTCACACTATCCGCCAGCTTAGTCAGGGATAATTTCAGTTGCATAAGTGTGATCCAACTAATCCTCGGACATGCGAACGGACCACGACCGGGACACACCAAAATGCCAGAGAATTCCGCTTAAATCGCACGAAACGAACCATGTACATGCTGCTCGTCGACTAATTAGTACTGCGGCCTTCTAATTCGAAACCTGTGCCTGTATGTTTTTGCAGGAGCAAAGTACACGAGAACTGTGTATTCATTAGGAGTAATTTGGGTTTTGTTGCTGCTGCTGCTGGTGCATGTCCTTCGGTACTCTCACATAAAACTAGATCCCAATGCAATTTTCAACTGCATCATAAAACGGAAATCCTTTTTAATTGCGTTTTAAATTTATTCCCCGGTCCGGTGGTGTTAGTCGTGGTAGCGCCTACCATTTGCTAAATATATGGCTCTCTCCACTTCCGGTGCTATCTCGGACTGTGTACTAGGGGGATGCATTTCACATTCGAAGAATGCAAGGCCATGGTAGTTGTAGTAAATTGAGAATTCTTTTTTTTAACAATTGATATGTCCCCAGCATTTTTCCTACAGCGGGGTGCCCGCAAAATTAAGCGACGAATGTGAAGCAGGGATACCACACAAATAGCTCATTTCGAAATCGAAAAAAAAGGAACGTACTAAGTGGACGGACAAGCATACTCTAAACTCTACTCGTATATCACTGCACGTTAAGGATGTCCTGTTAGAACGTGATGGTGATAGTGGTCTCTTTTTAATCTTTTCTTACTTTTTTCCATTTTTTGTTGGGAGGGTGACGTCTGCATGTGGTTGGTAGAAATAATTAGAATTCTGCATAATAAGCAAACTAAATGGAAATTTTATCGTGAATTAGGGCAGTTTGAAGGGGGAAGGGGGAAGGGGGAAGGTCTGGAATTGGAGAGGTGCATTGTGCTGATGTACGTGAGAGGCATTTAGGGCTATTACAGTTTGTATTTGGAGATGTTTTAGTTTAGGAAAATTAAAGTGAACATTTAGGAACCCACTGAAATTGTTTGCAAATATTTGTAATAAATGTTCCTATTTAAATTACTCTGCACTGTCCGAGCCAATAAGCCTCTTCAGCCATTTCGAACTACGGTAAGCTGCTTCTGAGCTAAATGCCATCTTGGGCAAGGTCGCTTTTACACTGATTGCGGCACTTAAGCTACGATTACACAGCCACTTTTCATGTCAAATTTCGACATGCTGACGTCATTCTGACGCAAAACATTTATCCTAAATTTGTCACATATGATCGCCTGTCAAACGTAGGTCACGCGGGCTGTCGCAGCGCACACTCACGAAAGACACACGAGTGACCAACGAATCGCCGAATTTTTGTTACGTTAGCATGTTTGCCACGAAAAATGACGAGTGTAATCGTAGCTTTTGGACATCATCAACATCTATGTCTTTGTTCCTCTGCAGTAGAGTTGAAGACTGAACGGGTCGGAGTACTGATGTACATACATCAGGGTCGACGTTTCTTTACAGCCCGCACACGTTCGTACTGAACTCATTGTACTTTTTTATATGAACTGAATTGAAAGTCACAAGAATAAAGTCCCGCTCTGCGCCTTTGCGGCATATAGCAAGATCTATCGTATACAAATTGGTCGTTAGAGGACTCTGTAATCGATTAACTACTAACAACAAGCGATTGACAAGAGTAACTCTTCGATTGATCTCAGCGGTCATGTCCCCCCAAGTAACATTATAGAAGCAATGAACTGTCATGCAGTCAACCGCTTGCGATTGGAAGCTGTACAGAAGCACTCACTCGTACTTCCTCCTAACTTACATATGGAGGCTTTATAGAGGTAAAATTTAATTTCATATGAAGTGAATGAAAGTTGTCTAAAGAAACCATAATTAATGAATCGGGGAAAAATGACAAAAACTAAAACACTTTTAGCACAGTGAAAAATATGTCAGTAATGTGATTTTAAATAAACACTTTTCGCCCATAAATTGGGTAACACTAAATGTCTTGCTTACAACTTCGGTCGAGTAAGCTGCAAGTTTATTGCACATCTTAACGAAACTCTAAAATCTATCAAGTAGTTCAGATTTACCACTGCTACAGCATTATGACGAATTAGCCTAGGGGGTAGTGTATTGGACTACTACGCAGCAGGACCCATGTTCGATTCTCAGTGCGACGCATGTAATTAAATGTTAAATGTAAGCTCCATGAAAATTGCAAAAGGTCTTTGAAAATATTTATGAATAAGTTAAAAAAATAAAAAAATAAGGAAATGGAAAATTGAAAAAAGTAATAAAAAATATAAATATTTTTCTTGTTTACATTTGAGCCTCTTTAAAGCTTCCATAAAGTTTCGATAAGGCACTACCAACGTAATAACCTACTGCTGATAAATGTGAAATGCTTCTTTTGCGAAGCAATAGCCTACCGTGGATGTTAATTGCCTTTCAGACGAAGAACTTGTGTTTTCAGTAAGGTCTTACCAAGCTGTTCAGAAAGTCTTAAACAAGTAAACACCTGCATTAAAGTTCGCCAAATGTGTTTCCATTAGGCCTTATTTAGTTGATATTGCGGGAGGTGAAATAGCTTCGATAGCACCTTACCGAAGTCAAATTGTTACTTGGGCCCTTTGTGTGTGAGAATAGCATATTTAAGATGACCCAGCCGAGCTTGTCGACAAAATTTGAATATGTAAATACATAAATATTGGGCTTCTGGAATTTTGGCCACAAATTGAAGGCACCTAGCTAGAAGCATTTCTTTTTTTCGACAAATTCAATCAATCAGCAAGATTCTATTGCCCCCCACAGAGGGGGGTCATTCTGGGAAACTTGTCATGAATAAAACAATTACCTGTGTCCATGTTCTGTAACTCGATATGCGATAACTTTTCGCATCGAAAACTTAGGAACAAAATATTCCGCTTTTTATAGCATCTGGAAAAGTAACTTTTAATTTCATGGGAATTTTGGAAAGATTTCCCAAAGCTGTCAAAATACTGCAAAACAAAACAATAAAAATTGAAAATTATTTCACAGGGATTTTCAGTATCGTTTATTTTAAAAATGTTTAGCTTTTCACTAATTTTGGGTGAAGAATACGATAGGCGTAACATGTTACGGATTCAAAGGCATGCACTAAGAGATAGCACAAACCCTTTTGAAGTGCCGGAAGCAAGATTTCGGGATTTGTAACGTTTTTCCCGTGGTTCAGCTCGGATACTTATTGACGAGCTAAGTCCACATTTGTGCAAAGGGCAAAGGAATACATTTATTCCAATCCCGATTCGGGTCTGTGCTGCATTAAATTTTTTTGCAACTGGGTCCTTTCAGAGAGATGCGGGCCATTATTTTTCTGCGGCTATTAGTAGGACTATGGTTTCTCTAGTGGTTTCGGAAGTGGCTGATGTTTAGCAAGGAATACAATGAGATAAACCAAAAATTAGTACACGGCTTACATCTTTTATCAATCAATTGTTCACGAAATTCAATTAGATTTAATGAAATGACTAGATTCCCAGGGATTATTGGAGCAGTAGATTGTACCCACGTTCGGATTAAGAGACTTAAGCAAGACGTAGAAAATTGCTACTTTAAACCGTAAGGGCTACCATTTAAAGAATGTACAATTGGTAATTGTAATGTGTCATTTCTGATAATTTAACAATGAAAATTGTGGTCGTACCAACATTTTAGATATGTGATTACAATCTAAAGACTTTAGGAGTATTTGCAAGGTTTGGTGGAGCTGTTCATGATGCATACGTGTGGGAAGCATCACAAATAAACGCACTATTAGAACAGCGCTATGAAATGAACTTTTTGTTTTAATACTCTATAACCGCAAGCTTTGAGTTTCGTGATAAAATTCGACAGTTGAAGTGAATATTTTATCGCTCTTGATAGTTACGGAACCTGAATATATCACAAATTTCCAGGGGTTTCATATCGAAATGTTCCATGTGATATAGTTTTCGATTCACACAGTTACAGAACGCGTCATGTGGTAAAGGGTTTTCCAATAAGAATGACCCGCTATTTCGGTAGCTGTCACTTTTGGAGCTTTTATTCTTTGACATTTGACAAGTAGAAACTACGCCATTACTAAAAATGGAACGATACACGCTTCAACAACGCATTGAAATTATTAAAATTCACTACAAAAATGGTGAAAATCTTGCAGTGACAGTTCGCAAAACTAAAGCATGTTTTGGTCGTCGATGATTAATGATTTTTTATGGTCGGAGTTGGGTGGTATTGATCTGGACAACGTTTACTTTCAACAAGACGGTGCTACGTGCCACACAAGCAACGAAACCATTGATCTTTTACGGGAAAAGTTTCCGGACCGTGTTATCTCTCGAAGAGGTGATCACAATTGGCCACCGAGATCTTGTGATTTAAAACCTTGCGACTTCTTCCTTTGGGGCCACGTAAAAGATAAGGTCTACGCCAACAGCCCAGCGTCGATTCAAGACCTCAAAGATAAAATTCGTGAGGCTATCGCGGACATAGGGCAGCCACTTTGCGATTTGGTTACGGAAAATTTCATGAAAAGGATATGGTCCTGTATGCGTGCTCGTGGTGGCCATTTGGCTGATGTTGTTTTTCATTATTAACGGCATACCTTCCTCTTTATTATGAAATAAACATCCGATCATTTATATCAAAAAATGTAATTTTTCTTTGAATACCAAAATAACACCTCTTATTGGAAAACCCTTTATTATGGCATTTTGTTTCAAATTAAATCGTTTTAGTGATAGATATATCGATGCGATAATTACAGAACATAGGCACTGTAGTTCATTTGACGACAAATTCGCAAGCCCTAGAGCTAAACGGATCTTCAATAATATGACCCCCACCAAGAAGGGCTCATATTTTTATTGCATTTTCTTATTTTTCACTCGCTCATGAAGTTTTGTTAACTCTGATAATTCGATACTTAAATCAAATTGCGCCTAGGGACAGAGACTTATTTTTCTTGTGTTTTGGGCAACGTGTTTAAATTGTTTTGTTTTTTTTTGACACCATTGTATTGGTTTTGGTGAGACTTATTTTAAAGATGGTAGGTATTTATATGGATTTCATGGGTTTTCTTCTGAATCAGCTGAGTACCTACTTAAATTTGTGTCGGGGGTAAACGGTCCTGGTTCAACACGAAATACACCCCTAGTCAACTTTGTTCCCAGCTAGTTGTCCCCAGCCACATATTAGGATTTAAAAATTTCTGATTTGACTCAACTGCTCTGTAACTGATTGGGAACTGTTTCGGAGTGCAGCAAAGTAATTGAATCACCTCTAAAAATAAGATTTCCAAAAGCAAAGCTTCCCATTAAAAATTGTACTCTTTTGTGGTCTTGTGGATCTTTCTGATATTCTTGAAAATTCTTTAACATTCTTTATTTTCCAACCAATCACCTAAAGCAGAAGTACACGTAAGAACACTGAATACATTTCCCTGATCTCTGCAAAGTGGCGTAACAATTAAATAATATTTGGCAGGAGCTCTGCGATCTTATCACGCAAATCACCAGAGGTGCCGATCGAAAGTTTAAATGATTTAAGAGCAATCCGGTCAATCCCCCTTCGGTTGGTACTTAGGCGTATTAAATCTTGGCAAGACTTCGATTGAATGACGTCTGTGTAGCGTCTACACAGTTTGATTTAAGAAAATCTCTCACCGTACTGTCTCGTTGTGTTTTACTTACGAGTAGTAGCTCTCGCTGCTAAATCCTTCGACTACCGCTTCGATGCCAATGAAAGAAAAGACGCCACATCATCGCTGTCAAGCGGCGTCTGATTAACGTCAACCATACCTGCGAGTGTGACCTAATCTTCAAGAACAAACTCTTGTTCATGGCCTCCTTGGTGTATGGTGTTTGTCAGGGGAAAGTACCCTTATCGCCATTCTAGACGTCAACGAACGCAGCCATAACGAACAGGGATACACCTTTCCCCATCGAGGAACCCCCTTTTGTTTGGCTCCACTCGTATATGTCTAATGTTTGAACTAAGAATAGAAACGAACCTTTGCGTGTTAGAATCTATCTTCCCCCTCCCTTAGGGGTGGTGAATCCGAGAGCGTGAGCCCACATTGCACCATTTATTATCTGCTACTATGGGGTGGAAGTGATTCATGCCATTGTATTCCTCCACTCACACCCACGGATGCCGCCAAGAATGCGGAAGCACTTCAACCAGCATGCAAGTCGAAAAGGATACGATAAACCAGGCCAAATTCCTATAACTCACTCGCTTACGGTGTTATTGACGCGTAAAATTAGAACCAATTCAAAGTGCCCTTTTAGGTGGGCTTAAAACATTTTAAAATCAAAAATCAATATTCCCTGTAAGACGGAGCAGAGTTGGATGGTGCACGCGACGATTGACTGAAAGGAAAAGAGTGCGCGAAGGCACGTTTGTCGATTTAAACGAGTCAAGTTTTCTCGACTGCCAAAGCGCATGCGGCGTTGGGTTTCATTGTATAAATAGAAAGTTAAATTTGGTGTTTATTTTGCAGAGGAAAGTGGGCTCCAGCTGCGGACAGAGTTACATTTAAACCTTATTCGAGGCGGCTTTTGCGATGAGAATGGAAGAGAACGAAATCAAATATTTCTACTTGTCTACCTGTTATCTTTCGCACGTACAGATGCGTGCCACGATGTCCGTAGATCTGTTTGAATAGCTGAAAGTCATCCCCGGTGACATCGGTTCGTTTCAGCTACGTAGCCAGGGGTCAGGTTACCCGTGGACTGCTCTCCAGCAAAATTATGGATAGGTCCATACTGCCTGCAACTCACATCGAATGGCGCTCTCATGGTCCGGCGACTCTTTTGTCCAATTTTACTACTATGTCGACATGTGGGCCATGATCACGAAACTTGCCAGAAGACTAAGATGATTTTCCTAAATGGGCTCATAAAACAGTTTTTGTTAATTGGGCTTTCACCAGATGTTCAGATATGCCATCTGAAGATGATCTGAACTTTTTTCACCTTTGTAAATTTAGCTAAAATTGATCTGAGTCTCAGTAGCCCGCAGATGTAGTGTCGAGGTTTTATAGCTTTACTTTCACGTTAAATGCGTCAGGTGTCGAGGTTTTCTAGCTTTACTTTCAACAGATGGCTGCAAGGAAGGCAATTAGAGAAGAACCTCCGTAGCAGCAGCACTTTTTCGCGTCCATAAATACCCAAGATGTTGAAGCTTAGTCCGATACCTTTCAGTTACCATATCACTCACTGCCGTAAATTACCGCTTATGCATGAAGCCGTGGTTAAGTACATTTTGAGATTCGATGTAATCCGTCGCTGGGAACAATCAGCCTTCAATATAAAAGTTTGAAGAACACCCTCTAGCTGGTCGGGGAGCACTAGAAAATTCTAAAAAAAAGGTTATACCCAACATACTCCTATGTTAAAATATATCTCATGTACATTTTCCACCAACACAAAATACCCAAAGTAACACAAATTGTATAAAAATAAAAAAAACGTTCCACAAAATGTTACGTATACGCCTCAGTATCTCAAAGGAAAGAAAAAAAAAACAACGCATTTCCAAGGTCATTTTCCGCAAACTTCCACAACATAAACTAATCAGACTACTTCTCCCCCTCGAAAGTAGGTCCTTTGCATCTCTAGACCAGGAGCAAGTTTTCCCTTCTTTAATTACATCCTTAGAGACAACACGACCAAAGGAAAAACCGAAGAAAAACTTGCTCCTCGACTTTTGCCAGGCCAACTAAAAGCACTCTCTGGCGCTGGTTGTCATCATGTTTCCCCGAAGGTTGGTTGCCCTTCCATTTTCCTTCTCCCTTTGACTCAACAGGGTTGTTAGACAAATTTCGAAATTACAAGAAACTTCATCACTCAATTTGTCAATGTATGCTGCGTGGGTCTGTGCCAACAACAGTCGGCATTCTGGTTTAAATTCCACGTCCATCAGCCGACAGACTTAAATGCTCGTAATAAGTTCTCCATTGGTATTAATTATCCAGATCAAGACAAACAAAAACACACATACACACATTCAATATCCTTCGGACTGTCGAATAATTTACGAGATTTCATTTGAAAGGATTCTCGTCCGGCTCGACTAAGTTGCTGAGTGAATGAATTTGCATCCAAATTAGGTTTTCATTTCGCTCTTGACAACCGGCAAAGTAGTAAATGATAGTTGGGTGGATGCAGATCCTTAGGGAGATACTTATGCTGAAGGTGCACTCCAAGTGTGAGACATTCGAAGTGGCTGAGGGTGCTCTGTCGGGGAGGTCAAGCTGCGATTTACTTTATGTGCAGTCCTTTATTAAAAAGTTTGGGAATTTCATTAAGGATATGCAGGGAATCCGACACGAAACCACATGGCTGCACATCATGCACAGATATACTGGCATAGGTTCCAATTGGAATGCATAGCACATGGCAGTTGTATGATTTAAACTGCTGAATCTTTCAGACAGATGAACAAAAAAGCGGACGCACAGGAAGGCTTATTTTATTTTATTTTATTTTTCTCTTTTTCATTTGTCGTCGAATGTCCTCTTTTTTTCGAAATACGTTCCTTTTTTCACTGCCGGGATTTCGCATGACTATCCAATGGACATGTGATCTATGTGTAGGTCTCCTACACACAAAACTAGTCTATGTTGCTTTGCATCACATTGTGCTCCGTATTTCGTTCGCCCCAAGGTCCAAGTTAGTTTCAGGTTTATTTTTTTTTTTGTCATTTCAAGCCATTTACCTTGCATTGCACGCTCCCGTTATCAACGATGTCCACACATGCCATGACAGGATGTGAAATGTGGCAGTCTTCAGATAAAGGATTTCGACTCACGCAATTGAGCGAACAGGAAGCACTTTGTATTCCCAACGTTTCGTCACGAAAATACTGCGCATTAAGGAGATGAAGTGCTAAACTGGCCAAACGATTACTTTGCGAGCGTCCTTGAGTTCGTGTTTATGTACACAAAACTGCTCGCGTTAAGTAGTATCCTTTGAGAGTTTGTTCCACTTATTTTCGGTTAGCCGCTCATAGACAATTCGAGTATATTCATGTGCGATTTTACAGCAACTTTGTGTGCGAAAAGAATAAGCCGTTTGATGTATTATTCCTTAAGGACACAAATCTTTTTCGCAGAGCCAGAGTTTTGTGTACAAGTGCCGGATAGAGAGTAACACAAACAAAGCACCACAATGTGTGTCATTGTCGGTATGGCAGCGCATATACGAGGACTCGTACTATTTTTTCAGCAAAGTCCTAGCCACTCATCGCTTGTCATTTCACTGTGGAGCGCACAACGAACAGAAAACGAATTGAAAGGATAATAAAAAAGGAATATACAAGAAAATATGTTGAGAATAACTGGAGCAAACAAACTCGTTGTGTACAGTTGCTGGTCCTATTCTCACTCTACTTGTAGTATCTCTTCATGTGTGCAAGTTCAACAAGGATAAGGATTCAGCAGCATCAATTTTGTGTCGAGAGCAAAATGATCATCCATGCAAGTCTTTGCTGCAAGTGACATATAAGAATGCTGTTGTGGAGCGAGTATCCCAACCCCTTTAGCATTTCTCATAGAAATGAAAAACGATTGCAGGATATTATTGTGAAATGGGAATTTATATTGAAGGAGGTGTTCTTGTTTTATGATTGTTTCTGTGCATCTTTTTCGCACAGAGAGGTGCTGTATAGATTGAGAAGA
The DNA here is from genome assembly GCA_951230905.1 of Cheilosia variabilis. Classification (NCBI taxonomy): domain Eukaryota; kingdom Metazoa; phylum Arthropoda; class Insecta; order Diptera; family Syrphidae; genus Cheilosia; species Cheilosia variabilis. The sequence continues at coordinate 53,942,493 of OX579677.1, forward strand.
CGGTAGCCGGGGTGATGTTGTGTCAATGGGGCGTATACGTGATATTTTTTGCCGACTGCAGGTCGGATATAGATATAACGCCTCACTGCAATGCAGTTAAGATAAATTGATATTTTTAATGGCCGGCGTTTTATACGGGTATACAAACTTCGTGTGGGTTGCGCAGTTTAATTGAAAAGTGTTTTTGTTTGATAGCTGCGGGCGAAAAATGTGTCTGCAGTTGTTGATTGTGACCGGCCAATATTCGGGGGTTAATGCAAGGTGGCAGGATTTACTCTCTAGGCGTAGCCGAGAGTGTGAAATTCCACCTGAATTCACCGATATAATGGCATTGCTCACAATGGTTGGAATGATGCAAATCTCTATTGACATTCGAATCACTAAAGGCGTCATAAGGCCAAATCTTTAAACTTGGTCTTATGTCACGGCACCTTTAGTGATTCGAATGTCAATAGCGACTTGAACAGATTTAAGCAACTTTATAATACAGTACTTAAACCCGTTAACGAACATACTGGTCAAATGCAGGGGGTGAATTTTGGTTCTGTGAAAGAGTGAATCAAACAACTCGTTTTCACACATTGCTTTCATTTTTTTCGATTCACTCGGTACTAAAACGCGATTCTTGTTCCATAAGTGAAACTGTCGTTGTGAATTCAATGGGCCTTACCAATAAACATTTTTAGTTTCGACTCTAAATTTTAGTAGTTCGCAGTGGCTATATTTTCCATAAAAAATTTCGCAATTGTGTGCTTCCGTAAGTTTAAAGTCGAGAGTAAAATGTGTTATTAGTGCGGCGCAATATCGCACTCTGTGTTGTCTCAATTTTCAGACTTTCACCAAAAAACACATACAAAAAATGATTCATACGAACATTTTTGAAGTTTGGTTTCACATTTACGTTAGGACGAGAATCGAAGAGTGACATTTTCATTTAAATTTTCACAGAACGAGAATTGACCTCAGTATGTATTCGGTTTTTTGGTTTTTTCTTTTCGCATGATCATTGAGCTGGAACATAGCATCGCATGTATCGCATTACATGCGATAAAGAAAAGAACCGATGCCTCCATGCAAATCAGTTTTGAAAGACGTTGGAATTAAGCAATATATTCCAAAGGTGTACTTTCGCATGAAATCGGTGGACCGTTTCAAATTAAATATGATTCTCCACGCTTTAATTCACTAGACAGACGTTGGGGTTCCAAAGGGTTCCATCTTATCACCTGTTCTTTTTCTTACTGGGGTGCGAATTTTTGCATTTTTGCGAAATATCGGATTTGAGTTTATCGCAGGTTTAAGTCATATTTTTTTGTTATTTTTCACTTGACAGGGGTCGGCAGTGTCAGTTTTTTCCGGGATATTGCAGCTAGCAAACACCGGAGGGTCCTGCCGTAAAGGATAGGTATTCTGCGATTTTCCTACCTCGTTTCCTAACATTCTGCAAAATAGTTTCCAATAGCAAGTCTCACTTGGCAGCATGCTGTCGTTTCTCTTTCGATGATCCACAAGTGTCAATGTGCGATTGATAACAGAGCATGTCACTTGAGTCTTGGAAGCCTTTTTTATGTAAATAATTACACGCAATAAAATTAGAGATGAATTTCTTTTGCACTTTGAATTTAAGATGTCGTAGGCTGTTGAAGCGATGCGAGCATGGGACATCTATAGATATTCCTTTCGGAAGATGGCAGTGACGCCAAATGTGTCTATCCTGTTTTTAGGGTTCCGTAGCCAAACGGCAAAAAACGGAACCCTTATGGATTCGTCATGTCTGTCTGTCTGTCCGTCCGAATGTCACAGCCACTTTTTTCCGAAACTATAAGAACTATACTGTTGAAACTTGGTAAGTAGATGTATTCTGTGAACCGCATTAAGATTTTCACACAAAAATAGAAAAAAAAAACAATAAATTTTGGGAGCTCCCCATACTTAGAACTGAAACTCAAACAATTTTTTTATCAAGCCCATACGTGTGGGGTATCTATGGATAGATCTTCAAAAATGATATTGAGGTTTCTAATATCATTTTTTTCTAAACTGAACAGTTTGCGCGAGAGACACTTCCAAAGTGGTAAAATCGACTTAAAAAAATTAAGGTGGCTCCTTTTGCAAACCTGTTCAGAAGCCCAAATTTCCTGAAACCAAAAAAACCCTTCTCATGCATGTTGCAACTTATTTATTGCCTGATTGATATTGGTCCATTCATCATTGAAAAAAATTGGAAAACTCCATAATAATCAAAATTCAATTACAGAAAGCCTGAAAAAAAAGGTTACGTATACGCCACAGTATTTATTTTGTTCTCTTTATTTGTAGTGAAAAAGTAAATAGATTCAAATTCCACACACATCAATACACCCTGAAAAATAATAATCATTTCAATTCACGTTGGAATAAGTTACAAAATATATATTTCACCACACAACAAAGCGATACAGAAATAAATATAAATTCTATAGCCTTGCAAATTGAATATGCAAAACGTACCAACTTTTTTCCCTCTCTCTCTCTCTCTCTTAATAAATATCTGGCAATCCACATACCTTTCTTTGGGAATAAAAACTGGCTTAACATATACCAAAGCTCATACGGAATCCGATGAATAGCAACACTCTGACAGATGTTCTGCAAAACGAGAAAAAGAAACAAGAAAAAGAAAAAAAATCAAACACATTAAGGTCAGATTTTAGAATCACCAAAAAGAAGGTGTCCACATGAGTGTCATATAAACTATAACAAAAAAAAAATAACCCCACATCGGGTGAAAGGCCAGTCAGCATTGAACATGCTTTTAGATGAAATTTTAACAGAAGTAGATAAATGAAGGTACCCATAAACAAAACAAAAAAAAAGGATTAAAAATTATATTTCTTTTTCTGTTGTGATGGTACAAAATCAATACATATGTAGGCGTATCGAAATAATAACAAAAAATAGGACATTGCGGCGATTGTTGATTTTCGTATTCCATTGTGACGCCGACGGGTACTGTATTGGAAATTGAGTACGTAGCGAATTGGTTTTCGCCAAGCACAAACAAAAGCTTATACATATATCCTCATTTATTGAACTTATTTCTTTTTTGTTGGTATTTCAGTATCCCTTCGTAATCCTTCTTATTGCCTATTAAATGCACGATAGTACCGGCAATTTATTTATTTCCCTACCATCTTTCAGAATGTTATGAATAGCTCAAGGGCATTTTATAACACGATGTGCGAGAGCACAGACAGAGAAAGAAAGTAACATAAATAATTGCAAGTCATTTGGCAAAATGGTAGATTAGCCTTCACATTAAAGGACATAAATCCCTAATAATGGGTTGCAATAAATTCCAATTTTCTTGCAATCCCCTGAGAGTGGTTTGTTTCTTTTTGTTTCGATAGAAAAATACAAGTCGTTTACCTTTTCTTTTCGAAGAATGTGATGGGGTGCCATAAGAGAGAATTGCTGGACCAGTACTTTTCCGAATGGACTATCATCAGAGTGGAATGGTGCATGAATTGTTTTAGCTCCTCCTCGTAACAAATGGAAGGGAGGTGTCTGTGTTTTTTTCTGTCCCCCTTTTCAACCAGCAAAATATGATACCAACCAAAATTCCCTGCATGTAATGGAGAACTTCATACGCTTTCCATTTCGGTGAACAAATCTATAGAATTCTGCAGAAATTCCACAAAGTTTGCATCCGCAAATTGCAAACCGCATATATCTGGTCCAATTTATTCCAATTAACATATCAAAAGGAGTCCTGAGTCCTGACGCCCCTTTTCAAAGTGGAATTGCAACTTCAAATTGAATTCAATGAAATCGAATAAATATGTAGGAAGATTGTCCTTAGAACGCAAACACCGAGAGGGGAGAAAATATTCCCAGCGACCGAAATTGTATTTCCTTTTTGTTCAACTGTATCTATATCTATAAACATTTAAATGTTTTTAATGCTATTTTGGTCGCTTTAAAAATGATTTATTTTATCGAAAACAAATGACTGACTTATTCTGTTTGCAAAGCAATTACAGAGAGATCCTCTGGAAGAAGGTCTTGATAATTTTGAATGAATTTAAATATTTTACGATGAGTTGACATTTTGTTAGGGTGAGGCTGGGAATTCGTGGGAAAGCCACAAGGCAGAAGATGATAACACAATGGAAGGAAGATATTAAAAATTCAAATAACGCCAGAGCGGATTTAAATGGTTACTATGATTAGAAAACGCTTAAAGTGATAAATGCGTGGTAGACGATTTTGTGGGTGCTCTTATAGTCAATGTCTACTTGCAAGGTTGGAGAAGGTCAAATATATGTTAATGTATGCCAATGTTTTTCAAAGTGTAAAGATTAAATTGATGCTTTGGCTTAGTTGTCAAAATATACCTGCGGGTTTCTTTACACCCTTGCGGTTAGAATTCACCATCTAAATGGAAAGTGGGGAACGTTTCAATCGCAAAAACTTGCATCATTTTGCGATGAATCATTGCCATGTCGTCCTCATTTTCATCCGTTTCCAGGCATGAGATTAGTATTCCACTGTTAAAACGTCCACACCCAACAGGGAAATGTATTTAGAATTTTTGCTGCTAGCTGGTAATCCTATTACCGACGGACTTGGAGTAAGAGAAATTTAGTTTAAATAGTTTTTCGAGACTGGTACTGGGTGGCGGCGAACACTATTTAATTACAGGCAGCAGGATTTGGATGATTTCGCTGCTGCTTTGTGGAACTGCTCCATAAACTCCGAAAACCTGAATAGTGGGAATTATTTGGTAGTACATTATGAATTTATGCGGGACATGGAATTTTCTGGTGTTTTCTGTTAATACAGTAAGCGGGACGATTTGAATATGGAGTGCATAGTGTGCATAGTGCATTACAAATTGGGTTGATTTGTGATTGTTTTTAATGGGAATTTTGCTTCTGGTACGATATTCCTAGCGACTCATTTTCGCAGAAAAGATGCGTAACGAAAAGAGAACCACAATTTTCAACGCACCCCACGCAGCTAACCCAAAATTTGATTGAGTTCAGTGTGTTTCAAAATTCGTTACGAAGCAAAACTTCTCGTATTACAGTATTTTAAATAAGCACTTTGGGAAATAGGAACGTCTCGAAATGAGAAACGCAGCTGAGTGCCGCACATTCCACTCCCCACTCAGTATCCCAACAATGGAGGGAGTTTAGCGTGTTTCAATATTCGTTACTGGTTACAGTCCATTAGGGTCATAAGAAACACTTATATAAGAACAAAACGCATTTGGAAACACAGCGTCTTTTTCATATAATGTTCATATATGTTCATATAAAAAAGAACTACGTTTCTTTTATCAGTTGTTTTTATATAAAAATCCTTGTTTCTTATTTCGCATATGAGAACAACTCGGATATAGGAAACAATTTCTTTGGATTTAAGAGGTTTCTTACATCCGTGGTGGATTTTTCGTCCGCCACTGCAATTTTCCAACCAAAATTTCCAGCACTTCATGGTGCCACAGCTACCACTTACAAAGTCACTGCGGGATCTTTCCTTTGGACATGGCAATACCCAACTGAGCTCTGCATTTGTGTCGGGCACATTCAAACCTTTTGGACCAAGCTTTGCTACTCCGGTAGTCATACGTAAAAAAACAACTTCTAAAATTCAAAAACAAAATGCCATTAAATCAAAGTAACAGGATACCTTAAACGCACTATACGACCTTTCAAAAATCCTTTCAAAATCCCTGCGCAACACAAACATTAATTTTCTTTTCCTACTGTCAGCTGGAAAGAAAAAAGTTCCACACCAATTCGTCACACCCACTGCAAAAGTGAGTTTTATTAATCTCTTTTCTCAACTTAGATTAATGACCTCAAAGTTTGTTTGAACTTTTGGCGAACTGTACAAAAAGCGATACTTATCTCGTATCTGTTGAAAAACATCACAAGCCAAAAACGAAACCTTTCAAATCCTCACAAATCCGCTCGTATAGAGCAATCCATTTTCTTGCCGCACACTGGCCTGGATGGCAATTACCTCTGCTGCTTATTTCTTGGCAAAGACACAGAGTAAGTCATTAAACCGAAAACCATCCCTTTGCGACTAAATCGCACGCGTGGGCGTGAGTGTGAGTGTGAGATGTGACTGTGACATATGCCCACATAAATTCATTTTGACTTTTCGTAAAACAAGCCAACGAGACACGCATCGCTGTGTGCTTGTTTGTTATCCGCCAAATGCAACTTGTCATTTGAAGTCTATATACCATGTACATACTTTTCTACTGAGTGTAACCCAAATTCCAAGTGTTAATGCATTCGCGGATGTATTTTGAAATTGAAGCAGTAGAATTTCAGAAAAACCAACAGGCGTGCGTTATGTCATAGCCCGTACCATCCGCTCCAGCTGTGTTGTCACGATATTCTTCTCCGCCTCCAAGGGGTCATCGATTATACACTACCCGACTATAGTACAGAGAACAATCAACACCAAACAAGGGCCACAATCGAAATGATCCGAAAGTAGGATGCGGCCAGCGTTCTACTACCCCTATCTGTTTCCCCATGGAATTAAGGTCAATTTTATTCATGGAAAGTCAGTGCGCTTATCCAATAATAATAAAAATATAATTCCATGAGCGGTGGGTGGAGTGACCTAAGAGCTCGAGGAAGCCACCTAATTTCTGCGAACTATTTTTACCTTTTGCTCAATCTATTTTCGTATCCGCCGTCAATTGGTTTTTATTGGTGCGTAGCCATTCACTGACGTTTCTGTCATTATGCCTATTGATTATGGATGAATTGTTTTTTGTGTTGCTGCCGCTGCCTAGAGCCATTAGGGGTGATGTCGAAGTGAGGATAGGGGTGTGTATCGGTGTTTGTTCGGAGAAAACAAAAAACAAAAACAAACTGTGCGTGGGCGGACGGTCGTGAAAATACAGACTGCCTACGAATCGGTTGTTAAGTATTCTTATTTATGAGTGAGTGAAATTATCATCGAAAAAAGTTAGTCAAAGTAGAACAAGGCGATCGATGAAGTTCTTGAGAATTGTTTGTAATTATCGAATACAAAAAATGAGTATGAGAGATAAATTAATTGGATGTTGTTTGGAAAACAATAATTAGGCTGGGTTTCCGTTCTTGGAATTTTATTTATGTATTGGGTGCGTTTGCGATAATCTGTTCGAATGAAGTTGGGAAGTAGATCGTTCGCAGGGTGGTCTTAATGGTTCAAGGGTGATTTTCGCTAACTAGGTATGAAATGAGTTACCAGGTTATGTTTGTTTGTATTGACCGATTTATAGGATTTTAGTTATCCACAACAGTTGGAATATTGCCAAATGGTCTGCATGCTCTCTCAGCGGTAGTTTACATAAAATTTTGGCAAATTTTGGGGATTTTAGATATAAAATGATTTAAAATAGATTATTTCCAATTGTCCTTCATGACATGCGAACTGAGGATAGTAAAATGCCAACCAAAATCGACCAGTAACATAAATAACTCCCCTGCACTTATGGTGAAAAGAGTGAGTATTTTGGGTGACTTGCTATACCTTTAAAAATTAGACAATATTTGGCCAACTACAAACAAAGAATAAGTGATTTCAATAAACAAAGCAAAGTTTTGTTTTTATCAGGTATTTTCTTTTAATCATCTAAAAAAGATTATTGAAATACGCAGCCTACCTTGAATTTCTACTATAGTTACGGTGACCACACGTCCCGAGACAATCCCGTATTTCAATGGCCTGTCCCGGGTTTTTCACCTACAAATGGAACTTTTTGTTATTTTTTACCATTTCACTGTTTTGTTCCGGGTTTCGCTATTAAAAATATCGTCGGCGTAACTATAGTACTATAGCATAAACTAAGTATTAAATAGACCGTCAGCTCTTACAACTTAAGAGAATTTGCCTACAAGCTGTTTTCCGTGTTGCTATGTGGCAAAGTATGTGTGCCATGTTAAAGTAGATTAGCCGCACGCATACACTCGCACATAGGAACCTTACAGATGCCTGACAGTTCATTCTGTGGTAACATTGGAATAAATTCAAACAATTCAAATAATTGCCCGTTATCGCGACGTGTTAAGAAAACGGTGGGTATGGTGTGGTGAATTTAGTACCAAATTATATTAAAACGCATAGGTATACATATTAGGATCTCTTTCATTTTACCTAGATAATCTTTATAGTACGGGATGTTTACATTTTTGTGGTAAACAATGGAAATCGACAAACTATATGAATCATTGACAAAAATAAAAAAAAAAAGCTTATTAATATAAAAAAATATCTGGGGTCAGATTCTGTAAAGCGAAAAGATCAAACGTTTTCGTGCGCACGAATGATTTGCCATATGTTACACAAGCAAATTTCTTCGTGCACACGAAAACGTTTGAACGTTTCGCCTTACAGAATGCCGACCCTACTAATGACAGTGAATCCTATGAATTAAAAGAAATTTGTAAGCAGCAGAACATAAATGTGTGCGACATATCAGGGTACAATTTAGTAAACATTTTTATTTAAAATTTTGCTTATACATATACATTTTGAGTTTCTTTCATTTTAAAGAAAATGAATTTTCGTTGATTGTGTCTACTAGACTTTCTCTTTTTATTATAAATGAACGTTATTCATATTCTCGGCTGACGCAATTGATTTCAAAATGTAATTTCATTAATTATGTCAATTGTTCCAAATTTTCTAATAAATTCAATTTTTTTTTTTTAATAAACGGAATCTTCATGAAAGGATTATAACTTAAAACTCATACATATTATTTCAAATCTTAATATTCGTAATCAATTCTTTGACGATTTTCTGTGGACATTCACGGTGAAATAATTTTTCGCCAAAAACAGCAAATGACAGACACAATATTTATAGGAACAGAAATATCTTATTTTATTTCACACATTATTCCTTGGTTTATTTATGTTGATTACATTCGCTATTATACATTTTGTAGAATATCTACATGTGTTCGTGGTGAAATAAAACAACAAATTTAAACTTTCAAAACGCATCCATCGGCTGATAAAAACTCACCAAATACACTAACTCTCAGTCAGTGTTCAGCACTCTCTCTTTATTTTTCACACGAACCGTGTTCCTTTTTCCCTTTTCACTAAACTCAAATTCCCTCGATGTATTTTATGAAAAAAAACATACTTTTAAAAGTAAAATTTGTATTGTTCGGAGAGTAAATCATTTTAAATTAATCTTCAGTATAAAAATCGCAAGTTGCTAACATTATAATGATTATTTTTTGGTAATAGAAATTGTTGCTTAAGCAAATCTCCCTCTTATGTACATTTAGTGCGTGTTAATATTCATGGTGAAATGTAGTTTAAGTGTTTTTCTGCCAGATTATTGTAGTTCAACAGTTTTGACATTTTTTTTCCTTTTACGCATGGAAAGTTTTTCAAAAATTAATAAGGTAGATATACCACGACGTAGGAACAGTGCTGAGTGTCAGTATTTTATTACACCACCCGCCATTTAGAATTTCTTTTTTTGCTTCTTCACACGTATTCACAGATAAAAAATTTAAGAGACAACTTTCTTTTCAAAATTTGCGGGGGGAATCGGGTAGATGCGCGGGAGCTGACGGTCTATTCAATACTTCGTTTATGGTACTAGTTGTTTGGTGTATGGCTTAGGAAAATGTCCAAAAAAGTGTAATATCGGTGTGTGCATGAGATGAGAAAGATTATTCGCTCTTTAAATGTCCAAATTTCTCAGCAAGCAAAAGGTTAGGTACTTAAAAAAAAAACCAACCTAATACAACAACTAAACTATTCTCGACACTTCTCAAGTTTGTACAGCTGAACAGTTCAACAGCTGCATTCCGAACGATAGGAAAAGTGAATAGATCATTTTGACACATTTCCGGTAGAATGCGTTAATGACACTGCTAGTGAACAGCGGCATTCATTTTCAACTGGCGGGTACTAGAAGAACTTTGAATCCACCCAACAGTCGAGACATACACCAAAACGAACAGTTTATAGCAATTTAACACAAATGTTGCGTACGTGTGGGCTGATTCGCATCAAATAGCTATGAATTTTTTCTACTTTTACTTGCTTTGCTGAGATAGAAAGATATAAAACAGACGAAATGTGATTTAAGCTCCTCATATTAAGAACCATTCGTTCGCAATAGAAAAACATGTGTCATCTTTACTTTTCAGTAGTCCAGTACACTAAAGCCCAAACCAAATAGCTCTTAATAATTTTTGAAACTAAATTGCTTCTTCGGGTATTAGGCTAATGCTTTCTTCTGGACAAAAAATTAATTCTTGTGTATAATTTTGCTTTTAAAAACAACCAAAGGTTTTTTTTTTATTTCCGGTCCGTCCGTCGGTCCGGTTCATCATATTTTATGGGCTGTTGTGCCGATTACGGCGGCATTTCAAAACCGACTTTTATGAAACATGCAACATATGGAAGATAAATTTCCTTGAGTGAATTTCCGCATGTATAGTTTTTTGTCGCAACTTTCCATTGAATGGAAAAAAATATATGCCGCTCAGTTATTTACAAAACGCAATCCGCTCGAATGTGTTATTTTAACCTTGGACCAGTCGATGTATCCCCTGGTATACCCGCTCCACTAGATTGAGAAACAACTTCTGCCCCATTCCACGAAAACCAGATTAAAGAAGGCATTCCCTTTGTCAGGGAGAAACAGCCACCTCCTCGATCCTCGGGCGAGAACATTTTCATTTTGTTGTGCTAATTCAAGCGGAAGAAATTCTATCATGTGATATGTACGATTGTATCCTCGCATTATAATTAATAAAGCAGCAGGGGTTGAAGCCTGCCACTGCTACCCCACATAACCTTGGCCTCCGGATCTGACATGATGTATGTACGATGTGTCTGTGTGTGTGATGTTCTCCCATAACAAACTGTCGACGACGACGCATTTCTGCATGTCATTAATAACAAAGAAACATTCACACTCTCCCTCTATGTGGCACAATAAAAATTCGCCTTTCATTCTGCCCTTAGACAGTCATTTGTTGTATTCAATTTGGCCCGGTGCTTTTTGGCAGGGATGCAGTTGACAGTTGCTAACAAGATTATTAATGCGAACTGTCAATTCAAAAGTTCTGGCTAAACCCTTTTGCCTCTTGTTTTAATTGAAAAAAGATCCCATCACAATTTGATTGCCCTTGTAAATTGTACATCATAGAGAAAACAAAACGAAAAATGCCTAATGATAAACAAAAAATAAAAACACATCCAATTCGAATAATAATTTTCAAAATCTAAAAATACGCGCTCAAAAAACATTTTTGCTTCGAAATTTACCCGAGCAATTACTGAAATCATTCGAAAAGTTGTTTCGTTTTTTTAGCTGACGAGGGTTATTCAACTTTTTCGAGTACAAAGCCACTTGCAGAGCTGCAGTGCCCGGGCCAATTTTCGCACATTAAATGTCTCAAAATTACCGCAAAAACTAAAAAGTATTGGGCGAGAGGGGTATTTTTTTTTTTTTTTAAATCATCGCACGCAAATAATATTAATAAAATTAGAGAATTGCTGGCTGGCGTCACTCAACATCTTCCCACATCTGACACACTGAAGTGTGTCTGTCTGTCTGGCTGACTATGCCCGCCTGTTGGCAGATTATTATTCACGCAGAGGTAATTTGTATTTTTTTATTCAAAAAATATTCAAATTACGCGTACGAATTAAGAATTCTGGAAAATTTTTCATTTTCTTGGGTGATTTTTTTTTTTTTTGTTTCATCTCGACATAGATTTGAAAAAAATTGTGGTTTTTACTGTCGGCAATAAATTCGCCGACCGGCACTGGGAGAGCGAAAGTGTGTTTATGTTTTTGCTTATAAATAGTAAAAACTTTATTTGTTTGGGTTAAAAATATAAAAACGTTCGAGCAATATTGTCTTTTCGAAATGAGTAATGTAGGCGTCTTGGCAAATGGTGGCTTACTTTTGAAACAAATAAAGTGGCATCCGGTTATGGTTTTCATATCATGTAAAATAAACAAACATATGGCACAGTGTCGTTATTTTTGTTTTAAAATTGAATAGTTTAGCGTGGGGTTTTGTAAGATTTCAATAGACCTAGAGAGCGAGCTGTTTTCGATGGCCTAATCCTACTTCAACTTCAAATGGGTCGCTCCATGAGAGAATAGATCTGGTATCGATTGAGGGTTGAATGGAATCCACATTTTGAAGGTTTTCCAGTAGAACTGTGAAGCACTTTCAAAAGTTGTTTAGGTTCAGAGGAATTTAACAAAATTACGGGTTTACCACCGCCCATTTTGAGACCATTAATCCACCTTAAAAAAGAAAAACTTTCACTTTAAAAAACATAAAATGGAAGTAACAATTTAAACTGGATTTAAGGAAGTCAACGATTTTGTGGAACCTTCTGCCCGAGGAGTGCGGTATTAAAATTCCGGCCGGCCGAAATATGTAAAGCTTAGTGAACTGGGACAAAAATGATTTGTCGCATGAGTTCTTCTCTCAATCATTATAAATGTATTTTGACTAATTGAGTGATAATTTTTGATCCCAAATTCCAAAAAATTGATGTAGCCCTTTATTTTGTCATAATGAAAAGTTGATGTTTACTGTAAACAATGAAGAAAATTGGCGTCAATACTGACATTTCATGTGCCAACTGTCACAATTGCTCACTTTACAAGTACAGGGTGTCCGCCGGGAACCGCCATTTTGGTAAGCCGCCATTTTGGTAAACATTAGTCTTGACAGTTCATATTTGGCAGTCGTGAAGTAGACACGTGGCAAATTTATTATGGAAAAATATTCAATAAACCAACGTGTTTTAATCGTTAAAACATTTTATCAAAATCAATCATCGATTACTGTGACGATGAGAAAGTTACGTGAAATTTTTGGGAGAACACATTTACATTTGAGTGGATATGTGAATAAACAGAATAGTCGGTTCTGGGCAATGGAAAACCCTCAAATTATTCATCAGTCACCTTTGCATCCATTAAAAGTTACAGTCTGGTGTGCAACTTGGGAAGGAGGAATCATTGGACTTCTTTGAAAATGATATTGTATTCCATACATAATTGCCGACATTAAATAAAACATTTATCAATATAAGATCCATTCTCTTTCATTTAATCAAAAATTATAAACAAACAAAGTAGTATACCTTCTCGGCGGACACCCTGTAGAAACTTAATAGGATTGCTTGAGAGTAATCCAGCTTAAGCCAATGAGTGAATTAATTCAAAATCGTTGTCATAATCTAAACAGCATTAAAGAACCTTTTCAAGCGTTCGATTGACCGAAACTGAGTTGGTTTTTGTCCTTTGTTGACATTAGCTTAAGCCAGCATAATTTTTTTTATGGACTACAACTAGAAACTGACAGTAGAAATTTGGAAAGTTCTGCAGCATAAAAACAAAAGACTCCATTTGAATGAAGTACCAAAATGTATATGCACATTTGCCCGATTAAATTTGAATAGTCCTGTACAGCCTTAAGACTAAACGTCACGTCGAATGACTCTTTTAGCACGCAGAACGTTTCAATCTTACCGCACTCGGCACCATTCAAAGTGATACAAAATGCTTTGAAAAGGAACACATTTAGATCGGGAAGAAAAGACTCCCTGATAAGATGCTGCTATTTCCCTGTTGGCAATTCGTTTTCCCCAAAAAAAGAAATCCTCTCGTATCAGACTTATTCATACTGATAATTTCAAGGATGATTCTCTAACAGTGGCACATAAAACCCAACTGCAGTAAAAGGAACACTCAAAAGATTGTACACAAGAGGCGCTTGCCAAAGCAGATAAATCTCATAATTTCACACAAAAAGTGTTTTTTCCCCAAAGCAAGAGCGCCCCAAAAAAAGAATCCTCCTTATACGAAAGAAAGATCGACTCAAACGATACACAACGATTGTAAGATACCCGGCCAATTTAGCAGGAAATTTCAAGAGGGCAAAAAAAAAACAAAGTTCACCCTCCTTTCTAACCGCACATTGAAATGTATTTCAGTATACCAAGACCTGTTCATGCATACGAAGCATCCTTCAGTAGCAGAGTTTAGCTATCAATTGGCCCTGGACTGTCGTTGGCCTTGCGCTAACTGGGCCGCAAATTCTGCATATCTACGCAACTCATAATCATAATAAACAGATTATAATTATTATGGCGCATGATTTGCACTTCAAGAGGGTGAATGGGGGGATGGATATAAATACAAACTCAATGAAGCAAGAAAAACAACAACGGATATTGGAAGGATGCTCCCCCATGTCCTGAGGTATTTGTTTCATATCTTCCTGCCAGAGAATCAAAATGAAAACAAACTCGATGACATTTATGAAGTCGGTTCCATCGACGACATGTTGTTTTTGTTTCGCGTCCTTGTTCTATACCGATGTGGCGGGCGTGTGACATGATACAGCGTAAAAATATTCACCGAAAACGTTTTACTTACACTTTACGTTTGGTGAATGTATGGTCGTTCGTAACCCCACCAGTTGATGATAAGGGGGGTGTGTTGTGCTGGCTTGTTCCTTCCATATCAGGAGTATCTGCTTTCCTTACATTTATGGATATTTTGTATATATTTTTTGTATATACAGTAACCATATCCTTGGGAAATTATTATGCAATAATGGCAAAAGGAGCACCAAGGGGAAACAAATTGAATTTTTACCCAAGATAATGTCAGAAGGATATCCTTGCGCCATGACTCTGAGTCGGTGTCTTATGGTTGTCGTTTTTTTTTTTTTTTTTTTTTCTTTTTTTTACATTGACAGAGACACGGGGTAGGATTGTAGGACGCGCAGAATAATTCAATTTTGACTTTCAGTCCTTGTAAACGGATGTCGGAAGGAAGATGGCATGATGGTGGTGATGGTGATGATGATAGCCGGGACTGGTTTCCAGACCATGTACGCAATAAAACAGTATCGCCTGATAAAATATTTATTTCAGTTCAGGTGTATCCCTGCGTAAGACTTGTTTGTAATATTCTCCAAGAGAATGTGTTGGAAATGTGGAATACGTGTCACAATGAAGACACTGGAAATATTTATAGGTCTAGCAGTTAGCTCGTGATTTTTATTGCATGGATCAAACTGCGAGAAAATGAGACACATTGGACATGAATGTGTCCAAAAGAGGAAAAGAGTCAGTGACAGTGACAGATGGAGGAGTTTTTTGGTCTATTCATCTGAAACTTCTGGGGACTTTTTGTAAAATAAAAATAGGCCGGTCCAAATGGATATATTTTGGACAGTAGCTATGCCGGACTGCGTGGTATTATCAGTCAACTCGAGTGTGCTCTTTGGCAAATCATCGATGTAGGGGATCATTTTGTGGGTCAAACTGGATTTTTCTCAGGTATCCCACCTAACTTGCCATAATGCTGCAGAGTGGAACTTTGTTCGTTGTTACTTTGAACGCCAAAATCGGAGCAGCATATACAAAAATTGAGCTGAACAAGATCCTTGAGGGCCGCCGATAAACGCCACTTTTGGCCACTTAATTTTAGAGTTTAGAGTCCATATGGGATTTAAAGGTGAAAGGGGAATAAAAAGGGCCCCAGCCAAAAAAAGGACCGAACACTAATATATTAAATTAGCAAAAAAACAAAAACAGAGCAGCAAAAACATTTATTTATAACGAAAGAAACAAATGGAAACAATAAAAAATAGAATCTTACTTAAACTGAAAAAGTGTCCGTTTTGATAATTTTGAAAAAAGTGTGTGCAACACGTATTGAGGCTAAAAAAGGGGCCAAACGGCAGCCCTGCTTTCGTCGAATATGATCTGCACTCTCTCTCTTTCTTGATTTATCTCTCGGTGATTTTTCCTGTAAATGGGTAATCGGAGCAGTGACCGACGACGTGAAAATGGCCCTCAATGCAAATTTATGTCTTTTGGCAGCGACGCCAATGTTTTCATGACTTTATAGTGACCATAACAAACTCTTTTCTAAATGGTTTCTTTTTGGTCATTGGGAGATTTAATTATATTCGTTGAGGCTGAGCTAGATGCAGCTTTAAGATTTAAGATTTCAAAAATCGCTTCGACGATAACCTTCTTAAAAGTTGTGGGATTGCTCTTTGGAAGCATTTCAATCAAGACCCTCTTTTCAAGTTGGTTTATTTTATACGGACGTTTTCACTACCCAAAAGATAACATCGGATTTTTTGTCATGCTATTCTGCATGGTAGTCCATGGACGATTCTACACCTCTGCTGTTGTCTGTATGGTCCGATGATATCGCAGTGCTCACTGCGCAACAAACGCTTGATTTTTGTACTGTTCAATGACACATGTTCCGTAACTGAAGTGGAATTTCGTTCCCCTCTACAATGAGGCATTATGTGAGGTTGCTTGCAAATTGTATACACTTTATCTGTACACCTATCAAGTCCTAGAAAAATGCTGACTTAACAAGCTGTTTTTGACATGTGAATCACGTTTCCTCGACATCAACTTTAATGCGACATCCACCATATTAATGGTGCAATTTGATAAAACAGTTTATATCAACCTACGCCGTTTAAAGCTTGACAAGGACGATTTTTGAATGACGGCGATCGATGCCATTAATGGTGCTACAATCCCAAAAGCAAAGGCTGTATATTTCAATTTCGATTCAGCATCGGACACATGTCAAAAAAAGGGACGCATACACCCCCATGGTACATCCATCATCCAACATTGACGTTTATTCCTCTAATCTGTATTACCTACTCCAAATAAAAACTAATTCAACTTCATCTGGCCATACAAAATATCAGGAGACTTGCTCACTTTGTCATCGTTTGGGCTAACAAAATAAATTTATTAACTCTGACGACTATGTCTTTCGTTTATCCCAACATGAATCCAAAAATTCCTCCCCAGTGTCCCGGAATAACATCAATTCCCTCCAGTATTAAGTGAAATTGTATACGGTGTATATGCATAAGGCATTCGAAGAGCACAGTCCTTGAGCAAGACAACAAACTGAAACTGGAGTCGACAATGGAAACTCAAGTAAAAGCTTCAGGATATGAAGAATTCTTTTATTCCTCCTTCGAGGATATTCCATTTGAAAGCGGAGGTTGGTTGCATTTTCTTACTGCTTCGTCCGGAAAGGATAAATTGTGAATGATGCAAGAGACGACAACGCGACGGCGAAGAAATGAAGGACATGCTTTATAGAGTTATTTTATTTACGCGACATTCTTTGCGCAAAACTAGGGAGGGGGAAGGAAGCAGTTCTCAATCGAAACAACGCGTTCCATTATGGTTGAGGGTGCGCTTTGTTGTGTTTCTCCTTTCAGTCTACTTTGCGGCTGTCACTTATTGACATATAAGCGAGCATGTCTCCTTTTTTGTTGAGGTTGCCATTTAAAATGGAGATAAGATGCCTGACGGAATATTCTCTGTCCATCAATTTATACAAAGAAACAGGATAAACAAAATTACAATCAATATTTGCCAAACTTATGGAAATCCTTAAAATAGCTAACAATTTTACCCCTTACCCTTTTTTGAGCGATGAATCTGATCAATTTGTGCGCGTGTAAAAATTAAAAAAAAAAACCCACCTCAACGCTTAGTTTGACCCTTTTTTTATTGTAGATATTCATCTGACCAGCTTGAATTTTATGCCCAAATTGGGGCAAGTCTACTCGATCCTTTGTTTCAGAGAATTTCTCACTGCTCGACGAGGTCTCACTTTGGGAGGCGAAACGAAATTGCCCACCCTCACTGTCTAGGAGCTCGTTATTGGAAAATTTGCATAAACGAGAAGAAGGAGTTGACGAAGCAGTAGAAAGGTGCCAACTAAGAGGGTTTCTCTCCGGAGCATACTTTAGAAATGTTCTACACAAAAGGTTCTCGGGGCGAAAATTGCAAATTGAATTTTTATACAACTACGGGCGGGCGGTGGTGGGGTATGAATGTTAATTCACTGTATCGCATCAATACGGAGGAGATTCATGGACGGAATTGATTTGCTCGGTTACGATACGATAGGGTGGTGGATTTTTTGTTTCTCGTGTCGGGTGGTTTCGATTTCGACTGCGAGGCGGTTTTACATGATGTCGGTGAGAACTGTTCGGGCGGTGGAGACATAATGTTTGAAGATGTCGTAGAACCGGCAAGTTATTGAGATAAGTGCTTACACAAGAAATTACATTTTGACAACGAAACCAATTAGAGGAGTATGAAAGTGAGACGCTGAACAGCAGCAGAGGGAGTACAGTTAATTAAAATGTTTTAATTGGTTGGGGTTCATGGTGGGGGTTTTTCTTAGAATAAATTTGACGTTGTCAAACAGTTCTTCATGCAGAACTTCTTGCCGAGCGCAGCAGAGGTTAGATTCGATTTTGAATATTTAGCGACATTCTCTTGAAAACTCATGCTAAGCGACGGTTTTTGTTTGGAGAATCGTGGTCACTTGCAAGTGGAAAATAGTCAACGTGACCGGTAAGGTCTCGTACCTTTGAATTGGAATCTTAATTTAATGCATAAGCAGCGGTAATAAAGGCAGCCGTATTTTTATTAGAAATATGTCTGAATTTGAATTAAATGATCCGAAATAAGATGCACTTTCCATTCCTTTCTGTATCCTTGGGAGAAGCGCAGCATTGTTCGCTAATACTTTTTATTACCTGTACAATAAATAAGTGCAATAAAGTCAGAAACATTTTCCAGGAATTTTGTCAATTTGATCACATTCCAAACAAATAGTTGCATGAACCCAAAAAATGTAACCTTAATTTTACCATTTATTGCACATCATTTCTAAGAAATGGAGTTGTGAGCCCTTTCCGACCACGCGTACCTCTAGACAACAGGTCGGCCGCTAAATTCGTATTCCCAGGTACCAAAGTTTAACCTATAAATTCCCCATTGTCTGTGACAGTTCCTCAGTCGCATTTTAATCGAAGTCCTAACAAGGCTGTCACAGTTTTATATTTCTAAAGCTCTTGAATTAAAAAAATTAGTTATTATGGACACGAACTGCCGCTTTCCTCAGTGTAGCTGGGCGGGCGACACCAACGATCTTCTTGGTCACTGCGAAACGAATCACAAGTCACACGTCAAGCATATCAGTACCAACAACGGATTCACCTTCACCTTTGAAGATATCATAAAGAAAACCTTCCTGCTCTGCAGCAAAGGCGGTCTTTACTGGTTCCTACAAAGCACAAGTAAAGGCGAAGACCGCCTTCGAGGAGGAATATTCGTTATCGGCAAGTCAGACGTATGTGTTTTCACAGCTCGAATCGGTGAAATAGGTGACGAGACGATGGAACACTTGGGGCCTTATAAAACCCAACGGAACCCCAACAAATTCGAATTAGACTGGGGACTGAGGAGCATCTATGAAGAAACTCCCACAGAACCCATTGAGGTGTTCCTTGATGTTGACGGCAACTCCGAGGACTTCAGCGATACACACCACGACGCCAGCTGGCAGTATGCCGCAGAAGAAGCACTTGACATCCTGGATCCTGTAGAGACGTACTGTAACAAGTATAGCTTTGACAAATTCGACATCATCGCCTGCATGGATGCGGACTGGAGTCAATCCGATTGTCCCATATGCACCGCCGATATACCAGAAAATGTTGCCTCCCACCAGACTGATGACGATTCCTGTGTTGTAGACCTTGTGGATGAGAAGATGTTTTGTCCAAAAGACCCATTGTGGAAGTACGTCCTTAACGACAACGTTTCCTGTGATATACCCCAAATGGCGGAGAAGTTGGCTAGTGCAGAAGACACATTGTGGAAGTACGTGGATGACGACGATGAATCCTGCGATCTACCCTTTATGAAGCAGAAGTTCTCTGGCGCAGAGGACACATTGTGGAAGTACGTCCATGACGATCATGGGCACGAAGATACCTGTGCTATACCCCTTATGAAAGAGAAGTTGGGTTCTTCAAAAGACGATGATGATTCCTGCGATATACCCGCAATGCATGAGACCTTGTCTTGTGGGGAAGACAGACTGTGGAGGGCCGTCCTTGATGATGACGATTCCTGTGATATACTCCTTACGGAGGAGGAGATCGCTTGTTCAGAAGGCGATGGTGACTCCTTTGATATACCCCTCATGGATGAGAAGTTGTTTTGTGCAGAAGACCGATTGTGGAAGTATGTCCATGACGATAATGTTTCTTGTGAGATACCCCTTTTGGACGTTGTGACAGACAAGTTACGCAAATTGTTTTAAATATTTGCGGAAGAGACTGTAATTTTTCATGATAAATTTATATTCTAAAATTGTGTACATAAAAAGTTAAAACCAATCATTTCTTTATTTAAATAGTCCACTTTGTAGTTCTTTCGACTGTTGATCGTAGAATCAATCAATCAGCTTTTTGCTTCACCAAGAAGCTGGTCAAAAACTTGACATTATAAAAATTCACATCAAACGAAACAAATGGTTCAGCAATCAAGTGGTGACCGCACATTGAAAGCACTGTTTATCGTTTTTTTTTTTTGTTGGGACGTTCCGAAAGGGAAGTACGATGCAATTTTCAAAACGACAAGTTTTTGTTATAATAAATGGAAACTAACAGCAACACATTCCCCATGCTAAGGGAATAAACCTTCGATTCTTGATTTAATGAGAAAAATTTCATTCGTCAAGTTTAACTAAAACGTTTGCTCACTTACCTACAAATTGTTGTAACTTAATCATTTTTCTCTATTTTGTTGTTTCCCCTTAGAGAGTTCATTGTGAATTTTTTTTATATTTTATGCGGGAAACTGTTTTATTTTTAGTGTCCATCTTAAATTTTACGATCTAACGAAATAACTCTAGCGAGAACTACCTGACTGACTTTAAATCAATTTTGTTAAATACCTCTTAAGTCTCCAAGAGACGACGCGCTTTTGAACATAATTTATTTTCTTTGACTTCCTTGCCATCACAATAAACTTTTTATAGCTTAGTTAAGGACACACAATATTTAAATCAGATTTTTGTTTCAACAATAAACTGTGCTACAGACTAAAATTTGACACAATAAAATTTAATTAATAATCTAACTTAAAAAAAAAATTATTTAGTTTTGTCGACTTTTTAAGATTTTAGAGAAAATTGAATGAATTGAAACCAGTAATCAGATGTTTTAAGGCTTACGATTTGACTTCTTAAAACCGGCTTGGACAATATGTACAGCCAGATTGTTTATTGTTTTGCTGAAGAACTGTTTGGAGAATACTAGCAATCTTCTTTTAACGAAAAAAAAGATTCAATTACAGATTTTTTGAGCAGCACCACTAACTAAAGTGATGTATGAAAGAAAAAAGAATTTATTAAGTAGCACTTCTGTAGGAACTATAGCTTTATGACTACGTACTTAGTTCATTATCACAGTCCTTTCAGTGATTGTTTGGATTGTTTTGAACTCTGGTACATATTTATAATTTCTCCATCTATTCGTAATTCACTAGCTGTCAGCTGTCAGAATCCATTTTCCAGTGTCTGTTAGCAGCACACATGACACAATACAAAAGTTCTTTTCGCCAATGAAAATGGCATATTTATGATATCGACTATTAAAGCTTCTACCCAATGTGATACCATTTTTAGAACAGGATCAGAAAAATTGTCCGTGGGAAACTCTGAAGAACAGTTTTTTCGTCGTACTGTTTGATTGCTAAGAATTTGAAGCAACGACACCACGAGCTAGTGAAAGCCTACTTAGTGTCTGAATTTGTTGGCACCTTTAGATGGAGTAACCAGTCTAGGCTGCCTCGAATAGATGCAGAAGCTGGACCGATATTTTTAGCGTTTCCCATGTTTATCAATAAAAGCCCTGGCACATTTGAACACAAATTTTGACTCCTACAATAAAATGCGAAAAGTTGGCGCAGCCAGAACTTTAGAAGTTTTGAGCATCAACATAGCATTCGTTTGCAAAATCCGTTCCATGAATAAATTCGATTCATTGTAAAAACCAATAAAACACACAAAGATTTTATGTTAAAAAATAAATTCCCCTTTATTGTGAATAAAATATTCAGATATACAATTCCCGTAAAAGGATTTCAAATGTTATCCGCACTAAGAGAAACCCCCATCCCCGACAACCCTCAGGCGTCTTCTGGAAAACGCACACACCGCAAAAGCTCTTCAATCTCCTTGCTGTCACAATCGTACGGAAAGTCAGCTCGGCACATTGGACATTTCAACTTGTTCTGCTCTATCAATTTGGTGAGACATTCGCTGCACAAGAAATGTCTGTTCTCACAGAATCTGGCATTCTTCTTGATAAACTCGTAGCACACAAAACAAGTGAACTTCTCCACACAAATATTATTGCACTCAACCTCTTCGGGATCTGACCAGTCGACGTCATGATAGGTGCCAGTGTACTCTTCCTGGTAGTCGTACTCTCCAAAGTATATCTCCATACTCTTTGTGATGAGTTCCTCGTTCAGATACTCCAAATGCATATACGACCATTCGATATCGTATTTTTCCAAATTATTATCATGTTGTGTTTTGTATGGTCCTTGCAGTGTGACATTGCCGTCGACGTTGATTGTCCCGACCTTAGTTGTATAGTCACAGATCTCCGACTCGCCTATAGCGAAAATACCTCTGCGTATACACTTTTCGTCATCCTTCGGATCGAGGAGGAACCAGTATAACCCTTCGTTGGCATTCAAGAGATAGGTTTCCTTTAGGATTTCATCAAAACTGAATGTGAATCCGTTGTCCTTGCTGATTTCCTTTATGAACATTGCGTGATACGTTCCACAGTGATCGTACAAACTATCGATGTCACCAGTCCATTGGCACGATGGGAAGCGGCACTTGACAGTTTCCATTATTAAACTTGATCGGTTGGGGATTCGAATTGAACTAGGACACAAACGATGCTGCGCGAGTATTTAAAGGTGAAGCCCATCTACCTGTGATTTTTACCCCTGACGTGATAATTAACTTCTAAGAATCAAGGGCGGTTGGCAATTTTTAGTGCTTTCCAGGTGGACAAAGTTCTATTGAGAGACCATAAAATCATTTATTTTATGACACACTAAAAGGATGCTTTTACCTTTGAGTGTTTTCCTGAAAACTGTTGAGTCCGGCACGGGATTATGTGTTTGGGTAGTTCTTTTAGTTATTAATTATGTAACAAGATTCATAAGGGAAATCAGGACTTAATGATTTTATTGCCATACAAAGCGAACAAAAAAAAATAAAGCCGTAGGCCCAGTCCTCGACTACCATTGTTTGTGTAACTCTAGCTTTCGGGGCGATTTCGAAGGGTGACAAGTTTATGTCGTCTCTTAGAGGCTGAACTAAGAGGCTTTTAGAAGCTTTTCCCTACAACCTGAACCCTTTATTCCTTACATTCTTTAGCTTGTCTCCTAACCGTTGCTAAATATTTTTAAGTTCGTATGCGGAAAGTACTCTGAGTGTCAGGATGTTTCTATTCACTTCTGCAGCTTCGCCAGAGACGAGACACTAAAAGAAGTTCCAACTGGTGTCCCACAATGGCGAATCGATTCCTCTTGCTTTCTCATTTATAAAACTCGAAAAGTTAATCAATTATTTATCCATCCACCCAAACTTCTCGTAAAAAAACGAAATTTATTACCAATTCGACCGTGAATTCACTTTAATCTACCTACCCATGCCATCGAGCACGAGCACATCCCTATGGCCCTTAATGAAACTGTCAACATGGAAATTGCACAAGCCAATTTGCAATTACTAATTAAAAGATCCCTACTTGGAGTTGGCGAAACAAAACGACATGTTCCGGCTTTTGGTTTCGATGTCTGTCGTTCGATTAAAAATCGATTTCATTCGATAGACGCCGCCCATCAGTTTCACGTTAAATTAACTTTAAAATTCGATGGCAATCAACATGAAACTAGTGCGGGATTTTCTCATTAAAATCCAGCAGCAACAGAGCGTCGTCCTTCCTGATAAGAGTCACACCCTCATGCACACTATATACACTGTGACATCCCCTAATTTGGATTTAAAAAAATCAATTCACGAGACCCGCCGAGCGCAAATTTGTCGATACACTTTTTGATGAATTATTCGATGTTACTAGTTGAATTTGGTCGGATGCGTAATGGCTGCAATCACTATAAAAATACTATTTACAGTGCGAAATTGTTTTTTGTTTACAATCGGAGCGGACAATGACACAGCACTTGCCTGTGTTCCACATTGAGAATGAATGTGTTTAATGAAATCTTAATTTGTTTTGATTCGATGAATTCAATTAAACGAACCCCCAGTTGAGCAAGCTCTGTGTGGGTGCTGGTGTGTGTGTAACGCGATTGAATTAAATTTAATTTATAATACATTGCAAGTGGATTTTATGTAATTAATCTCTATGTGATGTGATTTAAGTTTACATCAAGTGCAAACATGACACTCTTGCTTAAATGGGAATAAACACTCGCAAAACGAATCATTCGCTCGATGGTAATCGAATTGCAGTGGATTATGGTGATGACGGTGATGAATGACATGAAATTCGAGTGTCATAATTGAAGTATGCATAGTGGCAGTATTTTTGTTTTTATTGTCCACGGGGTATTGAGTTTTAGAGTTAAGATAATCCAATGGGAGGGATGTCTAACGAATGAAGATTTTTACAAGTGAAGCTTTATTAAATTCGATAATCATTTGACACTCCAGCTGTCAACACTTTCAGATGTGGTAAGTGTCACTTTGCAATGGAATTGAAATGAAAAACTTAAGAGTTTATATTCTATCATTACAAAAAACGAAACACAATGTTTTGATGTAAATTTGGACAAACTTCTGGCCTTCATTCTGACAGATTAAGATTTCAAGCATTGCACATAAATGTAGTACCTTATGAGGTACTTTCAGTTCATGTTTAAAGAACTCATTTTCAAGCTTACAAGCTAAAGTATAAGGACCTTCAATAGAGAATGAAATTTGTAATATTCGCCTGAAAGTAGGCAACCTTCTTTGTAATGAACGCAACAAGGTCTTAATTTGCGATTAAATGTAGACCATTCTTTAGATGCAAACAAAATAAGGTACCATTAAGAATGAAATTTGTAATATTCGCCTAGAAGTAGGCAACCTTTTTTTTAATGAACGCAACAAGGTCTTAATTTGCGATGCAAACAAAATAAGGCAGGTTATATACGGGGATGATGTTCGAGTTGATTTTGACTTGGAGACTATTAAACATTTGTGAACGATTTAGGGGCACCCTGTCTACAAGGCAAAGCCCACTGAACAAAGTCGCGGTCCAAATTTTTGATGCCGCTATTAAAGATTGCACACACTTTTCCAACGCACTCTTAAGCTAAATCTGAAACAAAACCTTTCTGTCCATTAAGCTCACTCAAACATACACACAATCGCTTTTAAATGGCCTCAAAAATTCAAACTCTGTCCTCCCCGCAAAACAAAATGAATTTCTTTACTAAAATAAATATAAATCGCAGGATTAAATTTTTGAAAATATTTCCATTCTTTTGTGCAAACAAAAATTAAATACCATTTAATTAACAATTTTCCAGGTACTGGATGAACGCATACAGCACATAGCCTATGTTCCAGTCGCACCGGAGCCGTATAATCAACCGACGGGGAACGAGCTAAAGCCACGTCCTGTTGGCGAAGAGAATGGAATTGTGGTCTACAATTATAATCCTGTCAGTGCTGTCAATTATGTGAGTATATAGCTGGATGTTGGATGGGTGCTGCAAATTGGCCAGCATCCATCCCACTATCATCTAAACTAATTGGGTTTTCATTTTGGGGTTATTAGGGGTATTTTTAAGACCCGCAAACTGACAAACTCACACATACGTTTTTTTTTTTATCGTTTTGGTTTGGCCATTGAAACAGAAATTTAATTGTATTTAATTTGCCTCAGAAATAATTCAGATTTTAGAATGAATTTTAATGCATGCTGTTGTGGTTGGTGTTGATTATTAAAGCACAAAGTGATTTTATTTAAGATAGATGTTAATGGAATTGTTGTCTAACTGAGTTTGATAGGGAAAATGTACCAAAGGGAGTGGGCTTGAGACCGAGGAACTTTGTATTTGCTTGGTGCGTCCCAAATTGGTTGGGCTGACATAAAGTTGCTATTCCTGAAATGTAAATGATGACTGCCACAGAAAAATCCAACTTGGACGTTTCAGTTTCATGCAGATCAACTCAATATCAGCTCAAAGGAAACTTATTTATGCGACATTTTAAAGACATCGGAAGGGCTTTAATTTTTACAGTTTATATTCGCTGGTAATGTTTAGGGCTAGCATTTGTTTCTTTTATTGTTTCCCTACGTTTCTTGATGAAAGTATGTCTACGATCATGGATGAAGTGTGCAGCAGATAAATCAGCCTTAGTTCTGTTTCCGCACAATTGAGTTTAGTTTAGTTTAGTTTATTTATTGGTATAGACTTATACAATAAGATACAATATCTTCTTAGATAGCATAAGTTTGATTGGTATCATTGAGCTGTATGATTTTACGATGACGATACGTTTTCTACGGTGAAATGTGATACGACCCGTTGTCTCTAAAATTATGAACGTGAAATCGAATGCATGGAGATTGGAGACGCTTTCAACTTATTCAGCGAATAAGAAAACCTATTTCTATCTATATAGTATAAATTAAATGAAATACTATGTACCATTTTGATTCAAGGCCGACCTTCTCACAACTATTCGCCTGTGGAATTTTGTTTTTGACAGAAAATTCGCACCCAAAATGTTCATCGCAGTTGATGTCTTGTAGCCACATTCATCCTCGCATATAGCACAAAATCTCTCGCTGTCACACACAAAATTTGAATACTTTCCTGCCTGAATGTGATTTGCCAAATTTCACACACGCTTGCAAACCCTACGAAAATAAATTACCATCCGTTGCCAAGTAGGATATTTTGGCTTTCTCGTCAGTCAGTGCATCATACTGTAAATGAATTGATTACACTAAAATCGTACCTCACCTGTTCGCAATGAAAACACACAAGTTCATGGCGGCAGCGGCGTCGTTGTTGTTTATTTTAAGAAATGAATTACAAATTTCGAAAGCAAATTCGCAACAAATTGCTATTCAAACAACCGACATATGATCCTTAATCCGTGCGATAATATCGAAAACTAATCTAACAACAAGTGCCAACATTCCTTTGGTTGGGGAAATGGTGAAAGAACACCTTCTCATCGTGGTCGTCATCAAATCTGTGAGAGAAATAAGTTCTGCGAATTTAATTACGAGAGTTTGCATGTGCACACGTTTCTTTGTGGGGCAAACAAGAATTGGAATCTAGGAATTTGCACGTGGGGATTCGAGTATAGTTGAAAAATCATTTTATTAATGGAATCGGTGCTATTATCTGTGCTCGGAGTGAAGTTTATGTACTCAGCGCTGAAATGGTTTATTCAAATGAGACATTAGTGGAACTGGTGGCACGAAACAGTTGGTCTTGTCCGTATTCAGCGCCAAGTAAAGCTATTCAGCGTCAAGTTTCGCCACTCAGTGGCGAGGGATTATGTAGCAGTGACAAGCCGCTGTAGGTGCTGACATGTAATAGGTACTCTTATCTGTACTCAGCGTCGAGTTTAGATTTTCAGTGGGGAAATAATTTACACAAATGAGGTTTTAATTCAACTGCTATGATGAAATAGGAGGTCTCGTCTGAATTCAGTCAAGTTAAGCGTCAACAAATCTTAACAAATGAAACGCTGGTGTTAGTGATGTTAGTGGCATGGAATAGGTGCTCTTATCTGCAATGAGCGTCAAGTTTAGCTACTCAGCATCATAGGAATTTATACGAATGAGATGCTTGTGAGGGCGCTGACATGTAATTATTGCTTTTATCTGTATTTGGTGCACCTTTTATGTAGTCAGCGCAAGGAGCTTGTTTTAAAAATGTACGGCTATTGACGAATATAGTGTTGCAAGGAACTTCGGAGTGTATGTCTGCTCCTATAGCTTTATTCAGCGTCACTTTTAGACGTTGAGTGAAGTATTCGGTTTTTTTTTTAGAATTTGCATTTCGTGATCGCGTCGCAGCAGCTTATTTAGAAATTAGCATTTCAGGGTTGTCGATGAATAATAAGAGGCTATTTGGATTGGAATTTTGCAGTGGTTTGGTTTTTTTTCAGTGTTACTTTTAGTAATCCAGCGCACGAGGAATTTCATTAAAAGCTTGCGTTGTGCATACTACAGTTGAAGTTCATGCATATTGGACCCTTAAATATGTATTTAGCTCCACTTTTATTTCGTTGGCTTCTCAGAAACTTCTTAACTAGCAAGAGCATTTATTGTTAAAGTTGTATTCAGGCTCACTTTTAGTTAGTCAGCATCGAAAGAGATTATTTTTAGTACATAATTGTCACACAGAAGTAAATGGAAGAAGTAAATCATTTCTTACATTCATCTAATATATCCATAACGTTCTCGGCAACAACTTTTTAGAATAAAGAGTCGAATATATTTCTTGAATAATATGTGGCTATCGATAAACAGCTGTCAATATTGGGTAACCATTGCTTTATTTAGCGTGCGAGTTTCTGTGCGACAAGTATAAATAAAAAGCGAGCTGCTTACATGAAATAGGTCATAGCGATCGCTTTATTCACCGTCGAACTATTTTTTTTTCTAGGAAATTCTCATTTGCCATAGTAGTATTCTTTATGGAGCTACCTATGGACATTTCACGTAGTTATACTTCATTTAGGTGGCTTTTACTTTATTCAGCGTCATTTCCAGCTTTTCAGCGTCGAGTGATTTTCTGAGTGAATTTGCATCTATTGATGAGTATGCTGTACCTATAAAACGTAGGTATAGGAGCGTATTAGTATTAGATAGCCGCTGATACTTTCAGCACCATTTTCAGCTATTCAGCGTCGGACAAATTTCTGTACGAATTCGTATCTAGTTAGTTGCTTGTAATAGCTCACTATTTCTTGATTTACTGCAATATCTGTCCATTCAGCGAATGGATGGATTTCAAAAGAAATCGAAGCTATCGATAAATGACATACAATAGAAGGTCGAAAGTGATTGCAAGTAGCGAAATTTAACGAAATTTAACTTAAATTTAACATATTCGGTGAAATTTAGTGTTGAACTACTGAAAAACTAAAACCGTATTTCACTAACACCATGGAATGCCTTGCCAATGACATACTAACCCAAAGTGTGCGCAATAAAACTAACCACTTCAAACGACCAATTTCTAATCACATCCTTTTCGCACCCACCTCATTCTGCAGAGCAAGAACAAAATCAAAGGCGACGATTCCGATGGCACAGACTCAGACATCTCATCCTCGGAGAGTCGTGGCTCCTCGCCGGAACGTCGTCAAAAGCTTCTAAAACATCGTTTCGCCAAAATGTTCAACAACTGCCGCTCCTCGAGCAATTCAAACGATGAGAACGATGACAACGATGACGACGACGATGACGACGAAGACGAAGAAATCATTAAAATTACAAGCTTCACCAATACTCAAGTCAAACTAGCCGACAAAAACGAATTCAAAGAAGATGACGATGATATCGAAGACATTTGGGGCAACAGTTCACCATATTTCAGTGCATCGCCCACCAAGTGCTTCATTCAGCGCATCGAGGCCAAACCAGTGCCACAGGAGACCAGTCTACCGCCAATGCCATTGCCACAGTCGGCACGTTTAGAAATTGTAAATAATAATAGTCCTAGTAGTAGTTATTCTAGTAGTAGTGTGTTGCCGCAATGCGAAATCAGTTGCGATCAAAATTCTAAATCACCATCTCCACCACTAGCAAATATTTATTCAACCTCACAAGCACTACCACCACCACTACTACTACCGCCAATGCCAACCCAGTCGGCTGCTTCTTTTGATTCTTATGATTTGGCCAACACTATGTACATAAACTATTTGAGTGATAATAATGATTATTGTTGTCCCTTAACACAGTTTAGCCGTTCGAGTGTCGGCGGTTCCAAGTTCCTAACACAGGTGCATCCGTTCGGTGCGGAGGAATACGATGGCCTGTGGTTCGAGTCGAGATTCGAATCGGGCAATTTGGCTAAAGCGGTCAAAATCACCGAAACCTATTATGAGTTGTATTTGCGACCGGACTTGTATACGAGCCGCTCGAAGCAGTGGTTTTACTTTCGCGTGGGCAGGACTAAGAAGAATCTGACGTACAGGTGAGTTCAAAATATTGTCATGCATTTATTTAAAAAAAAAAAAAAGTATTTTGCCATAAAACCTTAAGGAGTACTTCGTAATATGTAGGTCCAGGCAAATGTGTTCTAATTACCAGTCATTTGCAATTAGTCGCAGGTGTACCTGACCTGGCGACCCGTCATAAAACTTTTAAGTTCAATATTACCTGCGGGATAATCCTTTCGAATTACAAAAATTACGTCATTAGCTGTACCTGCGAAAGTTGAAGTCTTCTTTCATTTCAATACAAATCGTATTTAGATCAACTTCAATTCCATTGGCCGGTTTGAGTCAAGACCGCATAAGCGGGTAGGTTTTACCTGCGCAGGTAGAAATCCTGTTACCTATAAATTCGTTTGCTCCAGCCTTCATCCTTTAGTACACAGTCTACTAGCCAACTGCACAGTTGCACGGTTAAATTTAAGAAACTTAAGACAATGGAAAGAAACTGCCGCTTCCCAAATTGCCAATGGGCCGGTAACACCGCAGCCCTCTTCACTCACTGCCAAGCCGAACATAACGAATACATTCTGCAAATTAACGACGACAACGGGTTCAACTTTCTGTTTTCCGACATCATGGAGGATGCATTTTTACTTGTCACTCCCACTGGCTTCTATTGGTTTCTCCTAGATCCAGCTGTATTGCTCGACCGCATCCGACGCGGTGTATTCGCCATTGGCAACTCCAAAATTTGTGAATATACAATGAAAATCGGACGCACCGGTGATGGCTGTATAACCTATATGGGACCGATTCAGGTTAGGCCTGAGGGATCGGAACAGTACGACTTGAAGTGGTCGTTTGACGAAATCGAAATGATAAATGAAGAGGCGCCTTCAAGGTCGATGCAGGTGTTTTTTGGCCCTTACAGCGATCCCGAAGTATGGACTGGCCCTTGTGAAGAAGTGCGGCACAAGAATATCGATTTACCCGATAAAGTCAATTTACCCGAAGACGACCAATTGGACTTGCAAAAGGACTCATGTTTGGTGTGTTTAGCCGATGACTTGACTGAAGGAAGCTGTCCGGTATGCGCAACTGATATGGCAACCGATTTTATGAATCCCGAAGATGAAGAGTTTCTGCTGCTGAAATCGTTGCGACAATTTACAGAGATGCCGCCATTTCAGATGGCCGGCCGTGTTGTGATTTAAAGTTCCCCCCCTTGGGTATATATTGACATAAACTTCCAAGAAGTAGTGTGATGAGATTTTGTAAATACTTTTGAATAAAATTTTAAAGTTTAAACAACGAATACCATTACTTGGACATCCACCGACTGATGCAGTGACACTTGATCTGGACGGGTTCAAGTCAGTCCCTGTAGTGCCACACACTGAGATCTGCCTTTTAGGGGTTGCGTGGGGGTTGAGGTATTTCTGAATAACTTTGAGAAAAAAAAAGTTTTTTTAAAAAACCCGGAGTATCATAGGCTAAAAAGATATAAAAATAAAAAGAAGTTAATTTAGAAAACCCGACTGACATTTAAGTAATTATTAATTATAATAATAATTATAATTAATTATTTTAATTGACAATCGGAGACTATATACCTACACAGTCTAACAAATAATATATGTATGAGTATTGAGTACCCTCCGACTGCCAAAAAATTAGTTATAGGTACTTAAATGATAAAATAACTTTTTATTTTTATTTTTATATCTTTGACACTCCGGGGAAGAATTCGAATATTATGATTCCTCACTCCTCAAAATCGGTCAAGCCGGTTAGGCTACAGGGGGTCCCGTAGGAACGTACATAGGATACGCGCGAAACACATAACCCTCCCTGTGCCCAGTCGGGTAAAAAGTCTTACATTTTTAAGACTTTTTTTTACAATCAATCCATACAAAACAATTTTGCATTTTGTAAATCTGGTACTTTGATCAAAGTAGCATCAATCATTTTTATTCGCAACTGTGCGTCGTGCCTAATTTTCAATTCTCAATTTGACTTATTCGACGTCAAACATAATTATATACAAAAAAGTGAGAAGAAAATCTTCTGTAAGCTTTATGGATTAGATAGAGCGAAAAAGGTTTAGTTGCCTACCGATCAACCCACCTTTTTTCACAAACTTGAATCGCTTCGTACACTTTGAAAAAAAAATTGTAATGCCAACAATTTTCGTTGGTTAAATTTAACCCAAATATGAAAATCGTTCATTTAAGAATGAAATTGTTGGCAATGATGTAAACTTATGGAGAGTGTATTATTCTTTCGCTTAACAATCCTTTTTTTTCTGAGTGTACGATAGGTTCGTTGTACTACCATAGTAAAATATGAAATTTTTTTTTTTGTTTTCCGCCAGAAATGCATAATGTTTTTGAAAAAGGTAGAATTTTTTCGGGTTGGCAACACAGATTGTGACTCAAAATTCTTAATCTTGGTCGATATTATCATCTGTCTCACTTTGTACTGTTTACATGTTTGTTTATCTACTGCAAATACTTCGAAGCTACTTATGGGTTTCAGGTTACTCTTTTTGCGGGATTGAAAAACATTGCAAATAATAGAACATAACATAGTCATTTAAAATTTCTTGGCACCAAGCTTCTAAATAAACTAAAAGTAACAAAAAAATGCGAGATTTGTTAATATTTGCGGGATTTATCTTAGTTTGTCACGAGTCAGATTTGTGTTAATAATGTCGAATAACCAGCAGCAACAAATCTGACACAAATATCATCTTTGTTGGAAAAATTTCATAGAATCTTTAACTTTAAAGCACTAGCTGACCAGGCGAACTTAGTTGCGCCCAAATTCGTTTAATAATACCTATAATTTAAAAAGTTTGAAATAATTTGTATGTTCTAATTTGCAAAAAATTCTGTTCGAATCTTATAAATATTAAAGAAGTTATGAAGCTTACGTGGTCCTTCGTGCCCACTCTCCCCCTTTCTGTGCACTCGCGCGGTTGGAAAGTATTTACAAAAAACCTGGCCAGAAAATGGTTATACAAACAAACTAAAAAACCAAGCAACAACAATCACTGATTTGTTGTTTTTTTTTGGGTTCAGTTTTATAATATTTAAATATTAGTCGGCGGCACACGACTCAGATGACTGCATGCTGACACTTATCCATTTTCGACTGACAGCCACTTCACTTCTTCTACGATGACACGTGTCCAAAAAAATAAACTGATTTAACGTGTCCTAAAATGCCAAATACCAGTACATGCTGCATCCATCAAAACCCCTCTCTTAAGTCCAGTAACTCCACCCAACAAGTATAACAGTTTTAAAGTGATTTCCTATCCTTAAACTCTGGTTTTCCTCCTTCCATTGTCAAATAGCACAGATTCATCCAATAATTCCAAGAAAGCCATTAAATTGTGCTATTAGCACTGCAAGGCTTGCGTGCAGTATAACTTTTAATAATTAATTCACCCGCAAAAGTACAAAACTACTCGTAGGCCACAACAACAATAATAATCCTTTATTCATCATCAGCATCAGCAACTGAACTTTCTCACTAGTCTCCTGTTTCTTGTTACATTCAACAGATTCTCCATTGTGAACCTGGTGAAGTCGGACAGCCTCTATAACGAGGGTATGCGACCCTTAATGTACTCAACGACACAAGCCAGGGTAATCGGCCAGGGCTGGAGGCGTTGTGGTGAGAATATCTGCTACTACCGCAACGATGATGAGTGAGTATATCGTATACGTTGTACATCCGTTTCATCATCTCTTACAAAACAGAAACATTTCATTATATTTTCGGTAGCCAGTTTATCATAACGATGATGAATTGTTATTGCCGTAGTATCTTATGTGGTTTGTGTTTTATATGTATACAGGAATTCAAATGAAGAGGACGAAGACAATTGGTCCTACACGTTGACGTTTAATATTGAGTTTTCCCATGACGATGACACTATTTACTTTGCGCACAGCTACCCGTATACGTATAGTGATTTACAGGTGGGTGTTCGGTGTTGTGTTGAAGCGAGACGTGTTTTTTTTAATACCGCCCCCATGTTGTGCTGCTTGGTTTATGGAAATTAATTTTATAATTGTTTTTTTTTTTATGTATAGGATTATCTAATGGCGATCCAAAAGCATCCGGTTAAATCGAAATTTTGCAAATTAAGACTGCTCTGCCGATCGTTGGCTGGTAACAATGTTTACTATTTAACGGTGACTGCACCGACAACAGACGAGGAGATTATGAAGGTGAGTGTATTGAAGGGTTTTTAATTAAAAATGCGCTCACGCTAGGGAGCTCTAATGCATGGATTTTCGGTTCGCAGGCCGGTAGGGATGAGAATTAGTGTTGCTTTGGACAGGTGTTTGAGGCTCCGCTCGTACCTTCCTTTCAAAATTGTTTTCTATAACCTGTTTTAGATGATGGTATAATTTTTTTGCGTAACCTCACATTCATTAAATACAGGGTGTCCGCCGCGAAGGTATACTACTTTGTTTTGCCGCCATTTTGGTAGACATTAGTCTTGACAGTTCATATTTGGCAGTCGTGAAGTAGACACGTGGCAAATTTATTATGGAAAAATATTCGATAAACCAACGTGTTTCAATCGTTAAAACATTTCAAAATCAATCATCGATTACTGTGACGATGAGAAAGTTACGTGAAATTTTTGGGAGAACACATTTACATTTGAGTGGATATGTGAATAAACAGAATAGTCGGTTCTGGGCAATGGAAAACCCTCAAATTATTCATCAGTCACCTTTGCATCCATTAAAAGTTACAGTCTGGTGTGCAATTTGGGAAGGAGGAATCATTGGACCTTACTTCTTTGAAAATGAAAACGGCGTAACGGTAACTGTGAATGGGGAGCGATATCGTGATATGATTGAAAACTTTTTAACGCCACAACTTCATGCTTTGGGCTTGATTAACATGTGGTATCAACAAGACGGTGCCACATCGCATACAGCCAGGATTACAATGGAATTACTGCGAGACCTCTTTCCACAACAAGTTATTTCCACAAATGGTGATGTTGATTGGCCTCCACGGTCGCCTGATTTGACTGCTCCGGACTTCTTTTTATGGGGATATCTGAAAAGCAAGGTTTATGCAAACAAACGAGAAACGCTTGAGCAACTCAAACAAAATATTCGTGATGAAATTAATGAAATACCGCGTGAAATGTGTGAGAATGTAATGAAAAATATGCTCTGTTTTTTTTCCGGAATCGAAGTTGTGCTAAAAATGATTGTATTCTAAAAACTACGTTCTGAAAACCATTCAAATAATTGTTCTTTTTTTCATGAAAATACTCCGCAACGCCCACTTCTTGGGGGCGTTCTTTTATTTACACAGTCGAAATTGTCAGTACATTTGAATCACACTCACTTTACCTACGGAGAATCGTATCGCAAGATTGTTTGGATTGTATTGTAGCCTTTGTTGAACATTTTTGTTTATACTAACGTTAAGTGTCATTGATTTTTATAAATTTTGTTAAGTGTAAAACGTCATACCGTAAACTCTTTTACCGTCGCGTCAGTTGCAAGGTGTAAGGATGCAAAAGATATCTGAAAAGAAGGAAGGCTATCATAAATATTATGTTCTTAGAGTTGAGCTTAAGAAAAACTGAAGTTCAATTTAAATACATTGCAACAAAAATTAACTTTTAATAGAGCTGTAGTTTTTGGTATAGTTTCTTTCAAACACCTTACAAAGTTTTCAATGCAGTGTCCAAGGCTTTACTTTTCTTCGGGCCACAAGTATGGTATGCTATAGGAATAGCTGGAAAGATCGGCTTCCTAACACATGCGGATCTATGCATTAGCTAAAAATGTATTGGGTAAGAAGAAGACCAAAGACTAAAATATATTTTAGTAGAGTATATAGTTTGAACTACATAATAGGAAAAGATGGTCTCAATTCTCAAGTCCAGAAAGGGAATTGTTTTATGCTGTAAACAGGCTCGGAAAATATGTTTTTTTATTTTTGTCGGCTATCCCTCCAGAATCAGAATAGCTATTTTAGATCCGACAAAGAATAGGGTAAACCACAATCAATCCACAAACAAAATTATTTTCCGGTTTACTAAGGTACCGCACATTGTTCAGGATTCGATTCTATAACTTTGATGGAAATGTCCTGTTCGTTTGGATAAATGCCAAACACAGCAAAAATAATAAATTGTTCGTCCCCTCCGGTGTCCTTTTCTTTTCATATTACCTCTCGCATTGTGATGGACATTTTAGTTGATTTCGAGATGAAGAAGTCGATTTTCTTCATTGTTATTGAATTAAATGTAAAAGGACAATAGATAGCAGGATATGTGGCCAGAAAAACCTTGCTGTCATTTGCGGCGGTTATATACTTCGATGTACATGACCAGTGTACTTCCATTTACCCTCTGTGATCCTTTTTGCTGGTGAACTTAATCGGTTTTTTTTTTTTGGGATGGGTGGGCGAGAGCTTTTTACTTACCAGTTTACAGTGGTTGAGCGGTTGTGTGGTTTTTAGCTGTCAGTTTGTAGCTTGATTTAGATCAATCGGAAGGACTAATTCAGGTAAGCCTTTTTCGTAATGTGCGGTCGGTTGTGGGCAGTCAAAGTTAATTTAAATTGCTAATCAGTTTAAAGAGAATAAACAAAGTGAGGTTTTGCAGAAAGTTTCATTCAATTGAAGTTGAATTGTTCTTCCCCAACTTGTGCGGATAATACCCTACAAAACTTTGTGCCAAGGAAAGCTAACAAACTTTCTGATAAGGACTTCCTTCCTGACGGGTTGTCATTTATCTAACTAGCTCCATCTCTCTCTCTTTCTCTCTCTCTCTCTATGTCATCTAATCAGAAGAAGAAGGCGATTGTGGTATCCGCCCGAGTGCATCCGAGTGAAACGCCCTCCTCGTGGATGATGAAAGGCCTCATGGACTTTATTACCGGTGATTCGTCGGTGGCGAAACGCTTACGGCACAAATTCATCTTCAAGCTAATACCGATGTTGAATCCAGACGGGGTCATTGTCGGCAACACAAGAAATTCACTAACTGGCAAGGATCTGAATCGACAGTACCGTACCGTCATACGAGAGACCTATCCATCCATTTGGTACACAAAGGCCATGATTAAAAGGTAAGACAGGCAGCCCATTGACCAAGAGCCCGGCGCTGATTTTCAATTACCCTTTGCAGACTGATTGACGAATGTGGTGTGGCCATGTACTGTGATATGCACGCTCACTCTCGAAGGCAAAACATTTTCGTTTATGGCTGCGAGAATCGACGCAATCCGGAGAAGAAACTCACCGAACAAGTTTTCCCGCTAATGATGCACAAAAATGTGGCCGACAAAGTGAGTATAGTTGGGCTGCATAGGCGAAAGTCCTTCCAGTGGCACATAGCTCAATTTTGCGAATTGGATTTTAATATTACTCTCTGTGGTTTTTTTTTTTTTTTTTCTTTTGTGCTTTTCTCTGCTTGTTTCGTTTCAGTTCTCCTTTGAAAACTGCAAATTCAAGATACAAAGGAGCAAAGAGGGCACCGGGCGCATTGTCGTTTGGATGCTGGGCGTAACGAATAGTTATACGATAGAGGCATCGTTTGGTGGCTCCAGCTTAGGATCGAGAAAGGGGACGCACTTTTCCACCGGAGTAAGTATAGCAAACATGCTTTCGTTTACTTTTGTTCAGTTAATTACTTCGAGCACTCGAACTAGGGTTGTGAAAGTTGTTCCTTTGTTTGCGCTGAAAAGAGCCTTACGTTCTGAAGCTGATACCTGCTATTTATCTATTCTTTCACGAGCTGACTGGCAATAATGTAATGGAAGGCGAGCAGATTGTGAGTCCCAACCGAGGCGAAACCATTTGGTACCCGAAAATGCCCAAGCATTCAGTTATTCCATTAGCATAAATTGGAATTCCTTCTGGAATTTACGGCTAGGGACTTGTTCAATTTATTACACTTCAGTGTGTCCATCCTATCTCTCTGTAAGCCCAAGGTACCCTAATATTGTGCTTAGCCCAATATTTAACTCTCCGACAGTGGGTAATGTCATTCCAAGAATCAAGCATCATTTCATATTCGCCTACAAATTGTCAAAAGCACCCGCTGACCTCTCCGTATCCCCCTTGCTAGAAAACATTATTAAATTTCATAGTTCTTGACTCAAGGGATGAGCGAGGGGAAAGTATCCTTCCTCGGATATATACACACATCCAGAGCAATGTGTGTCCCGGACATGTCTACATTTTCTAACCGAATAACCCAGTAAACAAGTGTGTTGGTTGATAAAAAAAAATCCCATAAACTTCATTTCGCTGCAAAACAGGATAGAAGGATATGCGACCAAAATAAACAACTATTTCCGACAGACAGATATTAATTTACCTGACAAGAAGTTCAACAAGGGCAGCTGACCTAAGGTGAAAATCTTCTGCTATCTAGTTGGTCGGTTGCTGGTCATGTTTCCACCTCAGCAAGGAAGAAATGCTATCCTTGTGCGCGTGCAGTTGTTTGCTCCGGACATGGGTTGGGGTTGATTCGGACATTATGAAAAATTGGGGGGTGAAACTTAATCAATTGTCCCGTTACTAATTTAAATTTTCGGTCTTATTTCCTTGCAGGACTACGAACACATGGGACGAGCATTCTGTGAGACACTTTTGGATTACTGCGATGAGAATCCAAACAAAGTAAAGAAATACTTCAAGTTATTTAAGCAATTGAAACGCGTTCGCAAGCGAGAGAGACGCGAGAAAAGAACACTCAAATTGAAGAAATTAGCAGAACAGGGATGTATTATTGATGAGAATATTATTATACGGCCAGAAAAGAGCGTTTAAACGAGATTTCGATAGAGTTTACGATATTCATCTTTTTTTTATATAATAAGATCACAGCATGTGTTCTGTCTACTCGTGTCTTCGTAGTAACATTGTTTAATCGTGAGTGTTTTGCGTGTGAAAAAAAAAATATAAGGATTTATGGTGAAAAAAAATCAAGAAAATATTTAAAAACAAGTGACGGTCCGGATCGTTTGAGGTAATCCATTTAAAAAGAGGTCCGAAATTGAGAAAATTGCAAATAAAACGAATAAAGATGCAAAATTAGTCCCGATTCGAAAAATATTCGGTCCAAACTGGAGTACTTGCGGTAAAATTTTCCAAGACATACCCACTCTGATTTCATTGTCGATTTACCATCTGGAAGGATATCACTTGCTTTTTCGACGTGAAAAGTCTATTGACGAGGTTAGAAATAGAAGAGTAACGAAAAGTGAAACGCAATTTAAAGCACCCATTTCTGACTCAGCTAAACACTTGAAAGAGTTTAGTGTGTTTTTTTTTTACTTTCAGTCAAGCATTAGCGAAATGACGCTGTATCGTTTCATATTTCGTAAAGCTTGGCCTACAAATTAAGATTTTGTTTATCTTTGACTTCTTATGGACTTGGCCACAACACATCGTTTTATTTGTTCATTTAAAATGGTTCACGTAATTATCAATAAAATCTGGTATAAGACAAGAGTTAGGACCTCTCGCCGATCCTGTTTCTTATCCCTCACTTGCAGGCATTCGCCTGAAGCAATTTAGTCGATTTAAAGGGCCGTAAAATGGGCAAAAGCGTGCAACGTTTCTGAAAATAAAGTTTTATCATTTGGACGTGCTGATTTGTCATCAGTGACTGAATAATAAACACCAGATTAGACAAACGTCACCAAAAACAACATGGCCGCCACAGGCCGCCAACATTGGCCCGTCGCAATTGAAAAACCCTTTGTTAACACTGTCAAACCAGAACGCAGTTTAGTAGCGATAAACAAATAAATCGCCCTTTTAATGTCATGCAGAACGTGTCCGAATTAATATTCAAGGACTTGCCCACTGGAGGCAGCAGCACTTTCTTTATCTCTGTCCAAAGTCCTTTGACCTTATACCTCAAGTCCACAAAAGCAAAGTCGTTCTTAATGTTTGGTATTGAACTTGAAGTTTTATAAGCCACAAATTTGTACTTCAGGGGTCACTTCCCAGTCCTGTTTTAATTGCAATTTTCCCTGACAGCCGAACCATGCCGCCGTGAAAAAAATACCCAAAAAATGATGATAAGCAAACGCCAAGGAAGAAAAATGGGATAAAATACCTAGATCCAAGTCCAAATTGTCTCCCAATGGGGCTGCCAAAAATAAACCTCTACTGCTAATTTCAATCAATTTACTTGTTCAACGTCGCGTCCCAAACTCCAAAGAAGTACCAAGAAAGACACCAAGCGAACTTTTTCTTTCCTGTTAAATAATTACTTTGTGCTTTCGCCTCAAAAGTTCTCAAACGTTTTACAACTTTTTTTTTATTATTATTATTTTAAATGACGAGCAATTTACTTTGCTTTGTTAGTAGTCCTTTGCGAGTCGAAAAGCACAAGGTAAACGCAGAATTTAATTAAACAGGAAATTGTCGTAAAACTTTTTTGTTTGTTGTACATTTGTACATTTATAGAAATAAATTTTTAGTTTTATAATTTTTGTTTGAAAAAACCTTGAATACATTTGCTTTCTGTTTAACTTTTAAGTTGTAAGATTTTATAATTTTAATATTGTATGTGCATGTATAATTAAATTATATTAATTTATATTTTTTGTAGTTTTTATTTTTTTTTTTTTACACAGCGGAAAATAAAACTTTCAAAAGGCGAATACGTAATTATGTTTTATTTTTTCCCTGTCACAGCGAGGACCCCCATTTTGGTCCCCTTTTTGATTTTTGTACTAACCCCATTAACCTTGCAAAACATTTATCATAACAATATTCTTTCCTTTCCTTTCATTCGTTCCCTTCTCGAAACCAACAGGAGCGCCTTAGACTGAAAATAATTGAAAGACTGTTAAAGGAAGGATCTAGTGCCGAGGAGCCACTTAACATACCATTGTCCGATTATTCGAGGTATCATCATTTTCATTAATCTAACTGTCTGTCGCTTTTCACACATGCACTTGACTAAAATCAAATACACACTCCTTCCAACTAACACGCTCCACTAAAATTGAAAATTAAGACGATGTTTTGATGTTTTTCAAAATGCAGCGACGAAGGCGATACAAGTTCAAGTTCCGACAATGAGGGTAAAGCGGATCGATTCTCTGATTTGGAAGGGCCGTGTTGTCAGCCGTTGAAGGCACCACCATGTTCGCCGGAATACAATGCCGTCCAAAGGAGAAAGGTAACAGTAGTAGATTTTCGAGGAAGATTTCCTTAAAGCACTTTAACAACTGCACTTAGTATAAATTAAGACTGACCAAGAGGATTATGAAAGTTTTGGATGTAATTTACTTCAAACCGAAAACGAAACGAAGAAGACTGCGATTAGCACCGGCAAAAGGTGCAACCGGGGGCAAGAGAGCGAAAACTAAGGTGCAACGAACTAGGGAATCGAAAAAGAAGCCAAAAGTCAATAGGAGGTTGCGCTTGTTTTTGAGAAGTCGACAAATTATTATCTTTCGCAAGGTATGAGTTGAGTTTCGTAAAAGTGTGGTCCTTCGAGCAGGATTTTCTATAGAACTAAAGTATACTTTAAATTTGTTTCTACGAGTATTTGAGCGGTTTTTTTCTAGAATTTTAAACAGACTAGTGGAGAATTAAACAGCTATACACACGCAAAGCTTCGGGGGAATTTTGCCTACAGGCTCCGTTATCGTTATCATTTATTATGTTCCCAAGTAAAGATAGTTTGAAGGTCTGCGTAGGCCCGCGGTTCAGCTTCTACTCACACTCGTTTTTTTTATCAATATGCTCTAAGTTGAGTTGGCTTGTTGGGATGCCGTTTAAAGTTTACGACTTGCGGGCTTTGAAGGCTCTTAGATTTTGCTGGCGGCTCTCAAAAGTGACAAGAGAATGCTTTGTGATAGGAAAATAAATTTCTGCAGTGAATTCCACTTTTCGAATAATTTCATAATTTCACAAAACGGTTTGGCAAACTGATACCAAGTTTCCACTGACAGACTTTATGCAAAAGTACAAGATTTAGCTAAATATTAACATAATTCACGATATTTATCATGCAACCTTACGATTTAATTACGAGATTCGTTGCTTATCACGTGTCTGTTATCGCATCCCATGCACCAAATATTCTTGAACACACCCATTTTTAAATTCATCACAAACAAATAGATCGACAAGCTGCTTACATTTGAGAGTTTTTTTATTTAATGATTTCTTTCTAAAAATAAAAACAGTTTTCTTATTAGTGAAAAGTGACAGTAAGTTGTGGTGGACAACAACGAAGACTTTTGCCGTTAGAACTGTCAAAATAAATCGCTTTTCGTGCAATAGAAACATTTAAAGCGATTTAAAAATTTGTTTGCTAAATTTTATCAGTGGAAAAATCGCATAAGCACTTTTGCCAGAAGGCAATCTCTCTTTTCAACAAATTAAACTATTGACTTCTCATGACAGTAATCGCACTACAAAAACTTGTCGAAAATATCATCCAACACAATGTTATCTCCACCACTAATGTCTCGTGTGATCCCATTGTATGCCCTTGTGATGAGGTGAATTCAATTTGTATTAACCGTCCAATAAATACCCATCGCAAATGGATTCACTGTCTCCCAATCTGACAGATTGGTAAAACTGAAAATGAATTTCAGCTGTCTGTCAAAGGAGGCTGCCACATGAAGACCTAAAGAGCACCGGCAGCGGCACGGAAAAAAATGAAAACAAAACAAAATGAATACACTTTCTTTCCTTCGGTGGCACTTCCCTTTTATCAGTCTCGCCCTCGTATGACTGGGCTTGTCTATACTTGTGTTGGCTACATTTTGTTGCTGTTTTAGATTTTGGCAGTGAAAACACTTCTTCAAAACATTGACAGTGATTCTGTTCGTTTGACTGCCACAAATTGTCCTTGCTTTTGTCAGTTTTTTTTTTTTTGCTTCTTCCTCTTTCTATGTTCCTCTTGTTTTAGCGGTGTTGTAAGTTGTTACATCGGATCAACTATTTGTCGAGAATTTTTATTGGATTTCTATTTTATTTGAGAGTATTGCAATAGGATTGTTCTTTCTGTTTTTGCATCTGTTTGGGTTCTCTTTTTTTACCAAACCAAAGACAAATCCGATTTAGTGTTGAGGGAGGTTAGTGTTTTATCGTATGTGGGTGATAGTAGTGACAGTTTTAGCTTGTTGTCAGGTCTTTTTGGTTTTGGTTGTGCAGAAGAGTGCATTGTTGGATGAATGAGGGTTTAGTTTTTGAGATGAGGTTGGAAATTAATTGATTTCGAAAGCAATCAATGATTGGCAATCAATGATGTATTGCACGTGCTTTCATTTTGGTTAAATGCTTTTGGTATTCAGGTTCAATATATGGGAATTCGGAAGGTTAGTGGGGGTGTATCAAGCAAAGTAAAATAACGTTTACCGCAGTCGCTTTCTAGTCACATTCTAAATTGGTCAGAACTTCAACAGATCTGAATGTAGAGCAACCTCAGCTTTTTGGCCCCTCTCACGATAGGCAACCTTCTAAACTTAGATACTTTTTTGAACTTCAGAAGGTTGAACAAACTTTGCCTGGATGAAATAGTATGTAACAAAATATACAAAACCGGATCTATAAGAGGTAGGCCTTCTTTTCGTTTTAGACATTCAGGAACTAAGTAGAATGACTTTCAAACAACAGAACACAATAAAATGACTGATACAGCTTAAGGCTTCAGGTTTTTCTTTTTAGTTCCAAGATCGCCGTCTAAAATATGTAGACTGACACTAGCTCACGCCTAAGTATGTCATTGCTTTAAGCCGGCAGTAAAAAGATGGAATTACTTACCTCTCCGAGGACAACTTCAGACCAACCAAAGCCTTTTCCCTACCAAATTTCATGTAGGTTGCCTGGTCCTAACCAAAAGTTTCAGTAAAAGCAGCAATATTCACATTTGACTAGGTGTTGTGACGATGCAAATACAGTTTAGCCGTTTTTCGTTGAATTTATTCATTCATTCATTTTCAATTGTTCCGTCTAACCAGTAGGCTTTCGAAGAGCCTCCACAACTCTCGGTCCTTCGGCCCTGACTCTTAATTATCAAGCGCTATCAACTCCTGCTGACCAAACCATCGACGCAGGGTTGCAGTTAAATGCGTCAGAGATTAGATCGCGTTCAGGGACCCACCAAAGTAATTATCAGAACGTAGTTACATCAATGGTTAGTTTCATCCTTCACCGAATGTCCAACGCCACTTACGTCATCGTCACATTTTTAGCATTCACCTCGTAGCTCTCCTTATCTTATACAAACCCATCTCTGTCGTGATTCAATTTCTACGCCACAACCATCTACAGCCAATTTAACTTAAAAAAAATTTTAAATAGAATGTCATCAATGCACAATCGACATCTATCATTGAAGAAGACCGGAAGAATCCAATTAGTGCTCGCCTTGCTCCTCCCCGCCAAGTACTTTTCACTCTCATTTCTCACATCCAATGTCAAACTCCCAAGTGAACAACCAATCTAC
Organism: Cheilosia variabilis; assembly: GCA_951230905.1. NCBI lineage: Eukaryota > Metazoa > Arthropoda > Insecta > Diptera > Syrphidae > Cheilosia > Cheilosia variabilis. The sequence continues at coordinate 53,987,112 of OX579677.1, forward strand.
ATTCCATCGATCATTTCCCTCATAGGACACGACAAAACCCAAAAATATGCTCAAAGGTGTTGTTTCTATTTTCGAAAACCGAAAACAAAGCGCGATACCCACAAAATCAGCGTCCTCTTCCTATGTTTATACCTTCCTCTTCTGTGTGGCGTCAATACAAACAATCACATGTTTCTCACATCACAATCACTATGTAATGTACTAAGCTCAAGAAATTCTACTCTCTTACCAGAGAGCAAATGAGAGGAAACAGCCAACAACAATTTAAAAAATTCAAACTACCCGAGGAATGCTTTCCGCCTTCTTTTGATGTAGATCGCATGTGCCTTATTAATGAGATTTAAGGCCAAGTTCGGTGTTCTGCTCATCCAACCAACGGGCAAACATGTACAACAAACTCGACATTGACATTTTGTTTGTCATACGAACCCATTAAATGTGTCGAAATTGTGAATATCGAACATTTTTGTCTGTCACCGTGGAGAAACTTTGAAATTCTATTCAGCGCTACAAATTTACCTCATTATTTTGAATAAATAACTATTTGCTGAATAGATGAAAAAAAAAGCACTCAACGGTTTCCTTCGAGCCGGATTTGAACCAGCGACCTATGGATTTCTACAGCAATTTCACTTCTACAGTCCACCGCTCTACCAACTGAGCTATCGAAGGTGTTGCAGAAATTAGTCACATGATTAAGCACTATGAATGAACTTCTGATGAGGGAGCTTTTGCAGCACGCTTTTCAATGGAAAAGAGAAAGTTGTGCAAAAGCGCATTGGTCACGATGAGCTTGCGACTTTGTGAACTTGTTTTCTTCGTAAAAGTTTGTATAGATTGCAGTGAGCTTTTCATGTGTACACTTTAGCAGAGGAATCATAACACCTTCGATAGCTCAGTTGGTAGAGCGGTGGACTGTAGAAGTGAAATTGCTGTAGAAATCCATAGGTCGCTGGTTCAAATCCGGCTCGAAGGAATGAAGTAGAGTGGTTGAAACTTGAAGTTCTTTTTTTTAATTATGAAAGGTAAATTAAATGTGTATACACATTCCAAGACAAGCTACCAAATGGTCATTCACTTCCAAGACTTTGGATCGTACTATCAAGCGAATGAAACACGTGACGAATATGACAGCTTGGGACATGGTGGGCCAATAAGTTTTAGACATATCATTCACCAAAGACTTGGCCCTTTTATTATGCCCTCTCAAGTTTTGTTACCCTGGGGTAAAAATCTGATATTTTCCACAAATCTTAAACTCCTGGAGTAGCATACGAGTACAAGCAGTCATTATAATGACTACATCTGCTTTATTTTGTTTGTAAAACTTCCCGGTTATATTTAAATTCAATTTGTAGTCCAATAGTAATGAAAACAACTGTCCCAGGTTGTGAACTTTTATGCAGAACCCTTCTCACTATTTTTCTTTGTGTTCACAGCTCCGAAAGAAGAAACAACGCAGCAAGTCCTCCAATATAGTCCACCGTAATCACAAGCGAGACCAGCGCACTCCACTCGACATGCCAACCACAGACCCCGGCTCGGATTTGTTCTTTTCGACGGACGATGAAATCTTTGCCGATGGAGACGGTGCCGGAATATTTAGCACAGTACCGAGGTCACGACGATACCTGCTTCAAAGTGATTTACAGCGTCGGTACATTGACACAATCGTTGATGGCGCATCGTCGCAACCGGTCCAGCGAATGCCTCCCGAGCTGATAGTGACGCCGGCCAAACACGGCTCATCGTCCAACAAGCTACCGAGAACGCCGGAGAAGCAAAAGCCAGCCCAACTCCTGCCGACGGGGATGACAGAGTTTCCACCAGTTGCTGGTAGTTTGACTAGGCGAACGAACTCCTGGCATAATTTGCACAGTGGCGGGAAATGTATCCCCAAATTGAGGTAAAGGACTTGCACAGGAGTAAGGATTTGCGGTTTTTGATTTAAAATTTATATCCACCAGGGTCCAGAACATCGGACAAACGGAAATAAGTTCCAATGAAGAACAATTCTCGCTGAAAAAGAAAATCTGGATGGGGTGCTCGCCAGAACCGGGCTGCTGTGGTGACAGACCACGTCCGTTATCGTGGGCTATGCCACCAATACAACGGCACAAGGAAAAGAACAAGGAGCATGATGAACAGGAAGCTTTCTTTTTGTAAGGAGTGGTTAGTCTTCCATACGCCGTATAATTGCAATTCGTTTCGTCTTTTAGGGCGTGTTCGCAAAAGCTGGTCGCTTGGCAGCAGGAAAATAATGCCTATGGCCATCGCAACAAGATAAATCTGAACCTCGTGAATCCCGAGTTCCCGGGCGACAAGGCTCTCACTCAGCGACCAAAGAAAATTCCGAAAACCTCATCAAAACTGGACATTGACCTGAAAGTTCACAAGAAAAAGTAAGTTTGCCATACGTATACTTTTGACAAAGCCATTTACCAATATTAATCTACTCGCATAGAAGCAACTTTATGAAGCTCACTGAAACCTCTCGCATCATCAACTGCTTGACGAAGGCCAACTGTAACAATGGCATCACTGGCAGAAAGAATCCCAGCGCCATGCCGTTTACATCAAACGCCAGCATGACACTTGCTCCTCTTACATCATCCAGCAGACACCACCACCACCACGCTACGAATAAATTCAAAACTGGTGGCCTAGTCGCCACAGCCGTTCAGCCAAGCAAGAAGACCAAACGCCGTTCCCTGGTCAGCATAAACAAACCAATTGCAATACCTTTAGTCGAAGCAGCGGTGCCCAGCCATTTGGAAAATGAGAAATCCTTTGCCCGCAAGGTCAAGACAAAGTTGAAGAAGAAAAAATCCGTTGCAGCAGCACTTAAAAGCAAGTCATGAGACTTGAGAAGCAAGTGCACAGCATCGTCGTTGTTAAAATTTCGTTTTCGGTTTTTCTTTCCTAGATAGTGAAATAATTGTCGTTTTTTTTTCTACTCAATAAATATACAAAACTTTGACGAACAAAACTGTTCAGTGACTTTCATTTACCCTATGCGGGGGAACAATATATAGACTGTTTTTTATAACTGTTTAGTTAAGTAAATATTAATTATGCCGAGGGAAAAAATCAATGAGACTTGCACTTGGCGGTGATATTTTGCGTATAAAATTCAACTGACAGTGAAAACTTATCAATTAAACTCACCAAGTTGAAGATTGGCGAGGTCAACACAGTCTGCTCACAGATAATTTACGTTAATTTCGCAATTTTATTGAAATCGTAAACAAAAACACGAGTGGATTGTCTTTTTTGCTATTTTTTGTTTGCTTGTTTTGTGCACACACACGAAAATTCCGACGGTTGAGTGAAAGTTTGAGGAGCAATGCTGGCGATTTTGATAGATGGTTTTGGGATATTTTGTTTCAGTCCATGACAGCGAACGGAAATATTCAGAAAAACTGCAGTAAAAGTCGAGGAAAATTGAAATGTGGGATGCGTTCAGCGAGTGAAGTTGAAGTGGTGTAAAGTGAGGAAAAATTTGTATTCAGAATTGATTAGCATGTAGAGCTTGCTGGTTGCCTTGGTCCTCTTTAACACAAGAGCAGTCACGTTTGGAATCCTGGGGCCAAATCGTCCCGTCCATCCTATATATGGGTCCATATTAAAAAATTGTTTCCCTTGATAATCCCTTTTGTACGAAGGAATGAAGATCATATAAGTAATATCAGCGGCGACATGTAGATCATAATTATATCGGTATTTGTTTTTCTAATCAGCTGATTTTTTTTTTTATTTCTTTGATTGAATTCAAGTCACAGAGTCCCTTACATGCCCAAAGCGGTACGTTGCATTTTGGCGCAAAAAAGTATCGTGGGTTTTTAAAAAGGGAATTTGAGTATGGTGGAAAAGGAAAAAAGGGAAAAATGACCACTTCGTGGGTGCAACTATTGGCTCGTTCAGATGAATATGATTCATTAAATGTTTTACCATTTCTGTTTACTGAAAAATAGTCTTTATCTAAAAAATTTCGATAAGACAGGAAACAAATCAACGACTGACTTCAAACAGTTCTTTTTAAAAGTATTAAAGAAAAAACTTCCTTTTGGATTTATAACTCAAATCATATGGTTCGTCTTTTAACTTCGCTCTGCAGCTCAGTTCTCAACTTGTTCACTTAAGAAGAAATTACTATATCAAGGAAAATTAAGTAAACAAAGGACTTACACTCTCTAAACACATCCGCCATCAGCTGTGAACGCCGCTTAATGCGCAACAAACGAAAGTACCAAACTACAATAATAGAAACATCTCTTCTTTCTAGCGATAACAACGCCGTCATCGAAATCCCCTTAGACTGTCATTCGCAAAAAAAAGTTCAACAAACCTGAATGGCGTCTGTGCTGCGGTTAAATTTCATTGAAAAAATCTCATTTCGAATCACCGTATAGTGTCCCATAATAAATAAACATCTAATTTTAAACGGCGGAAATCGACTGCACAATTGAAAGATACAAAATTCGGTTGAAATTTCCCTCATAGTGTTAAAAAAAACTAACAAAACTGTTGTGAAAAAAACGCAAAAAAAACATCTCGAACAAAAAAAATTCGCTACCGCTCTTTTCTTTTTTTCTTTTTACACCTAGGAACTTTTTTGCTGTCCCTTTCTTATCTTTTTGCATGTGTTTTGTTCTGTCGTGCATCACAATCCAACGGTGTAAGACATAAGAAAAACATCGCGAGTTATCCAACAACCATTGCAGATGATTTAATATAAACAAAGCCGTACAGTATGAATAGAAGCATCGGAGATACCCTCCAGACGCTGAAAAATCGCTCCTTCGATGAGAACTCAAAAATGACGGAGAAGCGTCAGTCTCTGGAACACAAAAGGAAATCAAAACAATTCCTTCCAGTCAGACCGATGGACATGAAACCCGTAAAAGTGCTAGTGGAACGAACAAAATTCAACGAAATGCATGTCCTCGATCATAGTAGGAGCAGCTCCAAGCCGTCTCCGCTGGCCAATGGCAGTTTGGAGAAAAAACATAGTCGCAAACCAGGCTGCAAATCAAGGAAATCCGAAAAAAAGAAAGTGCTGCCACACAAGACGCACATCGGTGGACTATTTCGAGTTCGCAGATGTTACGTAAAAATTCCCAAAGACAAAGTGCTCATACGACAATTGGCAAAGTTCGGTTCATCACAAAGGCCGCAGAAGCGTCCCCGTGGCAGACCAAAGAAGGCACGAAGAAGAAGCAAAGCTGATGCCGAATTGAGTCCGACATCTGCTAATACGTCTGATCTGAAACGCAAAACTACATCGGACGGCGAAGAAGGCTCACCCTCGAAACGCAAGTCAAAAGCGCCGGGCTTCTTCATAAACATTAGTGCTCTCACACGGACCTCATCGCCACGTCGAAAGTTCACCACGCCAACACAAAACGATAGTCTCAAGAAGGCTAAGCCCAAAAATCAAAAGCCCGTCGTCAAGAAGCTAAATCTGGTGGAGCTGCGGCGAAAGTTCGGTACTCGGTTCTTTAAATCCTACGTGAAAGTCCAGCGATTCACTGACAGCACTCGTATGGCCTTGCCTGAAGAAAAAAAGAAAAGCGGCAAGAACTTGACGGTTTCCTTTTTAGAAACAGTCGAGATCTTCGGCGAATCAACCGACAGCGAGGAATGGATGGACTACGACGAGGGCACACCGTCGCCGGTGAGAGCATCGCGCTTAAAGCCACTCGAAAACGGCGACAACTCAGGACCAACCCAAAATGTCAAGTCTTTCAGTACGAGCACACCGAGCGCTGATGGCAGTCCTAATACCACGGGCAGTTTCCGCAAAAAGGGCGGCATCCTCAAGCGGAAAGAAAAAATCTCCTTCAGCCCCCTCAAGGAGGACGAAAGCAGCCCGCGCAAGGAACAACTGAAGCGGTCCAACGAGAAAATCGTCCGCCTCAGTTTTGAGCAGCAGTGCGCCGACGACGATGGTCAGCCAGAAACAACGGGTGAGTGATTTAAAATCCAATTTACGTTGCCTTTGCAGTTTGTTTACTTTGAAATTAGGTACATGCACTTGTTTGTGTATGTATCCGAGTGCAATGACAGATTATCCCTCCGCCCATGGGCCATTCTGAATGTACTGGCTTGCAGTGTCCTTCGGTGCTGTGTACAACAGCAACAACAGCAGCAGAATGGTTCTGCCTTTTTGTTGTCGTTACGTAAATCGATTTGCGTTTGAACAGGTGATTAGGATTAAGTGCTTGTTCCTGGAGCGTCCTTTGTCTCGTTCTTGCGTCCATTCAATGGCGCGGAGACAAGTTTTTTTTTCCGCTAAAAAGACTAGTCGACAAGCTTCGCGCAGAACACTCCATTTTCATGCATTTGAGCTGCACTTTGTCAGACAGTTATGCCTCACTTTGCATGACAATAATTACACCTGCTGGAGTGGTAGGTACTCCCCCTTTCCCATTCGCACCCATCAACTGCGCCATTTGAATGAATGCTTTCAGATTAAGGAGGATTATTAGCGTGCCAAGACAAAAACATCATTCTCCTCGTCCTAAAAGCAAAGGCACACAACTCGCCGAAGTTGTCGCAAGTCGCAACTTCAAGCAGCAGCCAAAAATTCCGTAAATAGTTTCCTCTTCTGCTGCACGGGACACGTGTTCAGTGGATGGGTGTCGGCCCTCCCGCGCGCGGGAAGAACTTAATTGTTTTGAGGATTTCATGTGCGTGTGTGGAATCCATTTTAATTTCATGTTGGATGCCTCACTTAAACTATGTATCCATTTAATTTTCCAGATTGTGCAACATCAGATGATGTCGGTTTCGTGGCGGTGTGTCATCCCTTGCTAACCCTTCTTCGGGCAGCAGCGTCTACTTTCAGAATTTGTGTGTTACATACGAGTATATGCTGTGTTCCAAAAAAAAAAAAAACCAACTGGACATAGAAATTCCATTCCGGAAACTCTTGGCCCAGAGCTATGTAGAGCGAGGAATTTCGATTTGTATACTTTCGGAGCAGGTGAAATAATTTTTTTATTAGTTTTTTCGGCTTCGCAGTTAGTTGTTGTAGGTGGTGAACAAAAGGAATTTGGGTTTCATAATGCTGTACCACTCCTGGACGGGTGCTATTTCCAGAGGAGGGTGTATGTTATTATGTTGATGCTGGGCCTTAGCTGGTTGGTTTGCAATTGCTGTGTTTTCCTCCAGATGTCAGCTTAGGAACTGTAGCTCTTTGGGCATTTTATGTGAACGTGAGTAGGTGTGTCAATAAGTATTCGAGCGGTAATGGATATGTCAAATGGGATATGTCGACATGTGTATCGGTGGTGAGGAACTATTTGTCTATTGGCATAGTTGCGCCGTGTTTGCCTCTTTCTTTGCCAGTTCAAACTGATAACCATGCGTAAAAGTTAACTCAACGATGGGTGCGATGATTGTGTGTATATTCACATTGCTTATTTTTTCAAGAAGCAATCAGCGGACGTTTATTCCTGTGTACAGGGCATCACTCACTAGACTCAATTGGACTTGAGTGAATGAATTATAGCCATGCAGGGCATTGCAGATGGTATTCCAGTTCTGACACAACGTACAGCGAGCAAACCAATCATTTCTATGCAGTATGTACTTTGCGACAACCATACACTGAACCAATACCAATCGGAAAATCTTGTTGAATAAACTTGAATCGAAATCAGCTACTGAAGGTGACAAGTATTAAATTTGCAACGAATATGAGCAAGTGCTTGGTCGAGTTTAAAGGACTGTACTGTAACTTTCATTACTTTACTGTTGTAACTTGTAACTGATAATTTTCCTGTGCAGCTTGACAGATTATTTCCTAAATTTGTAGTTTATTATCTACATTTATGGACTTTAATTAGTTACATGAGGTATGACCCGAGCCGCTTACAGTCCGTGGTAAACAACGGCCTCAACCAACAAGCCCCCATCTAGCCAGTCGATGAATGGTAAACCTTTGAATCAGGAAAGAATCGCCTTTATCTTCAAGTATCCAACAACGAGGCGTCTTCAAATTAGATGCTGTGGTGTCTGCTTTTGCGGCTTTCTGGCTCACATCCTTCAGCGTGTACAATATTATAGAGGTGCTTCTAGTTAACTTGTGCAACCGCATTACCATCTCAATCTCGATAATTTGCCATGCATGTAAGCGTGTTTATCGCAGCGATACATTGCACCCATTGGTCGCGCTTCTCAACAGTAAGTACATTTTGCGAAAGGCAAACATCATCCTCCTACTGCTCTGGCTAAAGACCAATCCCAAGAATACCTTACCGTATAAATGTCGACACTCTGTGACGTTTGTACTTTTGATATTCACAGAAATTTCCGCCAAGTAATTTGTGTACAATATGATTAACATCACTCCGCATCGAAGCGGAAGCTGGAGCGACTTAGCCTCTGTATACATGTGGCAGGGAGTAGGGCGTGCACATTCCACAAAACGTAATCTCAATAGAACATTCCTATAATCCTTTCCACACAGAGAGAGCATTACGCTCATTGAAGTGAGAAAACGAAAGAAAAATGGGGCAACAAAAAAATAAAATAAAAGTCGAAAGTACTTAACTCTTATAAAGATGAAAACATTGCTCTCTCCTTTTCGGTGGGGTGGGGTATCCTTCTGCCCTGCTGTTGCTCTCGTTGGATGGTAGCTAGTGTGGGGGCAAATTTGACTATGGAATGTGCTGTTACACGACACAACAAAAGAAGTGGATATTTTATTTGATGGAGAATTTCAGTGATAAGCATTCGTTATCACAAGCGGTGTGCCTTGCACGCTGCATTATGATACCCCTTTGGTTCTCGTCCTTTGTCTTCTCATCTACTCGATAGACTATATATATTCGTTTAGGTGTTGGAGGAATTAAGTCTTTCAATTGTCTTCACTTGAGTGTGTGTGTGTATTAGTGTGTGTGTCGGGGGTAGATAGTGAGCGCGCACGATAAAAATCTCTTAAAGCACATAAGACGGTGGTGATATATGATTGTTGTAGGATGATACAAGGGACCTCTGCTGGCAGAGTAGGTCCCTTTCTAAACGAAGAACCAAAATTAAAAGATTAACCGGGACCTGATTTATTTTAAACTTGAAACTCAACCGAAACTATAGGACAGTTTGAATATTTAACCCATTTTGTTGGTCTGGCTATCGTTGGGTTCAAGTGAAACTAACTACGTCCGCCCCACGCCAGGATGTAAGGGCAAATGAGCTCATCCCTTTTGTCTACCATGTTTGTTTATTTTGCCCGATGGAGTTAGTAGATAGAGGAGGACATAGATGAATTGTTGTTGGGTTATTGGCGAGCAATTTAAAAGGACCTTGTTTGGTGAATGAGAGCGGATGCCTTGGCCCAGTTGAGCATCCGTTTTGTGGACCGTCACCATGTGTGCGCCCCTCATTAATTTACACTGTTCTATGGTGGATTGTTTTTAAGGAAATTGTTGGTTTTTTTTTTAGGGTTGTTGACCAGCATCTGTCTTTTTCATCAACTAAAACGACTTTCGGTCGGACGGTGGGGCAGTGCTTTGGGTGGTTGTCTTCATTAATGGATACGTATAGTACAGATCAGGTGGTTGTTTCGGGTGTGCCATCAAATTTAAAGAGACCTTCGTTAGCATAAAACGTCGTGTGGGTGGTGGAATATTTCACACCATGTCTGCTGCCATTCCAAATGCTTGTGTGGGTAGTTGGGTGGAGTGATGGGTGTGCTTCGGATAGAGGAGAGTATGTGGCACAACATTTTTTTAGTTTCTGCGACCGATGGTAACTAGCAGTCAACGCGTTGATGGGTCATTGAAGTTTCATTGGGAAGTAAAATGCGACGATGACTTTAGCAAGTGTCTTGTGAGTCAGTGGCGTTTTGGACAAGGGTTAAGCTATCGTTGGGGTACTGGCCTTCCACTATGAGCGCGAACGCTTGATTTCTGATGTGATGTCAGTTTCAGTGTTTGTAGTGCAGCCGATGTAAAGGGTGTTTTTTTTTTTTAGAGGTATAGAACTTTAAGTTGGCAACACTATTTTAACTGCCGGCCATTTTGTCAGCTGTCAAGTGATTTGGCTACGTCAACAAGCAAAATTCCCGCATTTGGAGTGAAGAGAATCCACATGAGACCCTTGAGACGCCATTACATCCACAAAAACTGACTGTTTGGTGTGCTCTAGGGGCTGGTAGAGTCATTGGGCCATACTTCTTCCGAAATGGTGCTTGAGAGTCAGTTACCGTTAATGGAACCCGGTATAGAGCCATGATAACCGACTATTTTGTTCCCCAATTGGATGGCATGAATGTGGATGAGATGTGGTTCCAACAAGACGGCGCTACATGCCACACAGTGCACGTCACAATCGATTTATTGAAGGAAACATTCGATGAGCGCATAATTTCGCGGAATGGACCTGTCAATTGGCCACCAAGATCGTGTGATTTGACACCATTGGATTATTTTCTTTGGGGATATGTGAAGTCGCTCGCCTACGCCAACAAACCAGAAACGTTAGGGGACTTGGAAGCCAACATTCGTGGCGTTATTGCCGATATACAGCCCCAAATGCTCGAAAAAGTGGTTGAAAATTGGACCTCTAGACTTGGCTTTATTCGAAGCAGCCGCGGCGGCCACATGCCCGGAATCATATTTAAAAATTATACCTCTAAAAAAACACCCTTTAATAAAGACCGCAGCTACGTCGAAGTTATAGCTGCCTGTTAAGACGTTCCGTCCCATTCGTCGTTGTTGTATATAAAGTGGGAAGCCTGTTCGAGTAAAAAGGTGACACCAACTATTTCTTTACTATATAATGTTTATTTTCTAAGCAAAAAATTACAATTTTACAAATTAAAGGAAAGGAAAATGGCTGCCGGTCGAAGACTGTGTTTGGCGGTTGTCGACTGCTACAACTGTTGCGGCTGCCGGTTGAAGACTGTGTTTTTGGTGGTTGACGACTGCTACAACTGTTGCGGCTGCCGGTTGAAGACTGTGTTTGGTGGTTGACGACTGCTACAACTGTTGTTATCGTTTACGGTGTCGCTCACGCGATGTGCTTTTGTGGAGTTTTTCTTTTATGTGTGTTCACCATTCGTCGTTGTTGTATACATCATATATTTTTTTAAACCTAGATGGACTTGCCAGAGGCACAACCCAACGTCTATATAAAGAACCTTTTACATTTTTAGCAGTTATGCGCGGCGTTCGAAAACGCGTTTTACTCGTTTCCCCGAGTACGCCATTTTTGTATGCAATGTTGGCTTCCCATCCGTTGAACGAGTCCTATTTTGTGGCAACAGTATAACAGCTCCAATTCTGAGTGAAAAAATAAGTCCACCAGATAAGTTGGGAAGGACACTCCGACTGCTTACGCTGCAAATCCCCTGCCATTCACTGTAAGCGTACTTACCAGTAGGGGGCCATCAAAATTAACGAACTATAATCGTGTTCGACAAAAATACTCCCTGCAGCTGGCTGAAAATGAACCCTCATTTTAACATGCCAACCGCACAGACCACCAATGGTGATCCACGCAGCGCTATACAACAGCCCCGCTAAAGAGCGCCATCAACAACAAAATATCAATCATCCCCCATAGGACATTCGAATTAAACTCGTTTCGCAAGCAGCTCCACAAAATTGTCCACCCACACACCGAATTGTTATATCCCTGTCACCTTGTTCTTGCTCAGCTGAGAAAGTTCACAACCCTCTGTTCGGGCCGCAGAGATTGACAGGGATGACAGGAGGAAACAATTTAATTGCGAAATGCCGCCAACTTTATGTCGCGTAAAATCTCCCTTTCTGCCATCGTCCGTTTTGTGTAGGCTAACACTTTACCACTGCATAGGTCCATGTATCCTCGCATTAAAGTTCATTGAAATGAAATACTGCAGCCAAATGAATTTTTTTTTTTTTCCGAAGAAACAGGAAAACTTTTCCAGTCAGTGGCAACACACATTCACACAGATTGGCATGTGTTTTGGTGATTCGTTGGACTGGAAATTCCGACACTTACACCTGCTGTTTGCACTGATTTACCAGCGCGCCCAACTGCCAGGGATATTGTTATGTAATCCACTTTAAATTCATGAATACTTTTGCATATTCCTCGAGTGCGCGCGGAAACCCCTTTCATAAATTTTTTTTTTTTTTTGTTTTTATCCGACGCGATGATGGTGAGCTGCACAATTTCGTCCATATTCGTATTTATTTTGCTCTGGCACACACTTTTTTTTTGTATCGACAAACGCGCATAAATTCAGGACTTTCATTCATAATTCTTCCGACTGGATAAACGGGTAACATGTTTGCCACAGGAAAACGCAGTTTTATTTTATTTTTTGCATTCGCCAGCCGCCATAGCCGCGCGACAATACTCTCCTCGACTGCGTTTGACAGTTGTGTTTGTCGCCACCCTCTCCCGCACCGGTATATATCCGAAAAGTGGCTATAAAAATTAATGGCCAGCAAATCTCGACCGAATGGCATAGAGCCCGAGGAGTTTTGATTTCAATCGTTCACATTCCGAGGGAGGAGGACTGATTATTCAATTATTGCCAGCGACGACAATCGCAACAACAACAACAACGACAACAAGAAAAGCAGCACCAACAGAGTAGTAGTGGAGTTTATACAGTTTGCAACCCTTGCTCTGGCTATAAGGATAGCATAGAGTGGGAGGTGGCACTTGAATGAAATTTAATGGCGGATTTGGAAGTTGAGAATTCGTGCCGAGTTCAAAGTTGAATTGGTCGCGAAATAATTCCATTCGAACGGAATGCGAAACAAACAGTGAAACAGTGTAGTCAATTACCCAGAAGGAAATCTTTAATTAAAATGTTTTTTTTTTTTTTTTGTTGTTGAGAAAAACCAAGAATAAGTCGTGCAAGGTTGTCGTCGACGACCCTCATAGTTGCTAAAGGAAAGGATTAATCCTGGCACACAGGCACGCTCATCGCATCACCATCGTCGTCGTTGTCGTTGTTGTCAAAGGCTTCGTCATCGCCATCATCTCCATACCACTGAAAGGTTAATAAACATAAAATGACATAAGGAACGATGATGACGTGTACAATGTACATATATAACTGGATCGCAAATGTATAGGGTTCAGAAGCGATTTAAAATTGTTTTCTCTTTGTTTTGTTTTCAGCAAGGCGGTTGGCATACATCGAATATCTTGCAAAAACGAAAAACACAAGAATGCGACAAGCGGCAGGATGCCATTGATGTGAAGCGCGGAATGGCTGGATTAAACGATTGTCACGTAGCTGTCGATGGGGATTTTCGGCATATTTTTGGTTAGATTATGGATGTAGCTACATGAGGCATCGGTTTCCTAAGTGAAAACCTAACTGTCGATTGGCACACCAAGAGAATAGGTCGTCTCACTGGCGTATAGGGTAGAGGCTGCTTCGTGGCGGTCTGTACCTTTACAGAGGGCGTCTGATGATACATCCTGCGAATCTATGGAAATACATTGATCAGTTGAAGACAGGCTAAGCAGGAGACATGTGTTGAGGAGTTGAGAGAGTTTCTAACTCAGGCGCTCTCCATTAAGACTCTGTAAACCCCAGGTATGCTAAGGTGGCAAAACTCCAACTTATAATTTCTTCTTCCAGATGGTTCGCAGCTTTTGCCAGAGGCAACCTTTGTGGGAATATCGACTCGTTTGCGACGCTTGATGCGGGTCCAACAACGAGTAACACATGCTCGAGTCAGATTGATATTGGGAGTTGCTTGAAATCAATTTGTTCGTTTTTCCAGCCGATTTAAGTATTGACAACTTTCACATCATTCTGGACAGGCTCCATTCTTCGGAGGCTATAAAACCCTCAATTGATAAAGTCACCAGCGTCTTCGGAAGGACCATTCAGACGCATTCGGCTTTTGTTTTCAAATGTAGCTTTGTTGCAGATCATAGTCCGCAGTCACTTATCGGCTTAAAGGTTGCAACTTACTATTTAAGACCATTTTGCGGAACGTAACGCTATAAAACTGCGGTTCTGTCACTTTTTTGGGCTCCCGCTGTCATTGTCGAAGTAACATGCAACTTAAATTGAAATTAGCACATGACGGAGATGCGTACTGACACTCGTTAAGAGCCATCCAGCCAGATTGTTTTTTGACCCACGAATTGAATTATGATTCGAATTTTAATTCAGTCTTCTAGTACGGAATCGCTGCTGAAAAGTAAATGGCGTTGAAGGCTGTTTACTGGGTCCCATTTGCATTGCCTTTGTCACTTGATCGCAGCAGTTACTACAACTAAAGGGGTCTACTCTTAGGGACAGGATACACAAATGCAAATATTTCGCACCTTGCAATGATGACGTTGTTAAGCCTTTAAGCAAATGCCACCGGATTTCAATCCAATTCGCACACCCCTTTGCGTTACGTGCATATTTATGCCGCACTTATGCACAGGCCATCCAGGCTTCCGGGATTCAATGGCAAAGCGTACGACTTGTGCTGTTGGAATGTAAACTGGCCCTAATCCAAGCGAATGACTTCTCAACACACCGTCTGGTGGCCAACCCCACTCAGTCAGGTGGAAAACTTGTGCATGGTCCCATTGGATCAGCCAACACGTGCGATATTGAACATTTCGTCACCTGAAATTAATATCCGTGATGTTAGAAAAGGGGTACCAGAAGCAGGCGTTCCGCTGTCTTAAAATTAACCAACCTTTGTCATAGTTTTCCTTGTTTCCGCGTAAAAGTCTAACGTTTCATTCTTTGGCTAATTGCACGACCAAGTCCTGACGAATTGTTTCGCTTTTGGAGAAAAATAAATTCTCCCTCCCGGTGACACCTTGTCAGTGACAGTTTTTTTCTTCTCCCCTGCTAAATTGATGTTTTTTCTTTTTTGTTCTACTGGTTGCCCGAACTTGGTACTTATTCTTAAAGAAAAGGACCGTGCACACAGGAATTCTTGCTCGCCGTCGGATATCTGGACCGGAATAAGCTTGACAGTAGCATTATGATCAGGATTATGACATTAGGACTGTGACATTAAACACACATTATTGCCACACATATAATTTTTCGGTTCAATTCACCTCAATCTGGCTTACTTACAATGTGTGGACGGTGTTTAGTGTAGTTGTAGTCGCTCATCCTGTGTGTGGCTGTGTTGTAACTGCGGAATTCTCCGCTCGAATTTCTTCACATTAAAGCCATGTGAGTATGGTGTTGTGTGGTACTGTTTCTGTGTGTTTTTTTTTTATGCACTTGTGGGATTTAATGCCTACCACCCTTATGGTTGCAATACAACAGCACACATACGGTCCACAAACACCGAGCACAGATCCAGTGGCAGAGCGCAAGTCGGAGGGAAAATCCAGCAGGCGGCGGCGGGTTGATTTGATGGCACGGGAGGAAATTAGAAAAACAGAATCCGGACAGGGTACGAGTAATTCTGTCGAGAGCATCATTTTGTTTAGTATAACAACAATAACTACCGAACACAATAGGCTTATTATCGAATGTGATTCGAATGTATACGTACTGTAGTTAGATTTCGAACTGAAGTTACAAATGTGCTCCATGAGCTGTTTGGTGTTACTTGGCATAGTGCTGTGGCTGTGGCTGTGGCTGTCCTGTTGTAGAAGTAAAGTGAGTGTGGCACGAGCTGTAGCAGTACATGAAGCAGGCGGACGAATTTACGATTGTGTGTGGAGTATAAACCCCCAGTTGCTGGTGGAGGATGGGGGCTATAGAAAATGTAAGATTAACGATTCGAATCGGCTTTGCTTGTATATTTTTAGTTTAAGTTAAGCCCTTTAATACGGTCTTAAGTAAATTTTCGACAGAACTTACAAATGTGCTCCATGAGCTGACGGATACGAAGACGACTGACTTGACTAGGACTACCTACTCGGAAGGCACTGATTACATAGATGGATTAAAGATTTTATTATACTCGACATTTCGTTGGGATTACTTTTGAAGCTTTTCTTGTCAGCTATCTTTCATTTGAAGTTGAAGTTGAAGTTTTTTGTTGCTTTCACTGTGCGAAAGAAGATTGAAACTGTCCTTAACAGTTGATGTAGCGTTTGACTTGAGTTGATTCAATTTATCCGGTCGCATGGCGGGAGTATTTCTGTCAAATTGACGCACTTGTTATAGGGATTGAGCTGGGGTACGGTGTTTTTATTTTTTTTCTGCGAAAGCTGTATGGAGCCAGAGGGATATACCGATGAATTGATGAGTTTTATTTATTTTCACTTACCAGCTGATGGGTTGATCAATTGGGTTTTCATTTTTGATTGCGTTTGTTTCAGGCGTTCGCCTAGGTGGATTCGAATTGGTTGGTTTTGATTGATTTCACGGATCTGATGGTATGCTTAATGGAAGAGCGATGTAGTGAATGACTTCAACCATTTTCAGATTGTGCGTTCTATTTCGACTATTTGCTTCAAAACAAGGTCAAGGAAGCCTCATTCAAGCTCATATTACCTTTGTCGAAATCCTGTGCGTGTTTGGTAGAGCTATGCAGTTGAAGCAGTTTTGCCAGGATTCCGAATTCGGCAGTGAATACTGGTCTCGACTTTAAATTCAAAAAAGTGTAAAAATTCTTCTTGTCTGGCCACATTGGTATATGTGGATTAGCGTCTAGCAGAACATATTTAAAAGACAACCCAGAATAGTCTCTTTTATTTGATAGTGAACAGGGATACGACTGATAGTTGTTGTAAGGCAAAGAACGTTGAATTCTTTTTAGAAGATGCACATAGAGTTCATCGGGAATGCTTTCTTCCACCCGTTTTAGGTGGCTATGGTTCTTTCGTTCGCGCTGCCAAAACACTAACGTCCTATTTGAAGAACCACGCGGTAAACGATCAGAGCTGCTTAAGGCTCAAAGTTTTTTTTTCAAAACAAAAATTTATAAGATCAATATTAGGCGACGGAACGCGGGTTCTCTTCTTGCTATACATAAGTTTTTCTACATCATGCGTCTATAAAAGTTGCTAAGACACTTCTGTGACGAGGTTTCCTCGGCTACTGTTCAACCTGCTTCCTTTAACCGCGAGGGAGGTACAGGGCGCTAGCAAATCTTTTCAGTGTTTCTGTCCTGCAGCTAGATAACTCAACTTCGGCTATGCTTTTCTGCTTCTATTTTTAACTTTCTTTATTACGTAGTAAGAGAAAGATATTGTATTCGTACAAAATTTCGAACTCGAGATGTTAATCCATTCTGACATTACGATGATAGGCGAACTCAAAAAAGTGGGTCGCAAAATTCTGTCCGTCTGTCTGTCTGTCTGTATGTCCCGAGGCCTACAGCGTAAACGGCTGACCGGATTTCGTTCAAACTTCGGATTTGGAGTTTGGGGGCTTACAGTTCGGGGCCGTTTTTTTTTTGCATGTTAACCTCAATATTAATGGTACTTCCCATACAACATTTTTATACCAGTTTGATTTGTTTACCAGATTGCATACTCAGTTTTCGAGTAACAATACTTTTGAAATTTGGACATATGTATCTCGAAAACGGTCCCTAAGATTGTATAAAAAATTCATTTCTAAGGTAATATGGTAATTTCTAACTTAATGGAAAACTCTGTTTTTCTCTGTATTATCGTTAAATGGATTTTTAAAAAAAATGCCATTTTTGAAAAATATAGTTTTCCCTAGTTTTTTTTTCCAACATATTGAATATGCACCCTAAATATATATGTCCAACAAATCGGAGCTTACACAATACTCCCACTCCATTTACATTAATACTTTTGATGAACGAGAAAGTTACGTTCGACCCAGTCGTGCACTTTATTTTTAATATTTTTCCTTGAGTCGCTCCATTAGTTTTTACTGCAAGTTGCTTTTGGTCTCCGATCTCAACAGCAGTGGTAATGGGAGTGGCCGCATCTAGTCGAGTCATTAGTCTTTCAACTCTCGGGGCGTATTTAAAAAAAACAGCGCAACCAGTTTACAGGTCTTTTCCAATTATTTTAACGACCAAAAATATGAAGGTTCTACGGTTTCTCATGTCACATTTTATAGCCGTGTGCGTTTCAGTTCTTAACTTGGTTCACACTTACTAAATGAAGAAGTTCGTTCGCACATTTGCAGCTGCTTTTCGCTCACATTACAAAATTGTTCCCATTGAATCAAATGCTGAATGAAAATACAGTATATAAATAGTCATAAGAACACCGAAACAGATCACTGTTTATCTGCAAAAACTAAAGCCCATTACGGTTACACATTCCTTAAAGTGTACGTGGATAACCAGACAGAGTTAACAAACTGCATAAGCTCTGAACTTTTCTATTTATCCCACTCTAATCTGACAAATACAGATGCACGCTATGTTTTCTCTCTGACACGCAAATCAATTATCCGGAAGGGTTTTATTTTTTTAGTGATTTTTCTAAATTGAAACACGGATGCCGCTTCAAGAGTGATAGCATCAAAACGCAACTCCCATGGGGCAAATTATTCACAATACTATACGCAGTTGCGAAATATAATTAATCTTACCCTCTCGGCAACCCCTTAACCCTCAACAACAGCAATTAATTACCACCAGAGATATGAAACTACTGCCACTGGACAAACAAAACAAAACAAAACAGAAAAAAAGGATAAACCCTATCGCATTGCAATGCACTTTTCCGACAATTCAGCGATTTGTGCGGCGTCCAGTGAACCAGTGCAACCGCTATCAACCACCGCCGCGCACTCAGAGCACGCTCCAATCATGACCAGCCAACTATGAAACCATAATTTAATGCAAATATCAGACACTGGCGAACGTGTGGTCCTTTGTGTGTGTAGTAAGCGCTGCACATCCTAAATCGCATCGCATCACGCACAAATCTCTATAAATCCTCATTAAAAATAACCAACAACAACAAGGACTATCTAAAAACTCTCCATCATTGCAACAATCTATATTTAATACATCCACAGATATGGCACTTGCACTGGTGGCATACATGCATCCTGTACAATAAAACGAGGACGCTATGCTCCAGTCCGCATGTCAATGGTGCATTAAATAGTGATGAATGTGAGTGTGAACTGGGTTCTGGCCTTCGTTCGTTGGTCCTGTTTGATTTTTTATTTTGTTCCCCTTCCGCCTATGTTTTCACTTTTCCTCCGTTTTTTGTAAAGACCAGCATGGGATGGGCTGGGGTTCTCTGGTTCTCTGGAGTTACTTACAATGCGGATGGGGTGGTGCTGAAAAATTGCTCACTTTACTTGTGCCTTTGTGGCAGCATTCCGTTGTGAAAAGGAGAACGGCGGGTAACTGTGCCTGCCATCAATGAAATCAAGTGATAAGTGGGATTCACTTAAGCAATGTTAACAAACAATCTAAGCAGGGAATTACCGGCCAAATTGAAGCAGCCAGGACCAGCAACAACAACAGCAGCATCAGCAACAATGAGTTTGCTACTTATTCATGGTATTTTTCATGAAATACGATTATGCCCCTTGGAAATATTTCTCAGCAATTCCCCCGTAACCATATTACTACCCCAGATACTTAAACCTTTTTCGACAGCCATCCAGGCAGGCAGGCAGGTGTATATAGAGCTTCTCCACAAGAACACAATGGAATTATCTTTCCTACCACACACAGGGACTGTGCTGGTGTGTTGGCCATGTGTGCTCCTAAAAATAACTTCAATTACATTTCTAATGGAAATTTTGCGAAAAAAAGCGGGACGACATTTCACCACACACCACCGAAGAATCGAAAATTTGTCGAAAAATGTGTTGCGTTTTGCTTTGACGCTCCTTTCCACTTGTCATTCTCTTATCGAGCTTTTTTCCCCCCCATAGAGTTCCTGTGTGAAAGTAGGATTAGTTGAACCTTTTAAGTGGGGATGGTAAATATTCCGTTTATTTAAGCAAAACCGTTACACCATTGTCGTGTAGGTATGTGCAGAATATTTCGTTGATATTTCGAAAATGGAATTTCGTCCTTGTTGCTGCTGCTTCCCGCTCTCTCCCTCTCTGAATGATTTACACAAAGATTATGTCTGTCAAAAAATGTATACTCGCTTCAAAGGAAATGATTTGATACAGTTAGAGGTGGCTTAGTGGTACAAAACATCAACGGGTGGAGAAAAAAAAAACCCAACACATGCTGTTTCCGCTGCACAATCTAGAAAATATTTCAACAAAAAGTACTCTTTGCATGCGACATATGTAGGTATCCATGTGTTCATGCGTCTACCATATAGGATCGGATGACATCTCATTTTGAAAATTGGAAAAAGAGGACACAAAAGGAGGCTATAGACAGTACACTGGTCTGGTGCGGATCGAATGAAAGCGCCGTGCTTATTTTCCAAAGGAACTATACTCAGTACATTGGTTTGCTTTGATTTGCACTTGAGTTAGATCAGGACTTGAAAATCTGGGGTGGAATCGGCTAAGGTGATAGTTGATTGTCAACTATCAACTATCACCTTAGCCGAATCAAAATCATAGCTTCACGTCCACGTAAGGTGATCATCAAATTGACAATCGCTTTTTTTGCGATCAATTTCATGTGACAGCTATTTAGGCGTCGGTCGCTTTCATACATTTGTGTCATTTTCATAGGTATGCCTCAACTCCAAATAAATTAAATACTTTAGTGAAAAAAGAATATATTAAAGAAATCAAATATAAATAACTTTATGTGAAATTTGAAGATTCGTGAAGTGCAATGTTTGTTTACTTCATTCGAACTTTTCTAAACAAATGAAGAAAATAATTACAAAAATGGCCAACCATTGAGAAGAAACCTAAGAAATAAAGCGAATATCTTGGAACTTCCAAGCCCGATGTATGAATGCATATTTATTAATATTAATTTTTGATTGATAGCATTTATTACTGCGTATTTATTTTAGATTTTTGAAAAACTTTCGCTTATCAAAAGATATGTTTGTGTTAGTTTTGGGAGTGAATTTTTATTGTGTGTATACTTATTTTTTTACTGTTATTTGTGAACATATTATTGCTCTCAAATTCACTTACTGCTCGAAATGACAGCGTCGGCAAGGAAGTGACGTTTAAAACCCTAAGTGCTGCCAATAATCAATCACTTTTTAGTGATCGCTTTACGCAGAGCATAGAAGAGTTGATAATCAAAAACGACAGTCAAAAAAGCGACAATCAACTATCACCTTAGCCGAGATTCCGGCTCTGGTTCCATGAACTCATTTCGTAGGTTGAGATGATCAAAGTTCAATGCGAGCAAAATCAGCAAAAGAATTGTTAAAAAAAATTTATAATATCAATAGGATATGGGTTTTTTGTCGTACCGATTACGGTCTTATTTGAAAACTGAAATATGTCAAATATCCACTTAATGACAGGTGAAGTTTCGTAGGAGGGAAAAATGTTTACTTTTTTTGTTGTTGTATAATTTGCACAAATGACACAAATTAACTCAACAGAGAGTTGCTGATTTATTTACATAAAAATAATGAGTCTAGTGAAGGGATTTCGCAAGTCGTACTACTTCTAATTTATTACTCCCACGTAGATCCCTAACCGTACACTGTGCTGACGGTAATATCGGTTGGAAGCTCCATATATAGCTTATAGTAGACCAAATAATAGTTTAGCCAGATTGTACGATCTGCTTAGAATTTCAGGCACCACCGTTGATATATATGATATAAATGCATCCGGTGATGCCTCTACAATGGATTTGTGCTGCCAGACTTTTGATGTAAAAATGCCAAATTAGAATGTAAAATTTCCCCTTTTTGGTGTAAAATGAAAAAAAAAAAAAAAAAAAAAAAAAACAAGTGAAAGTGTTATCATCGGCCTGGCCGATGCTTTCATACCCTCCACGCATACAAGTCATGCAAAGTTCTAGGCATGTGAGGTAGTACGTAATTACATTGAACAACAGACAGAGAGACACATGGGCCTAACATTGATTTTGTATGGGAGGTAACAGAACTACTTGACCGACATAGCCCATTTGCAATACCAACCAGACGACGATAAAAATAAGTCCTTTCACCATTTTCATTCGCCTATGTCAGTTCCTTTGGCCGCTATCGTGCTTTCAACAGACAGACAGACAGACAGACAGGCAGACAGACAGACAGACAGACAGACAGACAGACAGACAGACAGACAGACAGACAGACAGACAGACAGACATACATACATGGCTAAACCGATTCAGAATGTAATCCTGATTCAGAATATATATACTTTATGAGGTCTCCGGTGACTTCGCTCATATGAAAAACCATAAATCAAAAAAAAAACTATGTTTCTTAATAAAATCTTTAAAACGGACCTCTTAATTTGTGTTTCATTTCAAAGTGCAAAGGAAATTATGATTTATTCGGAGCAATTTCGAGAATCTTACTTCTTATATTTCCTAATTCAAAAAAAGGTAAATTTTGTGCATCAGTCAGCTGTCATAAATTTGTTTGTCGATTTTTACAAATGCAAATAAAATCAGGATATGAATACTTTGTGAAGATGTAAGCTTTAAATTGTTGAGCACTGTTTATTGCACCAAAGATTCGTCTTAAGTGTTTGTTTCACTTCACAGCCAGTTTCTCATTGTTGACTCTCGGTAAACATTGAGTAAACAACACTAGAACAGAGTTAATTGTTCTTTAAGGCCACTTTAATGTGCAATAATTTTATTAAATACTAGCTGACCCGGCGAACTTCGTACCGCCTAAAATTGATTAAATTATTAACATCCCTTTTGATAGTTGAACTTCTCTATTGAACGAATGAAACTCCCTTGGAATTAAATTGAGTTCAATGCGCTTGCGCTCACCACCCCAAAGCAGAGCAAGAAGGGAGATATCGGGTTAACCATGCCCATCCACAAAATTTCACTGAAATTGGTTGAGCGGCTTTGGAGATCGACAACAGCACCACCTATCGTATCTGTCAATCCGCAACCAACAATATAGGTACATCCACAAAATTTCCTTGAAATCAGTTGAGTGGTTTCGGAGATTGACTACAGCGCCACCTGTCGGGTGGCCACCAAAACTATATTCTTTAAGCTGCAGCCATACATATCCACAAAAGTTAATTTAAATTGGTTGAAATTTGATTGGTTAAATGCCTATTACTTCTATAACTAATACACATACATATAAACACCGTATGTACACACAAACCTTGGTATTGACGTCACCTTTTATTTGAAATTTCCAGAAACAAAATCTGTTCACGCATTAAGAGAACATCAATTCAAAGACAATGCTATTTTTTTTTTATGTAAATAGAAGGATATTTTTTTCACACACGCACAACACACATACACGTCTTCCGATTTCAACCAAACTTCACAAAAACCATATATAGACCAATTCCAAAGATGTGTGAAAGTTTGGTTAAAATCGGTAAATGCGTTAAGGCGTGCATCGGCGACAAACAAACACAATTTTAGGGCTACATTTTTAAATATATAGACGAACGATTCTAAAATGTTTGTTTATAACTTTTAGCGCATTCATTCACATTACAAACAAACTCGGGTATACTTCGAGTGTTTGTCTGATATTAAAAAGTGTTATGAAATTAAAAGAAGCTAAATATTTAGTAGATATTTTACAAAACCCAATTAAGGTTCTGTTTCGGAATAAACAGAAATCGAAAACATTTATTTTGACTCACTTCAAGACTTAAAATTGCCTTAAAAGGGAGACATTCTTATGATCTCATGCCACTGTTTAAGATGCTTTGTAAACTCATTGGTTTTAGTGTTTTCTATACCGCAGTGCTTGCTCTATAAGAGGAACAAAAATGAATTAAATCTTTTCCTAGGGTTATCAAAAGCACTTAGATATTATTAACTACAGAAACCTGCTAAAAAGTATTATCGACTTAGGCTTAAAATAACAGAACGGAAACATAAAATCTATTCAAAGCAACCGCACAGCTGTGCCAATCAAAACTCTATCAAAAAATTCCTAGAACTTGTAAAAATTTAAGGGAAACCCAGCCGCAAATAGATCCCTACTTTTAACCATGGGCTATTCATTTATTTATTTCATCATTATCCTGTTAGTTCTGCTCTAGCAAATCCAACTTGCTTTTTCGTCGGCGTATCGTAAGTTGTACAAAAACCAACCCTAATATTCTCATAGAACCGTAGAAAGTTTCGTATCGCAAAACCCGAATCTGAACTGAAGGACTGTGATGCTAAATCCTTTAAGGATAATCATCTACAAATATACATTAAATGCGTTTGGATGCGATTTCCGCACGACAGACTCGCTTCATATGAATTAAATTTCCCATCACACAAGTTGCTTGGACTTTCAAATAAAGCTCCACGATTGTGTCGGATTAAGGCAGAATGGGTTGTGGTTTCTTATTTTTTTTCCCCCAAATTGAGTGACAGATTCGATTTATTTAGCTTTGAGATGGTATACATTTATTTTTCAGAAATTGTGCATTTTTTTAATTGGCGCCAAAAGTTTTGACTTGTGGCTGAGATCAAATGCTAGATAAGT
This sequence comes from Cheilosia variabilis, assembly GCA_951230905.1. Classification (NCBI taxonomy): domain Eukaryota; kingdom Metazoa; phylum Arthropoda; class Insecta; order Diptera; family Syrphidae; genus Cheilosia; species Cheilosia variabilis. The sequence goes on from OX579677.1 coordinate 54,011,550, forward strand.
AATGCGTACAGGGTTTCTAGAGTCGTTCTGTTTGCAACGGCGGTCAAGATCCATAGACGGATGGATGTACTAACTCAAGCTGAGAGGAACTTAATGGGACCAATTCTGGTTTAAAAATAAAACCGCCTTGCATTCATATCGATATGTACTATCGTATCTGAGACTTCCCAACTTGACGCTCAACAGTGTTCAGGAAAGCTGCGGGATCTGCAAGGATCAGCTAAATAATACTTCAAGTAATGGTTCTCAAATGTGATGGTTACATTGCTGATAATGGGACATACTTTCATTATGAAAATTTACCCCGATTTTGGGCCCTTATTTAATTTTTACTGTTAGGGCCTTATTTCCTGGGCTCTTATTTCGCGGGCTGAAACTTTTACATTGCAACCTGAGTCCGAAAGTTGTGGCGGTACTGCAAAAAGATGTGAAAGGCATCAGAGCGAGTCTGATATCAAAGATTATGATGACTCGTCTTCGCTCATTTACTCGTCATCGTAAAAAAACCTAATGTTCTGTAACAATTTTGCATTCCAATAAGGTGTTCACTCCCTCAGGCATGGCGGGTAGAGTATTGATTTGCCAAGGCTCTAAGGACTTTTTCAAATCCCACTGGAAAGGATCACGAATCAGCAGTCAAACGCTGCATTTGCAAATCCAAAAGAGCTCGCAACTATTGAGAACGTTTTGTGCGACCCTGAACGTTATTTCATTTCAGGTCGGATTTTGTGGCTTGTCAATCACTTGTTATTTTTTTTTTTAATCAGACAAAACGTCTGTAGCTTAAAACTGTATAAATAACCGCGCCACCTATCGGATAACGTTGAAATCACTCTGTCACTAACAGCGACAAACTGTTAAATTTTTAGCGAAATCGTTCGACTAATTTTTGAGTAGGTTGCACACAAACGAACTTTATCAGAGCTAAAGTCGAGCACTAGACTAAGATCAGAAAGTTGTTAAAAAATCTGCGTGAAATGAGCTCGTTTGGGTAAGTCATTTACCCCCAACTTATCTCATTTGAAAACAATTGAAAATAAAAACATCGCATACAAAATGAAACACTTCCCGCTTACCCAACCTCGAAGCCACCCAAACCACCATCGAGGCAAACAAAAATTGTTGCTACAATAGGTGCCTACCTACTTTGAAATTTGTTTACTTATAAAACTTGTCCTCCCAATCCCTGTACGCGCGGATAGGGAATTTAAAATATTCATAAGCGTAAAAATGTCACCAGCATTTCGTATAGCATTCCTCAACGAGACTAAATAATTTCTATGCTTCTTTTTCTCCTTCGCCCAGGAGGTAATAAAAGAAAAATAAGTAAAAACATCTTGTAACGTCTCGATGGATTTTATGCGGAATTTCTTTGGGAAAACCTACACATTGCTCTGGAGAGATTGTATACCTGTTAAAGATGTGCTTGCTCCCAAGGGGAGGTGGGTTGCATTGAGTCCGACTATATACGCTCTACAAATCCCTTCTATACACACAAAAACCGACATATCTTAAGACCATTGTGTATTGTAGTCTTTACGTAGGCAAAAATATGTGCCTACGCGCACAGCACCATCTGCCATATGTGCTGATGGGAGATGTGATAAGTAAAAGATATTATTTTTATAGTCCTTCGCATATGTTCTCTCCGAGGGGATGAACATTGGTCATTCCATTCGACACCGTCCATTGTCACATTCGCTCGATGATGGGTTATGATTTTTTATGGTTTCACATCATGTGCTTGTGCTTGTGCTTGTCCCTGTCAACAATGTGTGACATTATAAAAAAAAAGGGAAAAATTGTCGAGATGATAGATTTGAATCAGTTATGCCATGTTTGCTAAAAATCTATTGAAAGGGCGTTCGTATGTGTCAATATGTTAAAGAGTTGCCACTGGGCGGGGAGCGAAATTGCAAATGAAACAACAGATGGATATAGATGGACATTGCTCACTCTGAGAGATAAAATCATCCACCCACTTGTGTCAAATGGAAAAAAGTTGAGTGACCCACGAATGGATGGATGAATTTATCGAAACACTGAACTTGGGATAGAGTTTTTCAAGTGAAAGCTGTGTGGTTCACGAACCCTTCACAAACACACAACAGAGTTTCCTCGTGCGTGCCAGACAACTGTAGGTATCCACTCAACTGTTTAGTGAAATTATGCCATCCCCAGCAATGTAGCCACATCTTTGTTTCGCATTGAAGCATCAATTGGATCAATCCCCCGATGCAGACAGTAATATTGCACAGCTCGGATAAATGTACACCGATTTAATACAAACACCTGCACATTGCCATCTTGTTCATTCAAAATCCAAAGGACGTGTCGCACATGCTGATGAAATCGTCTTCAATCCAAACCCAAGAAGGAATAACCTCTTTGGAAATCTCCTTCGACCTCCCTTCCTCCTCCTCCAATGTGTATTGTCACTCAATTCCTCATACTACCTCACACCTCGCACAAACACTCTATAATTAAGGCAGTACACACTGCCAAGCAAGGTCCGAAATGAATAAGAAATGAGAGGGAAATTCAATCCAATTGCTGCAATTTTATTCAAAAATTCATTCAGGCATTTCCGCGTGTGTGTGTGGTGATGCCTTGACACACAGCCAGATAGTTTAAGCCCCACCCTCACTATACCACCCACCACAAGAAGACAGACAAAAGTTAAACGAATTCCAAACTCGTAACATTCACCTCAGACTATGCTATAGTGTGTCTCGTCCTTGCACTCCACAGGAACCTATTTCAAACGTTATGAATAGAAAAGCCAAGAAGAATAGGAAAAGAGCAGACAGAAAAACAATGGATGGATGGAAAAGTTGAAATTCTTATCAAAGTAGTCCTCGCATGCCCCCCCCCATCCACACCGAATCGTTCACTCTCAACCGACAATTGCCTTAATCCTTTCCAGTAAAGAAGGCGAAATTTTCATCACAAGTTTTGTGCATGTGGTATGCCAAAGCAAATAGACGCACAAAAGTGGAATTTCCTTCAAATATATACTCATGTTTATAGTCCTGTTGTGTGAATGTGTCAGTCTGACGTATGGACCCGTGGAAAGTTATACTAAACAAAAAGTGTGTGTAATCAAAAATCGTCCCTGCTCTTGCGTGTAGGTTATTGGATTTTTTCTTTCACAATATCCACTATTTGAGGTTATGTTGAGTAGTTTTCAAACTGACTGCAAAAGAAAAAAAATGTATTTTTCTGAGTACACAAATAGTTTCAATTGAGCGTAGCGGTGGGACGTGTTGGAAGAAAAGAAACGACTCCTTGTTTAGCCGCCACTGTTTATATGTTTATATTGCTGCTTCAATGTTACTTGAAGGCAATTTTCGTAATACCTACAACAGACAACACCTTGTTGCATTGCAAAGCTGAGGTGGTTTCGAGCTCCAAAGCTGAATTATCGCAGATCCTATTTCGAATTGGTTAGCTGTAGGGGCACTCCTGATTGTAATAACCGAATGTTTCCGGCATCTTATTTTGATAGCTGTTCAGAATATTAGTGAAAACCGTGTTTAAAACTTTTTTGTATAGCTTACCGCATTGAAAAATTTCTTGCGTTCGGAGTTCGTCAAAAGAACAAATATATTTAAGGAACACTTAGACTTTAGCACGTCCTTAGTTAGTTACCTTTTGGATGCAATCTTCTTTCCACTAAATAAATATCCCAGAAAATGTTGCAAACCAATCTTTTACTCTTTTGAAATTTCTGTTTAAGAAATGCCTTTTAAGTGATTTTTCTCTATGAAAGGTCCAAAAGTCGTTGGTATTTATTTAAGTTTAAGTGTTCTTCCTCTATGAAAGGTCCAAAAATCCTTGGTTTTTAATTTATGTATGACTTTTATGTTTCTTGGAGGACTTTAGCTGTCATGTATGGCGTTTTGAATGTACCAAAACCTGTTGTATAATTTCACCCACATTTTGCAAAATGCTCTTAACGGACAGTTTAAATCCGTTTAACAAATTTCAGAGCCAAGCCAGGCATTAATGGCATGATATAGCATTTTGAATAGCTTTGTGGTACGCACTGTTCTAGAATCCCGCCCACATTTTGCAAAATATTTGGTACACACAATTTGCATCGATGCTCCAAATATCGCAACCAAAGCTGCTATAGGTGGCATGATTTAGGCTATTAGGCCTGATTGTTGTATAGATATAGAAGGGCCACGCCCCCTATTCTAAAACACAAAAAGTATATTTTTATGAAAGTTTAAAAAAAACATCTACGGAAAAAATGATGTTCTCCCAAAAAAATCGTTCTTCTAGTGAAATAATGGTTCAAGCTTCAAGTTACCGAGCTATACTATGTATCATCTCAGACCACTACCCTACTCTCATGCCATGACGACGGTTAAAAAATTCTTCCCTCGGGTCACAGTAATAATGAAATCGCTTCTCGCCCTAAGTATTTATTTTGTTATTTTTTTTTCTCGCCAAAAGCTAACTTCCTGCAAGAAGTTCAGATATAGAGCCTCTAGCGCTAACCTCTTCACTATTTTTTTTTTTTTTATATATGTCGAATGTCGAAGAAGAAAATTTACCTGTGGTTCGAATTTTTCGGAGTTTAACCCTCGAAGCCCTAGCTCAGGAGTCCAACTCAGTTTCGGCTGAAGGCAGTCCCAAAAGCAAGGAGAGAAGACTCTATATTTTCTCCGTAACTGTAATTTCGGTGGCATCAAGTTATCGGACTTATCCATAAATAAGGCACAGGGGTCGAAGGATATTCATTGTGCGATGTTATCTATCAAATCAACCTTTCCGAAAGTTAGCCTTCAGCTTACAGCCGATGATAAATATATATGACGAGGAGGAAGGTTCATCAGAGCAGATCAAGAGACAAGAGACGTCAGCCGAGGCAGATAGTTTTTATTTTTGATATTTGACACAACAAGCTATAACACATTTTCGAGCCTAATACACCATGCGGGATAAGTTTTATCATTGCGCATTTTTTAGTAAAAGCTCCTTGTTTTGCCAAAAGCATCATTTTACAGTCTTTTTAGGTCTTTAGCCCGACATCTCTAGGCAACTTGCTATTAAGAATTACTCCAAATTTACTTTTCCGCTTTGCCTTTGTCAGACCTATCAGCTTACCCCTCTGTAAAAATGACGACTTGTATGCCAAAAGCTGTCTGTATTTTTGCACGAACAGTCGGAAGACAAGAACGGACCGAGGATATGCATCAGCTCAGTAGAATTGAGTGCGGGAAACAAAACACCGTCTTACGGACAGCCTCTGACAACACCCGTCATGACATATTTGTTATGTTCTGCCTGCAGTGTCCTGCCCATCAGTTGCCCTAATTTCGGTGTTCGTAAATTTATGAAACTTCATAAATTGAGTGCGGTATACAAATAATCATTCTATAGTTTCCATGCTTAATTTTATGAACTCACTGTGGACAAATTTTCCATATAACATTATCCGTTGTGACATACAAAAATATTTAGTGTGAAGGTTAAGAACGCTCAATATTCTTCCAGCTTTTCTAGCTGATTACAAAATTTCAGACCGTCTATTGTCGATTTCACTAGTGGCACATTCACAACCGTGAACGTGAGGGTATACATTTTTAGCTAATCTAAGAATTTAGCCCTAGGTCACATGACAGAACTCAACTTCGTTTTATGTAGACGTCAAAGATAGAAGACCATCATAGACTGGTAACAAATTATTTACAAGCCCCCAGAGTACTTGCAGCTATTTTCAGTAAATAAATGTCACGAATTATAGTCACAAAGTCAACGTTTTTGACACTGAATAAATATTCAAATATTTAGTTAAAAGCCAACAAGAGCACTTTAAGGTAAATTTACCCGGTATCGGAATTTACTATGGTTAGTTCGTAGACAAAAAAAAAATTGTTTTGTTCCAACATTTATATTTATTTTTTCAAAAATAAACCTTATTCCAACATTTAAAAAAAACAACTCTGTACAAAAATCATGACATTGATTTTTGTACAGAGTTGTTTTAAATTATAGTTGAAATGTATTATCATGCAAAACACGTTTTGCCTTGAGTTCTGTCAAAAGATTTATTTTTAAACTAATATTTTAAAAGCTTTAAAGAAAAGTTTAGGTTTCTGCATGCCAACTTTGTATACAAATCAGCGTTTGCCTTTAACGTCGCGACTTGTGGCAATCATCTGCAGACATTTTTTCTCGTGACAATACCGCAAATGCAAGACCATTGCGTAAGTAAATATGGAACAGGAATTTGCAACAAACTTACACAAACCTGTAGGTTACTGTGACTACATTACCATTGCCCTTGGCTGCACATGGATCTACTTATGTATGTATTCACGACGGGTAGCTCGCAAGGAGTTGAAATTTAATACCAAAAGCCATCGTGCAGCAAGGCGAATAAAGGAAGATTGGAGATTTTGTAGAAAATCCTAGCAGGGATGTATGCTGCTGAAAATCGATAACATACTGAACGTATAGACAATTAACTGGCATATTTTAGATGCCAACCTGTCAGAACCTGATTGTATTTTCAACACAAATATTCCAATTTAATCATAATAAACGTGAGTACAGAGAGAGAGAGAGACAAGAGCCACCCGTCTTCCACCAGAATATATGAATAGGGGGCAATTAACCCTTAAACTGCATACAGAGAGATGACTACAAATTCTCATATTCATTTCGACTCCTTCCATCCCAAGCAGTGCCGGAGGTATTTCATCAAAGTCACACCCACTACACACAATGGTCACCCTCAGCCGCACGCACCCGGAATATCTATATCAAGTCAACTTAGCTGGAACAATTTATTGTTGATTGCGATCCTGCTGGCCCCGAAAATGTGCACAGACAACACAACTGGTATAAGTGAATTGAATTAAATGGATGAAAGGAATTACAGACCTCAGAATTTCTATTACGCACACAATATTAGCACCAGTCCCCATGGCGCTATTTGACATCCACAATTCACAAAGAGCTGCTGAAAGTTGCAGTTTAAAATGAGACAAACAGCAACTATATCTACAAAACAAAGCTCTTCATCACATATCCTGTCGTTTCGCATATGGGCGTCATGTCAAAGACATATCTCATCCGAAACAATTTTGACAACTACTGACGGACAACTTTGTGCACATCCGAGTGACGAGCAAGTTCCACACAAGATCCACAAAGGACACGAAAACTTCTCTCCCTCCCCCCACTCGCTCCTATATATCGCGCATCGTTTCTATACAATCCTCCACTCAATACATATTAAATTCAGTTGGCGTTTCGCTGTTTTCGCTCCATCACTACGTACACGCCAACGACGACGACGTCCCTTTTACAGTCCCGGGGGTAAGTCAATTTGCGGCATACAATAAAACCTAATTTATGTGGTTAACCCAATATGAGAAGTTCTATCAAAGTTATCCTTTCGATGGGTGGCACACTCGATGGTAAATTTATATATTACCAACGGAAGCCTAACACTATTACTGCAGTCGAACAAATATGAAATGGAGTTGGAGTTGGAGAGTTCCCCTGAAGGTTAACACGAAAGGAGAGCAAACAAAAAAAATAGTAAAAAAAAAAACCCCGAGCCAAACGAACACTGTAGACACAAAATGAGAGTACCGACCGGCAAATGGGGGGCAAAAAAGTTCGCCGACAAAAAAGAAAAGACTGCAAAAGGAATTTATTTTTACCGCCGGAAAAAGCGCTTGAAAAACCTTCGCATAATCGAAAATTGAGAGAGAGAATGTGCTACGTTGGCATTTTATGCTCGAAGTGCATATTTTAACTAGATTCAAAGAGAGTTGCAAAAAAAATCAAAAAAAAAACGAAAAGGAAACGGAACCGATTGAAGGTGGAATATGGACTTGAAAAGGCATTCGTTGAGGGGATGGACAGTTTAATCTATAAAAAAAAAGATTCAATGCAGTTCACTGGAGCTCCACGATTGGCTTTGGCACTTCCATCAAGTGCGGTATAATCTGTAGATCTAGTTCCCATTTTAAAGTACAGATGCATTTTGGGAAACGCGACAAATCCTGTGTGCTTGTTGGGGGAACGTTTTATTACTAAACGCCCGACATATTTTACTACCGTCTTCAAAGCCAAAAAGCCAATCTCGTCAGATATTAAACTTTCAAGCAAACATATCGCTTTCAAAGACTGTACTTCGTTGTTAATAGGACGCGGATGTGTGTGACAGGCTTTGGTTGTTCTTGCGAACTTTGGGCGAGCGACTGCGAAATTTAATGAAATACACTTTTAATGTTATTGGCAGTGGGGGATGGATTTTACGGCACTCATCATAGGGTGTTGTCGTTCCGTCGATCGAGATTATTATATTCTGCACATGGAGACACTATTAGAAGTTAAATCGTTTTTAAAACCTGAGTCCGAGGACATTGTTTCTTATTTTTAGCATTTTCTGTGAGTGATCTGAAAATGAGAAAAAGAACAAGCTAAAAGCTGAGGTTGATCTAAAAGACGGTAAATAGTTTGCTTACTTTTAATATGTCCTATCTTTAATATTTTAGAGTCATTTCTCATTCAAGAAACATTTTCTGATGAAGAAAATAACTGAAGAATTAGTTCCTTACATCGAGAATATTTTGTCGTAAGTTCCTGAATTAAGTACATTTTGTTTGCAGAAAAGCAGTCTTCAAGAAACTATTTTATGTCGTCCAGAAATATAAGTACTGCAAGGTATTTTCTGAAGTAAAAAAGTTATTTCTACTATTAAGAAAGTAAGCCTTTCCACAAACCGTATACCTATACATACATATCTTTATCGTTGTGCGTCTGTAAGTTCCTGAATAACTTTTAAATGGCTCAATCTTGGATGTCCTCTGATAATATTTATATCGTCAATACGCGTAAATAAGGCTGTCAAAACAGTTCATAGGTGGCGCTGAAGTCGTTGTACATTGTACAGGCATGACGTCTGCCTGGCAGCTGGTTTTTAACATTCTTAGCAAAGGTTAAGAATAAATTCGTTCGCCTTTCTCAGAGGTCATGCTTCAGATCCGTCGAGGAGGACAGTGAATATTTTGGTTTAAAGGTGGCAACTAGAAGTTGTCACCTGAGAAACAGGTGCTATTGACTCCTATCTGTTTGGCGCAGCACTTTTATGTTGAATATTGTGTTGCCGAGTTGATTTAAAGTTTAGCTGTTGACTGAAATGCACCAAATTATTTGCGATTAAAAATATATTTGCTATAAAAACCGATATTTAGCTTCCATAACTCACAACTTGTAAGCCAATAAAAACCAGTGGATCTGAAAAGTGCTTTCGAACTAGCTGTTGATGGTTGGTTTGTTTCGTCTTCTGACAAGGGAAAAACACAAGTAACGCATTAATCGCCGTTTTGAGACCACAACTAACGGAACCAGAAGATAAAAAGGGGGAGACGGAAGTTAAGGGAGCTCAAAACCAGCCTGTGGAGTTGAGAATTTTGTTGATTTTGTTGAAATGGATACTTTGGCTTGCTGTTGATATTGCTGTGCTTATTTGTATTCCTTTTATTTAACCGGTAACATGATATATGAGTTCTATGAGTGCGTTTTTAGGCTATCAGATTTGTGATATTTTACACGTCTATTATCGTCTAAAGTGGGCTTAAAGTTGCAGTCCAATAACGCCCGCAAGAACAGATTCATTTTTGGAAAAGAGCGTTAATTAAACTTTTTGAATAAAGTCAACTTATCGAAACGAGGCCTTCGACTAAAGAATTCGGAAAGTTCGCAAAAAAAAAAAGGATTTTACCAACCTACCTTGCAACCCGCACAACATTTGAAAAGTCCTAAACTGAGTCGTGAAATCTCTATTCTCCTACACAATGATGATACTACACCTTGGCAACCGTTAACAATTTTTAACAAATCGAGGGGCAAATTCCGTATAACAACAATCGACGGGGCGATATCGTTTTAGAAACTTTGATGACCATAAGAAGTTATATTGTGCGTCTGCCCGAATCTGTTTCACTATCTCCAGCTTTATTACATTTGTCGAAAATGAACTGGATTAAGGTCTCAAACTCGTAGTTTTGGCACTTAGTTGCTACTTTTGGAGGTCTATCGTTTCGACGATAATCGTCTGAAAGATTACGGATTTAGATTAATTTTTAAAAATGTGTCAAGTGCACATTCATTTCTTTTATAAGATCAAATTGTTGCGACAACGATTTTGAGCAAGATATATACTTGTGGCTGAAAGCAATTTTTATAATTTTTTGAGTAGTGCAAAATTTTGACAGCTCCGATCGAAAGAAACCTCACAATGATAATGAAAGCTTTGTTCGATCCAATATCGTTGCTGTTGTTATTCAGCTTACTACTCACTTCTAGATGTGAGTTCTTTATTACATTGCGTGACTTATTAGACTAACATAAAACTAATTAACATAATCTTTGAATCATGCGTTGAACGGAAACCGTTCGCAACATGTATATACAAATGGAAAGTTCATAGACTCGAAACTCGAAATTTATACAGTGTGGTCAAGAATATTTCATACACAACAGCTGTGATCAAAAGTGTGACTGAACTTACATGGCTGATTGAACATTTCGGTATTTGCATCAATTTGCGTTCGCATTTACATGCAACAATCGTTCGTGTTGTTTGTCGCTCAGTACTGTGCGATGTTCTTTGTTCAAATTGTATAATCACCCCTGTGGTCCAATCCGACCCAATTTGAATGCATTCGCATTTTGATCTTACGGTGTGATCAGTTGAATTTATTTCTTTGGGCTAAGAGTAACGATCTCGGAAACAGAAGTCACACGGCCGATAATTCGAAATCCGCGTGAATTCAAATTTAATCGGAGTTGATCACAAGGGTGAATCTAAATGTACATATCGAGGCTAAGGCGGCAAAGGTTTGTCGAATATTCGAATATATGCGAAGAATCCCCACCACAAGCATCTGATTATATTAGAGACTTCCCGAGCCCTCTAAAGGCCATTGTGCAGCAATTACAAAAAAAAAAGATTTTTTTATTTAAGTTTTACCCTCCATCAACATTTAATCGATCTACTACGTATCACGCCCCAGTAACTTGTGGCTTAAGCGAGTACATTTTTCAACTTAACCTTATAATTTAATCATCTGTAACAGAGAAAACCCCAACTGACCTTTACCTAAATTCTCTGCGTTTTTCAATTGATAAATCTAAAACCGACTCCCTTGTAAAGTATCCTCCCAATTTCAGGTTCTCTCGCCTCGAAAATGCGTTACAAATCGTTGGTCCGCACTGCGTGCACTGTACAGTGTAAACAGTGGCATGACAAATGAATGACCTAATTGTTCAAAGGGTTAAAAACGTGTTTCTCGTGTTATTGCATCTGCTTATCACAAATGTGCCGCATAGTAGGACTGCTGTTTCATGTGCGCGGACCGTGCTTATCTAAAAATATATTACACTACCCCTAAATGCCATTTATCTACCTCAGAACAGAAAACATGTTGTAACGGCCAGCAGAGCAAACAAAAAGTCCCAGCCCATCAATTGTGTTGGTTTTATCTGGTAATCAGCGAGATAAACTATTTAAAGCAAATCATTTTATTTTTGCCCAAATTGCTTGCATCATTGTCCTTGGCAAGGATGGATAGATGGCGGATAGGGAAGCGCTCGCAATGATGTTGCAAATCACTGCAAAGTTGGAGGGTATGCCCTTTTTCTGGCGAACAGAAGACTGTTCAAATTTAAGACTGCGATGGTGGATTTCGCAATCCTTTTCGCCAGACAACAATTTCAAAGTCCTACCGGATGTATATTAAGCAAATTATTTTCAAGTACTTACCATTTTAGCGGCAGGCATAAACAAAAAAAACTGAACAGACTCCAACTCACATCTCACGAACGGAAGTTTCAGGGAGAATCCATCCATTTTTTTTTGCGCTCCCAACTCCAGGTCCTCGTAGTGTGTCGCATCGTACTTAAAATTTCGTTGAACCACGTATATTAATGCGAGGAAAATTGCTCGCAATGTGGAAACAAAATAACAGCAACTCGCGAACGTCATCTCCTTAAACGGCAGCAGGAGGATATATTTAGTAGAAGGGGGTATCTCTGTCTATTGCTACTGTGCTTAATTGATGTGAGAGAATGGCCGCGGGAAAGAAATGAACAATAAAAAAAAAAATATATGTATATCAAGAAAAAATGGAAAATAAAAGTAATTGCAGTTCTGAAAAACATTAAAACATTAAAAAATTATCCCGATTGTCTGGTGATGGTTGCTGGTTGGTTGGTGGTTGTTGGTTCATGGTGTGTGCACATTTCACTCCGTGCGTTGGCTGTTTGGCGCCTAGGGTGTCTCTGCTCATTTGAGTTTGTTGCTGGCGTAATTATTGTCTTTGATTCTCCATTCGTTTCGTTACCCTTACTACTCGTATAGGCTGTTGTGTGGATTTTTTTTTTTCGTTGCTCCTGCACTGCCTTTCAAATGTCCTTTAACAGCGCAAATATAGCTACAGTGGTGACCAAAATGATATGACAGACGATGGGATATTAAAAATCGCGGTTTATGTTTTTTTTTTTTTTTTTATAAATGGGGGAAGAGTGAAAGTAAATTAAAAAGGGGGACTTATTTAGCTTGTTCGCTGGTCCAATTTTGGGGAAATCTGTTGAAAGCAGAATTGAGCTAAATCTGACACAATAGGGAGAGATGCGACCGGGAGTCTGAAAACATGAAGGTCTAATGTTTTTCGCTAGCGAAATGGAAGGGAAATTATATAAAAAAAAACAAGTAAAAGTGTTATCATCGGCCTGGTCGATGCTTTGATACCCTCCACTGCATACATACAGAGAGACACATGGGCCTTATATTGATTTTGTATGGGAGGTACCAGAACTTTCTGACGCTATCGTGCTTCCAACACGTGTTTTCTAATATTGGTTTTGTATGGGAGGTTCCAGAACTACTTGACCGACATAGCCCATTTTTAATACCAACCTAACGACGGTAAGAAGTCTTTTCACCAAACTTCATTCGCCTAGGTTGATTCCTTTGGGCGCTATCGTGCTTTCAACAGACGGACAAGATTTATAAGGTCTCCGGTGACTCCTTCTTGGGGTTACAAATGTAATGACAAAGTGAATATACCTTCCTGTGGAGGGTATAAAAAAAAACAGCAAAACAGTTAATATTTAAATGCAACAACAAAACTTAACAACAAAATTCTTTATTTATTGTTGTTTGTGGTGTCCTGTTTTTGTATTTGGTTGATGCACGCGCACATAACCGACAGAAGCTTAATGTGGACACGAACCTCGGGGAGTATGATTTCTACCGCTTATGACGGTTGTTGATATATAGTCGGTTGGGGTAAATGGGGACGATTTTTGCATTTTTCAAAGACACATTTTTTCAGAAATATATAAAATATTAAATTTAATTTTTTTTTTAACTTTTGAAAACGGATATTATATTATAAGATACAAGATGTTGCACATATGATGACTTAATCAAGTTATAAGAACCCAAAAAAGACATAGGGCAGTGTTTACATTTCCCCCATAGTTTATAAAAATACTGGGGTAAATGGGGACAACAAATTTCTGTTCTCTTAGAGCTAGGAGCTCGCCTATGGGGTAAAAGTAAACAGACATGAATTTCTGTTAATTTATTTGCTTGAAAAATTGATTACCATAATGTTTACATTTAAACCACATATGCATATTACCGGTGTCGCGACACTCCAAATTTAGATTTTTTTTATGTCTGGGTACTAATAACAAAATTTAGTCTCGACTTTGAATTTACGGAAGCTCACAATTGTGAAATTTGTATGGAAAATATAGCCACTGTGAACTACTAAAATTTAGAGTCGAAACTAAAAATGGTTATTGGTAAGGCTCAATATTTCTAACAAAACATTTGCTTGGCCACATTCAGGATTTCAAAATGGAACGTATTTCATGATTCATTGCTAGCAAAATGTCACGTGAATAAAAATTGCCTCAAAAAGGGTTTCATGATGTTGTACAACTGCATTGTTGAATATATTTTTTTATCGTCCAACATCACATAACGAAGTAGGTCTAAGGCCCAGTGCACACTAAAGATACTTGGCACTGATCTGTAGTTGGAATATTGTAAATATTTTAGTGCTACGTGACGTTTAGTCACTTAAGACTTCGAATCCTTTCCCAGCCATATTAGTTTGTTTTGAAAATTACGCACAAACCGCGATAATAATAGTTGACGAATTCTAATATATATACAGCTTTCGACAAAATTGTTTGATACTCGTAGTTTTTAAAAAGGTCCAACTGGCAAAAAGCTACATCCTATAAAATTTCAAATTTAACACCCGCCGTTTACTTTCTCTGAATTCATTTTCTAAATAAAGAGATTTTCAGTGCGACCGCAAGATTATTGTATTGATTCCCTCTTATTTTATGCGGACCTGTTACATTCAAGGACATGGAATCGAATACAGGTTTATTTACCTTTGAATAATTGCATCGCATGATTCATGTACCAAATGAACTGCCTGCGTGACATACAATGTTGATGAGTGGAAAGCTCAATAATTTACCGTTAAATTGTTGATGTCCGACAAACGACAATACTTATTACGGACTTTAATCGCTTTGTTATCAAACAATACAAACAAAGTTCTACGAAAAATCCTGTAGGACATTCCCTTCGCCCCATTGCTTCAATATAAACGATAACGATCTGGTTGAGAGTGACGGTCGGGGGGTAGCGATAACAATAGGGCTTCAGGTTGTTTTTTTTTTTTCTTTACATCAATGAATGAATGAATGAACAATTGAAGGAACAGTGAGGGTGGAATTGAGTAGCACAACAATGAAAGCTGTGATGGTTGCAGCTTATTATATCCATTGTTACAAAAAATGTATAAGAAGACAATGCGTGCGGACATAATGCCACTTACGAAAAAGTATACCCCTGTAATTTCGAAATTCTTATTCAATATCAATGAAGGTTGAAAAGGTCAAATAAGGAAGAACTATACAGCTTTTGTGGGGTAAGGTCTTGAAAACAAATTTTCGGTCTGAATTTTCTTGAGAGCACTGGAATAAAAAGCATCAAAGTTCAGTAAGTACCGTAAATGTTAAATGTTAGTTTAAAAAAGGTGTTTTTCGTGTCCTTAATAAAATTAGTGCATTAGTTATTACACAGGCTTGTTGTGAAAGCGATACCCATTGGTTGGTTAAACGAATTAGGAGCGTTCCGTATTTCACAAAAGGCTTAATTTTAGCTTGGCTCGAAAGATTGTCATTGGCGTTATCCGTGAACATACTACTGTCGGAATTCGTTTTTGTTTCATATGTTAAAGCGACTTACAACAGTGATGTTCACTTTGTTAAATTGAACGAACTCGCAATTGTCAAATGTTTCACAAAAAAAACTGCTTATTCTGACCTAAAACTCATTTAAGGCGAAGTTTGAAAATGTATATAGTAAGTAAGGCTAAGACATTTTTTTTAAACAAGGTAACTAGACACTTTGAATTTAATTTTTATTAAATTAAGTGCTATTTGTGGTCTTTCAGCTACATTCCTGTAGTTGCTTTGACGTTTGACAGTTCCAGAGCTAATTTCTTACACACACTTCCTATTTGATGTTTCTTTAGTTGTGTCAATTAGGTGTTTCATTGAAAACAAATATTTCCCACCAACTGTCTCTTTCAAATTATCCACAACCGCCAGCCTCTTTTATTAATTCCTTCCCGTGTCAATTTGGTATGAAAACTTGCAGGACAACCTGTCTAATTAATTCGCAAGTCATCTCATCGTTAGGCTGGCCTATTGTGTTTTTCCTCCACATCTATTTGCAACTTGAATAGAAACAGGAAAAAACGATTCTCTATGCGGATATTTACTTCACATTGTCGACAGCGATGTGTCACTGAAAACAAACAATTTAGAAAAGCATGCCAATTGAAGTGACTGCCATATGACACATACCAACGCATACTGATGCGGAAAAAAACATTGACAAATCGATAATTATGAAAGGTGGACAAAAGAAATCGCAAAACAATGCAGCGGACAACAAAAAATAATGAAAAATGATTTTATGAACGACACACTGTATGGAGGAACAGCAATGGAAAGAAAGAATGCTTAATACCTTTGGGGGAGTATAACGAGTTCAATATCAAATCGATGAACATTTAGAGAGGATAAATCTTTCCTCGAGGAATGGTCTCTGGAGTAGGAGTATATGTGTATCCCTTGAGCGCGATGCTATATAGTTTGCACACCACACGTGCGTATCGAGTGAAATTTAAACCGTTTCTATAATAAAGAAATATTGCACATCAGTGGTTTTAGAAAGGGTGCCACAATTTATCTATGTCACCGTAGTTAAAGCTCCACGTTTGGCAGACTAATCAAGCAAATGAAAGTTCATTAAAAGGGATTTGTCAGTTGGCAAGCGATTGCATTAGAAAGTTCAATTGATGTCTAGACGTGCGGGAGTCGATTTATGATTGTTACCTCAACTACCTTACCTTCTTTTAATAAATGAAGTTGTTATTTGAAAAGGCATTGCCCAACCGTTCATAAATGGATAATTAAAGCATTAAAAAAAAGCTTTACATTGGCTCACAAAAGACAGTTAAAGCCACAAGGGGATGACCTCAGGGAGGGGTACTCTGTCCTATATTGGTTATAGGTGATGACAGCGGCTCAGCCCCCAAGACCGACTGACAATCACGTCTGTTCCAGATTTTAGCTTAACATCATTGCGAGTGGGTTTAACTCATGCAGTTATTTACTAGCCACAGTGCAACCAAAAACACAGTGGGGTTCGGCAGAATTATTTTATTCTCTAGCATAAATCTGAAAATCGTAAATCTTTAACTCAAGTTGTAGGCCCGCGCAGTCGGACATGTAAATATTTGACGAATGATACTGAATAATCTGTAAAAATTGTATTTCTCTTAAAAAAAAAAACAACTATCCGATGTAATCAATTAATATCGTCACGCATCTGAAACTATACTCGGAACTACCCACCGGAATTATCCGTATTTTATTTCACAATTGCTTAATGACTGTGAAGCCAATAAAATGCTTTTGCAAAAGCCTATTAAAGATATCCAAACGCACAGGATTAGCAACACCTTTAAAAAGTCACATACACACAGTCGTAGGCATCAGTTCAATCAGGATATAACCAACTGCACTGGCAAAGCATTCTAGATATGGGGCTAAAGTTTATAAAACATTCACAGCTGTGAATGAAAGTAACGCCCTTGGCGCTTTTTACTATCGCCGCCATTTCCCAACGGTTAATGGTGGCAAAAGTAATTGCGTAACTCATTAACGCCTTTTGGTCTTCCCTTCTCTCCTGCATTACACTAAATGGACTGGAAGAACGTCAACGCCAGGAGAATGAGAAGAAAACAAAAAAAAAGAGAAAACTTTCAAAAAGAGATGGAGAACACAAACAAACGAACCATAAAGTGAAAGGCTTTGCCATGAAATCGGCAATCAACCCGAAGTCGCATTAATTTTTAAACCTAAAAAAATAAACTAGGACTTTTAAAGGCATACACACAAACAGTGGTTAGCGCACACGTGGTGAATGATTTTAAGGGAATCTCTATTGAGCACGTGCATTTCACAGCTTTCAAGGTATTAAACGTACGAAAAAAAAATTCATTGGACTTTTGTTTGAGAAAGTTGCTGGCGCCCTTAAGTGTAAGTTACTTGAAAAGACCGGTTGCTATGAGCGTGGCCAAACAGGCAGGGAGAAAAGTTTTTAATTCCATTTGAAAAGTTTGTAAAAGTGCAACTTTGCATGGGTAAAAGTAGAAATGGTGCCACATCCAGTGATTTGCAGTTGGCTGTAAGGAAATAAAACGATAAAAAACAAACCTTATGACATGATAAATTTCTTTGCGAAAGAAGCAATCCAGAATTAGGGAGACAAGAGACAACTACATAAAGGCAACACGCGGAATTGTTATGGGAGCTACTGCGGTAAAACAAATGTGATTACTTTGTATTAAAACGGAATTACGTAAGACTAAAAACAGAATGATTGTGCTTGTTGCACCGGCAAAGAAAGCTTCTGCCAGTAGGGTGCAAGGGTAGTTAAAAACATACCATGAATCGTTTTTGTTTGTAGATAAATATGGGAGCTGTTGACTTCGCGATATGTAAAACGATTCAAACTTTAAGTTTTATAAATTTTTAAGGTCGTAATGTAAAAAGCTCACATTTGTTGAGCGAAAATGCTGCTGTGAGAAACAACATGTTTTTTTCTGTTGCATAAACATTGAAAATAGACAACATAACAATTTCAAATTGCTAAACCCGTTGTCAAGCAAGAGCTCACACAGGGAGGGGCTGTAGGAAAGTAGAAGATGAAAAGCTTTCACGGCAAAAGTTAATGCTAAAAATATTTCTGAACGATTCAAATGTTTGTCTCAGAAAGTTTGCATTGGGTCGTATGAATAAAAACTAGCATTTGCTTTGAGTAAAAGGTTTTAGCAAAGTAAAAGCCCTTAGCAAATGCTTTGAATCGGTATGAATAAAAACCTAGTTTGCTAAAGTAAGTTCGAAAATTCCAACATAGCATTTACTTCGCTGTACATGTGCTTGCCTTACAATTGTTTGTTTGGTGGTTTGTTTAAATTTTTGTGGGAAAATTATCAAAAGCAATCTATAGCTCCAATTATACCTGGAAAAAAAAAATTTATTTGCCAAATCGCTTGCTGATGTTTGATTTTCTTCCTCAGTTGTGGGAAAATGTATCCAATCATCGGCTTGTTGAACTATTTGTTGACACACATACCAATTAATTAATAAATGAAACGATTGACTGATGAACACCAAGATCTTCTCCAACACCAACCTAAACACATAAATTTTTCACTTGTTAAGGCCTGAATTTTGAAATGTTTACCTAAATACCTTAGGAAAGATTTAATTTTCTGGATATTTGAAAGAGCACCATCACACGTCTCAAAATTATCATTTCAAAAAGTAGTAGCCAAAATGTCCGAACGAAACAATTGTTAGAAGTTCTTTATATATATCGTCACCAATTCTTCTTTGTTTATACTGTTTTTTATTAGCACGAACGTTAACAACAAGGAGTAAAACAGGTATAAGTGAAAACGTATCGCATCCATGTTTTGTTTGGTTTACCTGCACGAACAAAACCTAATTTAACTATTTATAAACAAAACATCGAAAATTCACAATCCTTAGTTTGTTTTATGTAAAAAAGGTGCGTAGAAAATATTTAGCAAAAGGTCTGAGTCAACTAAATAGCAGACTCAGAATTTGCAAAGCATTTGCTTTGTCTGATAAGTTTTATTCTTACCGATCTGAGTAAAAGGTCAGTGCCGCCGCTTTTCGAACATGTCAAAAGTTGGAACTAACTCAAATTGGTTTTTATTCATACAAAATGTAGCAAATGCTTCGATTTTGACATTTCTGTTGAGTAAAAGCAATTGCTACGTTTTATTCATACGACCCATTAGGTGTTAATGCCAAAAGCTCATTTTGTTTAGGGGAATATCCACTCCTGTTGTACATGCAAATGGGCCATGAGTCACTTTTAAAAAAATTCCACATTTAGAAAATCCATCGAAGAATAGAAGAAGGAAAACTTTTAAGACAATCCTTGACACAAGACATGTGAAAAAGTCTGTTTTAATTGAGTGACATGATCTTGGTGTTGTATTATAACTGGTTCCGAAACTTATCTTAACGTAAAAAAGGTCTCTTGTGCCACAGGTTGAAAACTACACTCTTTCCGGTAGCTCAAGGAATAGGATTATAGGTCGAAGATTAGAGTCTTCTTTTCAAACGACTTTCAATTTGGCGTGATTTTGCTTTTACTTCACCAGTTAGTTTAAAAAATCTAACGTAACTCGACCGTTTACACTGTTAAGTTTCCGACATAACAAGCAGAGGCCTTCCTAAATTATTAATATGTATGAAATGACACAACTGTCACCACTAAATACCTTCTATTTTCATGTCCGCATGGAAAACTTTAAAGGCTCTTAAGTTTCTCGGAGGCGAAATAGTGTCACCACCAATGATGAATTCACTTCCTTTTCGCCCTTTTGTGTTCCTGTTGATTGTGCAGCAATTAACTTGAGTGTTTAAAGAACTAAGTAAGTGTTTGTTCAACTTGTTCTCTCTTTCGGAATGTCGGACAGTTTGTTTGCAATTCTTCTCGTCTCTAAACGCAGTAAATAAGTTAAAGAGGCCATCATTAAATGGATTTAAATCATCCAATCTCTGCTCACCACTCGAGTAATAAATGGTTGCCACATCGCTATTTTAATTGCAATAAACCACTCACTGACAAGCCCAAGAATGGCTATCAATCATTTTTCGCTGCCTTGAATCCAATCCATCTAAAGAAATAAACGTGCTTTCGGCGCTGCTTCGTTATCTTTAACCCTCCTCTTAGTATTGATGTTGGCATTACTGACAAATGAGTTTACTCTTGCTGACAAGGCGTAGTGTATCCCCAATATTTCCAGCTTATGTTTGATGACCTCCTAATCCAAATTGTCTTTCGTTTTGTTACAGCTGCTGAGAGGCAACCCGATGCAGATAATGTGACTCCAGCTGATTCGCCGTCTGATGGTGACAAAAGTGAAGATGACAGGAACTGCTCCACGGAAGTGATTTTTTCTTCCTCCATCAGTCCTGAAAAAGGGCTGATGACACCAATTACAACTCCTCCTCCATCGGCAGAAAAAGACGACTCCACAGAGCATGAAAATGTGGCGAGTCCAAAGCAACAAGCGACCAGAGTGGAGAACACGGAGAGCTTCGAGAAATATAGAAGACCAACGGTGGACAGGTCAATTGACAGCGAGGTATCAGCTGTTACCTCAGCAAAGGACGAAGAATCGTTTGAAAGTGCTGAGGCGTTGACGTCGAATTTGGAAGAAAAACCCGATCCAATACCAGACGAGGAGGAGGAGAGAGGAAGGTCTGAAAAATTGGTACTCTCCGGCACTGAACCTGGAGATATTGGAAGCCCTACCGCCGAAGTATCCACAGAATCGAATCGATCCGGTAAAGAACCAGCGGCAGCAGATAGTGAAAAGGAACTTTCGCAGCAGCAGCAAGACAACTCAGGAATCTCAGAGGCAAATCAAGTTAACATTTCCAACAATAGTGAGCAGCATTTCGAAGATGCTTCCGATCTAGTTGCCATAGTTATACTGAACAACTCCACTGAGGCCGATCGCAACGAAGCCGATGCCGTTCTCAATGATGTCTGTCAAATAGCAGCCGCCGAAAGTGCGGCGCTGCTCGACACAGCCGATGTGGCCTATAATTCACGACCCAATGACGACGACGACGATGATGATGACTTCACGTCGGTGCTGACGCATCCAGAGGTGGAGAGATCACTGCAATCGGCTGCCTCGACACTTGTACCCAATTCACAAGAGATCGTTGTGGCAGCGGCAGCAGTCGCCGCATCCCAAGTAACCGATGTTGATGTCTCCGAAGATACCTTTGCCAGTGTGGTCGCCGAAGTGGAACGCTTTACAAAAGACGACAATCCAGGGATTTACTCCGACGATGTCGGCATCACCGGCGCCGATGTAATGATGGACAATGTACAAGCGAGCAATTCGCTAGACATATTCGATGACGATGATGTTGACGGTAAGTTAAACGACGCATATTTTGGGGCGGAGTTGGATTGTTTGGAAAAAAATCATTTGAATGGAGTTTGAACACATTTTGGTTTTTAATATTTTTAAATTTTTTTTTGTTTGATTTCTTTTTTAAATAGCGTTTAACCGAATTCCTTGAACGATGTCAGATGTGTTAAGTATGTCTTAGCTCAAGGAAGGACGATTTTTGTTTTCCTTATAATCGATTTATGTAGTTCTAGAAACGAATGTTGTTAAATGTGCATGGCGTTGAGTAGTTGTTACTTGTAGCATCCGCGTTGTGTATTTTTTTATTTTATTATTTTCCAAGACCCACCAACCACGTGTGATTAATGACGAATCCTGACTGGATAATCAATGTTCCATTCGATGAGAAGCAGGAGATATCCGTAATTTGGTGTCAAAGGAGGGTGTAGGTTTGTTTCCAAAAAAAAATAAGCCAATTCATAACCGAAATTTGTATCAGAAGTCAGCAGCACGTGTCTGGGTTGTTGATGCCAAAAGACTTACAGACAGGAAGCTTCAAGTTAGGGCGATTTTTTATTGTGTCGCACACGTGTGTGACAATGAAAAAAGTTAGGCACAACTAGATTCGAGCTATTTTTTTTCTTATTAATGTGATTTGTTTGTCAAGCGTATCCTAATTGGAGTTGATGTATGTATTTTCACTCACTCCTTTAGTTCTAATTGTTGCAACCACTGTGAGTGTGTTGATGTAATAACCCTATTGGATCTGTAGGCGGAAGTTTTTAAATTGAAATTTGGACAAATGCTATCGAGAAAGCTGATAAATTAACCAAAAAGGAGCGGAAGGTCAAAACTTATACTATCGAGACTTGCTTTCAACTCTAAAATAAACATGTGTCTTTCTTTTTCAGATGATTTAAACATCTGATTCAATTTATTTCCAATTTTATCGATGAATACCACCTTCGCTTTTTGTTTGGCTTTCATTTGAAATATATAAATTAGAAAAATGTTCTTACATTTGAAATGGAAATGCATTGACAGCTTAGAGTTCTAGGACCTCCTCCGTGAATAATTCGTCCATTAATATTGAGTTGATCCCGGTTCACTTATGCTTTGGATAAAACACGATCACGACCTAAAATATTGTGATTCAGAAATAGACTCGAATTGACAGCTTTCTAGAGCGACTTCAAAGCTAGTTCTACTGTAGCTCTCCACTAGATACGCTCTCTAATAACCGACGAATGGATAGATGGTGTCCCTAATGCAACATACATTGTTGGAAAAAAAAAAAGTTGTCGTGCTTCGTATATCTACGAATGCCTGCTTTTGCTTGGAAACCTCTTTTGAAAACTAATGAAATAGCCTAGCCGCTAGTAGTTCATAGTGCAACTAAAATTAATAAACACTACGTCGTACCCCTAAGCATGGGTTTTAAGTCTAACACAATCCAAGATAGTACTAACTAAATACAAGTAGACGCGAGTGGATTTATATGGCAGCCTCTCACAATTACTTAAATTGAGAAAATTGTATCTTTACCAATTTGTTGAAAAGCTGGTCTTCAAATTCCGCTTAAATAAAATAGAAATTTGATTCTGCATTGCAAAACAATCAAATTCTACTTTAAGTGTTTGGCATTCGCTCTTATCCTTCTTTTTTTCAGAACAATAAATTTTCATAAGACCTAAATTGACAGTATAGACATTCACCACGACGAGTGAGAAAACAACAGAAAGTATAGCATCTTCTTAGGCTAAGTATGGCTAACTAAATCTTAATTTTCTATTTTTCAAAACAATTTCGTTGTCTTAGATTTACCTATTCAAGCAATTATTCCCCGATAAAGGAAAGATGCAACTCAAACAATTCACTTTTTATGAAAAAACAAAAAAAAAAATCAACAAATCCCGCATTAGTTGTTATGGCACAATTTGTTAATTTGTTGTAAAAAAAAAAAAAATACCAAAAAATTAATTATAATAAAAACAAAACTACAATTTGTAAGTGCTGTGTTTTTGTTTTACAAAAAAATACAACAAATGTTTCACGTCAAGAAATATTTTGCTGTCATTCAAGCACATTGGAGAACCTTTGATGGAATCAATAAATTGGATTTGCTGCCAGGTGTTGTCGATCACCTACTCCTGGAGACTTGTTTTAAATCGATGAATAATTCAAATAGGTTATCGCAGCCACTCGTTTGTAGGGTGACACATTTTCTTACTGAAAGGCAAAATCCGAAAGCAGCTTTTTTTTTCAATTGCATTTTGCCCGCTGGGTAAGAGAAATCGACTTGGGACGGTTTTATCAAGCAGCGTCTACTTCACTTTGCATTGTTGACTTATTTCCAATAAAACCAAATTTGTCGAGAGAGTGCTGCCTTGCCGGACTCCCTTTGGCCTTAAAGTTTTTCTTGTCGAACACAAAATTTCCTTGACATTTGTCAGCAGTTCATTTTGGTAGGTATACATCTATGATGGGAGCCAATGGAACTCTTTTGATTTACTTTATCGAAGGCTTTTTCAAAATCAATAAACTACCGGTGACGTCTTATTCAGTTTCCGGCAGCTTCCAGGAATGTCTGATAGATATTTTGAGAAGAAGGTAAACTATGCCCAGTTGATGAAGAGGCAGTTTAACCACTCAGCATTTAAGGGACAGTCCTAGCTATAAAAACGACAATAAAGCTCTTGGCTCTGATGAGTCCAAAATTCTTGACTTAAACAACGAAATATATGCTCCGCAGAACCTTAATTTCGTCAGTTAGGGTCGGCATTCTGTAAGGCGAAACGTTCAACCGTTTTCGTGTGCACGAAGAAATTTGCTTGTGTAACACAGGGCAAATCTTTCGTGCGGACGAAAACGTTTGATCGCTTCGCCTTACAGAATCTGGCCCCTGCTTTATGGACGATCATTTGGAAACGATACGACGGCGAACAAGATTTAGTACAAAAAGTCAAAAATTTGAATTGAACTTGTATATTGAAACGAAAAAAAAGCGGACTACACTTAAAAAGACTATGAACTCGAAGCAAAGCTATCAATTTCGTATAACGGAGTGACGATACTGTGTTTCTGCTACTTAATTGAGTGTCGTAAAGCTGGGAGTATGCAAATAACAGGTACTTTAAAAAAATCATCGATGGCCTCCCGTTTCCAGAAAATGTTTGAGACAGACACAAATCAAAGAATCAAACATTCATTCTACCCCCACTTGAAACTCAACAGGCACTCTGACGCGTGGATTTGTAGTTTCGTTTCGCATCTGCATATCGGTCTCTGTTATATTGTAATTGTAACTAATACGGGGTACAATATGTTTAGGGACAACCTTTAAAACCCACAAATTTTAATTTTGTTTCAAAGCCACAATCAGTTTAGTTTGTATTGAAGGTCTTTCTCATACTTAGATTCACTTTGCAAGGAACACCAGTAATAATAGGCTTAAGATCCGAAGCAATTTTGAAATTCTACACCATTAACATACACGTGCACATTACCAAACAACCCATATTAAAATGTATGTCGACTGCTTTCCTTTCAAGTTCTCACTAGAGTCTTGAGACAATTATTTTTCTTTTTTTATTAGTGCGACCCACTATAGTCCCAGTTGAGTTCAAAGCTTGCAGTTTTATATGTTCGTCATAGAGTTTGTTAATTTTTTTTTCGAATCCTTCCAATATCCGCCGTTTTTTTTTTTAAGAAAAAAAAATTTACAAAGCATTCTTAAAAATAAAAAAGTCTTAACAATTAAACACACACACAATAAAATAAAAATAAAAATGAAAACAAAAACACAAAATGATTCTTCTATTTTAAACAAATGAAATTAATCAAAAACTCCATTTACTCCTCATTGTTTGCCTAATTGAAAAAAAAGGCCAATCCCACATGTTCCTTCACTTTCCAGATGACATCATATCAAGCCTACGTATGTCATCCGGAAATATTGATATTGGTCACGACAAATCATTACCCATACAGGTGATCGAAACCGAAGTGATGGCAATACCCAATGAACCGGATCTCATATTCGATAAGCCACTGGGAACAACCGCCTCCATCTTGGGCACATCAATGTCCACAACTAATGATACTCTAGCCGGACATGGACAATGTTCAACAGTGGACACAAATTCCAAGCTATCTCTGGGCCGAATATTTCAATCGGTTAAGTCGTACGTCATGTCACCGGGAGGGGACAAAAATGCTGCCTTGCAAGATTAAACATTTTATTACAACACTAACAAATGCAGCTAGTGTTTGGTTGGTATATCTTGTTAATTTGCTATGCACACAATGTAACTAAAACTTTATTTCTTTTACAGACACAGCGGTGCACAGTAAGAGGTAAACAACAAAATTACAAATAAGATACGGACAGAAAACTCCTTAATAAGAAACCACTCACACCACATACTGCATAGCCACACGAATTACATTTTTTTTTCTTTTTTGTTTTGTAAGTTATTGATATTTATATGTGCCGATTAAATGAAGTTTCCATTATAATTTCCGTGTAGATAATTTAGATGACTAAGTAATTCCTACACAACCAACAGAAACGAAAAATACCTACTATTATAATCTTTTTTGTTTTATTAACTAAAGTTGTTACGAGTTATTTTAATTAGCATCAGAAGACAACAAAAGTCGAATGAATGAAAATCAAAGGCAACGCCTTAAGCATAAGTTAAATGTGAGCAATCCAATGAGATGTAAATTTGAGAACTAGGAAAAATTTGAAGCTTCTTTATCGTATTTTTTTTTTTCTCTTTTCGATACGAGTACATTTTTCATTATTTTACATTTTTTAAAACTGTTACGATTGTTTTTAAGAACATACACGTATCCTATGTATATGTATATACATATATTTATATACAAAAGAAAATTGTATTTTTTCTATATATATGTAAAAAAAAAACAAGAATTAAGAAAAGAACCCTTTTTAAAAACAAAAAAAATAAAAATGGAAACATAATGTTTTCTTTGTTTAAGTAAATTAATTTGTATTGTTTGTTTGTTTATTGATTTAGCCAGAGACTGGATTGTGAAAAGCTTTTGTGGATATGATAAAGTAAGCCGACATATTTTTAAAACGGGGATTCAAGCACCTGCACGCTCTTGAGATGGATAAAAAAAACATGATGCTAGCGCCCTGTCAACTCAAATGTCAAATGACACGCGATTGTTTATGATTTTTCCTCAATGCAATAACCTCCGTTACTTCTTCAGTTATACGAAACACGCAGTAATGAATAGTACGTGAATTTCTTGAGCGATAAGTTTACTTATCAGATCGTTATATCCGAATTGGTTCGTTAATTTTTAAGTTAGAACTGTCTATGGATGTATTTAATTCTAAGTTCTACATTGATCTATATGACACATGTTTCTCTTCTCTCGCGAACCCATTTACGTACCCTTACCTAGAAGCGCATAAAGAAAACAATGCGCCGTACTAATAACAAATTAAATTTAAGGAAGTTCACAGTTGCGAAATTTCTATGGGAAATATGGCCACTGTGAGGTACTCTTCGTAAAGGCCCTAACTACATAATTTTCGATTTTGAGATTAATAGGTACATATGTGGAGTTAATGCTTTGTCCCGTCTTTTATATCATTTATTTCGGAAGCTATTTCATCAAATTCGATAGGAAATCTAAATTTCTAGAAGCCAAGTGCAAAAGGTATGCATCAAATATTAACAAAATTAACATTTTCCTCGAAAGTGTGAAAATGTAGTTAGGGCCTTTAAGAACGAAAAGGGGCAGCATACATGTTATCAGTAAGCAAAAACAGAAGTATATTTCGGGTTCTTGAATTATCTTCTCTTCCGAAAAATTGGTTGATGAATAACAACTTTGGGACTCCGTTCTTTTTTTTGATCAATAAACCTGTCCATTCAATCCGGTCCTTGGCTAACAGACTTTAGTCGAGAGCAGCATTAAGGCATCCAACCAATCGATAGTTGATAAAATGCATTAATCAATTGATACCTTTGTACATATTGTATAACTTAGTTGATAAAGTTTGTGGTCTATGTGACTCAAATTGACTGCTGTGACTTGTGAATAGAATAACATTCTCAACATTTGCTATTGAAAATTGGGTCTTTCTCTCGTTTACTGTCAAAAGCACCAAGGACAGTAATATATATGGCAGACGTATGCAAGGAATAGAGCACGCATTTTAAAATATTGTACCTTGTATGTTGGCTTGTTCGTAGAATTATTTTAAGTGAGATGTTAAAAAGAAGAAGAGAAGTCACATGATAGATCATCAGTCGTGCGTAAAATCTATAAACAATAAAGGATTTCTATCGTCATTTTACAAGTCGGACGAGTTCAACAAGCGTTCCAAAACAAGATACGGCTCTATGTGTCTTGTCTCTGTGGATGCTGTCATAGGGGGTTATGAAACCAATAAAACATGTCAACCATTGCATTTTCTGATTTAAAAAGGCGATAGGGGCCCACAGGATTGTTTACAAAGGGCTTAAGTTATTCACACAAAATGACAGATGTTCAGGAAACTGCTTCAATTCTGGCAGCGTGTATTTTGGTGTAACAAGGTAGTGGACCGAGTCAATGATGGCAGCTCCGCACTCGGGATGTGTAAAATAATAGTCATAATAGTAATAGCCATGTCCCCATTTTTCAGTTAAGGTTAAATATGAGTGTTATTAAACAATTTTCTATCGACAGTGCTACTTGCATCTTTGCGGTATTTGCCTATTTCTTTGCAGGGCTAATACGCACTTCACTTCAGTATACTTAAAAAGGGATAGTATCTGAATGTGGTAATCAGCCATTAAAACCAAAGCAAGTACAAGCTCAATTAATCCTGTCAGTTGACAAGAAGACTTAAATCTCGTGTTTCGCTCCAGTTACGATCGCATTTCGTTCCATTTCACTATAAAGCGAGCAACCAAATGTCTTCTGCAAGCAATATAATCAACAAAAATTACCCACAACAGTAAACATTCAAATGCTATTGATACAAAATCTCGGAACCCTAATCTATTATTTTGGTGAGTTCCTTTTCCACTTCTTCTTGCAACAAACACTCGTACTCATTCTTAAAGGTGTGGAGTTCTCCGTTTTCATTCCAAAAGGGCAACATTTTTTGTTTCCATTGTATCAGATCGAACAAATAGCAAAAGCTGCTCCACGAAGCCCTCTTAATAAGTTCTATGTAATTGGGAAAGATCTGGTACGCCTTTAACTTAGCCATTAGAAATGTTGCAAGTTTTTCATTTTCAAAATCTCTTAACTTCTGAAAGATATCCTTCGCTTCGATGAAATGTTGTCCGGCCTGAACATGAGTGGACGCATTTTGAGCATGAATTCTACCCAAATACATAAGGGCGTGTGCCTTCAAGTCGGCGTAGTTGTAGTTCTCACTAATAATTAGCGAAAGTTTTAATTTTCTCAGGGCAATTCGGTGTGGGGATAAACTGTGAAAGGAGAACCATTGAAATCTATTAAATGCAGACGTAAGGGAAGATCTTACTGAAAATGGCATATCCCTAGCCAGAGGTAGAATTCACATTTGTTTCGCGGGGCATCATTAGCCATTATATGATTCTGGAGGCCATTTAATACTGTGAAGGCGGACTCGTAGTCTTTACTGCTTATAAGGTACTCCGACTGACGCAGTGTTGCAACGCAGTACAGGCTGGTATTGACGCTGATTCCAACTAAGTGAGAAATGAGTTAGAACTAAGCGGACTGCGGTTAATTCGTTAACTGCGATAGAACCTTGTTCAAAGGTAAGAACAGCCTTCTGCGCCCAGTTGGCTGCTTTCTGCGGATCGGTTGTGGAATCTATTTTGGCCTGCCGCAGAAGTAGTTCACAAAGCCTAACACAAGCGTCTTCGTGAAGAATATTGCGGTCTCTGTCATTGGTATACCACATAGCGTCTTTGCAGGTCTCCAGCGACTTTAATATTTGACAAATGGCCTCGATCAAGTGCTCGTCGTCTAGAGGTAGGAAATTCACAAAACTTCATCAAACACTTTAAGGCACATTCGTACCTTTCTCGCCAAGTACGACTCCATACTCGAAGCGAGTCCGCGATATAACCTCAATACAGTCTTCCTCCCAGTCCTTGGAAATTTTCAAAATTATTCTGTAAATCTCTTTTACAAGCCAGTGAAAAGCATCATCCTGTGCTTGAATCATGTGTGCTGTTTGAAGAAGCAGCTGTAGCGTGAGTTCCTTATCGCCAGTCATGCGGTATCCAAATTCGGCTGATTTAACATTTTCCACAATAGCCAGCAGAAGGCAATTAGCGTCGCGAACACGTTTTTTGAAGTTTGTGTTGTTTTGGATGAGTTCATTCTCTTGTGTCACCAGCTTGCTGAAATATTTGGCTGCTATTGGACATCCGTCTTCATAGAGATTCTCCTGGAGGACCTTATAAGTTGGACCTTGTTTCATCTGGATGTTGTTGGTTTCCATATGACCCGCTGCGAAGGGTTTGCTGCCAGAACGACGTCTTAGTTGTTCGGCAAAGGATGCGTAATCCGCGTCTTTAGATGGCCGCATCTCAGAAATTATTTGTGGCAGATGGAGGTCGTTGGGTTTTTTTTGATGTGAAGCAAGAAGTTTGTTACCAGATTGACGTCGTAGTTTTTCGGACAAAGTTGACGTTGAGCTTTTCTTTTCTTTAGATGGCCGCATTTTGGAAATACAGGTTTTCGAGCGTATTTTTTTTTTAGTTTTTAATTTTTATAGCCTTCTGGTCTGTCTTGATTTCAAATGTGTTCTGTGTTCTGTTGGCAGTAGATATCTGGCACCTTTGTGTGCGGTAATTTTACATCTATAAATATACACGGCTAGCCATCAATGTTCAACAGCTAAATCATTGAAATTAATCAAAAATTTTGGCCTGAAAGATGGCAGGGTCATATAGAGCATATATATGGACAGTAAATTAGGTGTTAGAGGACCTCAACAAAGTCTGTGTGCTTCCACAGCTCCCTTATATTATTTTCAATTAGTAACTAAACGAAACTGCCAGCTCATTCTAGTCTCTGACAGGTTGGTTCGGGAATGACCCAGTATGATTCACCAATGAAAAATCTATTCAATTTTTGAAAGCTGTTTGATATTTACATTACTGGAATAAATGGCGTTATCTGCTTCCATCGATTTCCTATTAATATCCATAAAAAGTTATCAGCAACCATCAATATCCATCAAAGTGTAACAATATTCGGTCAATATCAATCAAATATCAGTTGATGTCGCATCGAAGTCGAATCCATCTATTGAAGGAAAAACCACAATCGAAGTGACAAATAAAGTAGAATTGTCGTGTCAAATAAACCTAACCTCTCGACGTAGATAAATTAAGTTGTAACCCACAAAGCAAAACACAAACTGAACCCGGAATCATTTGCGCACGCACAAATTTGTCCATAGACATGCGTTTTTGACGTCGTGATTATGCATAATTTACTAAACAGGTTTGCAATTAAAATCACACGTGTCCCGTATAAATGCCTAGGTGGAACGTTTTTGCCGGCGCTTCCTACCTATATTGCGGATTAAATTGCCAATCAATTTCGCTTCAAACCATTTGAGACATCTCTGACATATCAACATGCCACTGCAAAAGCAATAAATCTCTTAAGGACAATAAACTCACGACGAATTCGATGTCTTGTGTTATTCTTTTGGAGAATGTTTGCGCACGAAAATCACCACGTTATGATGGCCGCGATGGTAAATCGTGCAGAATGGACATTTGTCAAAGTAAGCGTAAAAATAATAGTGAAACGAACAGCAGGGCAGAAATTGAACAAGGCAGGGCACAACACAACATCGAATACTTAAACACACCTTTCGGAAGTAATTATGTTGTCGACGTCCTCACTCTTCAGCCTTACACAATCGACGAATCGAATGGTGGATTTCGAATAAGGAATATAAGGGTGAGCGTTTTTTTTAGATTCTTGTGGAGCCATACATCCGTTGCATGTCAATCCGGTGCAATGGAAAATGCTTCTGGTGTCACTTTTTCGCGATGGTTGATGTCCGCTTTTATAAGGAGAGCCTCCTTTGAAGACTCGTACGTCGTACCTACCCGCTGGTCACACGCAGCGATTTAATTTTTTTCTTTAAAAGTCTGTCCTATGTGTTCCACTTTCTGATGAGCATCTTGTTGTAATTCATTAGCTTCGAACTTTACCTTTGTCGTCCGACTTTTTTTTATAAATTATCACGCGCTAAAAAGGTTGTGAACCGAAAAGCAGTTTTCGAGGCTTTTTACTTACGAGAGACCTGTTTTTTTGTTTATCAAATAAACACTTTCCGCGTTACCAATAATCATTTTTAGTGTCCAGGCTAAATATTTCGAACTCACAATGGCGAAATTTCCCATACAAAATTGCATATTGTGAGCTACAAAATATTAAAGTTGAAGGTTAAAAATGATTTTTAGTAAGGCCCTTTTTGTTATTTAAAAGTATATTTGCATATCAGTTCAAGTAAAATGTGGTTTTCATGCAGCTGTTTACAGATAGAGCACATCAAATCTTGTAGGTAGTAATCTGACAACTATACCTTGACTCTCCCGTTTTTGATCGACCTAATTAATATACCTGTTACACAGAGGTTAGTCAATGACCTCCTGTCTTTTGAACGAATTAACCCTTTATTACTATCGAGAAGCATTTGTTGGGCATCAAAAGTTATTACACTGTAGAGGAAGGGAGCTTGCTACTTATAAAAAAACGCTTTTCTACTCAATTGTAGGACGCCTAGACCAATTTTGAGAGCTCAAAAGTGGTGTCTTACCTTGAAAATCACAAGCACGCCACTTTTCCAAAACTCCTTTGGGTGCTAGTCAAGTAAAATTTTAAACTTCCATTAGGTATATATAAATATATCCAGACAACTACAATCGTAGTACGACATTTTAAAGTCTTAACTGATGTCCTACGCCAATTTTTGTATAAAACATTTACAGATTCTTGAGTGCGCGTTCACCTCTGGGTGGCTGCAATAGTTTTTCCACTTTATGACAACTTTTGGTGTACAGGTCTGTGCCTTTGTTCCGGCGATTATTTTACATTTTTCGGACCAGTAACTTATATTTTTTAATTTTCTTAGGACCACATCACAGTTTTGCTAAAAAATTTCCGACAGTTTTCATCACGGCGTTGAAGCTGAGTTTAATTTTTGTTCTTTAAAAAATGCAAGAAAAAAGTCGAAAACGATTGCCGTGAGCATCAGTTACTATTTATTACTATGAGTAGGAACCTACGGCTACCCTATTCAATCGTGTCCGCAAATATTTGAATCACCTAAATTTCCAAGATTGCCATTTTGCCCCGGCGAACTAGCAAACAAATTTCAAAAGCCCGCTTTCATAACAAAAACCCAGCATCTTCATTCGCAATTCATCCATCTCATGAACATTGCCTACTTATTCAAAAATTTGAGCTGTTAATTTTCTTAGGATGAGTGCCCTTTAACTGCATTTTAATCTTAATCCTCGATCCCATAAAAGCATTCTCGCTTAATGAATCCGCTTAATGGCCATTTGTTTAACAGACGCTCTGCTTATGAGTTTATAGCCCGTGAACAGTTTATGTAAATATCTTGCTTAATCAACATTATAATCAAATTTGACTGATGGTGCACAATTAACTATCCCCCCAAGGACACTGTCAAACAAATTAACTAAAACTTTAAAGCGACGAAAGCAGCATCGCCCGAAATCATTACCAATTCCGAACACGCACTTCCATCAACTTATCCACTGAAGTACATCGAGACATCTTTCAAGGGGAACAAAAAACAAAAGATTGAACAAACGTGCGAGAGCCCACAAACTGACTCCTTTCAACTCACCCCTGAATGGAAACTCCGGTACTCCGGCCACCTCCTATCCTGACCCACCTCTACAAAATCGAAAAATTAGGCCACGGAGCACGATGGCAAAAGCAAACAAAAACACCGGCACACAGCACGCGTTTCAAACACTCAATAAGTTATTCCTTTTCGCAATCAACACAACAAGTTGTGTTTTTGTTCGAAGGCGAACAAGCGCCGGCGCATCAAACATGTTCGAAGTGTTCAGCGTTCGGCTTGCGTGCGAAAATACGCTCACACACATGTGCTGTGTTGTGAACATTTGCGCGAGTTTTCACACGAAAAATACGAAGAAAATTGGGAAAATATTCCCTACATCGAGCGGCAACAGTAAGGAAAGGAAAATTCAGCGGAAAAATGGAAAATCTCATCATCTGCAGTGGCAGTTCTCAGTCAATGCGTTGACTTCGGGTTGGCCGGAGCGAAAAGTTACAAAAACGGAGCACTGTGTTTGGTTCGCCGGAAAATCCCGCAGAAGTCGACGAAAGCGTACTTTATGATCGGTATTCCGCGGCCGAAGTGTAGTGTGTTCGAGTGCAATGAAATAATTATGAAAATGTTGTGCATTTCCAGAAAGTGATAAAAAATATATAAAAAAAAAAAAATTAAGGAAATTTTTAAAATTATAATTTAGTGAATAATTTTCGAGTGAAAAAGTGTTAACAATGGTGGAATACGATTCGGCGGACGAGGCCAATCAGGAACTGCTGCAGAAACTTAAACATCTGGACGTTCGGGTGGAGACAGTCGAAGAGGGCGGAGGCGGGCTCTGTCGGAAAGGCGGCTGGAAGCTGCTCAAATGGAAATCTGCTTTGAATCATATCGGATTATTGATCTCGCTGTCGATCTATTGCGGTGTGGGTGGTGTGGTGAGTACCCATTAATTTACTGGATATGGTTTTAGCCGCAGCTAGTGAGCAAAGTGTTTAAGTGGCAGAAAACTAAAGCCCAAGAATTGTATTTCGGAAACTAGGACCTTGACCACGTGGCGGCTGAAAACGCAGCCGCCGCCGTGAATGTTGGGGATGTCGATTGGTGAATCGGGAGTGTATCGAAGGGGTGTGCTGTGTCAACCCGTGCCTTATGATGGTTATTATGACACATGCTGTTGTTATTTTTCGTTTGTAGTTGGAGTGTTGAAACCGAAAATATACACAGTCGACAGTCCTGTTGTGTATAAATGCCCAGAACATGGTGCTGAAGGTTATCAACATTTTAATCATGTGTGAGGATTTTTAGCAAGAGCCATTCGGAATTTCAATCAAAGTACCTATTTTGACACCCACATGGGATTTGGAAAAGTGTTTTTTAGTCTCGGCTTATTTTGCTGTTGTCGTGGACAAAGTGTGATGAATGTTTTTATGTCATATCATCCTGTAATTAGAAGGAACAAAAGAGTTTCTCTGTAGGAGAGTCTTGGGAATTTAGTTTAGTTTCACTCTTCAGCTTTCAAGTGATTTTTTTTCTTTTAATTTTTAAATACGTACATTTGAATTCCTTAGAAGTGTATACCACGATTGTGTATCCGAAAATGAAGTGAAATTCAGTTGAATAGTTAATTGTCATTCTCGAGTAAGCCGATACGTCCGAAATAAAAAACGAGAATTAAAAAAAAAGCAGAAGCGGATATCAAGACTGAATTTGTTTCAAAAGTAAAGGTTGTTGACCTTCTCCAATTTGGCAGATTTAATCTACCAAAATTGACTGCGAATAACTGGCAACTAAATATGCGTCACTCGCTCCATTTGTTTTGTTGTTTTGAGTCGAGTGTGGTTTAGGTTGTGGTTGCTTAATAGTGCCCGTCTATGGATAGTGCGCCTTCTGTAAGATAGCTCGCCTTAAACCAAAAACACGCACGAAACGTCGCATTCTTTCCTTTCCGACGTCTCTTGAATGCCGTCGGGATCAAAATATTCCTCCAGAACTTATGGCACGAAAAACGGCTGCAAGAAATAAGGCCCCAAAAGAAAAAATGAAAGAAGGCCCCAAATTTCATAATGAAATAACACCCTAATTTCAAAAATGAAATAACACCCTAATTTCAAAAATGAAATAACACCCAATTTGTTGTTGTTTTTTTTTTGTATATTTCATTACTTTTTTATTCAATATATGGGCTTCTTAGAAATAAATTACAATCTATTATATATGTATTTAAAATTAAATATTGCAACATTTCTCGTAACATTTTCTCGTTTTTTTATTCATTAAAATAAAAAATAACGGAAATACCTAAAAACAAATTTGTAAATATTTTGAAATTTAGATTTTTAGTAAAATAAACTATCTATAACATTAAGAAATAATGAAAATTTGGTACAAAAATCGCGCGATTGGAGCAATTTTGTTTAATAGTTAAAATAATGTAATTACCTCGTCAAAATATTGAATATAGATGACTAGGAGCTGGTTAAAGCAACCTTTGGGAATTATTTTAAAAGTTCCGTTTATTAAATATTTTCTATTCGGCGGTGGTTTTTTTTCCTTTATTTCGCTTATTATTTTTAAAGACGAAAAAATACTAAAAGCATGTTTTTGGTCTTCAAAAATTAAATAAGGCCCCAGAAATTAGTTTTGCGGTCTTACTTCATTTCTTCTTTTCATTAGGAATTAAGGCCCCAAAAAAAGAAATAAAACCCCGAATTTTATTAAAAAGCGTTGTTGTTTTTTCATGTACCTATAATTTTTTGGGGCCTTATTTAATTTTCTTTTTGGGCCTTATTTCGCAGAGCAACGAAAAACTAGTTGAGGACGTTTCGGAGGTGCTCACACATTAGTGGTTTACGTAGAGTTATTTGATGCCTTATCGACCTACAAACAAACTCATTTCTTCCTTCTTCCCGTACAGTTTTAAAAAGAACACATGTTCAACTTAAGATATTTTTTTCCGTTCACACTGTTGCTGTAAGCTTGAAATCGAAGCCCACACAATTGTTGAGCTTTTTTTTTTATTTTTGTCGGCTGTAGGCGTTTGCAAATTATTGCAAACAGAATCTTCTAGATTTATATACAGTTGGATCAAAGGAGTATTCAATAGGACCGGACAATCAGTGCTGAACTTGCATTCGTCGCTATTGTATACATTTACCTGACAAACCTTAACGAATACTCTCCCTGTCAAATCACGCCGTCTAGCTGTGAAAATTTCAGTGGCCAAGCCGACAGCTTAATTGAACTTAAGTTGAGACATGTCTAACACTAACCTCACTTCATTCAAGTCGGGGTGACGCGACTCTTGAGTGGCACATACTGCCTGATGGCGAGACTTTGGTCGTTTTCCCTATTTGACAGTCTGCAACTCAACACCTATTGTGCCTCTACTAGAATGTTCATGATATTTAATTTTAACATTTTCTGAGCTTCATTCCAGGAGTGGCATACCAATCACTTTTTGTATTCTTCCTTTTTCTTTAGAAACATTTGTGCTCTTTTGTTGTTCTTAGTTCAAAAGAGTTCAGGGGCAGCTTGTTCCTTGACCGTTTTCTATTCAAACAGATTGCAAAATAACGCTATGGCTTAAAAGGAATTGCTCGCCGTTGTTCGTCTTTAAACCATTTTTTTTTTCGGTGGTCAGCATCCAAGAATAGGTACCTTTAGTTCACCGCGTATTCGATCTGGTCATGCTTTCATGTTTTAATCCGAGAAAGCGTTTCCCACAATTTTGTCTTTTAAGACCTAAACACACACACGTTTTAGTTAGCTCTAAAAATTGCCACCCAAGCCCAGTTGCGACTTGTTGGACTTGTCTCTTCTAAAACATCAATGAGTTATCCTGTTCAGTTCCCGACAATATATGTCTCAACCCTTCCCTAACCAACCGCAATTGCTGAGAATCCTCCGTTCGGTACCGTCTTCAGTCGAAATAATACCTAGGTACTCACAAAATATTGGATTTAAAAACACTTAACTTTGCCTGCTTCCCGCCCAGCAATGCCTAATTCATATCATGAGCTAAGACCGAGGTTGATGATCTCTGTTTTGACAGTAAAAATATTTAGCCCAATGACATAAGCCCCTCTCCACTTTTGCTGTCATTTGGTTGAGTTTCCTAACTCTGTGTGAGAGTTAGCATTCAGCAGTCATTGGTGTAACGAGCACTAAAAGTAAAAAAAAAAGGATTGTGTGAATCTTCGCAACATCAAAAGAATTGTTAAAGTTGTTTAACTTACCCGTGAATTTTTATCCACACCAACTATCGTGTAAAGCAGAGACCATAGACAAACCATACTGAGACCCCCAACTCACAATCCTCTTGCCGCTGGCCCCCTCAGTTTTTTTTCAAATTCGCCATTTTGTTTTCCTATCGGTGTTATGTCAAAAAAGAATCCGTGTGACATGCAAAAACATACAAAAAATTCAAAAATAAATGCTGCCAACCTCGGCAACCGTGGGGAAATGTGAAAGAGTTCGGGAATACCACATTTTTTCATTACTGAACGCCATTGGTTAGTTATTATAAATTGTTAAAAGGCGAATAATTTGATTTGTTTGGTTAGTAAAACTATCTAAAGTTGATGTTCTATATAATAGAAACATATTGGCACAAACATGGTTGTGTATTTTCCGCTTTTGGATATCAGTAACTTCGATTTCGTGTGTAAATTTTTCTTAAATAATGAAGAAAATTTGCTCAAAATGTTTTCATTTTCCCTACAGCAATATACATTGTTAATTTTTCATGAACATTTTAAGCAAATGTGCACTTATTCCTAAAAAAAAATATCATCCACACGTAACGAACAATTTCAAATTAAACGGATAAAATTCTATGAACTCTGCCAGCAACTTTGCCCACAGCGGAAGTGTCTCATATCTGCTGGGAGTGTGTTGGTGAGCCGGAATTTTTGAAGTTTCGTGACATTTGTCAATACGATTTTCTTTGTAACAATACTAGCGCACCAAACGTGACCACTCCGTAAAAATATAGCTTGTAGGCCAAGTAACGGGAAATCGGCCGGAGTTGGTATGAGACACTTCCGCTGTGGGCAAAGTTGCTGGCAGAGTTCATAGAATTTTATCCGTTTAATTTGAAATTGTTCGTTACGTGCGAATAGTATTTTTGTTAAGGAATAAGGGTTCATTTGCTTTAAATATTTATGAAAAATGAAGAATGTAGATTGGTTGAGGAAAAATAAAAACATTTTGAGCAAATTTTCTTCATTATTTATTTGGCAAACATTTTGGTAAGGCTGCTTTATCACAGGATTTGGCATGTAGATTCATAGTTTGTACGCGATTATTATCCTTTCCATGCTCCTAGTTCTCTTGACAAGACCCACTTTTTTGGCAGAGATTAACAAGCCTTTGGCTACCGCAAAGTCCAACTTTTGTGTAGGTACCTAAAATCTTGTTACTGCTCAGTGCTTTTTTTTTTGTAATTGTTTATTACTCACTTATGTACTTAAGGTGGTGCTACAGTCCGCGGTGGACCTGGGCCTCAACCAAAAGCGTCAATGCATTTTTTACGCATTTCTCAAAAATAGCCGTACACCCAATTTTACTCGCAAATCTAAAAGAAGAATAAGAAAAAGATCCTAAGATTTCTTTTCTTTTTGTTTAGGTTAATCTATGATGGACGTTGTTTTTTTTTCAATTTTCTTGTGGTATTCTTGAACTTTTTTGTTGCTAGACAAAACACACCTTGTGAATATTTGTTTTGTTTTTCTCATTTTTGCTTTCGTTTCTTTCGGGGAAGAAATATTTCGAATTACTTTTGAAAGATAGCCCGGCAATTAATTTGTACAAATTATCTCACACTCAGTTACTCAAATAGGGCGGAGATGGTTGTGTGAGTAGTTGATACACATCGCTTATCCCGATCTAAATGCCGTTGATGGGATAAATGATCTTCTCTTCTCTTTTTTTTTTTTGTACAAGAGTTTGCATATATTGTACCGACGTAAGGTCGGCTGATTAATTTGGTAACTATTTGTTTCCAGACAGGACCTGGGCCAAAGGAATCAAACGAATGTCAATGTTTATTATAGCACGAACGTGAATGCTCATAGCAAATTGCATTGTGACTGATTGGGTTTGGTGTTTATGGATGGAGAAGGCAGATAAAGATGTGCTGCGGACGAATAGCATTCGAGTGATGAAAGGTCTTTCTTTTTCTTCGAGACCATTTTCCTTGTTGTGGTAAATGAAACGATTTAGTTAGAAAAGTGGAAACATACGTAATGGGTAGAAGAGAATGATTGAGCTGTTTAGGATAAGGAGTGATTTAGGATTCGTTGTTTTTTTGAACATACGGCTATATTTTGATTTAAATTTAAGTCCATCTATAGGCGATACTCAATTTAAATGTAAATTTCCATTCAAGCTTTCAAAAGGATTTTCTGGTAATAAAGGGTGATCTTTTAGCTGGTTTGGTTTTGGCAACACTGGTTTTGACAGCTGACGTGTGTTTAGTACCTTGTGTCACTGTCAAACAGCTTCAGTTTGGTTTGCAATTTAACCATGGATCGTCTTACAAATGAACAACGCTTGCAAATTATTGAATTTTACTATCAAAATTCGTGCTCGGTTCGAAATGTTCATCGCGCGCTGCTTCCATTTTATGATCGGCATTCTCGACCTTCTGAGCAGTCTATTCGGAAGATTGTGACCAAATTTCGCACCAAATTTACTTTGTTGGACATTAAACCACCAACACGTTTACGTACTGTGCGTAGTGAAGAAAATATTGCGGCCGTATCAGCTAGTGTGACAGAAGACCGCGAAATGTCGATTCGGCGCCGTTCCCAGCAGTTAGGCCTTTGTTACAGCACTACGTGGAAAATTTTGCGGAAGGATTTGGGCGTAAAGCCTTTTAAGATACAGCTGGTGCAAGAACTAAAGCCAGCCGACCTACCACAACGCCGAATTTTTGGTGAATGGGCTCTTGGAAAGCTGGCCGAGGATCCGCTTTTTTATCGAAAAATTGTGTTCAGCGATGAGGCTCATTTTTGGTTGAATGGGTACGTAAATAAGCAAAATTGCCGCATTTGGAGTGAAGATCAGCCAGAAGCATTGCAACAGCTACCAATGCATCCCGAAAAAGCCACTGTTTGGTGCGGTTTATATGGGCCGGCGGCATTATTGGGCCATATTTCTTCAAAGATGATGCGAATCGCAGCGTTACTGTCAATGGTGAACGCTACCGAGCGATGATAACAAACTTTTTTTTGCCCGAAATGGAAGTTCTTGACTTGCATGATATGTGGTTTCAACAAGACGGTGCCACATGCCACACAGCACGCGAAACAATGGCGCAATTGCGAGGCGAGTTTGGTGAACAGTTAATTTCACGTTTCGGGCCGGTCAATTGGCCGCCTAGATCGTGCTCGTGCGATTTGACACCATTAGATTATTTTTTGTGGGGGTATGCCAAGGCTAATGTGTATAGATACAAGCCCGCTTCGATTGACGCACTGGAAGCCAACATCCATGCATTCATTCGTGAGATACCGGCCGATATGTGTGAAAGAGTATGCCAAAATTGGACTCAGCGGATGGGCTACCTGAGACGCAGCCGCGGTCAACATTTGCATGAAATTATCTTTAAACATTAAATTGCAAGGTTCAAACTATCGATTCAAATAAATATTTCATTCATTTTTTCGAATTTTTTGTGTTTTTTTTTTAAAAAAAGTTCTAAGCCTCTTAAAAAATCACCCTTTATAAGCAAGTTTTGTTTGTTTATAATTTACGTTCCTTTTATGAGAAAAATTGGTTCTTCAATAAATTGCTTAAAAAGAACTGGCAGTCGTATATGGACCAGTGGAGAATATTTTTGTAAGAGGGGGATGCCGGGTAACCGCCAGTTGACGTTTTCAATAGTTGAGAGAGGTAGGGGAAAACCCGAAACAGAGAAGTACGGACAATGCGGTCTTGCCTATCCATATATTTTGTTGTTATAGGTAATCTTACGAAACAAATTCCTTTACAACAATCTAAGGGTCATAACTTGAACAAAATAAATTTAAAGAAAGCCAAGAATTGTTCACCCATTACAAACTATGGATCGATTGGCATGCGGTCTGCCCATTTTTGTGTGAAACTTAAAATTTCACAAAAAGCTTGAAGTGCATGAAACGAAATAGTTTTAAAAAGCTTTTCATAAGTTTCTTAACGTACCAAAAGGTAGCAATTGCTGTCTTTTACATTCTCCTCACTTTCTAAGGTTTAATAGTCCGAGCGGACCCGGATTTCTATGACTCTAACACTGTTCCTAAAGCTGTATTTATATAGCTGTTGAAATTTGTTGGTCTTTCCAGGTTTCCCTCACCCCCAACGGCAAGTGTGAACTGTGGCAGAGAAGTTAAAGACATTCACAATCTATTTTGGATAGAAATTTTTATAGAACAATAAGCAGGGATAAGAATCCATAGTGCCCTTTTGCCCTATCAGTAAAATGCGTATCTTGGTATACTACTTTTAAATCTGCAAAAGAATTGATCAACAAGAATATATTTTCAATTCTTAAGAAAAGAAACAGACCTAATGCGCATAAAATAATAAATTCTAGTCTCGGCTTTAAATTTACGGAAGCTCACAACCATACACAAACCATACTGAGTCTGAGACTTCCAACTCGCAATCCTCTTGCCCTCTCATTTTTTTTTTTTTTTCAAATTCGCCATTTTGTTTTCCTATCGGTGTTATGTCAATTAAGAATCCGTGTGACATGCAAAAACATAAAAAAATACAAAAATAAATACTGCCAACCGCGGCAACCGTGAGGAAATGTGAGAGAGTTCGGGAATACCACATTTTTATATCACTGAATCCCATTAGTTAGTTATTATAAATTAGGTTCGTTCGCGTCCGCGGTTTGAATCGAACGCAATCGATATAAATCGATCGCAATCTACACACGTACTCATCAAAAATGACAGAAAAAGAGAAAATTAGCAAAATAACAGCTCAGAGAATTTCAACCAAAATTGACAGGAAACAAATTCAAGATCCGTTTTAAAAATCAATTGTACACAAAAATAAAATATCTGAAAATAAAGTAAATTCGGTGGTGGTCGAATGTTCTCCTAGAACGTTTCATATGTTGCAAAAAGGTAAGTTATAAATTTATTCGTGATATGGGTTAGATTTCAAAGATGTAAGTGGCTCAAAGTAGCTCGAAGTGTGTCCACGTACTTTGGAGTATATTTTCAGCTTTCTTTCGATTTTTCGAGTTTGACAGATTTTTAGTGCTTGGCTCGTGAAAGTACGCGAATGGACCTATTGTTAAAAGGCGAATAATATGATTTGTTTGATTAATTAAACTACCTAAAGGAGATGTTATATATACTAGAAACATATTAGGACAAACATGGTTGTGTATTTTCCGCTTTTGGATATCATTAACTTCGATTTCGTGTGTAAATTTTTCTTAAATAATGAAGAAAATTTTCTCAAAATGTTTTCATTTTCCCTCAACCAATCTACATTCTTCATTTTTCATGAATATTTTAAGAAAATGTTCACTTATTCCTAAAAAAAATTCTATCCACACGTAACGAATAATTTCAAATTAAACGGATAAAATTCTATGAACGCTGCCAGCAACTTTGCCCACAGCGGAAGTGGCTCATATTTTTTGGGAGTGTGTTGGTGAGCCGGAATTTTTGAAGTTTCGTTACATTTGTCAATACGAATTTCTTTGTAACAATGGCCACATTCAAGAATCTACTTATCTTAAGTCGACTAGATTGGTCTGGATGAGATGTAACCTGAACGCAAAAACTAGATTGGTCGAGAACGACACTTTTTCTACGTCAGCCACATATGAGAACTGTCAGCTTAGTACTCAGTCACGAATTTCTTGACTAGATTCGTCGGCTACCCCTCCATAATAATAATTAGTACAGGCGTGAAGTGTTTAGAAATTGAGATTTTTGACATTTCATGACATGATTGTCGTAGGACATACCAGACCATTTCAAATGCGATTCTCTTTGAAGTTGCGGATCTCAGTACACTCGCTGCGTCTGCTTGACACATTCGCAAATTCTTTTACGAATTGGCATCATTGCCTAATGCTTGGTCAGGTCAGTAAAAATGTTCTTCCGCGACCAATATGCTTTCCTGTCACCTTCAGAATGGTCCTGCGAACAATAATATTTATATTAAGTTGAGCAACCCTTTCACTCTAATACTACTTTTGCGATTTAAAATCAGAAAACAATCCCAAAATAAGATCCAAGTCATTTTCAAGTTATGGCCTTGCAATTAAATGGTGTTCTAAAAATGCCTACAAATTTATTCCAGCTGTTTCCCCGAATTCGTTTAAATTATGAAACCATAATGCTGGTGCTGCCCAAACGCATAACTTTGCTCGCACACAATGTAGAAGCATAATAAATCGCAGAAATATTTTGTTTAATTTTCGATTTATTTCTATTCCATTCATTCACCCAAATTTACACCTAATCAATCCGATATAGCCCGGACCGGGGAGTATTTTGGTTTATGGCCAAAAATATCCAACAAAAAAAAATATGCATGCGTGTCCAGATTGAAAGAAAAAATTATTGTTTATCCAAAGTATCCGCAAATCGCGATGAATGTATTTTTTTTTATTGAGTAATAAATTGTTAATGAAAAATGTATAACATAAAACATGTTGGTGTTCCCTTTAAAAAGTAGAAATTAATTTTCTTTACACTTAATTAAATGTTCAGAATGCAAAATGGTTGATTGATCGCATATGATGTGGGAAATGAAAGACCTCTTCAAGAAAATCAGAAATCCGTTTCCGTTGAAAATATGAAAATGTGTGAAAAATTAAAAATTTTATTGAACATTTTTATGAAATGAAACAGATTTGTAATGAGTTCCTCTTAATTTCCACATCGAATGAAAACAATTTGTTTGATTATTGATTCAAATTCAATTAGGAGAGAGACGCACGTTCTCGTTGTCGGCGATAAAGATTTTTAATGAACGCACGTGTGTGGTGAAGAAGACACGATTGTTTT
Source organism: Cheilosia variabilis (assembly GCA_951230905.1). Classification (NCBI taxonomy): domain Eukaryota; kingdom Metazoa; phylum Arthropoda; class Insecta; order Diptera; family Syrphidae; genus Cheilosia; species Cheilosia variabilis. The sequence continues at coordinate 54,056,027 of OX579677.1, forward strand.
CACCGTTTCCACCTGATGAAAACACAACAAAACAATAAACAATTGGAACGAAATAATAAACTTATCCACTGCGAGTGGAGTGGTTGGGAATCAGAGGCCTCTGGTGGACTGTAATAATGTGTGCAATTATTTAGAACAAAAATGTTCAAAGGCCTGCGCAAGAGTTTGATGATTTGGGTTTTGAGTAATTGGCACAAAGGAAATGGTGGATATTATCTTTCGTACACGGATGCAAGCTGTATGCAACTTTGTTTCGCAATTCAAAATTGGCAAGTAAAATGATTTAGCTTAGATTTAGCTCAATGGTTGGTGTGCTTTATTATTCTTAGTACTGAGCACGTAGGGGTCCAAGGTTCAACCACCGGAAAACACACAAATTATTCCTTAGGGCTATCACTATTTACCTGTCCTCAAAATAGAATAGTTCCTTCCATTCGTCCCAAAAACAAAAACTACCTCAAACCGATGGTAGTAAGCAGCTTAATCAAGGTTAATATAAATGCTTTTTGTGGGTGAACTAAATCTTTGCTTATTTAAGAAAAAGCCTAGCGCAATAAGTGGAGAACTTCTTAGTCCATTCAAAGCCTAACTACATAAATCAGGTAATAAGATATCGAAACGATCAACTAGCTGTTCAAGGTTTCTCTGTATCTACATATCTATTGAGGTTTAATGAAGATATGTTACCGGTTGACGTGAAAAATCCTGCACAGATTTGGACGAAACTTTCTCGGAAATGTTCATTAAGTCTCCGAAAAGGTTATAGACTGTATGTCATTTATTGGTACCTACACCTTCTTCTTGGGAGCGTTATTTTTCCAATTTTTCCCGACTTCACTGCCTTTTTCTCAAAGAACTTTTTAACATTTTAATTGCTTGAGTGACCTTATCTTACCAAAGGCCTTCTTCTTTTAAGCGAAATGGGATTTTTAGTGCTTCGGCTGGGGATTTTCAACCACCTGGTCTGGTAACACTGACGTATGTTGATTTAAAAATGTTTAATTACAATTTTTACTTCTTCATTGCTGGTGTGACAATTGTTTTTTTTTTAACAAAGACACGCAGAGATCCGGGAAAGCACTTTATTAATATTTGATATACCCGATATTTTCCTTATTTATTATTAATTTTAACGTAAAGCAAACACTTTGTGGAGTTCTGATGCCTGAAGATGTACAAACTTTTTGTTTATAGGGAAAGAATTAGAATTTAAAGCCTTATTTTCTAATTGAGTTTAGGTCCGCGGACAAGACATCGACAGATTTTTTTTTTTAATTTTTATTTATTTATTTATTATAATAATTGTTTCATAGTTTGTGATGGCTTTACAAATGTGGTTTTAAAAGCCTTAAAATTTAAAACAATAAGCATAATGAAAACTAATTACACGCATTAAATGTCGCATTAAAATAAATATCTACCTTATTATTGTCACAAAATACGGCATATTTTGCGCAGTCAGAAGTGTTAATTGACTGGCTTCAGAATTTATGACTCAAAGTAAAACATTTTTTCCCGGAACTTTCCCTTTTGGGGCAGTTCCTTTCCCACCACACTGTAGCCGCAAATTTTAACAATAAATGCAAAAATTTAGATGAAAAAAAAACTATTATTGAATATTTATGTTCCGTTTTGTTCTTGTTTTTTTTTTGTCTGCGAATTATGTGTACAATGTTTACAAGAACAGTGAAAATAATAAAAACCCACCACAGATCGATTCGCCTGAGAACAGATGGACTTTATTTTGAGCGCCGAGACAGAACTTCTGTTTCAGACTACAAGCGGAACAATATAAATTGCATTTCAATTTATATCATAACGGTCCCTGAACCACCGGCTGGTGTTTGTTGATCATTTATTATGCTCTATGTTGAAAGTATCTGTTAAAATTTGAAATTAATGTGCTTTCAAATTCTAACTAAAAAATTATTTTGGTAAGGTGGAGAAAAATATTATTTAAGACGTTTCAGTGCTGAGGTATTTTTTTTTCTTATGGAATCTTTGCTATAGGTACACACTTATCAGATAAATAATCTTTGGCAGATTTTAAAAATTACGAGTATGTGTTGGCATATCATTAAGAGCATGCGAGCAGCTCTTGACGTCATGGTTGTTGGCGTAACAGGGGAATCCTTGAGAAGCTAAGAAAAATGCAAACAAAAGTGTTTTGTTTATTTAACGTTGGATTGCAAAAAAGCACGAACCGTGCTGACTTTCTAAATACCTAGAGACTTGTGCAAAATGACGCTATTCCAATATTGGCAGCTGCATAAAGAAGTGGGGCTGCGAATGTTGGCGTATAAACACTCTTTCGGAATGAGTCACTTTTGCAGAAGGGGAGTTTTGAAACTTTTCCCGAAAGTAATTAGCTATTGACCTTGCACTTGGTTCGGATGGCAAGGGTAGTGAATATCAAATTGTGTACCATACGTATATGGGGAGTCACAATGTCTGCTTGAAATTTGAGATGTCACTGAGTCACTGATTCTGTTGAAGTCAATTTAATAATAAGTGGATTTTAAAATGGGGACGACAAGAGTATAGCAGGAAGTTAGTTGATATAATAAATAAACAAAATAGTTGTCGCAACAGGTTTTAAAATAAGAATTGAAATGTCTTTATTTTTGAACAGTACATTTTAAGACGTGACAAAAAAAAAAACCGTAAAACAAACTTGGTACTGAAAACAAATAATAATAACCTCTTGAAGTAAAAACCCTTCGAACTAATCAGTTTGCGCAGGTTTGACATGGAACCTATGATAGTGTGGTGTGGAATATAGCATGGAATTTAAGATGGTGAAGTGTAAACAACCCATTAATCACCAAACAAGTTTCACTTCCAATTGGAGACTCGAATCTGTCAAATAAGTTGGAGAGTTAATTGAGTAATTCTAGAATCAGCAAGTTTGTTCAGGACGAACCGGAAAAAATCTAGAAACTTCCCGGTAGATGGCGAAGCTGATATAAAAAGGAAGATTTGAGAACAGGGAGAGACAGTTGATCTTAAACTAGGGTGTCCATATACCTCAAACGAAAAAAGAGGACCTACTTTACAATCAACATACCACAGGTGACAGCTACAGGTGCGGGTATTAATTATTAATCAAAATCAAGAGTATTAATGTAAATGCAGTGGGAGTATTGTGTAAGCTCCGAGGTGTTGGACATATATTTTTAGGGTGCATATTCAATAGGTAAAAAAAAAACTAGGGAAAACTATATTTTTCAAAAATCCATTTTACGATAATACAGAGAAAAACGGAGTTTTCCATTAAGTTAGAAATGACCATATTACCTTAGAAACGAATATTTGTTACAATCGTATGGACCGTTTTCGAGATATGTCCAAATTTCAAGAGGACCCTTACTCGATTTTTAGCGGAAAACTGAGTATGCATTTATGTTCACCTCACCAACTTAGGCTTATATATCAATTTTTGTTGAAATCGTTAGAGCCGTTTTCGAACAAATCAAAATGGTATGAAAATTTTGTATGGGAAGTACCATTAATATTGAGGTTAACATGCAAACAAAAAAAACGGCCCCGAATTGCAAGCCCCCAAACTTTAAATTCGAAGTTTAAACGAAAGCCGCTTAAGCTGTAGGCCTCGGGACATACAGACAGACAGACGGACAGAATTTAGCGACCCACTTTTTTGAGTTCGCCTATCATCGTAATGTCAGAATTGATTAACATCTCGAGTTCGAAATTTTGTAGGTACGAATACAATATCTTTCACTTACTACATAATGGAGAAAGTTAAAAAGAGAACAAAAAGAGGACAGAACAAATAAAGAGGACAAAATAAGAGCCAAGCGAAAAAAGAAAATGTAAGATAGAAGGCTGACAAAAAAGAGATGTTCTGGAAACCGTATTTTAAACAGTGATTGGTAAAGTTCGAATTAGTAATCGATTGTGAAGATAAATAAGTGTAAAGTAATACAGTGAATTAAGTGATTGGTTTAAATCGTTTAAGAATAATTGTTTTAAGAGATATAGCGCCGTACTAACAACAAATTTAAGTCTCGAGTTTAAATTTACGGAAGCTCACAATTGCGAAATTTGTATGGAAAATATAGCCACTGTGAACTACTAAAATTTAGAGCCGAAACTAAAAATGGTTGTTGGTAAGGCCCATTGTTTTGAAGTGAATTATTAGAATTATCCGTAAGAGTGTTATAAAAGTGATTTTATTAGAAAACTTCCACAGAATTGTGTTTGATCTCTACGAATCCCAGCCCGGATGTAACAATAGGTATACATATCTGGAGACCTTTTGTGTAAATGTTTGACACCTCAACTTTCAATGAAGTACGTTCTTTTAGATCGTTAGACGCAGGGAATAAAAACCTCCCCTTGTGTCTATGTCAATCTATCCTTCTGGGACAAATTGGCGGAAAATACGGCATTGGTTAAAATTATAAGTAACAGGAATAACTTTGGCGACAGTTGGCTTAATATTAAAACTATTCTACTGCAAAACATTTATTTATTTTTACTACCAAAAGATACAAATTGTTTTGCAAACACTTTGTTCACTGTTCACGTTCCGGCAATGGGACATTAAGTCACACAGTTAATTAAACCAGTGAATCTCACATTCAATTAGCAGTAGCTCTGATAGATTACGTTAACCATAAAGTTGAGTGTCTTCTCCTTCCTATGGATGACCTTTTTGGCATTTTCTACACACAAGTTGCAAAAATTAAGGAGAAAATATGATATACGATTGCAAAATACTTGATTCTAAAGATTTTATGGAATATTGATTTTAGCAAAAGATAATTTACATATTTTTTGAGAAACCCTACTCCCATCTCTTAATATGCTCTTGATTTATACCCGGATTGTAAAGTCCGAACTATTCGAAGGGAAACATATTGTATCACTATCACTGAATATTTATATGATAAAACTGTATAGGGGCACGGAGTTTTTAGTTGTGTATGATTTTGAAATTGTTTGCATTTACAGAAAAACATGTTTTTGGTATAATTAATAATAGAAAGAGGCTGACGATCGCAATGCGATGATAAGAACGAAAGTCATGTCCCTCGAAATAGTTGGCTTATAGGTTATTGTTCAAAAAAGAGAAAAAATGTTCTTCACAATCTACGCTTTTCTTTACTTTACTTCAAATCTAACTGCCTTGCTTGGGTATGACTTTTATTTCCGTGATTGTGAAGTCATTTTCATTCAAGTTTTGGGTTTCGCGCTAAGTAACAACCTTAGCCCTTCGTTCTATGCGGTTTATGTTAGTGTTCCACGTTCCATGTTGACCGTATCCCTTCAAAAATATAAAAAATCCCACATGTATGTATTTATTTCATTGAATTCAGTCTTTTTTATTCTTAACAAATATAAGTAACATATACGATACGTTTGATCGTAGGTTGACTAATTTTTTTATTCTTAATGAAATTAGGAACAAAAATTTACCAAAAATCTTTGACCCCTTGAGAAAATCCCACAAAAAGGGATTAATCCCCCGATCTGGTATCACTGGGTTAAGAATCATAATTAGAAACGTTAGGTTCGTTCGCGTACGCGGTTTGAATCGATCGCAATCGCACAAAGTCTATACACGTACTCATCAAAAATGACAGAAAAAGAGAAAATTAGCAAAATAACGAGTAACGAACGAGCAGTTCCTCTCTTGGCTCGAAACAGCTCAGAGAATTTCAACCGGCAAGCACTGATAAAAATGTCAAATGCGCAAAATTGACAGGAAACAAATTCAAAATCCGTTTTAAAAATCAATTGTACACAAAAATAAAATATCTGAAAATAAAGAAAATTCGGTGTTGGTCGAATGTTCTCCCAGAACGCTTCATATGTTGCAAAAAGGTAAGTTATAAATTTATTCGTGATATGGATTAGATTTCAAAGATGTAAGTGGCTCAAAGTAGCTCGAAGTGTATCCACGTACTTTGGAGTATATTTTCAGCTTTCTGAGAGAGTTTCGCTCAATTCGAATTTGACAGTTTGACAGATTTTAAGTGAAAGTACGCGAATGGACCTATTACTTGCTTTTGTCCAAAATTTTCTTGATTATTTCTTTCGATTATGAGCTTTTTTAGGTTTTTGTAATTTCTCTTTCAACACTATTATTTTGCGTCAACAAACAGCTGTTTTGCCAGCCACTTCAAAATTGACAGCTAATGACTTTTGAAATCACTTCAACTCGGTGGGAACGTTTTTAAAAGGTTTCGGTAAAAGTTCATCGAAACCTCGCGATTTCAGTTTGGTGGAAACATGGCATTACAATTAGCCCAAATATCAAAATCGTTGATTTAAGAATGGTATTGTTGGCAATGATGTAATAAAATACTTATGGAGAGTATATTATTCTTACGCTGAATACCTGATGCTTAAAAACTTAAAAATGAGTTCTTGTTAGAAAAAATAGTATTTGAACCAAGAATTTTTTAAAAATCTCAAAATTCTTCGCTTAACAATCTTTTTTTTCTGAGTGTAGCTTGACAGTGATATGCCAGAGATATCCTCCAGATATAATATACCGCCTGCAAACGAACGGAAGTGACATCCATTAACAGCAAAATTTTGATTTATTCGCTAACAGGAGCAATTTTTGGAAAATCCAATGGCCCACCATGATATCCTGTCCTGACTGAACAGATTATCCTCGTACTCTGCTCAACAGCAATTACACAGCCCCACCCATTTTAAATAATCAATCAAAATTTCACGCTAATTTCCCATGAAAGGTGAAATTATACACGCATCGCTAGGATACAATCGAACCACTTATTCTTCTCATTTTTAATGTGTCTGAAAAAAAGCGACTGTTCGACGAAGTCTATTATAACCAAACCCCCGGCCGGAACAAATCACACGGAAAACGTAAAGTATTTCGCTTTTAAGACATGTAACCGTATGATGTATCGCTTACACAAATCGATGGCTGGTGGCGCCCTGCCTTTGGGGGCAGAACGACTCTTAATGTTTCGCATACGTCACTTTGGCACAAACGGCATCGCACGACGATTCCCCAAATGTATGTAATCAGATAAGGCAAACAATTTGCCAACTGACTTCGTTCTCTACAGGATAGGTATAAGACGTAGGGTGTATTTATGTATTTGTGTGTTTTCAAGACACGAATGGAATCTCCTGCGAGCGTTTTTATTCGTGGAAATCTAAATTTGATTTTATTTATCGGTCACGCAATCAAAGTGCCAACTTTTGGAGCATGGACTCGGACTTAAGTCGCTAAGGACTATTCATATTCATTACGCGCCACACCCCCATACATGGGTTTCGTTTTATGTAAATCAAATCCCATTTTCACATATCCTTACACAAAGGCTTAGAAGGGGAAACACAAAATCAAACTCCCTCTCTGGGTAGCCACATGTCGTGCGGGTGACACGTCACATGATTTGTTTTACAGTGTTGGGTATTTGTTTAAGGCAGTACTTTCATTTTTTGTCCATGGGCATGTTCTATGTTCATAGAGGAATAAATGTGTTTCTCTTTCTTGGTTATTTGTTTTTCAAATTGACAAAGAGGGCGTCAGCCCAAGCTAGGTTTGGGCTGGGTTCAGGTCTATTGTGTAATTGTGTATCTGAGTGAATTTCTCAACCGCCAGCACATATGAATCGCTCAACTCGATTTGCAGTCACTATTGGAAGTGAAACCGGAAGGCGGAAGGCGGAAAATGGACATCAATCAACATCTTTGAAAAGTGTTGGATGAAATTACACTTACACGCGATGGGAGTGTAAGGTTTGGCGACATCCGGCCATACCGGCACGAGCGCTTAATTTATGCGACAATTTTAAGGAGAGATTTTCATAGATTCCGAACACCGACTTCTTGATTTCATTCACGTCAAAGAAGCCTTCAACCAGGTGATAATGAAAAACGAGATTTGAAAGTTCGGCAGTCAATAAATGCCAAAGAATAGTTTACCAACCAAAGAGTTTACTGACGGTCTGACTTTTCGCCCAACTTAATTTAAAGTCAGACCGTCAGTAAACATTTTTTCTGACAGACCATCCGCCATCATTAAAAGAGTCAAAATCAGAAGATCGCACGCCCCCTGTTGATGCATTCCCAACCTTCGATAGGAAAAACATTTTTCCAAACATCAAATGCGACATTGCTTCCGCACACGTTAACAAACACAACCACTCAGCCAAATGTCTTGTTCTCGAGATCATCCTTTCATCTCGCAAAATATCATACAAAATAATTTTCAGACAAAATTCACTCTACAAAAATAACATATGACAATCAACATCTGCCAGACGCTCTATAACCTCAAAAGTACAACCACATCTTCTACTAAGTAGCAACCGAAAATAATCTCCGGCTGAATTCTCTTCAATCGACATCTTCTTGTTTTTGCTAATAAAAATCGAAGAATTTTCCAATTCAAAATATTTACATTCAAAGATACACTTACTGAGTTTTAACGGTCTATCGGCTAATAAAGTAAATTTCGCGAGGCGATGAGATGCGGACAATGGCTAACCATTTCGCTACGTCATTGTACTCGTATTTTGACTACGTACCCGTCGGCCGTCGTATGTGATGTAATCGTAGCTTTTATTTCTTTCGCATGTGTGTGCGGAACTCTGTGAATGAATCTGTATAGATGCAGTTTATAGAAATGTTTTTTGTTCTTTTTTTTTAAACAACGAGGAAAACATATTTTCTACACTTTATAGCCTTTGTTTGCTAATTTCGTCCAACTTGTAATGGTAGTGGAGAATATTTTCGGTTTCGATCAGATGTTTTATTGGAGAATGTGTTGGTTAATCATGCCGTGTTTTTGCGGTGGTTTTGTTTGATTGAGCAGTTGCTGTTAAGATTTTTCAGTCAAAAATCGGATTTGGTTTTGAAGTGATAGGTTTTGATGTTGCAAATGTCACTGTCAAATAAATTGGATCGTGACAGAAGACAGAAGGTCTGTTCCTTTACTTTTAAATCTTACGAATTTTAGTAAAAAAAAAAATTCTTACGAATTTTTACTCAATGCCGTTCCTTAGCTCGAAAAATTCGTAAAAGAGAGCGGCATCGAGAGAGCAAGATATTACCCCTCCACTGAGAATCTTTACTCAACAAATTCTTGGTGTAAGAATTGAAAAAGCTATCAGTCACCTTATAATTGACGGCTGATTTGAAATTTGTTGTCCTATTTGACATATGAGTGCATTTGTTTTGATTTCTTGCGTATTAAAATGGTATCGAAAGGAGGAAAAATAAAATGTAATGTTCTCCTTAGATTCTTTTAGAAAATGGCGATGAAATTCTTCCTCGCTGCAATGTGTAAGAAAAGACAACCTCCTCCACGTAATTTTTAATGTTGTAACGTTTTTTCCTCTTCTCAAATGCTTGTAGTTCAATCAGTACAACAACAACAACTCTTTTATATACTCGGATTCATGAAATCGATTAATTCCGAATCACTTTCATCGCTAGGCAGATGAATCGACTAATTTTGTTTGTAATTTAGGAAATTCTTCGAGTTCATCAGATATTTTAACGACTTTTCGTACATCTTTTTTTGAATTTTTGATTTATTTATCTGTCATTTTCATAGATTACTACAAAAGCGTTCCCTAACTTTTTCGTAAGTGATTTTCTCTGTGAGATAATTTATCCCCACCACTGCCATTTTGACAGTCTTTTCCATTCTTACTACAAAAGTAAAGGAACAGACCTAGAGTGTCATGTTCTCTCATCATTTTCTACATACGCCGGACTCGGTACGTTGCACTTATTTCGGTCAAACGAACACACCTTTCTCTACTGTACGACTGTACCCACTACAGTATGACGGAAGGCATCCGGCACTTCCTCCTTTATGTTTACTCCAGCCAATAAGCATCCGAATAAACACACTCTTCCAAAGTCGCTTGAAATGAAGTAGCTAATATTTTAAATCCTTAACACGTCTCACTTATTGAAGGACAACTTCTGTTGTAGAAGGAAACATTCACTTTCCCTTTTTGCAGAACATGGTCCGACAGTCGACCCCAACTGCGAAACACGAACACAAGAATTATTTAAAGTACACCCACATAATGGTAGCACATATTAAATGCAGCGAGCCGTCCCCTTTGCAGTGGTAATGGTAGATATTATGACCCTCTATCGCCCACCTGTGCTCGCGTGCTCCCTAGCAATCTCAACCTACTCCTTTCCCTCCTTTGTGTTTAATGATTTTGTGTTTTATATTTTCCAGCAGGAAGTATTGAGTAGCAGTCTGTTCGAGCTAATATTGGTCTACGTGTTTGCGTTTACCTGCAAATGGCAGCACGTGATATGTAAAAACGCCCGAGGATTAAAGTTTTACTTTATATTTCGTGGGGCTTACTGTGAGGATTATGGTTAAGCGGCCAAAGGACATTAAGAAAAAATCTGGGTTACAAAAATTACTGATAACCATCGGAGATGAAATTTGCATGTGTGAATTTGTTTACTTGTTCGCCAGTGCATGCTGAAATTGTAATAGCATGTGACAGTAAATTTAGAGCAAGCATTAGGCAACCCAACCAATTTGCAGAGTTGCAAAATAAAATTATTTCTTTTGTTACATTTTATATGTTACAAAGCCTTTGAACGAAAAAGCGGCAAGAACGCGAAGCATTTAAGGCTGGAGGTGTGGCAACTTGACGGCTAAATCGGGAACTAAATGGACAATACTTTGACAGACAGTATTTTGTATGAGAAATTGGAAGTTGTTTCAGAAATTAAGGAAATTTTTAGAAAGTCAAACCAACTGCGCTCAAAAATTGCAACTCTTCAGCAAAAACGACATTCTGTGGTTTAAAACTCGCAGAGCGAAATAGTTTCTTCGCATTTTCAGAAACTATCGGTGGTGACTTCTTTTTGGCGCCAGAGTGGGGAAACGAATTTTTAAATAAATCATCCAAAAGATGAAGACTCTTCTAACTTAGTAAAATATTTTTTGAACACGCCCCTAAGCATGTGAACGTACTTCATTTTTATTAATAATAGTCCTTATTCAAGAAGCAACTGGATCCCGATTAATGGCATTTCCCATTCTATTACAAACGACTAGTCCACAATTTCCACGATGGAGAAAAAGCACTGTCTCCCTTTCATTTGGTGTCTGCCTTCAGAGTTTCAATGAATAAGCCACTTGGCCGAAAGCCAGGCTGACGCACTTCACACAAACCGAAACCTCACACCAAACATAAACAATCGCAATGATTTCCCAACACACCAGACGACGCCATTGCCTTGTGGGGTTATGTCCACCAATCATCATACTCACTGCAAAAAGTCGGTAGCTACAAACAGCACGTCAACGTTCAAATCTCCTTGACCGAACGCAATGCTACTGGGAATTTCGGTGCCGGATGTTTGATGGCACAATACTCGTATATCGCTCTTCCCTTTGGGTGTTTCATGAACTCGCGCCACAAATCATTGTTTGCAGTGACATTTGTTGTGCAATTCTTCCGATAAGGACATTATTTGTCTTGAGGTATTGCTCGCACTAGCTATAGGGTACATATAGTAATCCCCCCGAATGTCCTTGTCTATCGATTGTGCTCTCCTGTTAGTCTAATCAATAACAATATCCCTTGTTCTATACCAAGTAAAGTTCCTTCACCCTATCGGTGCTATGGTGGACGTTAAATCCTTTCGAAATCAAGATAACCGAGGGATATGCAAAAGTCAACTGACCCAGTTAAGAAAAGCTAACTAAATTTGTAATTCCTGCACGACACATTGCCGATGGGGAAAAAAAGTCCCTTTGCCGGATGTGCATGTTCTAATGTTACTTGTTTATTCAGAGAACAATTTGTCACGTCCCACGTGTCCTTTGCGACAGAAGCAATAATTCCTTCGTGCATGATGTCCAGATGGAGTTGTTCTTTAGAGTTTACACAGTACACGCGTTGGCAAGGATGGCAGTGTAGAAAATTGCAAAACAAATTCAAATCGAATTTCTCTCTTCCTTACGGTTGACTGCACTGCAACAAGATGGTGTTGCATATTTGATATTCAATTTCACAGCGCAACCATCGAAGCGATTATAAAATTAGAAGGATGTCGGTAGAGCGTATGGTATCCAGCTGCACCGCTTTAGAAAATTGTATAATTAATCAAGACGCGTCGACGACATCGAGGTGGCGCATGGAACACTGTTTATATTGTTCAACTTCAAAGCAGAGTAAACGAGGAAGAAATGAAACTCCACATGCAGTTGGGACGACAATTGAATTTGTTTGTTTTTATTTTTAGAAGCATGTTATTTCCATGCAGGGCCTTTGAAAATGAGCAGGAAATAGGCTTACGTTTTACTGCGATGGAATAACCTGATTATGGCGCTGTGCGATTGTCGTTTACAGTGCTGGAGTGCCTCAGGGGTCTTAGATTCACCTCCTCTATTCAAAGGAAACGATACAACCAATATACGAACCATTTGAACGATGAAAATAAGGCGTTTAAATAAATATAAAACAGACTTTCGTTGCTTAGTATACTGATGGCCGAACTCGGTGGTATTGCTCAAATTTTGTCGAACTCTGATGACATTTTGTTTTTGTTTTTGCTTAATGGGCACACTCAAAAGAGTAGTTGCTTTTATCCGACTAGATTCACCCTGAATGCAAAACTGGATTCGTTCGAAGTTAACATCACTTTTACTACATCAAATGTCTACATAAGAAACGAAATGACAGCTCAGAATTCGGTCGAGAAACTCTTAAACAAACTGTCCACGCGATCAACCTAGGCCAATAAAAACTTAGACAGCTGCCAAACCTTGTACAATTCAAAATGTCGCGTTGACAGATTATTTAGAAACAAAGCGTTCATAATAGGTCTGTTCCTTTACTTTTGTAGTAAGAATGGAAAAGACTGTCAAAATGGCAGTGGTGGGGATAAATTCTCTCACAGAGAGAGACACTCACGAAAAAGTTAGGGAACGCTTTTGTAGTAATCTATGAAAAATGACAGATATATAATTCAAAAATTCAAAAAATTGGTACGAAAAGTCGTTAAAATATCTGATAAACTCGAAGAATATGCTAATTTACGAACAACATTAGTTGATTTATCTACCTAGCGATGAAAGTGATTCGAAATTAATCGAATTCATGAATCCGAGTATATGGAAGAGCTTGTACTGATTATACTACAAGCATTCGGGAAGAGGAAAAAGCGGCACAGCATTAAAAATTAGGTGGAGGAGGTTGTCCTTTCTTACTTCTTACAGCGAGGAAGAATTTCGTCGCCACCAAAAGAATCTAAGGAGAACATTCAATTTTATTTTTCCGCCTATTGATACCATTTAAATATACAAGAAATCAAAGCAAATGTCAAATAGGACAACAAATTTCGAATCAGCTGTTAATTGACAGCTTTTTCAATTCTTACACCAAGAAATTTGTTGAGTAAAAATTCGCAAGTTTCTCAGTGGAGGGGTAATATCTTGCTCAATCGATGCCGCGTAAAAATTCGTAGATTTAGTAAGATTTAGTAAGAATTCGTAAGACTTAAAAGTAAAGGAACAGACCTAATGCTGCCACACAAACAACAACTTCAGGCGTTGGATCGACTTTAGATCGTAAATATCGTAAAGCTCAACGCGACGTCGGATTAGACCTACTCTCACGCGCGTTTGACATCTATACCTACACCTAGTATGCTGCTCCAGGAAAGCTAAAATTAAGCGCCTCTCCAATGTTTCTCTCCACCACTTCGCTTAATGTTCGCTTAATTTTGACAGTGTAGTTCAACGATTTTTTTTCTTCGGGGGTAAAAATGGTTTTCTTGGTATTTTTTTCGGTTTTTTTATTTGTACTTCCTCAAGAACCTCTTCCAGGTACTCCTCGTTAAAATATTCCATTTCTAAAAGAAATTAAATTAATTTTTAAATAATTAATTTGTTGTTTTAAACTTACCATTCTCCATACTGTTTTTTTGCTTTCGTTTGAAATACCGATATTTTCCCTGATCTGTCAAAATTTAGCTGTGGAAAAATATATTTTGCATTAATACTCCTTTTTTTAATTTTTTAATGCAAATTAATTAATTTATTATGTGAGTGGTTTATTTCGCTGTCAATGCATACATCCTGCTTGACATTTGTCTTCGCTTCTTACAGTTATAAGCTGTTGGACTCACCTCTGCTTAAGCTTGCGTTCATGTCTCTGAAATAAGAAATAAAAGCAGTTTCAGATTCCAAAATGTAGCTTTCCTTTGTTGTCAATAGTCAATCTTGGAGCACAGCCCTAGTATTTTGAACATCTCCAAATTCATAATCGGAAAGCGAATACGTTTGACTTACAACCATCTTGTTTTTACAAATTATTTGAAGCGAATTATTAAATAATTATAGGTAAAAATCGCCTACAAAGGAAGGTTAGCGAGAAAGTTATGTTTGAAGTTTCGTGACAACTGTCAATATTACCTCATAATTTTAATTTTTCTCGGAGCTGGTTATCTTTGAGTATGGTGCGACACGTTTGAATTAATTAGATCTGTCCCAAGTAAAATCTGACAAATGGCACACCCAATCATCTTTGTACACTTCTGCAGACCATGCCAAAGGTAGATGCGGTTGGGTGACAGTAGAAATTGTGTTTATTTTTAGCGATTTGTTGTACATGTTGGCAGCACTTTTTCCAGCTGCAAGCAATTTGACAGCTGATAGTTGGCTAGGGGTAACTTCGGTTCGCCATAAGTATGGAGCTATAGGCCACATTCAAGAATCTAGTTATCTTAAGTCGACTAGATTGGTCTGGATGAGATGTAACCTGAACGCAAAAACTAGATTGGTCGGGTACGTCACTTTTTCTACGTCAGCAACATATGAGAACTGTCAGCTTAGTACTCAGTCACGAATTTCTTGACTAGATTCGTCGGCTACCCCTCCATAAGCGTCAACTGAAACAGCTGCTCTCATGACCGATTTCCCCTAATCGAAACCGAGATACATCTATAGTGAGAGAGCTGTCAGACTTACTAAACTAGATACTTGAACGTCATCATAGACTAACGAATATCGATATGACAGTTAAATCGGAAAGTTAAAATTATACTTTCAGATTGCGAATTATTCCAAATGCTTCGTTTCTATGTTAGACATCAAAATGAAGCAGTAAAATAGGACAAAACAATCTTCTTTCATTTTACTTTATATACATTTATCTCTTCAAACAACCAGGGTATAACTACAGGCAACGTTGAGCTAGATCAAGAAACCACCCAAATTATACCCCTAAATTGTCTGGGTATATACCTCGGGCATATCGACATATAATGTTGCCATAAGTAGCCTCCCCATTTATATCACTATCGCATTTCAATCTCCCAAAATACATTTGGTCTCGTATTGCACGTATAACAAATGGCCCAATGATTGGTCGTTCCTACCTCACTTGATATTACATTCGACTGAAGGGTGTGGTGGCAATAAATTCCTAATTAGACGTCAATGCGTCCTCTCCAGTCTTCCCCAGAAAATCCATACAGACAAAATCTCTTCATCCAGATCCAATTGTCTTAATTGCATTTGCCAAAAAAACTACAACACACACGCAAGTCATTTTCGAAAACTGCGTGTGCCTAACCAGACTATCGGAGAGGATAAACTTTATCAAGACATCAGATCAAATGCGTGTGATGATTGGAAAGTTGGAAAATTACTTTTCAGCCGATAAGCGTGCTGCTGCCGAAAGCTTTTTCTCTCACTTTCTCATAAATACAACCGAAAAATTCGACCTTTTGTCGCTGTCGGGGGTGTTTTTCTTAGTGTAACCAATGCTGCGTGAGTGGTGACGTAATTGCCTAATAAATGCGACAAGCTGTGCGAGGATACGGCTATATTACGAAATCGTAGTTGCAAGGCTTATTAGAGACAGTCACCATCCCCTTGACCTGACTCCATCGGTTTGTTTGGGAACTTATTTTGTCTTTAAGAGAAACACAAAGAGCTCTGTGGCAAAAATGAATTAATTTCTAATTTTTCGGAGCGTTTTGCGCTGAGTGTGGATAGGAATAACAAAATGTTTGCTTAATCCTTGGATGGTCTCTGCTTTCTGGTAATTTTAAAAAGTGAAGCTCCCCTTTAACAAAACATCTTCTCCTCATTAGTAAAAGACTGGTAGTTGGTTGGTTGGCATAGAAAAGGTTTTAAACCTTTCGGAACGGAATTTTCTTGTGAGGGAGAGTAGGAAGTCTGAAGTGGAGATTGGATTATGTTTTCAACTTGAAATTTGGGAAGACAAAATCGATTGCCTTCTTATCGTTCTAATTTGGTCAAGTTTAGACGATCCTTTCTAAGGTAAGATTCGATGCGGATTTTAGACCGATAAAAGGAAATCGCAACTAGCGGCAAGTAGATGTAGAAATGTCAAATATACGGTGGCAATTTTTGACAGAAGTAGATGCGATGCTTGAACAATGCCGAATATACCTAATCGAATTTCGAATTAACCTTCAAAACTATGGTGGTATTTTAAGAAAAACTAAAGAAGAGAGGAGGACTTCAGACTGACGGAAACTTTGTAAGCATAAAATTGCAGGTTCATTTCCTATCTGATAAAAAAAAAAACAATACAAACTGTCCTTATCCCAGCGGAATGTTTACTGAGAATTATTGGCTGTCAGAATTCAGTCGCGGGTCGTAAAATTAATAATTGTAGTTAGACAATAAATAAGTCAATGGTTAAAAAGATTCATGTACCAATAGCCAAAGGACAAAAAATTGCTTTCAAATCATTTACAACTTTCAATGCTACAGTGTGTAGTGTGCTGGTTCAGCCTCTAGAAAATCAGTCTTATGTGCACGTTCGTAAACAATAATGCTCTAGGGTTTTTTTTTGACAATATGATAACAAAAAATAGTCATAAATAAAACAGCACAAAACTCTCACGTTTCGAAAATTGGCTGTTATCGAGAAGTCCTATTTAAAATGATGCGAATAAAAATGAAATCGACAAAATATTCGAATATTCTTGTTAAAAGAAGATGTTTACACTATTTTCACATTTGAAGTAAAGTTTTAAAAAAAAATTAACCAAACTGGCAATGAAGGAAACAAAATGAAAAGAGTTTCGTGCGATTCAGTCCTGCGCTTCACTTGCTTAAGTTTATGTTCTACCCATAATTATAGATATATGTAAACGAAAATAAACATAAGTTCTGCAATCACCTGAAAAAGTTTCAATATTTCTGCTTTAAAACATGTCAAATGAGATTCTCAGTATCAATTATACGAAATAAATTAATAATTGTCCGTTCATCACGTCCGGAAAACATTTTGTTTTATAGGAAAGCGAAATTCCATAAGCCATCGCTATAAAAATATCAACATGCTGAACTTTCCCGTAATTCCTAACACATAGAAACAAGATGGCCGACCAAAAAATGTGTCATACGTATTTTTGCGTGTTAGGTAATGCTATCTCTTTCAGTCAGACGGTTATGTGTGATGATTGTGTGATATTGTAAATGCAGCATTACGCATCAACTTATGTGATATAGGTAGTGAACATTTGGCGTTCAAAGTGATGCCAAATACCTAGGTATGTTTCTGTAAACTAAGCAATAATAATTGGGCAATCTCGTAATTTGTAAAGTTAGCACTGAACTTCCGTTATTATTATCTGGAAGTAGATTGCTTTAAGAAACAATATTACATCGATATAAAACAAAACTTTGTGTCCAAAGTGGAACTTTTACCTATTATTCTATACATAAATGACCTTACGATTTATGCAATTATTACTACAACAAATTATAGTTCATTGTTTTAAAAAAAATAATACATAATGTATGCACAGTGCACATAAAAAACAAATGTGCATGAGATAGATTCTGCACCCTCCTTCAATAAAATAGTGTTCACAATTTTCTCTTAGCACGCTATATCTATATCTGAATCAGCTAATGAAATTGATCAATTTGCGTATTTTCACACCGTTCATTCTTAGCGTGATGTGGGGAGTAAGCCAGTGAACCGTCGTTTTCAATTCAATTGATTTCGCACACCGATTTGTTTATTCATATTCAAATTTTCCACAGACATTAACTCCTTTGTTTTCACATGAACAATGTCATTTCTTAAATTTATAGTTTTCATTTAAACGTTTAACCTCCACAGTTGTTGTTGGCTCAGATCAAAAGTCATCCCCAGGAGATGTGTGGTCTCATGTCTCATGTGATATGTAATGACATACGGCCCACATCAGCTTACTACACGACACAAAAATCCGATAGGCTGTTCTACGAAATAGGCTCCCAATGGACAATGGGGGTATGTCCGGTCAGTCATTTGTATCCACATCTATGATAGAAACACAAACACATTGCTCAAATATTAAGTACGTGTAACCACTGGGCCTGGTTTTACTACACGGGTTTATTATTTGAACAAGGTTATCTACTCATGTAGGTTGTTTTTGAAATGGATGATGAACGTGCACTAGAGCCAATGGATTTCTGAGAACTTTATGGAATATTCAATCAGATGAAGTAATTTGAAAGATTTTGCTGTTTCTATTGAAATGCGAATCAACTGTATAAAGTTTCAAGTACTCAAGTAAGATTATTGAAATGATTTATTATCTGACGAAAATGTGTGAATAGTTTCTTAGCCTCACATCAGTGTTTGTATATCGTGGGATTTCTCACTTTTTATGGGAAAACCCTTCCGTGGGGAAAGAAAAAGCAGCGAAATCGTGAGAAATTCAGGAATCTGCCAAAAAAAAAAACGTTCAAACTAAAAATGTTTGCAGTTATGTAAATATTTCATCAAAATTTGGAAATGATTATTAACATTCTAAATGTAGCTCACTAAGCCGATTTTTTGCTTTGTAATACAAAAAAATTATAATAAACGTTAAAAATCTGAAATTTTTATAATAAAGTCCAATTTAATTGATTTTCTTTCCGAATAATAAAAGTTTTACGTTTAAAAGTGAAATTTTTCCACCAAAAGTATGGAGAGGATTCAAAAAAACTGCCACACTTTGTGGGAAAAATTAAGAGAGAATGCTATTAACCAGAGACAATACTGAGACCACCAACTCCGGCCGATTTCCCGTTACTTAGCCTACAAGCTACATTTTTATGGAGTGTTCACGTTTAGTGCGCTAGTATTCTTACATAGAAAATCGTATTGACAAATGTCACGAAACTTCAAAAATTCCGGCTCACCAACACACTCCCAGGAGATATGAGACACTTCCGCTATGGGCAAAGTTGCTGCCAGCGTTCATAGAATTTTATCCGTTTAATTTGAAATTGTTCGTTACGTGTGGATAATATTTTTGTTTTTAGGAATAAGTGCACATTTGCTTAAAATGTTCATGAAAAATTAACAATGTAGATTGGTTGAGGGAAAATTAAAACATTTTGAGCAAATTTTCTTCATTATTTAAGAAAAAATTACACACTAAATCGAAATTAATGATTTCCAAAAGCGGAAAATACACAACCATGTTTGTCCTAATATGTTTCTAGTATATAGAACATCAACTTTAGATAGTTTTACTAACCAAACAAATCAAATTATTCGCCTTTTAACAATTTATAATAACTAACCAATGGCGTTGAGTATTCAATTCAGAATCTTTCACATTTCCCCACGGTTGCCGAGGTTGGCAGCATTTATTTTCGAATTTTTTGTATGTTTTTACATGTCACACGGATTCTTTTTTGACATAACACCGATAGGAAAACAAAATGGCGAATTTGAAAAAAAACTGAGGGGGCCAGCGGCAAGAGGATTGTGAGTTGGGGGTCTCAGTATGGTTTGTCTATGCTATTAACACTGTTCCACAGCACACCCACTCACACTCAGCTAGTTCGACAGAGAGCGTACACTAATGAAACTTTCATTACGGTCTACACGGAGTAGAAGAAGAGAAAAAAAAAGAAGAAAGCTCGTAAGACCGGCAGAATTTTGTGAGCAAAACAAAAATATCTGGCCTACTGCTGAATGAATACTGATTTTGATTTAAGCGAAGGTGGTTCTGGTTGCTTAAGACGGCAAAGAGCAAAGTTCCTGACAGGGGAAAAGCAGTAGCCAGGCATTTTTTTTTAAGACGAATTGACTAATGGCGTTTTCGATTAAAGAAAAGAATTGCCTTTTCTATGAAAAGAGCAAATCTAGTAGTGCTCTTTCGATGTTTCCTATGTTTCATTGAAAAAGCGGGCCCTGACCGGCGAGACAATTACGTGCGGCCTGAGACATCAATTCAATCATATTTTTATGTCATGTGCATTTCAATTGCTGTCGAATTGAATTGCTAGTGTATGTTTCTATGTAAAGAATAATTTAATCCCTTTCTTATATTGAGAGGAAGAAAACAAACAAGAACACAAAAGTAATCAAATTGGAACTGTGTGGGGTCACTGTTTGGAAGTTGGAGTGGGCGCTAGATTGGGTATATGCAAAGTTGTTTATATACACCCGACGTCCAAACAATGACCCCAAGCAAGGCGGTTGTATATTCTAAAATGAAAACGAAAAAATGCTGAATTTAACAGTCGCTTTGCAGACTTTCGAGAGCACAATACGTACGACTTTCCTCTTTTTAACCGACTGGACACAGGGAGTGTTATGTGTTTCGCGCGTATCCAATGTCCGTTCCTACATGACGGCCTGTAGCCTAAATGGCTTGACCGATTTTAAAGAGTGAGGTGTCATAAGATACGTATTCTTCTCCGGAGTGTCATAGGCTAAAAAGACAAAAATACAAAAAAAAATATTCAAAAAACCAAAAAAAACCGAATGACTAAAAATAAAGGAACTTAAAATGAACAAGTAACATTCAAGTTTACCGAACTTGAGGGTACTCATACTTTTGCTAGGCTGTGTATAGGGTTGCTAGATTAAAAAATACGAAAAGGGGGACATCGTGAGTTTTCTAGGGGGAAAAGTGTTCAAAAAGTGGGACAAAATTTTTTTTTTAACACCGAGTCAAAAAAATGTCAAATAAAAATAAGTTTCATTAAATACACATTATGTAGGAACATATTTTATTTAATTTCTAAATATTAGGAAAAAGCATCAAAATTATTTATGTACATACTTTATTTAAGAGAAACAAAATAAAATAAAAAGTAAATAAATAAGTATTCAACTAAATAAAATTAAGTATAAAAAAATAAATAAAATAAAAATAAAGTATTTTCAATTGAATGATTTCGTTTATTGAATTTTGACTTAATATGGGGGACAGTGGTTTGTATTAGGGGGGACAAACAGCATTTTTGTATGAAAAAGGAGGACTGTCCCTCTAAAGGGGGACGTATGGCATCCCTA
Organism: Cheilosia variabilis; assembly: GCA_951230905.1. Classification (NCBI taxonomy): domain Eukaryota; kingdom Metazoa; phylum Arthropoda; class Insecta; order Diptera; family Syrphidae; genus Cheilosia; species Cheilosia variabilis. Next base: position 54,077,317 of record OX579677.1, read on the forward strand.
GCTGTGTAGGTATAGTCTCCGTGTTCATTTTTAGTTCATTTTTTTTAGTCAGTCAAGTTTTTTGGTTTTTCAAATTATTTTTTTTATTAATGATCTTTTCACATTGGATGTTGGTACGGCACCGACTTACTTGCAAATGGAACTAATAAATTTGCAGTGCGATACAGCTTAAAAAAGCAAGGCCAATGAAGTTGACACTTGGGCATTTTATTTAAACTAGGTCAAAAATCAAAACAGCTGTCCTTACTTAAGGAACCATGCTGCCCGCATTTTATGCATGCTTGGAAGTTCATATGGGTATGTTTCAACAATGAAGAATTATAAATCGAAATACCGTTCAAGACTTAGAGATAATCATCTTCAGTCTATTTTAAAAATCAATGCAACATTCTGCTTATTACATCTCTACTTAAAGTAATATATACATTTTTTCTAAAATAAGATAATTGGTTAGACTTTTTACTTATAAATAGTATTTCATTTGTATTTTATTTTACATAAGGCCCGCTGGCATGCTTGAGACAAAAGAATGACCCTTATGGGCTATATAAGTGGGTAGATAGATGACGCTAAATATGTGCTTTATTCAGCGGTTACTTTGGACTGGTGCCTCATTGCCAAAATGCAAGCTGTCTTATTTGCACTCTAAACAAGACTTTTATTTCACAATTAGGTATAACCCATTAGAATTTAAAATTATAAGATTTTTACAGCTTTGGTAATTTTGACGAGATTTGACTCTCCGCAAATAGGTATATACCAAAAGCCCCGAACAAACTATAAGACTCATATAGCTCACCAGCTCTTTCCGCTCTTTGTTATTCTGCTTCGTGCATTTTGCGGAAGCAAATATCTATATATCGTAAAAGTGATCACAAACGTTCAACCAAAGAGCTCCTTACCATGCATCGCTTCATTTTAATGAGCCTAAATGGAAAATCTATTTTCATTTCACGCTTACGCAACAATAACTAGCTTAACCCACATAAGTCAATTAATGTCCCAAGATCCATGCCAAAAGTGCCCATAAATACAGTCTCCATATCCCGAAAGATTAATTGCTTCAGAAACACATCCAATGCACAGTAACTCGAAATGGATTCTCTAAAGTCTTCTGGCAAAGCACTTAAATGTAATCGGAACAAACAATTCCAACCGCACACACTCATCAATCCGTGTGAATCGATTAAACAATAGAACTCAATTGAGGTTGGCAATTTTTGTTTTTCGAAAACCAATTTTCCTACAAAATCCACTTCCCACTCTTCACACCAATGAGCACATTTTTAGCAAGTGAAATGAAATTTATTTGACAGCATTAGTGGGCACGCATCTCACTTTTCCATCATCATAATAAACGCCTGTCAAACGTGCCTCCGAGTATCGGCACAACATAAGTGGGAATCCCTTTAATCGGTTTTATATGATTTTGCTCAACATTTTCCCCGAGTACTTTCCGAAGAGAAACCGTTGTCTCATGGAAACTAATCAAAAATTCCAATCTGCCACGATTTCGTGATGATCTGGATTCGCACACGGACCGCAACTACATGATGGTTCTCCTTTAATGTGGCCAACGGATATTTGGGGTAATGACATGACGACGACGAGCCATTACTCGTGTTGGTTTTGACGGTGGAGAATATTATGTTTACAATAAACCTACCTACACCTCCTCAGATCTTGGCGGCGCGACAGCGTTGAAAGTGATTAATGAGCTTTTCAGAGTGGGCTCGAAGCATTTCGCTTGTGGAGTCCTTTTCGTGTTATTAAGGGGGTTTGAGTAGGAAATTAACATTTGGTCACCTTCAATGTCGAGTTTGCCGTTTTTGTGTTTGAAAAGACTTTTCGTAAATCAGGCGGAAATCGTCTTCCGTAACACTTCTGGATACACACGAAGTCGTAAAAGACGCATGCACTCCGACACCACAATGCACTGCGAGCAAATAGAGACCCTGTGCATCTGGTGCAATAAGGACCTTAATGTAAATTTATTGTTTGAATGTAGGCCAGGAAAACTAAACCGACTTCCTTGCATCATTCAGAAGCATTGTAAAGCAATTTCGAGAAGGATATTTCCATGGGAGTAAGGACAATGAACCTTTCTTTGTTTATCTCCTTGATGGGAGGCGCCTGAAATATTATACCAATCTAAGCGGAGATGTACGTATAATAGCACAGGCCTCGAGTAAATTACGTATTTTCCGGGAAACGCTTTCAATGCTATGAGGAGTAACGCTAATGAGCGGCTTCCGTTTCCACTTACACTTATCCAGGACCGGGATATATGAGATGCTCGATTTGGAGGAGGATCAAAATCTCTCCCGCAAAGGAATACCGTTCGCCACTTGTAGTGAGGTCTAAATGAGGGTGGTAGTTTCGCCTGTGGATGTAATTACACAGTAATTAGGCTTAATTGAACTTATCAGGACATTTTACGTGGGAAGAGTATTTTGTGTTGGGTTGATAGATATTAAGTGGAGTCCAATGTTTGCTTGATAGCTTTTTCCCTCTAATGCAAAAAAGGCTGTTATGGTGTCAGAAGTTCGCAAATGCCTTGGTTTTTCCTTCTATTTATATGCATAGAAATATTTTCTCGTTTGCCTCTACAAGTTTTCGAGCTCAAAATCTTGAATGAGACTTATAAAGGGTGATTTTTTAAGAGGTTTAGAACTTTTTTTAACGAAAAAACACAAAAAATTCGAAAAAATGAATGAAATATTTATTTGAATCGATAGTTTGAACCTTGCAATTTAATGTTTAAAGATAATTTCATGCAAATGTTGACCGCGGCTGCGTCTCAGGTAGCCCATCCGCTGAGTCCAATTTTGGCATACTCTTTCACACATATCGGCCGGTATCTCACGAATGAATGCATGGATGTTGGCTTCCAGTGCGTCAATCGAAGCGGGCTTGTCCCTATACACATTAGCCTTGGCATACCCCCACCAAAAATAATCTAATGGTGTCAAATCGCACGATCTAGGCGGCCAATTGACCGGCCCGAAACGTGAAATTAACTGTTCACCAAACTCGCCTCGCAATTGCGCCATTGTTTCGCGTGCTGTGTGGCATGTGGCACCGTCTTGTTGAAACCACATATCATGCAAGTCAAGAACTTCCATTTCGGGCAAAAAAAAGTTTGTTATCATCGCTCGGTAGCGTTCACCATTGACAGTAACGCTGCGATTCGCATCATCTTTGAAGAAATATGGCCCAATAATGCCGCCGGCCCATAAACCGCACCAAACAGTGGCTTTTTCGGGATGCATTGGTAGCTGTTGCAAAGCTTCTGGCTGATCTTCACTCCAAATGCGGCAATTTTGCTTATTTACGTACCCATTCAACCAAAAATGAGCCTCATCGCTGAACACAATTTTTCGATAAAAAAGCGAAAAAGAACATTTCGAACCGAGCACGAATTTTGATAGTAAAATTCAATAATTTGCAAGCGTTGTTCATTTGTAAGACGATCCATGGTTAAATTGCAAACCAAACTGAAGCTGTTTGACAGTGACACAAGGTACTAAACACACGTCAGCTGTCAAAACCAGTGTTGCCAAAACCAAACCAGCTAAAAAAATCACCCTTTATTTCAATTGTTGAATATAATCTGCATTATTTATAGTTTCAACCTACTCTTGCCGAGCTTACACATTTTTATACCAGTTCCACAAAAGGACTAGTTTTGTTTTCAATATCAAATAAGCCATTCAAAGCCGTTCGATTTTTTACCCCTAGTCTTGTATTCAACTGATGTATTCCACATTTATCGTTTTCGTTTTAGCGTGTTTTTTTTTTTTTTTTTGAAAACTCAAAGAAAATCGTTCAAACGATTTCGCACTTCTATCAAATTCCAGGAAGAACATTGCTCTCTAAATATACTTCCATCTTTTGAAAATATTCTTGTTTTCCCACAACTAGGCGGTCACCGCGGACTATTTTCATAAATTCTCTCAAAAACTGCCACACATAACATAGCTTTTCCACGAAGAGACAGCCAAGTGGTACTCTCAAAAAAAAAAACACCAGAACAAACAATTCTGAAGTTTTCCTGTAGTTTTCTTATAAAAATAGATTCACAACTGATTTATGAATAAACTCAGGAAGTTATGCGACTATCAAACAACCTCCACCCACTGCAGAGTTCCGATGAATGTTTAGGAAAAAAACCACGCGATTTACTCTCGCCTGACACTTGTCACACTCGTTTCATTCATTCATTGCCGGATAATGATCCCACAGATGACACATTCGTCGCTATACGATTGCTGTTTGACAATTGACCGTTTTCGTCAAATTAATTTATGTTCACTTCATTTTGAAAATTTACGATCTTTCCGCTTTTATTGCTGACAGACAGCCATAAAGTAATTAGCGATGTGGTATAATGATGCCCCACGCCATTTGTTGATTATATTATTCACTTGGTGGTATAACAAAAGAACTGACATAAATGTTGTTCGTGATGTCTTGACTTTAGGAAGGTATATTCGAAACGATTTGATTTGGAACACTGCCAGATATGTGAATGAATCTGTCTGGCTGGCAATGCTTTTGCGGCTGTCACAAAAAACAGTTGTATGTTCTTCGTTTAAGTGGGCTTTTTGTGAAAATGATAGGTCTGTGTGGAATGAGTTTTGTTTTTTGACATCCACTCTGTTAACTAGGTAATTAAAAAAACCGATTTATGTTACAATGAGCATCTCGTTGGGTTGTTCAATATTTTTGAGAAAAAAAGATATAGTTTCCCGATTGTTTTAAAAAATGTATTTGGTTGTAACAAGTTTACGAAGCATTTTCTAGTTTTTTGTGTATCGGCTACAAAATTATATTCGCACTTTAGAATTTTGCTAAAGACAACAGATACAGTCATGTCCGGATAAAATCACATTGTTTGATAACACAAATCGTTTATTGTTGCGTGTATGAATGGATTTTATGCCACCATCTATGTATCATTTGTGAACCTAAATATATTCAACCAATTAACTGCAACAGTGACGTTTATTCAAAGGTGCGCAGGTGTTCTCTGCACACCAGAGACAATACTGAGACCACCAATACCAACTCCGGCCGAATTCCCGTTACTTAGCCTACAAGCTATATTTTTATGAAGTGTTCACGTTTGGTGCGCTAGTATTCTTACATAGAAAATCGTATTGACAAATGTCACGAAACTTCAAAAATTCTGCTCACCAACACACTCCGCTGTGGGCAAAGTTGCTGGCAGAGTTCATAGAATTTTATCCGTTTAATTTGAAATTGTTCGTTACATGTGGATAATATTTTTTTTTAGGAATAAGTGCACATTTGCTTAAAATGTTCATGAAAAATTAACAATGTAGATTGGTTGAGGGAAAATGAAAACATTTTGAGCGAATTTTCTTCATTATTTAAGAAAAATTTACACACGAAATCGAAGTTAATGATATCCAAAAGCGGAAAATACACAACCATGTTTGTCCTAATATATTTCAAGTATGTAGAACATCTCTTTAAGATAGTTTTACTAACCAAACAAATCAAATTATTCGCCTTGTAACAATTTATAATAACTAACCAATGGCATTCAGTAATATAAAAATGTGGAATTCCCGAACTCTTTCACAATTCCCCACGGTTGCGGCGGTTGGCAGCATTTATTTCTGTAGTTTTTGTGTGTTTTTGCATGTCACACTGATTCTTCTTTGACATAACACCGATAGAAATACAAAATGGCGAATTTGAAAAAAAATTGAGGGCCCAGCGGCAAGAGGATTGTGAGTAGGGGGTCTCAGTATGGTTTGTCTATGGTGCCTACTGCCTGCCTACTGTGTGCAGGAACAAGAAAAAGTGCAACACAAGATCATGCAACATATAACAAACAACTACAACTTACAACCGCCAGAGCCAGAGTCCCATTCAAATCAAATCCTAGTGCTTCAATATTCAAATATTGAAAATTGCAACTGCATTTTCGCAGCTGTTCAGCTGATAAATTGGAAATTTATGTATGTTATTTATTATGTTAGTCCAACACTACCTTCTCCAAATTTTAATATATCCTTTATTAAGAACTTTCATGAAAATTATGAATTCAAGCTTTGGTTGCATGGCTGCCATTCTATAAGCAAAGTCTTCTGTTGGCCTTGTCTGCCTTTTTCAAATTATCTGATCATTTTAGAGTTGCTGTAAATAAGCACTTTGTTTCCCAACAGAACAGTAAAAAACAAAAAATAAATCTACCTATAAAAAAAACGTTGTAATGGGATCATTGTCTGTCACGTCCTCGTAGGGTCCTGGAATTGAACAAAAAATACACTATCTTACTACTGTAGAAATTATAGTGAACACCCTACTGAAAGCACCACGGCACGTCACTGAACTGCAATCTGGCAGTGCCTCACTGAGAAATGTCGAAAAGAAGAAATAAAGATGGAAGTCACATCTGCAGAAGAAAGAAAAAGGCAAAGTCGTGTTCGCTTTGAATTAATTTACAAATCAAAATCGGTTAACAGTGTTAAATAATAGGCCTTTTTTATTATGCTCAAATGATCTATATAGATCATGGATTTCCATGGTTTACAACAACATTTGGATCACGTACTGTTGTTGTAAACCGTGGGTAAAATAAAAAATGCCTAATTTCAAACCAGTTGGTATTTTCTTTTCACATTGGCATAGCTCCCTCAGTTAAAAAAACTTTGCCTCCTATTTTCATTTGCTCAGGAGTTAAACCTGAAACCCCTTGCTCAGTCGTCCAGCTCACTAACTACTGGAGTCATTTGTAGTGTTCTTCAAAAACGAATCAACATAGCTGTCACCTCATTGATTTTAATGCCTCCAGCGACTTTTTTTTTTTTTTAAATTTTATTATATGTAAATTATATATGTCACCTTCACTAAATTCCAATCTTTCAGTGCTTAGGTATCGATAGAAAGAAAAGCGATTTACCTCAGCACTTCAAACGGTCTATAAATTTTGAATTTCGTTTTGCTCTTTGAAAGGTAACGTGTCATAAATTTTACAGAAAACTTTGCGTACGCACTTTCATGAATTGAAAAATTCGATTTACGGGTAAGGTGCACAGAAAAAAGTCCACAAAGAAATTGTGAGACGACCCATTCTCGTTTTCTTAGAAGATTGAGACGCAATTTGTTGGAAAGGGGTATTTGTTCTGCATCAATAACTTAACCCAAGTGAATTCGATAACAATTTATCAGGCAGTCTCTCATAATCGTTAAGTTCATGTTCACATTCGATGTCACGGGGAATTTGTCATTTCCTTTCATTAATCAACGATGTCAGTATTTGATTTATAGAGTACAAGAAAGTGTATGCTCTTAAGGGCGTTTGAACCTTTTAAAATTGTCACGTTGACACCCAATTGGTGTTTTGAAAGATTGAATTGATGTGTTTATTCAATTTAGAAATGTCAATAGGACCTCCTGTAGTCATTAGAACCAACTCTGTCATTGTGAATGATAGATCAGACTTAAAATGCTTCCCTACTAAAATAAATTGTATCCGGCAAACGGCAAAACAGGCCAAATGAGTTCAAAAACTATGTTTTTCTGCAAAACTGCTTCAGCAGTTTTAGATAATATTTGTATTTATTATACGGATAGACTGATGATATAACACAGGCGCTAAATGTCTAACCACCTAAAATGGTGGACAAATTATCAAGATTATGTACCAGAAAGCAAGCAGAAGTAATGTTGAGAAAAGTGTCAACAGACCGCAGAAAGATATACACAACTAACCGCAATAGGGGAGCCACGTCACCCATTCAACTCTGAAGCGGCCATTACTTAAATATGGCTTCCGACTGATTAATGCTGCCCAATGGCCAATCAAATCTGTAATCTGTAAACCGTCGAAGAAGATCTTATTTGCCAGTGAAAATAAATTGCAAACTATTTTTCACGCGTCATTATTTATTGGTTTTGAAGCAGCAGGGTGGTAAATTTATTTTTAAATAATTTATTATTCAGTTTACCTACTACCTAACTAGACATATATTAATACATTTGAATATAGCAACCAACGGAAGTAATAAAGTGTATAATTTCATTTGGAGCAACAAATAGGCATTTCCTCGTATTTATATCAAAATCAGTAAATATGCCTTATTTTTAAGTTGCACTTATTCATTTGTCTGTTACTGTTTCGCAATTCTGCGAGCACTAAGCGTACGAACACCTAATGAGTCAACGATAAAATTTAATGACCCATCCAACCTCTATGAGAATAACACTCCTGCCTGTACCACAGTTTCCAGATTTATTTATATACTTTATGTTTATGATATTTCTTATTCTGATTTCGATTGGCTCCAAAAGTAAACGTGCATATTTTGATTTTCTGTTGGCTGTATAATCGATCAGTGCTAATGTCTATTTGCGTGCCATTCGGTAGTAAGTTTGTTTCATTGGGGAAATTTATTTACTAATTAATTGTTTATAAACCAAAACAAAACAGTGTTATTTCATTGAAATTATGTTATAAATCTTTTGATGGAACTTGCGAAAGGGGCTGTAAATTATTTTAAGGGCATGTTACGGTACCATTTAAGCAATAGGAGGTAAATGTATTATTCGTCCGTAGAGCAGAAATACAAGAATTGAGTAAACGTCTCTAGCCGGTAACAACCTGCATAAGCACAAGAACGTATCCCAATCTTGACTAAATTGAAAATTTTTCATTGATTTACTTGGAGTTGACAGGTTCACAAAGTATTCATAAAACCATTTGCACAGTCATTCGCAATAAATTACCACCAATAAAACGGACAGAAGTGAAATGCTAAAACAATGACCCAGGATATACTACATACCTAAAGGAATAACGTTGACAATGCACAGCCAGTCCGCAGCACCTAAAGAGCTCTAGTCATGCCATGTTTCGGGCATGACGAATGCGGTTGTTGATCTTTCTTTATTGTGCGAAATGAAATAATAAACCAGCAAGAAGTACCTCAATGCAAATGCTGTCATTTACATTTCAAATAGCTCAAAGATGCGAGAAGTACACCACAGCCTCTGTGGCAAACTCATCGAAATCGTACGAACTGCGCCTACGTTAACAGAAAATTTAAACAATTCATAAAAACAGCCCGAAAAAAAAACGATGAAAATGTAAATGGCCTAAAGACAAAAACAATAAACATTTATAGACACGAGCTTTACGGTTATGGAGAAAAATAAGGACAGTTATTGACCCAATTTAGTGTGCCGCCCTTGGCCAGTGGAAGTTTGCGACACAATTTGAGGGAGGGAATTATTTTTCGTAAATTGTTTGGTTTGTTTGTAGGCACTTTTTCAATATACTAAAGCAATGGCAACTTCAAAGTTCAAAGCGGCGGTAAAATATTGAAGAACGTAGATGTAAAAATATTCGAATGGCCCCCGTCAAATAGCGGTAGTTTCAACTGACAGTGAGCAAGTCAAATATTGCTTTACGATAACTGATAGCAAGAAGGCCACATTCATCCATCCATCATCATCGATGGTTGCTTCTAAATAACTGTGCTTGCGGCAGACAACGATCTGCGCGGTGACAAAGGGGACGATCAAATATTTAGTTTAGTCAGTGTGACAGCTGTCTGACTTGATGTGTCTCAATTTTGATTCATTGGCTTAAGCCCGTACGACACTACATTTTTTTTGCACTTTTTCTGCTTTTAAAATGAAACTAGAGCAGTACGAAAAATTAGAACGAAAATTCCCGATAGGAGTGACATCAACTTTATTAATGTAGACACGTCAAAAAAATGCATTAAAAATGTATTTAAAACTCATTTTTTTTGACATTTCAAGATTATTTGAAAATCAATTCTTTTGAAAATTTGCGGTTGCTTTGCAAACAATTGCTACCCCTTTCGTAATACACTTTTAGTCTCTTTTACACACCGCTGACTTTTGAACATTATAAAAATGAGGAAAAAAATAAAGTGTCATACGGGCTTTAGATCGGTCACATGAGCAGCTTTTTCGTTGACGTTTATGGAGGCGTAGCCGATGAATCTAGTCAATAAATTACTAACTGAGCACTAAGTTGACAGTTCGCATATGTGGCTGCGTAGGAAAAGTGACGTTCCCGACCAATCTAGTTTTTGCGTTCAGGTTACATCTCTATCAGACTAATCTAGTCGACTTAACAGGATGACTAGATTTTTGAATGTGTCCATTCTTATAATTATTATCAAAAAATTGTTGAAGCATGATTGAACAAATGGGAGTTCCGAGAATGCACACCCATTTGATTGAAAAAAACGCTACGATGGATGCATTATATTTTTATGCAGTACATTTTTAAAAACAAGGACTAGAAATATTTTCATATCCAACATTCGAGTGTATCAAAAGAAGAAATTTCCTTAAGAGAACAAACAAACTAATTTAAACCAATGCCAGACCATTAATTTTATTTATGTATATGTTTAACTTTATCAAAAATCACCAATTGAATGTTTATCCAATTTTTAATATTCGCAACTGTCAAACGGCAAATAGATTTATCGATAACTAAATCTCATTCATGCCTGACTATCTGTGAATTTATTGTGACGCTGAATTATTTATTACGACATCTTCCAACGAAACACACCACATATTTTCTTTGTCATCGCCCCGTGAGAAAAAAAAAAGTATTCTTTTACACACTCAAATAAGGGATTTCATCCTCAACCGACCGACGTTTCAATAATTTCACCTTATCTATTCCAAAGCACAAGTCGCCCTCTTCAGATTTTGCCCCACATTCATGACTTCTTATTTATCCCTTTTCTGACAAAGGATATTTCAACGCTACGCATAAATAGTAACTGGTGGCGCGACGCGTTATTACACAATCATATGAACTGCTGTAATAAATTTATTTTGGGAAATTACCCATAAAGGTAACTTATGAGACTGACTTGGGAAATTCTTGATATAAGTCATACGGCAAATTGTTTAGAAACACACAGACCTATTGTTTATAGCTTCTTTATTGTATGAAAGGGTTTAAGAAAATAATCTTCTGGCTATTCGGAAATAACTATCTAACAAAATAAGTGCGGCACCGGCAAAGTCGATAAGTGTATTCGCCATCTCAATCTAAGTGGGAATAGCATGCAATATCTGACAGGTCAACAAACTGTGTTTGGTCTAGTGCACAATAAGGATGAGAAATAAAAATAATCGCATAAATAAATTTGTCGAAGGTCTGTTTGTCATTTAGTGTCAATGTTAATGACCGAGGAACAGTTATTCTAAAAGAAAAAGGATTTCCTCCAATATTTAGAACCCAGCAGAAAAAATATTCAGTTGTTACAAACATATGTAACTCAATCCTTACTACCAATAGAACCACCCCCGTAAATCTGCATATCGTTTCTCTAATCGCATAAGCTTCTTAAAATGTTCGCATTTTGTTCCCTCGCGTAAGTTTTGGCGAATCGCAGGCGATTTTTTTTAAGTCAATTATTAAACATGTACCGCTTATGATTTCCAGATGAACTCGCTCGCAAACGAAATGTTCTTCACGTGAACCTATAAGCGAAGGAAATGCGAATCGGCAATGGCTTTCTGGGATGGTGTCGATTTATGAGCGCTCAAAAGTGGTTTGAATGGACCTGGCCTACCCTAAAAGTTCTAAAAGTTGTTCGAACTCGAGTTCGAGTTGTCTCTGCTTTCTCAGACGATCGCGAGAAGTGGAACTGCGGAAAATAAACCTGAAAATATAGTTTTTTCTTTTCCGAGAGTTGAACCTGTAACCTTTCGCTAATAACTTCAACACACTAACAATTGAGTCAGTGCACCCACTTAAATTGGACCGACTTGATGACAGTTTCTGTTGGGAAATTAACGCACAATTTTCTGTCTTCTTTTGACATTTAAGGGCTCTAAGATTTTATAACGATCTCATAACATATTCACAGCATTACTTGGGCGCCCTTAAGACCATTTAATTAAATAAATGTCGAGGTCGATCCATTTTTCCTCGGTCGGACATTCCATCGGAGAACGTCTTTTTATTGCAAAAACTATTGGACCCGCGCCTGCTTTGCTTTGCGCGATAACATAATTTTGTTAAATAAAAAATGCCGTACTTTTAAAACAAAAGTAGCATAAAACCCTCAGATATTTATGTTATACGTTTTAAAACACGATTTTTGTAAATCGGTGGAGTAGTTCATAATTTTTGCGGACATACAGTTTCTCCTTTCAGGTTTATTTGAATAGATTACAAAATTTAAACTTTGCCAAATGATGTGCACTTAAATGGTATCTACAATTGGTTGGTTTGGGAAATGTTTGCGTCCTTTCAATTGTCAGCTGTACCTATACTTCTACTGCACGTCCTTGTATTATTCCAGCAGTCTGTTATTCTTATCATTGTGACCAAGAGTGTGTTCAATTTGCATGACCAGACAACCATGCATCCATAAAGATCGAATAAGTCTTCTCCACGCCATTGGAGAATATTGATCCATTTTTTGGACAAAGAAACACTCAAGAATCGAATGATTGTACAATTTTCGGTTGAATTTATCGGTGAGAGCACATAATACTGAATGGGGTTGCTCTGGAATAAGCGTTTCAGTATTTTCTTTATGTTGGGTATGAGTGGCACAGTACCAGTCAACTGACATGAATCAGGATTTAGAAGTGATGTGAGATTTGCCAAATTGCTTGCTTGCGTGCATGGATCCTTCCTCATTATTGCCAAGAGAATAACTTTCATCTTGGTCTATTGACGTTAAACCTGTCTTCTGGGGAAGATCCTTATGAGCATTTACCAGATACCACAAGAGAATGAGACCTTCAGAGTAAATTTGTTGGTTGTGCGAGGAGCATGAGGAGCAACAATATCACAGTAGGGATTGCGTGACGCATACGATATCTCTGATGTTACGTTTACAAGTAACCAATTTATTTCTATCTTATCAACGGATTTAGTTGATGACAGATTGTTTACTTTTCTCCTCCTTATTAGTAGTTGGGAAAAATATGGTAAAGATTATATTATCGAATGGAAGGAAGTAGTTGCTGGCTCAATAGCTTTGAAGGAGCGATTTCTTGAATATTAGGGCAATCGAAGTTTTAGGGAACTACATCATTTTCTAAGTGAATACTATGGCAACCACTCAGAAAAAAAGGATAGTTAAGCGAAGAATTTTGAGATTCTTAAAAAATTGTAAGTTAAAAGTTCTTGGTTCAAATATTATTTTTTTGTAACAAGAACTCGTTTTAAAGTTTTCAAGAACCCGGTTTTCAGCGTAAGAATAATATACTCTTCATAAGTATTTTATTACATCATTGCCAACAATTTCATTCTTAAATAAAAGATTTTGATAAAGGGTTTTGCAATAAGAGCGCTACAAAAGTTTTCTTAAATACAAATAAAACGGTTTTGGATATCAATAAAATTCTTTATTCCTGTGAAAGTACGTTCGATGCCATTATGTATGGAACTCGATTTCTTTTGCATGGCCACCACGGGCACGCTTGCAGAAGTCCAGACGCTGAACCCATTTTTCGACGGTTTTCAAGCATAAATCGGCCGATACTGCTGCAATTTCACGTTTGATATTCGTACGAATTTCATCAATCGTCGCTGGCTTGTTGGCATAGACCATAGACTTGACGTAGCCCCACAGGAAATAGTCTAACGGCGTCAAATCGCACGACCGAGGCGGCCCAGCGACTGGACCATTTCGTGAGATAACACGTTCTCCAAACTTGGTTTCCAATAAATTCATTGTGACATTTGCTGTGTGGCTTGTGGCGCCGTCCTGTTGGAACCACATGTCCTCCAAGTCCATATCATCCAATTGGGGCCAAAAATATTCGGTTATCATTTAACGGTAGCGATTCCCATTCACAGTAACGTGCCGGTCTTGATCATCACGGAAGAAGTACGGCCCAATGACGTAACGGCCGCCGGCCATCGCGTTTGCTGTCCCTGTCGCTCTACTTTTGTAGCGTCCCTGTTGAAAAACCCTTTATTTGGGTTAATTTTAACCAACGAAAATTGTTGGCATTAAAATTTATTTTTTCTGAGTGACGATTAGACCGTTTTTGAGATGTCACTTTCCAAATAAATGACCACATACACTTTATGCCTCAAAACTAATGTAGAAAGGTGTCTCTTTCTAGCAGCTGCCTGCATTGTGGTCCATCTTTTTTGCCGGTGCCAAAGACCCAGGTAGTACCTAATTTGTTAAATTGTTTTGAGGCCTTTCACTTGTTTTATTTTGAACTGTTGCCTATAACACAAAACCTCAGAGAAGTTCATGACATTTATTTCTGGTATACTGTTACTTCCACCCATTGTACCTACGATATCATTGTAACGTCTTTAAAACTGATTTTGACCTTGTCCACCATGAAAGGTGCATAAAAGAGACCCCTTGCCATTCAAAATGGGCCTATTCCCATACCATTTCTTCGGTTTTTTTTGCCCTTTATTTTGATGTAACAAAAAGCCCACCATATTCAACAAAGCAGAAGCAATATCAACATGATTGTTCTTCTTACTCTGTTATCCCGTTATACGATTAGTAAATCTATTTAGCAAACAATATACCATCGCTATCCAGTCATGAACATGAACTTTATAGAATGATAAGCTATGCAATTAAACCATCGTTACCGCCTTAGAAATTTGCTAATCAAACAAAAAGCAATACCCACTCTTGTGTGTATGTGGATGACTGTTCCCACCCACACTTTCCACCCTATAGCTGCACACTTAATGCAGTCAACCACCCCATTCGTATACACATACAGTCTGAATCCAATTAAAACAAGGAAAAACAAAATACCGGCTCCAAGAGGATGCTTGTTTGGAAATCACGAATTGTTTTGAAAACCCACTCATTGGGGAAACATAAACACACTCGCTCGTGTCCGTCTTTGTGGCACTGCCGGAACGGACTGTATAAGAGATGAAGTGTGTTGACAACCGCCTTGGCTGGCACTGCATTTCCAATGTACGAAAATACATAAATTATGAGCTTGCAAAGCTTTTGCTGTGGACTCTTGCTCCGATACTCACTTGGCGATGTTTGTGTGTGTACAAATATCTGCACTTCATTAGCGGATCTAAATCTTTAAGATCCAGTGTGGGAAAAAAATCGTTTTCGGGCTGAGTGCGAATTGCAGTGATCCATCAAGTTGTCTCTTTATGGGGGAGGGACTTGCCTGTCTTGAGTACTTTTCTGACGAATGTCATGTGGTGCTTTATATTAATGATTTCGATGATGCTATTGATGATCAAGAAGAATGACCAAAGCGTTTTAATTTTTCGATTTCAGATTTTCCGACAATTGGAACGGCCTGCTGAAGTGGAACGGGTGACCACTCTCAAGGACGTGGTAAAGACGCAGAGGGAGCGATTCATTTGGGCGATACTCAACAATACAGACATGAGCAACCTGGACCGGTTGGTCTCCTTCGAGCTGGGGAAATATGAAATGGTGAGTTGTTATTGTAATCACATTTTTTATTTTTATTTTTTAGAGAGAGTCATTGGTTTTCCCAATTAAAGGGAGTAAAACCATCCAATCCGTGTCCCAAATCAAAACCATTTGGAACATTTTTATTCATTCTTCCTCGACAAAAGACTCACTTACTTTGATAATTGAAACCCTTAACACACTCCCTTATTGATTTGTTGCTAAATCCTGAAACTAATATAGAGAAGCCGATACTCATTTAATCGCCACACTTAGCTAAGAAATTAATTGCCGAGTCCATCCTCTGCCATGAGATAAGAATAACAAATTAAAAGCCTCCCCCGTGCCGGCCAATCTCCCTAGGCGTCTTTATTTCATTTTTATTGAGTTCGCAAAATTCCTTTACGGCTCTTCAATTAGTATGTGCGCGTTTTGTATGAAGTAAATTTTGAAATATGATCTATACCGAATGTTTTACTACTCTTTTCTAGATATGAGGAAGTCCCAAATATATACCTACAACATATAGTACAGCCCACGTGAGGGCAATAAACTTCCTTCCGTTCCCAGATTGCCATTAAATGACGACGGTTTTATTTTTCTACTTTATTTATTATTTACATTAAGACTTTTGTGGGCGGTTGAGTTTCATTGACCTTGTTCAGCGGCGAAAAAAGGAAATTCAAAAATCTTACGTCAATAAGGAGAGGAAAATCGATAGAATTTTAGGAACGATTCTACCCCCAAGAGAGCAAACTTATTCCTGACCTACATTCAACAATAATAATTGTAGTGCGGTGGTGGTATAGGGTTTGAGGAAATGATGTGACCGAGAGACTGTCTGGGAGTGTAGCTGGTGACTGTCAAGGTCAGAGAAAACTTTGGCGACAAGTTGTCGAAAAGAATTAATATGAAATTAAAATCGTTGGGGTTATTGGTATGCTGTTTAAATTGCAGCGACAACCTTGCTACTAAACAAACTGTGAAGTTGTTGTGGCTAAAATACGATCTAACAGCAGTAACACTCGGACACCAATAAATTGGCAATTGCAGTTTGGGAATTCGAATTGTCAACAGACTAAAATAATTATTTACAAATTTTGTGAGTGCTTTATTAATTCAAAATACACCGCTCTTTAAAAACACCCCTTTTAAGCCTGATGATTCTTGATTCCAGTTATCTGCTATTACAACAGAGACAATCATCACAATCCACGATACCAATAATCATTTTTAGTGTCCAGGCTAAATATTTCGAACTCACAATGGCGAAATTTCCCATACAAAATTGCATATTGTGACATAGAAAATATTTAGTGTGAAGGTTAAAAATGATTATTAGTAAGACCCAATATCAACCTTTACAAATTAGGCGTTCGGATTTAAAATGTTACACATGAACCGAGGTAACTAACCGGACCGTGAGGAGTGGGTATAAAGTATAAATATATAAGAATTAAAACACTAAAAAGTTAAGTTAAATAAAGTTGACACAAATAAAACAGCCAAATTAAATAAATGTGGTTTTTCTTCAAAGTAACAGCTTATATTTGCCTAGACTGAATGTTATCCTCATGTAGCTCACAAAGTAATATTGAAAATATTTGGTCGTATAAATAATAAATAGCATTTTGCTTCAAGTAAAAGGTTGTGGCGGAGTAAAAGCACTCAGCAATTGGTTTGAATCTGTATGAACAAAAACCAATTTTGCTAAAGTTAGTTCGAAAGTTCGAACATAGCATTTAATTCGCTCTAGGTGTACTTGTCTTGCGATTTCTGTCAAATTCGCAAGGTAAATTTGAATTTTTAAAACTCAGTTGAGAGTCCAACGATTTTTGTGAAAAAGTTAACAATATTGAATGATATTGAAAAAAGAAAATATTTCATATGAGTGTAATCCACGATCCAAGTGCACCTGTACATATGATTTTGTTTGCCAGCCTGTGGATGCTTTATTTCTTCTTTAGGTGCCGGTAATTGTATCCGATCGTCCCCTCTTTGGACTATCTTGTGACACAGATATGACAATTAGCTAAAAAAAAAACTACTAATTACCAAGAGGTTTTGAAATCTGAAACCTGAAAGCCTATACAACTTGTGAATTATTGTGTTTCAAAATTTCCATCTAAAATATTTGTCGACACAATTGCTGTTTTTTTGATCGCAACACGGAATTTTGCTATTTATCGACCGAATTATTTGAATAGACATGTTTTAGAAACGTCAATTCAGAACAATTTTAACCATGCAAAGCATACGCCAGTAAACCCCAGACCATTGACAAGCTCAATGCAAACATTCGTGCCGAAATTATCGCTAAGTTATTAAATATTCATCAAATATCAATAAAAAATGGCGCATCCGTTATTTATAAACAAAACAGTGAAAACTCGCAAGGCCTACATAATATCATGAACAAAGTATTAATAATTTAATTTAATACTTAGTTTATGGTTGGTATGCAATTTCAAAACAGAGAAAAGCTTCTAATTTCTCAAGTTTCTGTATCAGAAAAAAATACGTTTATAGTTTCCGCAAAAGCTCCGTGGAAAAATTAAAAATAAAAAAAGTGTGCGTCGGCCGGGAATCGAACCCGGATCAACTGCTTGGAAGGCAACTATGCTAACCATTACACCACCGACGCCCTTGATCAGTACCGTTCAAATAACTTATTTAAACATATAGGGATTAACTATAAAAGTAAATATGCACATAATTTAGCAGCATCTTTTTTTTTTCTCTTTTCGAGACGACCGCATAATCCCCAATTTGTATTCGAAATTGTACGAGTACATTATTGTAGTATAACATGAGGAATTAAAACGAATAGGTGTGCGTGCGTAAGTAGACCGTTTTTGAGTGTTGAAATTTGAATTTTGAAATTTCCATTCAATTGTTAGACATCTATGTAGTCGAAGGATTGTTGTGACTTGTGAACGAAACGGACTTGTCTAATTTTAGGGGCTCATGTTGGAAGATGTTTTTGTAATTTTTTAATCCGTTATTGTTTTTTGTATTAATTATTAAAGAAGTAGATAGATATTTTCTGTTGTTCCTAAAAGATAAAAAAACACTTTAATTCACTTATTAAATAATAAAACTTCCCGCACCTGATCCTACTCGTACTGTTGCAAGGTCTGGGGCACAGAGATCCGGCAATTTATATGCTTGAACTCCGTGCCTCACCAAAATACAGGACCTAATTCTCCCGCTAGTTTGCGCATAATGCAACTCAGCCATGCTATTTGCGAGTCCTCTAATCTTTCCTCTAAAGATCCAAGGCTCCTGTATCAGGGCTATATCAAACGAATCCTCATCAAGACATTTAATCATCATTGCCGATGCTGCTTTGCTGTGATGAAGGTTTTATTGAATCACCCTCAGCTTTTCCCGGTACGGGCCCACCTCCCGCCCGACTTGTGTTGATCCCATCTCCATGGTGCCTATCACTTCTTCGGATAAAGGTAGATGAACTTACCGGCGGTACCGGCCCTTCAAAGTAAGAAAGCGCACCACCAAATGAAAGTCCGATTCAATAAAGGAAAAACAGTTTGATTCTATTACATTTAAGATAGTTTAATGTATGATAATAATGTCTGCCATTAATGGACACTTTAGTAAGGGTATTATTGGTTCAGCGACTTATTGATTAGTGTG
Organism: Cheilosia variabilis; assembly: GCA_951230905.1. NCBI lineage: Eukaryota > Metazoa > Arthropoda > Insecta > Diptera > Syrphidae > Cheilosia > Cheilosia variabilis. The sequence goes on from OX579677.1 coordinate 54,096,405, forward strand.
CTGGATAAATAAGCGTTGGGCCGAAGTTAAACACCCAAAAAACGCAATATTAGACCTTAGGTTCTTTTTCCAATGTGCCAACTCTTGTGAACAACTGACATCCCTCCAAGGCATCATCATAAAGCCAGTAAAAACAGCAACATATTTGACATCTGCCTGGTAGTATTCACTTCACTACGTCTTATACTGAATTGACAAGCCATGAATGCTGTTTACACTAAAGTTTATTTATGTCCATACATTAAAATAACGGGTCGTATGAATAAAAACTAGCATTTGCATTGAGCAAAAGGTTGTAGCAAAGTAAAAGCCCTTAGCAATTGATTTGAATCCGTTTGAATAAAAATGTATGTAAGTTCGAAAATTCGAACATAGCATTTACTTCGGTGTACATGTACTTGACATGCAATTCCTGTCAAATCTGAAAATATTGGTTAACACACTAGCCAATTAGTTAAATAGAACTATAAACTACAGAGAGGTTCTTGAACAGTCAACCCACAAGCCCGGATCTCCTATATATACCTTAGAAATGATTCCGTCTAAACATTTTCATCGGAATTAAATAGTCCGCAATACATACTTCGAGTAACACGAAACAAGTGCTGCTTTTGTATTTTGTTCAGCTTAATTAATTATAAACAAAATTTCGAGAATTCACAATTCTCAGATTGTTTTATATTAAAAATGTGCGTACAAAATAATTAATAAAAGGTTTGAGCCAGCTAAATAGCCGACTTGGATTTTAGTAGCAATTCCTACGTTTTATTCATATTTTCATCTGAGTAAAAGGGGCGTCGCTTTTCGAACATGTCAAAAGTTAGTGTTACCTAACTCAAATCAGTTTTTATTCATTCATTCATTCATTTCCACATTTCGTTTGAGGAAAAGCAATTGCTACGTTTTATTCATACCACGCAATTTTACATACAGTTAATACAGTTAAGGGCATTGGAAACCAAAGTCCATTTGTGTTTCATGTCTTCATTTTTCCAATTTCAGTAATGGCTAAAGTGTGTTTTTAAAGTCCTCGAGGATGGTTCTTTCTTTTTGCATAAAATTCTACTGTGGTCATCTCTCCTACATGCACAATTTACAGCGCAGCCAACAAGATTTTGCGCCCTCGGTTCAATTGTTTGACCTACATAGCGCGTGGCGCGTCTGATTCTGGCCCAATAAGTAGCACCAACTCGAAAATTCGCACATCACTTCATCCATTTCCTCCACTTCCTCTAGTGCGTAACACGAAACACTATTAAATACAATGTTTTCTGCCTGAAAATAAGCTCGACACCTTTGCACGCAAATTCGAATATATATATTCAGACAATCACGGGTCGGTCGCTTCATGGCTCGTGGGTCAATTTATTGCGTCCAGCAGAATATAGCACACGTGCGCCAATCAACTAAAAGCATTTAAATTTACACAAAACCCGAAGCCTGAACATTGTACCTTGCACTTCGCCGTGCCAGTGTAGCTGTCTCCATTCAATGTATTACTCACCTCACGTAGCCAAATAAGTGACTTATGTTTGTTTTATCTTCCCCTTGCAGGCAGTCCAGGAAGCTGCCGAGGGAGGTCTATTAATCGTAGCCGAGAAAGACTTTCCCCAGGTCTATGAGAAATGGAGCATCCTACAAGCGGTGTTCTTCTCCTCCACCGTCCTCACCACAATCGGTATGTGCATGGATACACCTACCCTCAGATGGATTTAAAGAGTACATTTTTTACAGGCTACGGTAACATAGTTCCGGTAACCACCGGAGGCCGAGTGTTTTGTATTTGCTTTGCCTTGGTTGGTATCCCATTTACATTGACTGTGATCGCCGATTGGGGTCGTTTATTTGCCACTGCCGTCTCCGTTCTAGGAAAATATTTACCAAGTGAGTTGCCACCACAGACAGCCAGGGATACCTCTACCATTTAACCTCCTAATATCCTTGCAGAGAAGCCATCGATATCGAATGTGATAGGCAAGACATGGTTCTATGCCATAGCTGCTGTTTGCTTTCTGGGTGTGTACCTGGCCATTGGAGCAGGATTGCTCCTGCTGTGGGAGGATGACTGGACGTTCTTCGATGGATTCTACTTTTGTTTCATCACAATGACAACAATTGGTTTCGGTGACTTGGTTCCAAGTGAGTATATGGCATGGGCGATGATTAAACGAATAACCTAATTGATCCTGCCACCCATTGCGTGGTTTGTCTTCCCATACAGATAAACCCAATTACATGTTGCTATGCACGTTGTACATTTTAATCGGCTTAGCCTTAACCTCTACAATAATTGAATTGGTTAGGAGACAGTATGCAGATAGTTGGGCCAAGTTGCAGGTAATTGATTGCAGTTTGCTGTTGCATACAAAAAGTTCTATAAATCTATTTCTGTGCAGCAACTATCCGGACCAATGGCGGAGCATCTGAGGAGACTGGGCGAGACAGCCGGAACGGGCCTGGACTACATGGCGCTGCAGCGTGTCCTGACGGTTTGTTCCTCCACCCAAACCCTCTGGCATAGTGAGTGATAGAAATTTGTCTCGTTGTAGGTATCAATGCCCAAGTGGAATACTGCGAAAAAGGGTCCACATCAGGAGCAGGATATCGCCGCTCTGGAAGCCATTACAAACGCCATTCTGAAAGAGGTGAAGGAAGCGCAAGCCAACAAGCCAAAGGTCCTGCAAATTGTAATATACGAATCGTCGGTGTAGTTTAAACATTTCTTTAGGCTTAAGTTTAGTGAAAATATTAAAAGTACGTATCGCGCTCGTATACAACATTTGGATATACACCTACTTACACAAGTGCATAATTGTGAAAAAGAGAATTAACTATCTGAACAAGAAATCATTGCCTACAAATCCTGCCTATGTGTAGTTTTAGTATTTTTGTTTTAAGTGTACATATTATTGAAATTGTTTAATTATTAAAATACATACATATACATTTTAATTTATATTCGAGGAAAAATGACAGAAAACTTGCAAAGCTTAGCTGTAAAGTAATTAAGATGTGTAACAATTAAACAAAACAAAATCATATTATTATACCAAATGTAGTTTAGCTAATTAAATGGAAAGAGTATTTATAAAAAAAAATATTTCTATATTAAATCTAGCTATTAAAAATAAAAGACTTATTGTAAGTGAAATGGCGGGTGTTCTTTTTTCTTTTTTTCACAGTATAACCTGTCAAATTGGGCCATCCTTGACAGTCGAAAAATGTGTTTCGATTAGGAGATGGCCCGGTTACGGAGGTCACTTTTCTATTCGAACTAGCGCAGCCTATTAATATAAAAATGTATTTTTATATTAATAGGCAGCTACTTTAAAACAATTTGTTGGTAAGGATTCAGATCCAATTTTGGATATTTCTAAACCGAGTCTTAAAATGACTCTTAATACTTATTCAGAACTCTCATTGTTTTTAAACACTTTTAAATGTTCAAGCTTTTTTAATACGCTTTCTAATACCATGTTCCCACCAACGTGATTTAGCTAAATCATCTCATAGATTACGTGATTTATCATACATTTTTGTGATTAATATTTACGTGATTTATACGTGTTTAAATTTTAATTACGTATCTCTCATCGCAAAAAATAATCAAAAAAATTATTTCAAATTCAATTTTCTAATTTTGTTCGTGTTTCGGTGAGTTTTTCATATTTTTATTAATTACGCAATCAAAAATTGTTTTATTCTTGGCAGTTATGGCAACAAAACAGAATCAAAAAATAACTATCTTAAAATATTGAAAGTTGGACACCTAATGTCAAAGTTGACATAAATGTCACACTAAATCACGTTAAGTTCGGTGGAGACGCCTTTCGTGATTTATAAATCACTTTGGCTAATCACGTTGGTGGGAAGTATAAAACTCGTATAGCATAATAGGATATGAAAACTACAAATGATAATGGTCAAAGTATCACCGCATTCCCGGACAAACGTTGGGGAGGAAAATGTGACATAAGGCATACATTAAAAGTGGAAGCGAGTTTATAAAAACCAAAAACCAAACGAAACGCTTTAATTACAAAACACTGATTTGCATTGTAATTTGACGAGAAAAAACTTTTATTTAAAATGTTTATCAAACACTGACAGTTGCTGTCATATTCATATGAGCAAAAACAGAGTCGTGTGTCGTGTCTATTGCGAGAACGTATTACACTGATAGATGGATAGAAAATACATCGGCTTATGGTAGATGTACGCGACGAATAAAGTTATAATTATGTGTCCTATAAATTAATAGAAATTATAATGTTGACAGCTTTTACGAATTGCGGTAAAATACATTCATTGGTGGAAAAATTGAGAGAGAATGAGAGAAAACATCACGATCGTTGATTGTATTGAAAAAAACAAGTAAAAGTGTTATCATCGTTGATACCCACTGCATACAAGTCATGCAAAATTTTAGGCATGTGAGGTAGTACGTAATTACATTGAACAACAGACAGAGAGACACTTGGACCTAATATTTTTTTTGTATGAGAGGTACCAGAACTACTTGACCGACATAGCCCATTTTTAGTACCAACCTAACGACGATAAAAATAAGTCCTTTAACCAAACTTCATTCGCCTAGGTTGATTTCTTTGGGCGCTATCGTGTTTTCAACAGACAGAGAGACACATGGGCCTAATATTGGTTTTGTATGGGAGGTACCAGAACTACTTGACCGACATAGCCCATTTTCAATTCCAACCTGACGACGATAAAAATAAGTGCCTTCACCAAACTTCATTCGCCTATGTCAGTTCCTTTGGCCGCTATCGTGCTTTCAGACAGACAGACAGACAGACAGACAAACAGACAGAAGGACATGGGTAAATCGATTCAGAATGTGATCCTGATTCAAAATATATATACTTTATGAGGTCACCGGTGACTCCTTCTTGGCGTTACAAATGTATAATGACAAATTGAATATACCTTAGTGTGGGGGGTATAAAAAAAAAAAACTCTTTCATTGGTGGAAATGTCAAGACTTCGATGACAGTTCAATGAGCGTAACAACTCAGTCATTTCCATAAAAGAAGTCGTCACCAGCCGAACTGGTCGATTTTAAGTCAGTAGAAGAGAGCAAGGTAGATTGCAAAGAAAACTTTTAAAAATAATTCTCTCATTTGACACGAAATAATAAACTAATTCCAGCAGATTATTCAGCTTACCACTCCATACAAACTTGACTATCGAGATTTCCCTCAACCGCCATGATTAATATTAGTGCACAAACATACAGTGAGAAGCCCGTATCGAGAGAGTAACTTAATTCAACAGACTTTAAAGTCCATCATCATCAGCTATCAACTCCGTAAAAGTCCCACAAGCTCACGCAACACCTTCACTAGAACATATTTGTTGTCATATCCATCCACCCAAATAGATACAAAAACAAACCCAAAATCAAGCAACGGAAACCAGTTCTTCGCCGCAAACGGAAAGTATAGCCACATCTTTAATTATTATAAACCTATATACGGACCCTCACCAGAAATATATGGCAGAAGCGAATCCACTTGCCATCAACATCCCACATATATACAGCGACTAGGCGGCCGGCCGGCGCGGCATCTGCAATTTGAAACACTAAGCCGCCAAGTTTACACGTTTCAAGCGCTTCGCAGTCGAGCACCCAGCATCACCTTCAACGTCTCTTGCCTCTCGGAGACCTGCTTCCATAAACACCCTTTATCGAATAAATCAACGCACCTTCATTGATTGAGAATGGGAAAGGACAGAAAGCAACAAAATTACATGCGATTTCATTCTTTTTTTCTGCCCATGGTCAAATTGGAGAGGTTAAGAATGTCCTAGCTAAAAGCCCACTAAAAATTAAAATCGTTCAGAACTATATTTGAATCAACTCGAAGTATCAATTCATCGTATTAACATCAGCATTTCTCCAATTTGAAGCGTCAATCGCCACAGACTTCACGTTCACGTGTACTCCCACAGAAATTATTGAAACGTTCCGAATCGCATACGACCTAGGCGGACAATTGACTATGTCCATTGACCATAATGCGAATTCCGGTCCCATTTTTGAAGAAATAATGTCGGATTGTTTATTTTTGCTTTTAGATATAAGGAAGTATATATATTTTCGTATATGATGATCTGCTTTGTGTTGGTCTAACTCCAAATGCGTCCATATTGCTTATTAAGAAACCCGTCAAGCCAAAAACGAACCGAAGCGAACAATAAAGTAAAATAAGTCGCACGAATCTACGACTGATTTTTTAAGTTAATTTAAATTTTGCACTTTTTCAGACTTTTTTGCCAAGTGGAAAGTATAATTGTTTCACCAATTAGAAAGAGAACTTTGCATTTATAATCGTGTTTTGTAAATTTGCAAAGTAAAAAACATATGCGTGTATGTTTGTATATTTAATTGCACCCAACACGTAATATAGAGCAAGTTTTATTGTCGTAAGTATTGTTTTTATAAAAATAAATACTATGTAATGACTTAAAACTTATTCATTTCTAACTATACAGCAGCAAGTACGTAGGTACTTATGTTCAACCAGTCATGTACTTTTTTTTGGCATCGGCCTACTTAACGTTCCACTCCTTCATTTGAACTCTGTACTAACTGTAATTTACTATAAATAACTAAACAAACAACCGTCAACGCATCGAGCTACACAAGGGAATCCACCTTGAGCCAAAAATTGGGTAGCTATTTCCCAAGTATTTTGTGGCCAGCAAATGGTGGTTGCAAGCAATTCCTCGATTATTGCGTCCGAAACTCGTTGTACTATTCTGCCTGCAGACTGTAGCTTTACTTATTCCGTGCATAGCAGCGACTCCATGATATTGCCCTCCATTTCCAATCCAACGTAGTGTGCATAGAATCTGTTGCAGGGGACTTAAGCAATTATTTCGTTCGCTGTCAAACCTTAGCCTATGTCCAATTGTTGACAAAACACGTTCAATACTCGTCTTCTTTAAACGAAAGCTTTCCAGGGTTGAAAAATGATCTCCAATTTTAAAATTTGTCCTTAATTTTACAACCTTTTGTATCCTCTTCGTCTTCAAAGAGTGCTTCGATACGGTTCATTATAAATATTTTTTAATTATATCACCAACTGTTCACAACAAAAGCTCAACTGCAAATGATTTTTCTTCTTTGCATATTATTGACAAACTTTCCACGATTTTAAATGTAAAGTGCAAATCTTATTTGTTTGGTGAAACGAAATGGACGAATTCTTTGCAAATTGACAAAACTTTGCAATTTGCAAAAAAATGCTTTGCACTTTGAAAATTTGTGTTTGGTGAAACGAATTTTTCAAAGAGGGAACATTTTCAACTTTGCAATGGAATAATTTCCTCTTTGCAAATTTGCGTTTGGTGAAACGAAATTTGCAAAGATAAAGTGAAAAATTGCAAAATGCAATGTGAAAAGTGGTTGGTGTGATCGCTTAATCGATCTCAATAAATTTTTATAATGCTCCTTACGAAGTGGGAATAATTTTCCTGAAACATTTAGATAAGCGTTCTCTAGATATTCGTATTTTGTTCTCTTGCTAAGCGCATTTGGTTCTGTTAGGTTGCGTTCGAGGAGCACCTAGTTGCTGTTGCTGGTTAAGATGGGAGGAAATAGAAAAAAAAAAATACAAAAAAAAAGAGTTGAGTATATTTTGAGTGTTGTAATAAGAAGAAAGTTCAATTTTGTTTTAAATGATTAACGTTAAAAACAAATCGAAATATTTTAGTCATCCTGAAGAGAGGTTGTTATTTAATTTAAAAATAAATTTATTTCTTCATATTGCGGATCTCAATAACAAGAAATAACAGTAATAATTGGGTTGAACAACTCATTGCCGTCGACGATGTCTACTGTAAGGACCTACAGATTTTTTTGATTACCATATCCCCATTGTGAAGGATGTCGCCTGACCTAGTTGTCATGGTGAGTTTTCCATTGTTTTCTGTCTTTCTTATAATCTCGCCTGTTGTGTTGGAAATTAATACTGTTGGCCAATAAACAATAAATATAATTCACTAGCGGCAGAATTATATCTCACAGAAAATGTGTCAAAAAAGCTATAACCGAGCCGGGGGTTTAATCTTTCTCTCTCCATTCCAATTTAAAACAAATTTCCATCCACTCACAGATTAAGTCAAAACAAAGCACGTCGTCAACTAGCTGAGGGCTTAGCTGCCTGTAGTGTTAAGTACATACTTTGACGTTAACGGCTTCTAATAAGGATGCGCTCTTTTGTATAACTAGTTCGCAGTTTTCCATATTATAGCATTTTAAATAGGTACCCAACGCATTAAGCATTTCTCGTTTGGAAGTGTAAATAGAAATTGCATTTTGTTGATTGGACTTTGTGGCACCGACCCGAGTCGGTTTTTGCATGTGTAATTTCTGTTCGCAAATGAAGGGTAAATGCAACAGCTCGTGAAACGTTGAATGCGAAATTGTTAGCTGCCTTCTAAAATGGGGTCGATTGAGAATGTACATATGCTCTTTGAAACTAATCTACACGTTCGCAGAGTGGAGTACAAGGATATGGTTATATGAAGATGTAATGTGCAAGTGAGTAGGTACTTCAAACGTGATTAGGTACTAGTGGTGATGTATATTTCTAAGAAGAGGTTGCCTACTTTATTTTGCTTCACGTTGCTGAGATATGTTTTATAAAACAAACCTAATATCGGCCCAAAAAGTACTGGAACATCCCTAGTGGCATTGGGGGTGTTTTATTAAGAACTAAAACAAAACAGAACAGCAAATCTTACTGAAAAGTCTGACTCTTACATAAAAAGCAAGACACAAACAAATTTTCTACTCTTTCAAAGTCGTTCTCTGAAAAGAGTCAGCCATAGCCAATCAGTTTACTACTGGCGCAGTACTTCCAAAATGTGTTAAATATAAATATCCCAAGATTTACTACAGATAATAGTAAAGTATATTCGCGTAGTTTTCCGAGCCCCAAACACTAAAAAACTGTCAAACTCAAAAAATTTAGCGAATCTTTCCCCGAAAGCTGAAAATATACTCCAAAGTACATGGATAGAGTCGAGCTACTTTGCGCAACTTACATCTTTGACATCTAATCCATAGAACAAATAAATATATAACTTGCCTTTTTTTAACATATGAAACGTTCTGGGAGAACATTTGAATTTTGTTTTCATGGGTTTAATTAGATTATTTCGAGAAGCCTATCCCTTCACAGATGGGATATCTTTTTGGTTCAAACTTGAAAAAAAAAACTTATAGCATAACAAAGCCGGTTTATAATGGCCACAGTAGTGTTTTGTTCAAATATTGTTAAAAAGCGCACAATTCCCATTACTCTAACTTCTCAGGTTTTACCAAATACATTTGATGAACATAATTTTTCAATTCTAGAATGTTTTTCTTTTTATCCTGTTTAATCGCACTTTATTATAAACTTTTCAATATTTTTTTAACATAATTATGCTACCGCCATAAAATCTATCAACTGTCACTTGGTACTTATTTGACACGAACTACGCCATTGGTGCATTTGACATATTTGTCAGTACTTGCCGGTTGAAATGTTTTAAGTTGTTTCGAGCCAAAAGCAAAAGGGGAACGGCTCGTTATTTTGCTAATTTTCTCTTTTTCTGTCATTTTTAATGAGAACGTGTATAAACTTTAGGTCTGTTCCTTTACTTTTGTAGTAAGAATGGAAAAGACTGTCAAAATGGCAGTGGTGGGGATAAATTCTCTCACAGAGAGAGACACTTACGAAAAAGTTAGGGAAAGCTTTTGTAGTAATCTATGAAAAACGACAGATATATAATTAAAAAAATTTAAAAAAGTTGTACGAAATGTCGTTAAAATATCTAATAAACTCAAAGAATTTGCTAATTTACGAACAAAATTAGTTGATTCCTCTACCTACTGATGAAAGTGATTCGGAATTAATCAAATTCATGAATCCGAGTATATGGAAGAGTTTATACTGATCGAACTACAAGCAGCCGAGAAGAGGAAAAAGCGCCACAGCATTAAAAATTACGTGGAGGAGATTGTCCTTTCTTACTCCTTACAGCGAGGAAGAATTTCGTCGCCACCAAAAGAATATAAGGGGAACATTCAATTTTATTTTTCTGCCTGTTGATACCATTTTAATATACAAGAAATCAAAACTAATGCACTCATATGTCAAATAGGACAACGAATTTCGAATCAGCTGTTAATTGACAGCTTTTTCAATTCTTACACAAAGAAATTTGTTGAGTAAAAATTCGTAAGATTCTCAGTGGAGGGGTAATTGCTTGCTCTATCGATGACGTTCTCTTTTACGAATTTTTCGAGTTAAGGAACGGCATTGAATAAAAATTGGTAATAATAGTAAAAATTCATAAGATTTAAAAGTAAAGGTTTACATCGATCGCGTTCGGTTTAAACCACTGAAACTAAAGGGACATAGACGATTATTGCTATATATTGCATTTGATTCAGTCTCCCCTCTTAATGTAGATCATTTTCTTTCAAATTAAGATTCATTTCGAGAATAAGTGCTGACATTTCCATTTTGGCATACAGATAAAAGTGCACAGACGATAGAGCTGTCAAGTGCAAAAATACAATTAAAAAATCAGATCGATATCTTGTTATGTGTTATGTGCTGCGGAAAATCTGACAGCGAGATGTAGCTATAAGAAAATACAGCGGACAATATTGTTTGTGGAGTGGATACTTCCGCGGAAACATTTTTGCTTGTCTTTTTATGAATCTGATACGACATCAGATAGTAAATGATGACATATTACAGTGGATTCTCCGCTTCTTTTAAAAATGTGAAATGAAGTGTCATTCATTCAGCTGCAAAATTGAATTAACGTTCTGTCGTCAATTTAAAAACCACAAATATAATCAACATTTCGCTAGCAATTGATATCGCTGACAATAAATTGTCTGCGAAAAGAGAGTGGATACTTGTAAATATTTAGTAATCTATTACAATAACCCCATCCAGCAACAATTCACGATACAAGACTGGAATGAATCGTGGATGAAATGTCTGATAGACGAAATAAGTTGTATGTCTACAAGATGGCTACAGGGATGAAGATTGAAAGTAATCTATATGGCTGACCCAGGAACCCATCACACAATAAGCCCATTTGTGAGATTTTCCAGGATCTAGTTGGTTGATTGTTTCACTGAAAGGAGGTAACATATTAGGCGTGTTTTTTGAGTTTTTTCGATCTCAGCAAAGCAAAGTAAAGTAGGATTTTCAGAACGCAATTACAACAACTACAACTGAGTCTCGAAGTGTCAAGTAGAGCGTTGTTGTTGTAATTGCATGATGAAAATCCTACTTTACTTTGCTTTGCTGAGATCGAAAAAAATACGGCTATTGACGCCAAAGAAAATGATACCATCTTCCATGTGAACTGGGCTAAGACTTAGTTTTTCCTTAATTGTCAAGTTCCAGAAATGTTGGTATCGTTGTTTTAATCAAAACAGTGGCAGTTCCATCCACTTGTTTGAAGATTTCTTATATTGGATTACGAGAAACAATAACATCTTTGACCGTAGATGAGCTTAAGATTCATAATTCACAGTTTTCTTTTGACTGAAAAATCATGTACACTCAGTAGACATTCAGTTTAGTCATGGATATGGGCACGAGAACAATACGCCCACCTGTGCCACACCTGAGGATGAGAGTTTCAAGCTATGCATCTAGAGGCAAATGAGTTAAGAGTTACTTGTGCTTGTGCCCTACATCCGAAAGCATTCGCTCTGCCTTCTGAGAGATGATCGCAGCTGACCGAGCAAATGGAAAATCCTTTGTAGTCATCACGCCTAGGACTTCTCACATAAAGCTTCACATTTCATGTATACGTAGCTATGTATATCAATATGTATAACACTCGTCCTACGTAATAAGGGCTGCAATTCAAAGTCAAATTATAAAGTTCACACTACTTAGCCATTCCAAAAAATTTATACCGAAAATACAAAAAACGCAGATTCATATTCCCCACGACGACAAATAGTTCGACTATTACAAATCTAAATAATTCAACTGAACTGAAATATGCACTAGTCACCTGAACCCCAAACCGCCACCCAACCAAAGTACCCCTACCCCAAGTACACCCCTGTCCCACAGCGATCGATCAGACTATAGCTCCAACTACAATCGAATTAATCGAATAGCAAACGCAGAACGCAAAAAACTCGTTACCTATGCATTTATTCGCGGATACCAACTGGAAAGCCTATAAAAGACATCAACCAACTCACTCTAACAACAGTCGGGTTCGGTTCGTTCGTACTTGAGTAGGGTAAAACGATACGGATCTTAGTGCATACGTTTCTGTATTAATCGGTTTGTGTGATAGAAAAAAAAAACAATCCCTCACCATGTCGGTTGGTCAGGAGATGATTAAGGAGCCTATGATGGTTAACGCATCTAGTGTTTTCTATTTCCTCCTTCTACCAACATTCGCTTTGTGGTTTGTCTACTGGAAATTATCGCGAAGACATTTTTACGAGTGTGCCGAGAAAATACCCGGCCCTGAAGGATTACCATTGGTGGGCAATTTGTTTGACGCAATAGGATCACCAGCAAGTAGGATCAAAATGCGAACCCTAAAACTGCGGATTGATTGACTTATTAAACATTATTTTGCAGAGGTATTCAGGACAGTACTGGAGAAGGGTGCACCATTCGAGGATGTTGCCAAAATTTGGATTGGACCTAAATTGGTGATATTCATCTATGATCCACGCGATGTTGAGATTTTACTCAGCAGCCAGGTGTACATTGACAAAGCGCCTGAGTACGAATTCTTCAAGCCATGGTTGGGAGATGGTCTTTTGATCAGTACTGGTGAGTACCTATTTTGCTGGAATTTAAGGAAATTCTGAACTCCGAATGTGTTTATTTTGGGTTATGGTTTAAAATACCGTTTACAAATCATTACTGGCAGTGTGTGCTGCGAATTTAATGCAAAGATTAACAACTCCGAATTTTCGGAGTCGATGATATTTTCAAAATAACGTTGTAAAAAGATTTTACACACAGTCTAACTCATAACGGTGATAGTTTTACGAAGCTTAGTTACTCCGAAAATGTTAATTTGAATAAGAACTGTGAATTTGACATCTTCGTTAAGTTTTAAACAGCTGACTATGTTGCGCATTAAATAACAAGCAATTGAAACTAATATTTCCAACACAAAGTCTCAATTGCCGAAAAGAGATAACAAAAAAGACTTCCTCGAAGGACTTCATTATTTTTAATTGGTTATTGCTCGCTAATTAATTAATTTTTGTTTTTTATCTGTCAAAAAACATTGCTGTTAAAAGTTGCTTTCATTGACAAAACTGACAGATAATCAGTTCTTTGCTAAGGTTCTGTTACAATGAATTTTGCAGTTTGATTAATATAAAAATTTATGAATTAACTTTGCCGGACAATATCCAATTTCTTTATGTTCAGTAATTATACCATTTTCGTCAAAAGGAAGGTTTCTTTCAGTTTGTGAAAATGGCCGAATTAAAAGAAATATTGCGTCATTTACTTAAAATTTCCGAATGTAATCACAATGCAATGAGACCTACGATGAATATTCCATGTTCCTATTCCCATTTCCGACTGCCCGTAATTATGCGCAATTTGGAACCATACTTAATGAACTAACCTCCTTCGTTGGCAATTCCGAATTTACATGCAACGTTCAGCGTAATGTGTTGACCTGTTTGACTCCCGAAATTAATATTCAGTCGGGATATATAAATTAATCATCGAATCTAGACGTTGTTGTTCTACTTGATGTTAATTTTATTTTTAGGTCACAAATGGCGCTCACACAGGAAACTCATTGCTCCGACATTCCATTTGAACGTTCTAAAGAGCTTCATCGAACTATTTAATGAGAATTCACGAAATGTTGTCCGTAAACTGAAGGCGGAAGGTGAAAAGACATTCGATTGTCATGACTACATGAGTGAAGCTACCGTAGAGATTTTGTTGGGTAAGTACATATCATGCTTTTTGACAGATTTTTCAGCTTCCATTTGACAATTGTCCATTGAACAGAAGGTGGTCTTGGTACAGATGGTTATAGTTGACTTAATTCAGGGAGACTTAAAGAAAAGTCTGACAGTTACATTGCACCAACAAACATAGCGACTAGCGCCCTCTTAACTTGACAAAGAAGCCATAATGAACTGTCTAAAATCACAACCCGAAACATAGAACTTAAATAATTACTTAAATAATAATTTGACATTCAAATTGGGTAATACTCTTTTAGAATGACAAACTTAACCCTAAAAACTAGTACCAAGTGCCGGCATATCGAACTGGATCAAATGACAATGGATACCGTTCAAACATGACAAACGACGACAAGAGGAAAATAGAGTTATCCATTTGCTTTGAAATGGCTCCGAAATAATTCAGAAAAACTCTAGTACAATCACGCCTGTGATGAATTTCGTTAAAATTCCCGAATTATCTGTTTTCCCACTCCATTTGGATTTGTTCCTTGATTTGTTCGTCTCTTTATTCTAACAAATAGTACAAACGTCAATATTGAAATTCAAACCAAATTCCTTGCAGAAGTAAGTCGTGAGTCTTATGTTTTAACAAGATCTCAAGTTAGTAAAAAATGGTTACTTTTAATTTTGCCAGCGCATATTTAGCTTTATTCCAACTGGGCTTAAAACGTCATTGATACTCTGTGGATTTGCGTCACTTCGCTCAAATTAAAAACAGCATATTCCTAATATTAAATAATGGTCTTTAGGAATGACATTAATTTACCTTTCGGCGAGCGAATGTATCTCTGCTTAATTGATTAGCTGACAATTGAACTCATTAATTTGAATAAAATGTTGTATATTATAGTAGGTAAAGAATTATGTAAGGAAATACGAAGAGGCTGTCAGTGTCTTCAAACTACCATTTGTAGACGCCACAATTAATCGATTGCATTTCGTTCAATGTAAGCTTCGGAAACGAAGCTTGAAACATCCAATGGATCGATAACTTCTAACTGTCATGTCGTTATTTCAGCTTGAATAAGACATTTCCATTCAATCATCCTTCGCATACCTTAAAAAAAATACTGTGCCAACACAAAGAAGAAACGTCATCGGATATTTAAGTCGCAAACCCGATTTCGCCCACATCCAACCAGTGAACATAACCTTTATGGCTTGATCTTGGCATTGATGTGTTTTTTCGCACGCATTATCACCCTCGCGATCGCCTTGTGATGTGCGCACATACATAAGTACACTGACGATACGCTCTTTGCAAGCGTAAATAGAATAACCATTAGATTTACTTCCAAATACACAAAATCCAACAACACTGGCATGAACAATTGAAACTTCGCCAGGTCATGATGACGATTACCATGTCTGGCTGTCACCTTCTGTCACTCGCACTCTGATTGCGATCGAAATCAAAATGCATCGGCAGTAGGTATACCAAATTTTTTGAGTCGCATATAAATTCATACCAAACGCAAGAGTGTAATCATGCCTTTGAACTCGGTTAACCCCTATTTGGAATGGATTGCACATTTCCATTATCTAACACCTTTGTGTATGGAAACACGTCGCCTCGGCTCCTGGATTGACATCAGGGAAACTGGCTTTTGCATAACTTTCGTGCGGACAGCGAACTCCATCCGTCAGTGAGTCAATTAATAATTGATGCGAGTATCATGCAGTAAGATCCACACACTACGCTGATACAAATACAACATGGTCAGGTGCAGCTATACATTTGTGTTCCATGACAAATCGCCTACCATTTGCGTGCTGCTGTCTATTTACTGTTCTGCACTCTCGGGTGGTTGGAAAGTGGTGAGTGAACATAGATTGTGAAATTCAATAGAAAGAGAAAATAGGTAATTGGGTGTTTGGCTATGAAATTGTGCAATGCATTTTGTGGACTCCATCTCTTTGTGGTCACACGTGCCACATGAGGAAAGTAAAAGGTGATTGGTATGGAGCGGCATCGATTTAGTGGCAACTTGCAACTTATGGAAGCAATTGTAGTCTTCCTTATTGTTTGGACATATTGTCGTTCCATAAATTACGATGGAATCATTTGGAATTTCTCAATTGTTATGGATGACTGATGACACTGTATCGTGCTGTTGACAGCTGTCAGTTCTTTAATAGATGCCGCCATCACACGATCGTCAATCTACATACGTTTCGCATTAGATGGCGCTTGAAATATATATATATTTATTTCTAACTTAAATTCTTAAATAACAATTCTTGCAAATTTTCCAGAAACCGCTATGGGTGTGTCCAAGAAGACCCAAGAGAACAGCGGCTACGAATACGCTCTGGCTGTCATGAAAATGTGTGACATTCTCCATTTGCGCCACCGCAATATCTTATTGCGCAGCGAATTCCTCTTCGGTCTCACCAAGCACTACAAGAATCAAGGCAAGCTCCTTAGTATAATTCATGGCCTCACCACCAAGGTCATCAAGAACAAGAAAGAAGCCTTCTCCAAGGGTACCCGCGGCTCCCTAGCTCAGACCAGCAAAACCATTGAAGCGTTCAACTTCCAAGTTGATAACAAAAAAACCACCGTCGTCGAAGGCCTGTCATACGGACAAGCTGAACAGCTTAAGGACGATTTGGACGTCGAAGACAATGACATCGGCGAGAAGAAGCGTTTGGCTTTCCTCGACCTTCTATTGGAGAGTGCACAAAATGGTGCTCTCATTTCTGACACCGAAATCAAAGAGCAGGTCGATACGATCATGTTTGAAGGTCACGACACTACAGCCGCAGGAAGTTCATTCTTCCTCTCAATGATGGGTATCCATCAAGAGATCCAGGATCGTGTCATTGCCGAATTGGATGAAATCTTTGGTGATTCCGATAGGCCGGCCACCTTCCAAGATACCCTCGAGATGAAATACCTGGAACGTTGTCTGATGGAAACTCTTCGTATGTATCCACCAGTACCGATTATTGCTCGTCAACTTTACGAAGATCTGAAGTTGGCATCTGGCGACTATGTTGTTCCAGTGGGAGCCACTGTTGTTGTGGCCACTTATAAGCTGCACCGAAATCCAAAGATCTGGGAGAACCCCAGCGTTTTTAACCCTGATAACTTCTTGCCAGAAAAGCAAGCCAACAGGCATTACTATGCCTTTGTGCCATTCTCTGCAGGACCAAGGAGTTGTGTTGGTAAGTTGTATTCAAATATTCACCATCCACAATAACTGCAATAATTTTTCTATCTGTAGGCCGCAAGTATGCCATGCTCAAGCTTAAGATCCTGCTCTCCACCATTCTTCGTAACTATCGCATCCATTCGGATATTCGCGAGGAGCAATTCAAATTGCAGGCAGATATCATTTTGAAGCGCGAAGAAGGATTCAAGGTTCGTCTTACGCCTAGGCAGAGGACCGCCAAGGTTGCCTAAACAGGCACGATTCTACTATAAGATCCAAAGATCCTCCTCAATGCTACCCCAACCCCCAACTTTCCCCCCACCATAAATGCGAGGAGGATGTAGTGTGTAGCAAAAGAAACAAAAATATTAATGAATAAAAAAAATAAAAAAAAATATATATATCTGCTTTATAAAGGTGCATAATAAGAACACCTAAACTGGAGTTCCAAAAACTCACAATCAAATAAAAAATAAAACAAAACTTTGCAGTGCGGTGTACCCATCAGATACAGATTTCCAGAGCTTCTTTCTTTTTGTTAAGTTTTCTCCTTTTTTCCTTGTTACGATTTTAAAAAAAATACTATTTGTTAAATATTTTCTTCTTCCGGTTGTGTGTTACATTTGTTTTTATTTTTTGTTTCTTGGAACTGTTGTATTTGTATATCTAATAATATGTTTAAAAAAAATAAACGAAAAGTTTGTGGAGAATAATTTTGTCTTTTGTGTCCTTTTTAAGAGGTTATGACGAGTAACTTTAATACCTGTACTTTAATGCTGGACTTGGGTAATATGACATATTTTGCAATTAAAAATGTGTATATGTGCTATACATATTTTTTTGGGAAACGAAAAAATACTTTGACAGATTGAGAATCGAGCTCTGCCGCTTTGCAGAGGAACTTTCTACTTTGTTGCTTGTTTAGTTGTAGTTGTTAGTGAGTTTAGTAGTAGTTGTTGGTCAATTTGGTACTCTATAGTACGGTGGCTCATTAGTAGGTGAACCAGAGCCACCAAATCTGCTCTAAAAGCTCTGTTAATATTTTTTGACTTCAATTTGAGCTGTCAATAGAATAAATCATGGTTCATTTGGAGTACTGACTTCATAAGTCAACAAAATTTTAAAATTCGTTTAAATGAATTTAGTTCGAATTCGAATTGAAATGATTTCGAACTTTCGGTGCACTCAATCGACAAGAACTAAATGCAACGGAATTCGACATAGCCTGTAGAACAACTGACTTCTGGGGACTATTCTTGTCCATCATTCTATATGAGGGGTATTGAACATGAAAGACTGCCTACAAGCCATCGCACCTAATGACGGCAGAATGACAGGTAGTATAGTAGGTAGAGTCATGTGCAACAAGGAACGTCAAACGGCCGAATAGTGCGACTTTGTTGCAATATTTTCTGCTTCTATTCATAGATGTTATCTAAGGCTTCCTAGTTACAATCCACCTTCGCATCCTGGAGTCATTACTCATGTCTAAACATCTGTCAAATTTACACAAGAATGTAAGTCTCGAGAAACGTTTTATAATACGTGCGTAACTTGATAATCAGCAAATAATACTGCTACCAAAAGACTATTGTTTAATTTGTATCAATTCAAGTTACACCTTGGTCAAGTTCAAGTTCATTATAGTTATAAAACGGTGTTATGGTAACATCATACCAGAACAATATATTAACGTTACGATCAAAGCGTATAAGTTTTATTTATCCACCACAGTTTTGTGGTTTTGATTAGGAAGGTTCCTACATTCGAAAGAGCGACATTAATACCTAGGTTACATTAATGTGGTTGACACGAGCTAGACAATGCGATCTTCACAGTTCATACAAATCACGCTATTAAGCGATGGTATTAACTCGGCATCAGTATGATATGGAAATGAAAAATACGACGTCAACTGACAGTCATCGATCAGTCCTTTTGTTAGTGGCCGCATTCAAGAATCTAGTCATCTTAAGTCGACTAGATTGGTCTGGATGAGATGTAACCTGAACGCAAAAACTAGATTGGTCGGGAACGTCACGTTTTCTACGTCAGCCACATACGAGAACTGTCAACTTAGTACTCAGTCACGAATTTCTCGACTAGATTCGTCGGCTACCCCTCCATAAACGTCAACTGAAACATCTGCTCTCACGACCGATTTCCCCCAATCAGAGTCGAGTTTCATCTAGTGAGAGAGCTGTCAGACTTACTAAACTAGATACTTGAACGTCCCCAGTAAATTAATGAAAAAGGTCGCCAAATATTAAGGGAACGTCTTCTACAAGGAGTGGGCGCAAACAGAAAACAGAAACACACTTCCGTCAATCACAGGACAACATTAAAGCTATAGATCTTGGCAATAGATAGCAGGCAAGGCATCACACCTCAGTCTTCGCGGGCAGAGTTTTGAGACAAAAAAAAAACTCAACTACATAGCCCATAATTTTTTTGTGCGAAATTTTTGGGCAAAGAAGAGCCAAATGATAAATTTCTACAATCACATTGGCTCTTCGTCATATAACATACTCGTACCTACCTACATAACCACCGAGCAACTTTTTGGAGTGACTTCTTCTACGAAATGGCAGAATCAAGTACTCAATATCACAAGAGGTTTGTTGGTGGCGTTTTCGATTGAAGAAAAGAGCTTCCCTTTGTGTTCGAAATAAATTTTGCGCTATGTGATCTGAAAATATACAATTATGCGTGCAAAATGTTAATTTAAATTGAAACAATATGGTGTGTACCACTATTACAAAAGTGCTCCAAAGAATTTCCTTGATATGATCAGTTCTGAATTTCGGGGCAATTCTCTCGGATGTTCAATGAAAAACGCCATTAGTCAAACTTCCTTCCCTTACGCAAAAGTTGGGCAAGAGAGCCACAAAGAGAGAACGAAACATTTCTCGCTCCATAAAAAACCTGCAAATATTAGCCCAAGAAATTTCTTTGGGCTAGTTGGTTATAACTGGCTGTAAAATCATTCAAATGCTGTTTTGTAACTGACTTTTTATTTCATTTATATTTTGCATTAAAATATATATTTAAAAAGGAAAAAAGCCAACTTTTTAATTTCTGCTATAGAAGCAGAATTTAATGCTTTTAAATATAAATTTGAACTTTGTTCTATTGATATTTGAATATTCGCACTTAGAAAAATATCACAATATTCAAATTTGTGGTTCTACGCGTTCCTTTTCATTTTGATTACCTATTTTTCATTTCGCCTTCTGTCGTTCAAAACTAATATGGAAACATCCGCTGTACTGTGACCACTTGTTGCTGCTGTCAAAACTGTGCCTCTGACATTTTGAAATGTCACAGCGAGAACAACAAAAAAGTGCATGCACGCACATCCAAAACCAAAGTGACACGCAAACAATTTTGGTTTTTCGAAAAATCCACAAAAACGCATACGAAATTTATCGCATTTTCTTTGCATTCGACATCTTATAAGAACACTGCAACAATGTCTGCCCTCTTTGAACTACGTGAAAGGCTAAATGCCCTAGAGGAGGAACTGCAGAAGCACAAAACCAACGCCAAGCAGTACCGCGAACGAATTGACAAAATGACCGCAGAAGTCGTTGATTCCAATCCATATAGTCGCCTTATGGCACTGCAACGAATGGGTATAGTCAAGGACTATGAAAGAATTCGTGACAAGTCGGTGGCTGTTGTGGGAGTTGGTGGAGTTGGCAGTGTCACCGCCGATATGTTAACCAGGTGAGTTCATGTGGCTCTATGGGAAATCATTTAACAAATGTTTTCGTTTTTAGATGTGGCATTGGAAAACTGATTCTCTTCGACTACGACAAAGTGGAACTGGCTAACATGAATAGGCTGTTCTTCACTCCAGATCAGGCCGGACTTTCAAAAGTCGATGCAGCTGCTAGAACACTCACCTTTATAAATCCAGACGTTCGCATTGAAACACACAACTACAACATCACAACAGTGGAGTCGTTTGAAAAGTTTCTCAACACGATCCACACTGGTGGCATTGCACCAAATACTCCCGTGGATTTGGTCCTCAGCTGTGTGGACAACTTCGAGGCGCGCATGGCCATCAATACCGCTTGCAATGAGCTCTCTTTGAATTGGTTTGAGTCGGGTGTGTCGGAGAACGCCGTTTCTGGACATATTCAGTTCATAAGGCCAGGGGACACTGCTTGCTTTGCCTGTGCACCTCCACTAGTAGTGGCAGAGAACATCGACGAGAAGACCTTGAAAAGGGAAGGCGTGTGTGCTGCTAGTCTGCCAACTACTATGGGTATCACAGCTGGTATCCTGGTGCAGAATACCCTCAAGTATCTGCTGGGCTTTGGAGAGGTCTCTGACTATCTGGGCTACAACGCTATGAACGATTTCTTTCCGAAAATGACACTCAAACCCAACACTCAGTGCGATGATCGCCACTGCCAAGAGAGACAGAAAGATTTCCAAGCGAGGCCCAAGGCGGAGAAGGTTGAGGAGATTCCTGTCGACGAGGGGCCGCTGCACGAGGCTAATGACTGGGGAATCGAGTTGGTGAGTGTCTCAGCGCCCGAGGAAGCCAACACAAAGCCTAGCACATCATCCGTAGCTTTGGGTCTGAAACTGGCTTATGACGCCCCTGACAAGGTTGACGAGACGGAGGTTTCTTCGACAGCAGCTCCTGCCACCGAGGTTGACTTGGATGATCTGATGGCGCAAATGAAATCAATGTAAGGCGCAGAGTACTATTTTTTTTACGCCAGATAGGCATTCCCTTCTTTCATATTTATTGGTTGTAATAAAACGTTTCACGTTACGGCAAAGAATTATTGTAGTTTTCTGTACAAAGAATAGGCGGAATGTCCTAGTAAAGGGTCAGCCTCAGCACTTTTTGTACGAAAGACACTTTGTCACGTCAGTTAGTTCCGTTAAATCCACTTGTCCCTATCCACTTCATCAAATCGAAACTATTTCCCCAGCCCAAGCAGTCGACTTAATTTTTGCTGACACTTCCTCTGAGGTCATTCAAAATTTTCAGTTATGCGGGAGATTATTACTTTGCAGGTCGGCAGATGTGGCAACCTGGTAGGCGACGCAGTAAGTCTCTCTTATAAACCCATACCAACTTAGATACCATTAACAATTTGTTTCTTACAGTTTTGGGACGTTATCTCCCGTGAACATGGCATTAAGTCAAGTGGGGAATTCGCTGGCAATTCCCACCTTCAGTTGGAACGCATGAACGTCTACTTCAACGAAACCGATCGTGGAACCTTTTACGCACGTGCTGTGGCTGTCGACACAGATCGGTCTAGCCTGGAGCACATACTGCACGGACCCAACGCAGGAATATACAATCCTGAACTGTTCGTGAGCGGCTCAGAAGGAACAGGCAACAACTTTGCTCGAGGGTTCTACACCGAAGGTGCTGAGATTATGGATGATGTGCTCGATGCCACCAGGATGCAAGCGGAAACTGTCGATTCGTTGCAAGGTTTCCAGATAATTCACTCACTGGGTGGTGGAACGGGCTCCGGATTTGGAGCGCTGCTTATGAAGAATCTAGCAGATGAGTATCCAGATAACTTAGTGTGCACTTTCAGTGTGATTCCGTCGCAGCGGATCTCAGATGTAGTTGTGGAACCATACAACTCAGTGCTTTGCTTTCCCCACCAAACGGCCCATACTCACCTAACCTTCTGCATAGACAACGAAGCGCTGTACGACATCTGCCAGAAAAGGCTTCAGTTGAGCGGAGCCTCTCTTGAAAATCTAAATCACATCATCGCGCATACCATGTCTGGTGTGACGACATGCCTGCGGTTCCCTGGACAGTTGAATTCTGGACTGAGGAAACTCTACGTGAATATGGTCCCCTTTCCGAATTTACACTTTCTGGTTCCTGGATTCGCGCCGTTGACTGCGATGGGGTCTGCCAAATATGCAAAGCAGTCGGTGGGTGAGTTGGTGGGCCAGATCTTTAGTTCCAACAATTTGTTGGCCGCCATTGACTTGAGGGCTGGTAAACTCCTAACCGTTGCTGCAATTTTTCGAGGGCGAATGTCGCCCAAGGAGGTCGACACCTTGATGACCAACGCACGGAACAAGAACATCCAGAATTTTGTCGACTGGATCCCAAACAACGTCAAAACGGCCATTTGTGATATTCCCCCGCGGGGCTTAAAGATGTCGTCGACTTTTATCGGCAATACCACCGCCATCCGACAGCTCTTTGGTCGCGTGTCTCAAGGATTCATCACAATGCTGAAGCGAAAGGCGCACCTACATTGGTACACAGGAGAGGGAATGGACGAACAAGAGTTTGTCGATGCCCAACTAGCCCTGGAGGACCTCCTCGGAGAATACGAAGACTGCCTAACTGAGGTAAAGGACAAAAAGCAAAACACAACTTGCCGTTGGTGTTCGAAAGCGGATTTATTGTAAAAAAAAAAACACGCTACAGATTAGATATATTTGCTTGCCCAACTTCCCATGAAAAAGGCGATAAAAGTTCACAGCATTGGCTTCCATTAGATGGCTTTCACCGAATGCTGGTCATACGCGCCACAATTCATGATCTGCTGAAAAAGCGACACGGCCTCGTTTTTAATTGAGTATCTTTTTGATAGCACCAATGATCATGTCTGGTGCGGGAAACTTCTGCGCTCTTGGCGGCCCTTTTTTGAGACCGGACCAGAGTTCTACCCTAGCATCAACATCATCGGTTGGAGTTAGGGAAAATGATATTTCAAAGGCGCCGCGACGTGGTGGACCGGACGGATTAAGGACTAGTTGTATACTCGGCAACTGCTCAACGATTTGACTGTGCAAATCATTAGCACGCCGCTTGAATACGTTTCAGCTGCGGCAGTGCTCGACATAGAGCACTGGACCAGTGTTTATGGCGAGTTCTGTTGGGGTTGGATCAGCTAGCTTGGGCTTCTTTGCTGCCTGTTTAGATGTGAGGGGTACTAGTTTTGATTCATAATTGCAATTAAAAATGTAATGCTTACTTTGCTTGTTGACTCTGCGGTTTTTCTTTTGCGTTTTGGTGGCATTATTTAAACAAACATAAAAACGAAAAACGAACGAAAATACTTATCAGGCCACGAACGAAATACACCGTTCTTTTCGGGATCGCAGAAATTTTAAATCAATTTTAATTTTGAACATGGAATTTAAGCTGTAGATGGGTGGAATTTATGACAAATCTCAGAAGGTGATGCCAATCTCAGGAAACATTTTTGTGTAAATCAACTATAAACAAGTTTATAGTTACTTTTTGTAACCTCCAATTCCACAAGAGTGTTTCACGAGTGTACCCAGTTGAAAAACTCACCCTCACGAGTTTTCTTTATTCGGATGGATTTTTGTTTGAATGACTATTAAAATATTTCTTAGTGAATGTCTATTAATTCTTTTCATAATTCGCTGTGTAAAATGGATAAAACTTAAAATGCAAGAACTAAATAATTGGTTTTGAAATGTAATTTGTGCGGCAAAGCAAACATTTACATGGAATTATGATTATAACTGAAAGCCCTTGAACTTATAGTTGTTTTCATGCAGAATAAAAAAAATATGTGTTAGGCGTGATAGTAAATTTTTTGACATAGCATATTTTTCAAAATTTTTATTGGTTTTCTTTTTCCAACTATTTTCCATAATAACAAATTGATAAATGTATATTTTCGAAAACCTCATCCCAAATATCACAATCCACCAATAAGCAACTTTTAGGAAGTGCCCTGAAAACGCATATTTTCTCACCAGCATCTGACAGAAGTGCCTTCCATCTTTTTTCCTCTGCCGCAGGCACGTGTGAAAACACACGCACACATGCCCGACCAACCATCGCAAACTCAACGACAGCAGCTGTCAAAATTCTTTACTCTTCCCGAATTAAAAATTTTCACCTACGGATCGAACTTCCAATCGGAGTATCTGTTTTTCTCGTCGTCAAAAAGAAACAAAATTTTAAACAAATATCCATCATGGGAAATGTTATGGCAGCGTCGAAAAATGATCCCAAAATTGGACTGCCCGAATCGCTACTGGCACCACCAGCTCCAGCACCGGTCACAGCACAGTCGCCCGCGGCCGACGAGAAAAAGATTAACCTCGAGAATCCCGGAACGGTTGAGGAATTGCACAAGAGATGCAAGGGTAAGTCTGCCAGATAAGAGTTCGAACCAATAAGCACCTAGGAAGAGGCTGGTAAAGGTTGATAACCGCGGTGCGATAATGATGACATAACCTATTTTATGTTGCGTGCAAAAATGGTTGCGGACCATGAATAAAAACATGAAAAATCTAAACTTTCAGATATAATGGCGATGACCTTCGAAGGTGCCAAAGTTATGCTGAACAAAGGTCTCAGCAATCATTTCCAGGTTTCGCATACACTCAACCTTTGCAGCACACAGCCGAGCGGCTATCGGTTTGGTGCGACTTATGTGGGTACAAAGCAATTCTCTCCCTCGGAAGCATTCCCAGTACTCTTGGGCGATATCGATCCATCGGGGAATCTAAATGCAAATTTTATTCATCAATTCCATCCAAGGGTGCGCTGCAAATTTGCTTCACAGGTGAGTCTCGGCGGCACGATGTTTTCGGCTTAGTTGTGAGTAGTGATCTGACATTGGAATTGATTTTACAGATTCAGGATGGCAAACTGACAGCTGCCCAACTGTCGACTGACTACCGTGGGGATGATTTTACTGCAACCTTGACTGTGGGTAATCCAAACCTCATTAATAACTCGGGTGTTCTGGTTGGACACTACCTACAGTCGGTGACAGAAAAACTCGCTCTCGGTGGTGAGTTGGCTTATCAATACGGCGCAAATGTGCCCGGTGGACAGATTGCGGTCGTCTCCGCAGTGGCACGTTACACAAGCGGTGATTCAACATGGTCTGGTACCCTCGGACCCGGTGGTGTTCATGTTTGTTACTACCAGAAGGCTAGCGACCAACTACAGATTGGCGTTGAGGTGGAAACAAGTCTGAGAATGCAGGAGTCGGTGGCTACTATTGGCTATCAGGTTGATTTGCCAAAGGCTGATTTAATTTTTAGAGGTATGACTCAATATTGATATTTTGTTTCCAATTGGATTTAGTTCTTGTAAGTGGGTTCAACTTGGGCAGGAAATCAAAGTCGAGTATTAATAGCAATGTTGAAGCGGACATTTAATTGGAAGTGCCACTGCGTTCAAGGACCAAAATTGGTTGTTCTGGGTGAGCAAAAAATCTACAGAAAATCACAATGGAAGCCACAGAAATACAGTCGACACTGACAGTGTTGTGTGACTGTCTACCAATTCTGCCTTTGAAACGCCAGCAAAGTCAAAAACGTGCCGGTTCGTGTCCTGTTATCGCAAGTTTATCTGTACATGATTCATTGGTTTGTTTCATATATAAACCGGCTAAGTAGGTCGTCAGTTTTCGATCCATTATCGTTGTAGTCGAGATAATTGTTAAAGGCTACATACACATTACCTGCAACATTGAGAAGTAACTAATAGCAGCCGATAAAAGACAGCTACATGTACCTGTGTATTGTGTTCACCGGTAGCTCTTTTAGTACTGTTTACCCCTTAAGTTTTTTCATCCAGTCAGGCCTCATTTCCGCCTCCAGGCCTTGATTTGTTAATTTAACTCGTCCTCCTTTGCAAAACACTCAAAAATTATTCTTGCCTCAAATAGTGGTTCACACCTAACTCATTGCCATGTTCCATTTAGTAAATATTTTGTTTACATTCAGGCGGCTCCTCTTAAAGTACGTACCTTTTTAACATTCAAAATATGCGTTCGTAAAAAATCTTTCAAGCTTTCACAGACGTCTTCGAAAACACCCAAGAGGACAACATTATATGCTTCATTTCTGTCTCTAGCTAATACATATATTTAAAGACAATTGCCTTTTCGTTTCAGGTTCGTTCGACTCGAACTTGACTGTTAGTGGGGTTCTAGAGAAACGCCTGCAACCATTGCCGTTCTCGTTTGCGCTCAGCGGAAGGCTGAATCATACCAAAAATCAATTTAAACTTGGATGTGGATTAATAATTGGTTAACCTGCTTCCGCAGTCTTTGTTTTTCCTCAAACCCAAAACCACCTTCACACGCGTTCGCTAGCCGAAACATCAAACAAACAAATAAATCAACTTGCTCGTTATTCCTTTTAACCTTGTCTTAGTCTACATATAAATTTATTGTTAAGAACACAACTTCAAAGAACAGAGCAACAAGAAATAAACAAAAGAGAGAATATTTTGTCCACATCATCACAACGTATCCATCCTAACAAACAAACTGCATTTCCATCGCCTGTGGCTACTATCTAGCTTCTTGAACAATATTTAATATTTAATGCATTTCGCCAGTTTACTTTATTTTGCTACAAGAAAACACTACCGTCGTGCGATGTCTTCTACTTTTACGCTGCCCGTGTTTTTTTTGCGTTTTTTTTTTTACATACAAACATATTATAGGTAGGTATATTGTTTAATCGTTAATTTGCCTTAGGATATAGTTAATGCGGAGAAAAAGAACATTGAAGAGAATTCGTTGCAAACATATGGAAGTTTTGTTGTACAAAGTACGATTTGTTTTTTCTGACTTGGTAGAGAAAAGGCGATGTTTTGATTTCAAATCCAATGACAGTGATAAAGCAATTTTAAAAAATACATTTTTGTTCACCTGTATAGTAAAAAATATATAAATTATTAGGCATAAATTCGCGTGAACGAGTTACCAATTAATTACTACCAGTGCTAGACATGAAATGTTTGCAAAAATGAAAATTCAAAACACTTGATTGATTTATGAAATAAAAAATGTAAAAAGACGACTTTGGTGTTTTATTTTACGCAGTTGTTGTCTATATTGTTGTTGTTCTATATCCGACTGAAATATTTTTATGATTTTTATTCGATCACTTGTGATGGGCTATTTTTTTTTTTTTAAACGAAGCGCACTGATATAGAAACCGATGCAGAAACCAAATATACATCGGACTTTTGCGGTTAACCGGGCCCAGTACAGTAATGCCAAGAACTTCATTGTTTCGTTGATGGTTCGTGTATCAACTAAGGCATTCAAATTGTAAAATGCGTCGGTAGTTATTTTCGTGAAATTTAAATTGAAAAATACGACAAAATACGAATATTTATGTCGTTTTCCATTGGGCAAAAAGAAGAGTCCGGAATCGAAAGAATCACTTCTAAACCGTTCCATTGGCACAAAAAATACTCTTCTGGTGATTCTGAAAAGAGAATTTCGATATTTGCAATTCTCGATTTGAAGTCAGAATCCAAGAAGCAGAAATCAAGAAGCACTCACACAAGTGTAATTTATGTATTTTATACATTATAAATACAAGTCAGCTGACAGAAGCAGTTTTGTTGTTCCATTGGATTTCAGAGTGAGTGGATCTCCGAGTGAAACCAATGGAAAATGACATCAGAAAGCTGAAAATATACTCCAAAGTACGTGGATACACTTCGAACTACTTTGAGCCACTTACATCTTTGAAATCTAATCCATATCACGAATAAATTTTTAATTTACCTTTTTGCAAAGTATGAAACGTTCTAGGAGAACATTCGACCACCACCGAATTTTCTTTATATTCAGATATTTTATTTTTGTGTACAAATGATTTTTAAAACGGGTTTTGAATTTGTTTCCTGTCAATTTTGCGCATTTGACATTTTTATCAGCACTTGCCGGTTGAAATTCTCTGAGCTGTTTCGAGCCAAGAAAGGAATTGCTCGTTACTTGTTATTTTGCAAATTTTCTCACATTCAAATCACAGAAATAGAGTTTTCATTAGGATATACTTTGCTAAGACTTGATTAGATTGATTTGAAGCGACTCTATTCTACGCAAATGAGAACCAAAAAAAAAAAACCCAAAATAAGTAAATTTCAAAAAGAATTATAAGCGAAAAACAACTGATTTGACACTTTTCACGAGTCTGCTTTACCAAAAAAGTAGAAAGATAGTGAGGCATAGCATTTCTAATTTCTACTCATCGAATGAAAAAACCTGTGCTTTCCTGTATTTTTCTGTCACTAAACATAGTAAACTAGAACTGACAGAACAAGTCCAATGTTACGCAGATTTGTGAGTGCACAATTTATTGAGGGTAGAAATTGTTCTTGTTATGGCGTTTTCGATTGATGAAAACAATTGCCCTTTCTATGAAAAGACCAATTCTGGAAGTGGACTTTCTATGTTTCATTGAAAACAGTGCACTTTCAGATCATCTTATCACGACTGAAGTGTCTGGGATATTCTTAAAGAATTGCAATGAACTCACCAGCACACACTAGCAAAATGTCAGATTGAAAGGTTTGTTGTGTTATAAATATACAATTATGAGTTCAAAATGTAAACTTGAATTGCAACAATCTGGTGCCTACCACTATTACAAAAGTGCTCCAACGAATTTCATTGATAAGAGCAGTTCTGAATTTCGAGGCGATTCTCTAGGATCTTTAACGAAAAACGCTATAAATAAAATAAACTGCGCAGTAGTGTTTTAAAATATAATGGGCACACTCAAGCATCTAGTTATCTTAAGTCGACTATATTGGTCTGGATGAGATGTAACCTGAACGCAAAAACTGGATTGGTCGGGAACGTCACTTTTTCTACGTCAGCCACATATGTGAACTGTCAACTTAGCACTCAGTCACGAATTTCTTGACTAGATTCGTCGACTACCCCTCCATAAACGTCAACTGAAACTGCTCATATGACCGATTTCTGCCAATCAAAACCGAGATACATCTAGTCATACAGACGTCAGACTTACTAAACCAGATAGGTACTTGAATGTTGGAACGATGGAAATAAAAAACAAAAGAGATGAAAAAAAAAAAAAAAAAACTAACAGATCTTGCTTTAAATAAAATTCAACAGCGCTACGATATTGCTTTTCTTGGTTAAACAACTTTAATGCCGATACGCAATCAAAGTTAGTGACAGAGACAATAATGAGACCACCAACTCCGGCCGATTTCCCGTTACTCAGCCTACAAGCTATATTTTTATGGAGTGTTCACGTTTAGTGCGCTAGTATTCTTACATAGAAAATCGTATTGACAAATGTCACGAAACTTTAAAAATTCTGCTCACCAGCACACTCCCAGGAGATATGAGACACTTCCGCTGTGGGCAAAGTTGCTGGCAGAGTTCATAGAATTTTATCCGTTTAATTTGAAATTGTTCGTTACGTGTGGATAATATTTTTTTTAGGAATAAGTGCACATTTGCTTAAAATGTTCATGAAAAATTAACAATGTAGATTGGTTGAGGGAAAATTAAAACATTTTGAGCAAATTTTCTTCATTATTTAACAAAAAATTACACACTAAATCGAAATTAATGATTTCCAAAAGCGGAAAATACACAACCATGTTTGTTCTAATATGTTTCTAGTATATAGAACATCAACTTTAGATAGTTTTACTAACTAAACAAATCAAATTATTCGCCTTTTAACAATTTATAATAACTAACCAATGGCGTTCAGTAATGAAAAAATGTGGTATTCCCGAACTCTTTCACATTTCCCCGCGGTTGCCGAGGTTGGCAGCATTTATTTTTGCATTTTTTGTATGTTTTTGCATGTCACACGGATTCTTTTTTGACATAACACCGATAGGAAAACAAAATGGCGAATTTGAAAAAAAACTGAGGGGGCCAGCGGCAAGAGGATTGTGAGTTGGGGGTCTCTGTATGGTTTGTCTATGGTTAGTGCTGATGAAATTGCTTCCCTAAGGTATTGCGCTGATAACATAATCTAGATTAGATCTGTTTGTTTACGGAATTTAAACTAAGTTCTATTTTATACCTTGGCTCTCTCAGCTGGTACCTTCCGAAGGAATTGGAAGCATAGTTGACATTTCTGCCGAATTTTTACCTAGATGAGTCTGTTTATAGGGGAATTCGTTTTTTTTTAACAGAACATTAACATATACTTGGATGGTAAAATTCTCTTAAAAGATGAAGACCAACATCACCTTTTTCTAAAATTGTTTCGTCAACCACCAATGCACGCTGTAACAGTTTGCGGAAAGGGATGGGCTTTCAAATTCCCAGTTACGATTCAGGAAGATCAGGAAATGAAACAGCCAAGGAGCAGAGTTTCTTTAAACGCTTTTAAGAGTATTTATGAGGCCGCGGTTGAACTTAGTAGCGAAAACTACTCAAAACTATATATATATGTATATTATAAACAAAGCCGGCAAGTTTGCAACACTGCACCGCACTAATAACAAATTTTAGTGTCGACTTTAAATTTACGGAAGCTCACAATTGCGCAATTTGTATGGAAAATATAGCCATTGTGAACTACTAAAATAAAGAGTCGAAACTAAAAATGTTTATTAGTAGATAAGGCCCAATGTCTTTATTTTTTAAAGCTTCTCAATTTCAGTTTGATTGATTCAATGTTTCCTCACAGTCCCTAATCAACTTGTTAGTTTGTCCGATTTTCTCCAGAACGTTCTTTTCCACTTGGAAGGAGCATTGCACAGCAGTGTTTGCTGCAGCAGACGCCTTATACAAACTCTGGTCCAATGCGTTGTGTGAAGTGTCTAAGAAGTAGTATACAACATCATTTGCTTTGCCGACCTAATCGAAAAAAAATCAACATAAGAAGTTGATTATCAAATCGCATATTCCACACTTACACTATCCACATAGCATGTCTCCAAGGCCGGTTGATCTTCGGGGAATTTCTCATCGCATTCAATCACACGTCTATGCAATTGATTGTTGGCATAGTCCTTGGCCGAATCGACGTTCGACTGTGAGATTGATGTCAAACTTGCTACTGCCAGCTCGGCTTTATCGTAACATAACTTCAGTTGGGCTTTCGCATTATCGTACGTTGTCAGTTGCGAATCATAGTTTTGAATGCATTGTTTTCGAACCAAACCTAAAGCCTGGAACGGCAAAAGAGTCCTATTTACTTGTTGGATTTCGAGCAGCAGTTGCTCTTGCTGCAATTGAATCATATCAAGACGATCAGCATAGCGGGCATTGACTGAAGCGATATCATTCTCTTCGATCTCGATTTGATGGGTAAGCTCCCGCCCGACGAGATTGTAATAGTCCCGGGCGCTGCTGTTCACATAAAGGCTTTGCTGAAAGAACAAAATGTGTAACTAAGCGTTTTGCTGGGTGATAAGCTTTTGCGTTTAATCTTACCCCACAGGCGACAGTTATTGCCGCAGCGATAACGATACGTTGGACAAACGAAACCATTTTCACTGTGCCAGTCAACGTAGTCGTATCTTGCAACTTACTGATTTGGCAATTCAATGTCCAGCGTTTTTATACCATGGCCAGAAGGTGCGATAAGGTAAGAGAAGTATGTTTTCGTTTTGTTTTTCCGGTTCTTAGAAGAGATCTAAGGGAATCTTATCGACTTTGGGGTTCCATGATAAAATTTGGGGTTCCTCCAAATTGATATATTGTTTAAAATTTATCAAAAAACGGTGCGAGATTGGTTTATGACCACACGACAAGAATTAGTTCTGTGATCAGGGATATTAAACTTTATTACCAACTATCTGACCCGGCGAACTTCGTACCGCCTAAAATTCATTAAGTTAGTAACATCCCTTTTGATAGTAGAACCTCTCTAATGAACGATTGAAACTCCCTTGGAATTAAATTGAATTTAATGCATAGAAACGACTTCATAGATTTCCGGGTCGGCTTCTTGAGCGTTATTTTCCGCGCTAATGATTGAAGGACTTGGTCCGGTCAGATTTTCTCAATCAACCAAAGCAGAACGTTGGCAATCGGCAATCATCGCTTCTGCCATTCGACCGAGTACATCCAGAAACGCGATTGTCCAAAAAAATTGTGCTTAACGATGAAGCCCATGACCGCTTTTAGCTTTTCTTTGAAAAATCGTGCGGTGATGTCATGTCGATCGCTCGAAGAAGCCCGGGAAGTAATTATAACCATTCGGATAATTTTTTTTCACTTCACATTCGATATAGGTGCTATAGAACAATAAATATCAGTAGCTGCGACTTGTGAAAACGGTGTTTCAGTGGTTAGTCTCCTGGAATACTTGAGCGTACGGCCTACGCACACATATGCCACATCACTTATTCTTAAATGCTTACGATTTGCGCCCACCACCCCAAAGCAGAGCAAGAACGGAACTATCGGGTTAACCCATCTACAAAATTTTCTTGAAATCAGCTTAGTGGCTTCACAGATGTACAACAGCGCCACCTATCGGAACCAAAACAATCTTGTCCCTTAAGCTGCAACCAACCATACACATCCATAAAATTTCAGCAGCGCCACTCAACGGGTCCAAAACTATACTACCTTCCTAGGTGGAACCTAACATACCCATCCACAAAATTCTATTGAAATCAGTTGAGTGTTGACAAATACAGCATTGCCTATAACTCGTATAACTAATACACATACAAAGACCGTATATAAATACAAACATTGGTATTGAAGTCACCTTTCATTTGAAGTTTAAAGAAACAAAATCGGTTAACGCATTAAGAGAACATCAATTCAAACACAATACGACTTATTTTGATAAGGAGATTGATGAAACACGAAATGTGCCTACAGCGCCAGCTGTTGAGAAATTTTCATTTTTCCCAAACCATCCCTGACTCAAGCCAAACAAAATAAAATAAAAAATCAGTCAAATCCGAATTACCCGACTATATAGATTTTAATTGGTGGGAAAAAACCCAAAATGTACTGATATTCATGTGTTTTTTCACACACGCACAACACACAAATACGTTTTCCAATTTCAACCAAACTTCACAAAAACCATATATAGAGCAATTCCAAAGATGTGTGAAAGTTTGGTTAAAATCTGTAAATGCGTTAAGACGTGAATCGGCGACAACTAAACACAATTTCAAGGCTCGATTTTTATAAAGGGTTTCTCAATAAGAGCGCTACAAAAACGGTTTTGGATATCAATGAAATTCTTTATTCCTGTGAAAGTACGTTCGATGCCATTATGTATGGAACTCGATTTATTTTCAATGGCCACCACGGGGACGCTTGCAGAAGTCCAGACGCTGAACCCAATTTTCGACGGTTTTCAAGCATAAATCGGCCGATACTGCTGCAATTTCACGTTTGATATTCGTACGAATTTCATCAATCGTCGCTGGCTTGTTGGCATAGACCATAGACTTGACGTAGCCCCACAGGAAATAGTCTAACGGCGTCAAATCGCAGGCGGCCAAGCGACTGGACCATTTCGTGAGATAACACGTTCTCCAAACTTGGTTTCCAATAAA
This sequence comes from Cheilosia variabilis, assembly GCA_951230905.1. NCBI lineage: Eukaryota > Metazoa > Arthropoda > Insecta > Diptera > Syrphidae > Cheilosia > Cheilosia variabilis. The sequence continues at coordinate 54,130,888 of OX579677.1, forward strand.
TTGATTGTGACATTTGCTGTCTGGCTTGTGGCGCCGTCCTGTTGGAACCACATGTCCTCCAAGTCAATATCATCCAATTGGGGCCAAAAATATTCGGTTATCATTGAACGGTAGCGATTCCCATTCACAGTAACGTGCCGGTCTTGATCATCACGGAAGAAGTACGGCCCAATGACGCCGCCGGCCCATAAACCACACCAAACCGTAATTTTTTCGGGATGCAATGATGACTCATGGAGTACGTGTGGATTGCTGCCTGACCAATACCGCATATTTTGTTTATTGACGAAGCCATTCAGCCAGAAATGAGCCTCATCGCTGAAGATGATTTTTCGATGAAAATCCGAATCATTTTCAAGTTGTTGCTCAGCCCAATTCACGAACATACGACGCTTCTGGTGGTCAAGCGGCTTCAGTTCAGCCAAGATCTTTTCGCAAAATTCGCCACAACGACGTCACAGAGATGCCCAACGCTTGAGAACGACGTGTGAGAGACACATTTGGGCTTTCTTCAACTGAAGCCTCAGCGGCAGCAATATTCTCGACACTACGGGCACTTCTTTGTCTCACTGGCACGGGAACGTTTTGTACTGTGCCTGTGGATTCAAATTTTTCCACTAGACGCTCAATTGTTGATCTGCTAGGACGATTATGACGACCATAAATTGGACGTAGCGCTCTTAACGTTGAGGCCACTGACTCCGAATTTCGGTAGTAAATTTTAATAATTTCGATCGTTGTTGGCTCGTATATCTTTCCATCATGAAATGGCAAATCTTACTGAAGAGAAATGTCAAAAGAGCGGCAAGAAATTCGGCATCGTTTGCTCTACTTTTGTAGCGTCCCTGTTGAAAAACCCTTTATATATAGATACGAGTATTTGATACGAGTTAGGGTTGAAGACTTTTGTGAAAGGTGTGCGTCACAACAAGCCTATCCATGACAGGGATCGTCTTCAAAGGTAGTGGACGGGACACTGATTGGCGTCAACATGGTTCTGCCATGTGGTGGAACTGTGACATACCCGTATCGGAAACTAAACTTGTTATGTGGAGACTACATCGCTGGATGGAGGTAGGTAAGTGTGGACGGAATTTGGTAAACATGTTACCTATGTCAGCTATTTCGAAACAAGATCTACCTATCTTGATGAAGCGGTGATCGGGTCCCATATCCACTGTGGCGTTTGAAATAAAGCTGCTTCTAGTTTGAATGCTTTGCCATCAGCGTGTCTCCCTTGCAAACGCCAACTACAACAAGGGCTTAAGACATTCAGGTGATGCCACAACTCGAAAGCCTTTCATCGGAAACCTGCTTGAACCCTCCAAGAATTAAGCCTACCATCGAATTCATGCCATCCAGTCAAACCCAAAATATTCCTCTTACAACATCGTACTCGCAGTGCCACATGATCCTTCCCATCCAATAGAGTATTCAATATACGCACATCCGCCGGCACACTAAACCGATGCGATGTCTAAAAAATAAAGTCAAACACCGAATAGAAGAAGGACATTGAGTCCCCATTTAAGTACCTTAATCACTTCACCTTCCAAAGTTCGCACGCACCACAAGCACAACATCCTCGAACGGCAATTACAAACACACACGCCGAACATTCGGATTCCGATATCCCAGTGTCAGCTCAAATAAATCAACACTAGTATTCGTAAAGTTTTCTAATATATTTGCACCCATCCCTCGAGCTGCGAACCTGGCACGTATATACTCAAGGAAAAAGGATACTTTTCCGCCTCGTTTGATGGCTCGGTTCGTTTTGCAACGAGAGAGGATATTTATACACGAGATGCCACAGAAGTGGCCGAGAAATCTATGATTTTTGACGGCTTAAACGCCGGAGAGCAGGTGAAAAGGTACCGAAAAAAAGTAAATACCCTTCGAATGGATCTATGTACACATTCAAATTTATGTGTGCAGTTAGTATTTGTTGGAAAAAAAGCACGAGATGGGAGAAACAACATAAACAAATTGCCATCGTCTTGACTGCGTCGATTCCGGTTGCCGGATAGTCCGAGTGTCATAAATCATTTTCTTGTGGTTCCGCAGATTATTCATGGCAGCTGCACACTATCGTGGTGGTGTCGGAGTCAGCCGGCAGCCAGACCGACCTTCATGTAGTTAGACAGGTTTCTTTCCTCCGACAAGGCTGCCCTTAGGCTCAGCAAAACGTCTCACTATACCGATCCCCCATGAGAAAGTTTCAAGGAGAAGGGGTTACATACTTACACAATGTCCTGTATACATTTTTTTTTTACGTTGTTGGTTTTTGCTATTATTTATGCATTATTGTGGTCGGCGCCTTGGATGGAAATGCACGAAGGATGTAAAAAGGGAATCGATGTAGCGCTACCTTTGTTATTTAAGAGAGTTTTCTGCTGGGCCTTAGACCCGACTGCGACTGGACTGGGCGTGAATGGCTGTGTGTGTGTGTTTGTGGGAAGGCAATGATTTATTAGCAGGTGTAACGTGTCCGTTAAACGGTCTGAATAAATCAATTTTCATTTAGTACGTCTCGAGTGTACATATGTTAATCGCTTCATGATAAATATCAAATCGATGTTTGCTCTGCTGTTCGTGGCGGTTAAGCGATGCGGTCTGCGGTAGTGGGTACAACAGGTGCTTCCGGAACACTTGTCGCTGTGGGATATTTATAGGTGTTTTATGAAAGTGGGGTTTTTTGTATATTGATGGTTCCGCGGAAGTATTTGATGTATCTATCTGAGACATATTATTTAGTCGCTATTTAGTACACTTTTTCCACACCAGTCTACACCAGTCGCGTATGCATCTTGCAAAGAAAAGGACTGAATATCGCTCGATAATAATTGTTCTCTCCAAACAGCCTAAGAGGTTTCTATCCACTTTTTAGAGAAGTCCACGCTGCTGTGCCATACATCCAAAGCAGGACGCAAACGACCTTGTTTTATATATTTCCGATTCTTTGACACAAGGCTTTAATTCTTAGTTGCCTTCTTAGTCAGCAGTGTAAACTTCTTACGGGATTCGCAAAATTGCTCTGACTCTAAAAAAAAGTGTTTTTTGTTGCGGCCCATGGAATGAGAAATCTGACAGTCAGCTGCTCTTTTTCTGTCCCAATCGAAAACGACATTAGCTTGATCCTTTTGCAGATGCCATTTTGCGAGTAAAACAAAATGGCCACCATTGTTGTGTCGACTATTTTATGAACAGGGATGTCATGTCGTAGACGCCGCGTTGATAAAAAAAAAGCTGCCAACAGCTGAAAAATGTGATTTGAATACATTTTTAATGCATTTTTTGACATGTCTACATTAATAAAGTTTGTGTGTACGCACTCACTCGTATCGGGAATTTTCGCTCTTATTTTTTCGCACTGCTCTAGTTTCATTTTAATGCAGAAAAAATGCAAAAAAATGTAGTGTCATGTATGACATATTTCCAGCTGCTGGCAGCTGTTTTTTGACATTCCAAGATTTTTTGAAAATAAATTCGATTGAAAATTTGCGGTTGCTTTGCAAAAAATTGCTACCCCTTTCGTAATACATATATAATAATAGTATCTTTTACACACCGCTGACTTTTCAGCATTATAAAAATGAGAAAAAAATGTAGTGTCATACGGGCTTAAACAATTGTGACAGATCAACTTGGACTTAAGTACTTCATTAATTTGTTCAGTATTAAAATTGCAGAATTCACGGCACAAGTAGTTATTTCTTTTCCAGAAAACGGAGTCCAAAAATTGTTCATAAGATTTTACATTTAGTACATAAAAATAAAAACACATTTTGACTGCAATTTATCATGATGAGTCCGAGAATCGCAAACCGTGAAGTGATAAACTGAGAAACTGTTGTAAAAGCTGAAATGAAAATTTATTTAACACTTTACAGATTCTCAGGTTAAGAATGGACACCCTGGACTGCAATATTAGTTGACAGAATCGAATGTCGTTGTGTTTCAAGATTTTTTAGTGCTGCCAGTGTGATTGAACTGCATATTTTGACAGTTACGAAAATGTTTGTTAATCAGTGATCACGAATGAAAATACTGGTATGGGAATTCTGACAGCTAATGCTCAAATGCGTTACAAAAATAAATCAGGACGTTCTGAACATGTTCCTTCTCTGTTCTGAACAAGAAAAGGTTGTGAAAGTTTTACTTTTTCTTAATTTTTTTTTTCGCTTTTCCGCAGGCTGATTAATATTAAACTTCATCGTCTGGGACACAACAGAGCTTTGTCTGTATTTAGTTTTAACAGCTCGACACTACAGCGAAAGCGACTACATTCCGATTTGATGTGGAAAACTGTCATTTTATTTGTTCTCCACCCATCTATGCCAATTGAAACCCATTTCAGGTCAGCCATTTTGTTTCCAAAAACTATTCGTTGCAAATTCGTAAGCGTAAAAGAATTTCACGTTTTTTAAGAGACCAACTTTTAGCTTAAAGCAAAAATTCAGGAAGAAAGAAGATTGCACCGAAAAATCCGCTGTCAAAAATAGTTCCCAAATCATTGCGCTTCTGATACAAATCTTCACCTGCCTGATTAGAAGCATGGACTAAGTCAATAATAATTTTCAGCTTCTGGCTCCAAGCTTTGTCTTGGACAGTTGGAGATTTTTGTCGATAATACCCCAGTAAAACTTTTATCAAAACCGTTTATGTCAGCCGTTAAAATTTGAGAAAAGATATACTTATCTATCTCAGTGTGTGAGGATCGTAAAATGAACCGTCGTTTGAGGTTTTCTTCGCTATATCTGCGTAAATTAGGTAAAATTTTATAGAATTGCAGGTCACAATACACACAGGGTGGTGTCGATTCGACGGTGGAACTTAAAAAAAATCATAATTTTTGAGTTTTTACATCTATTTATGGACATAAATCAAACTCAGAGAGGGATTTAACTACTCTTGTTTGAGTACATGTAACATTCGACAAAAGGTCTAAGTGATGAGTGAAAGCCTCAACCAACCAACCAACGAAGCTATCATGAAGATTGGTAGTTATGTGTAGCAGCTCTAGATAGAAGGCAGAAGTGCTTCTTATTATAAAGGTCTATAAGCTATAAGCTCTTACAAATGCTCAAGCTTAGAGAACATCAGAAGGTGATAGGCTAGACAACTTTTGCTCTGCATTCGAGTCTTAATGAATATTAAGCTTACATAAAGAAAAAGTCGGTACAGTGGCACGCCCTGCCCACACTTCGTGAAGTCATTAGTATTTAATATGCGTTCGTCATGTGAATTTCGGAAGCTTTGGCAGTCTTATAGCGTTTAGAAAATTTCTGTTGGAAGTAGCTGTCAAGCGCCCTTGTCATATATTGCCCGCATTTTGAAAAATACTTTCGAAACATAATATACCTACCTCCATTCATCAAATTTTAAAGAGGAAGCTGCTATAAATTCAATGATAGAGTTTTTTTGATATAAATCTGTTGTAGTCTTGGGCCATGCCAAGCCTCGTTTTACAATTCCTCCCACATTCTTCAAAGTGCCAGATAATTTACATAATTTACAGGCAAATCGTTTCTTTTGGTAAAAAAGATTAACGACTGTGGATGTTCCACGCCCCCTTACCCAAGAGCCTTTATAAAGTGCAAAATTGAGATAAAAATTGTGCTACCTGCACCTGTGAACCTCTTAAAAACATTGGAGAGTTCTTTAGAAATACAATTTGGAGTTCTTTAGACATACAATTTGGGGTCCCAAAAACAGTCAGTCAAACCGACAATAAAAAGAAGCTTCAGCTTAGGACTTTACCCCTTCACACCAGCTATTTATTTTTTTCAAACCATGAATATTGCGCCATCAGATAACCAAACGGCGCCATACCAAATTCGATGACTAGCTCGTGTTTCTACTGCCAACTCCAGTATATCAATTTTTAAATGTAATCTAAGGCCAACTTCATCATTCCTATTTCATAAACAGAATTCAACTTTCTCCAGCATCCAAACTAATGACGCTGTTCCCACAAGCAAAACCAGAGCGAACGCAATTAATTGAGAAAAAGTCGAAAAAGTTCAAGTCGTCCCAGTTGCTTATAACCTCTTTAGAAGCGCAGCTTCTTTTTTTCTTTTGGGGCAGAAGTCATTTGGGTATGCTGAGAATAACATGTTTTTCCGCCGAGATGAAGATCCAACTTTTCTTTTATGGTGTAGCATTTGTTTTTCTTCAGCCATACCCTCGGACCGGAGGACGCAATGAAAGCAAGAGAAAAACAAAAAAAAAACTTCCAAAACGAGAAATAATAACAAGGAACACCCAGTTTCATCATGACTTCAAGAGCAGGAGGCGTTGCACTCGAAAATACCATATTTTCAACTTGAGTCTGTAAGTAGAATGCGTGACCATGCATCCCACCCAGCCCCCTCCTCCTCCTCCACAACAAAATAGATAACAGAGAGGTCACAGGAAAAAAAAAACTATCAATGGAAACCAAAAATATAAATGATCTTGTTTAACCGCCCATTTAGGACATGCTCGTAAAATAAATCAAACGACCTCCGCAATGAATGTACTCTACCCAAAGTACCGTCGAGGAACACCCATCTTCACAGGGTGCTTCCCTATCACGCTGATTGCAAAGCATTGTATCGCAGTATCTCGGTAGCTCAACTTTATTTGTGTGCGCTGTGTACCCTTCTTGTGCAGTCACGAGTCAGCAGATTGAGTAAAAGTTTTTTCGGGTTTCTCGTCTGGGGCTGCATCTATTTTGCTCCAACGTTAACAATCCGAAACGAAATTGTTATTGTATCTCATCCGATGGTGGAGTAGAAGATAGTTCGCAAAAACCGGATTAACCAACGCCAACTATTTAGGGCGGTGAAAGGGAAAAGTTGAAGCTCTCTTCCTTCCTTCCTCAGTTTTCGGTGGCTGTGTGTAAGACAATTATTATGGTTTCGGGATTACATAAAAGTTTAGACTGGATTTCTCTGCATATACGTGTCAACGCTATAATAAGCGAACGGAGACACAAATGCATTGGGGCGTCGGGGCTGCAGCAGAGATACATGATGTAATCCTCGGCAATTACGCGTAGCTTGTATTTAGTCATAGTCATAGTCATAGAGGCTGGAAATTTTGTCTCGAACTACAAGGAGTTAAGTTTTTTGCTGTTGGCCGTGGTGTGCGAAATGTCAATTGTTCTCCAGTAGGGATACATTTTTAGGGCTAATTGGGATAATTTGCGGGTTTTAGTTGAACTTGCGAGTCTAATTGCGACCGAATATACTTGCTCTTGATGGAGGGACTGGAAAGGCACCTCGATTCAGATTGACAGCGGAATGCGTTGCATACTTTCCAAGGTAAGACGGAGGCTTTCGATTTCTTAAGACGAATGATAGATGAGGTTGAAGAAATGTAGAAGACTCAGCAAAATACTATGGAGCCTTAAAACTGCATTTTAGACGAAGCTTTAAAGACTACAGGTATTGGCGACGCTCACTTGAAGCTGCCTGTCAGAAGAGGAGATCGAAATGGCGTGCAGACGGAAGAGGATGGCACTAACAGGAAGGAAGGTTCTGACCTCAAAAACTCTTTCAGTTCGGGCAGTTGAAGCATCGTTTTAGGCCGCTTAGGAATGTGTGGGCATCAAACTCAAACTACCTTTAACAAGAGGTACCTCTTCTGTTGACCGCCGAGATCGATCATATGAGAGAGAGAGAGCAGGGAAATTACTCCTTCTCTATTAGGTAGCGTAGAGTGGGCTGCGGAACGCAACCCGGGAGGCGAATTGAGTTCATATCACATTTTATTATCTGTCCAGCAAGGGCGTCTTCCCGAGTTCACGTCCGTGCAGACAGTTTCAGTGCTAGGACCCTTTTAGTGAGTATTGCACTTCCATGATGCGGAAAGGTTGACGAAAATATATAAAATTCTTGAAGGTGTCCAAACGGAAGTCAGTTCTTGATAAAGTCTTTTACAATCCTGATGAACAATGGAACTTTGTGTGTGCCCAAACCCAGAGCGTTGATGATATTGCGTTACGGCGATGGTATCGAAGTGGTTTAAAACTTGCTGAAGCCCTAGGTGAGGTGAGGCAATACTTAAACTACCCGATGAAGGATGTCAGGATATGGTTTTGCTTAAAAGCCACGGAAGCAGCTAGTCTCATCATGCCGGAGCTTCTTTAAAAACGTTATAAGCCACATCCGCAAAGCAGTACAAATTTTAAAAGTGCAAAAGAAAAATCATGAATTTCAGTGAGGAAACCATCGATAGTGAAGAATTTTTTGAAGATAGCGATGAAAGTGTCCTCGATAAGGATTTTAGGCCAACAGATTCATCATCGGAAATTACTGCGGTGTAAACAATACTTTTATTTTTGTGGCTTATCATTTTATTGTACAAAATTCAAGTGAAATGTTTTGTGTGGCTTACCATGTTATTGAAAAAAAATCTAGTTGCCTTTGTTATGTTTTATCTTGGCTATAATGGTATTTGGGATTACTTTTTTTAGGAATCGAAACATAGTTCTTTCGCTACATTGCAAAAACTAAGAAGGGGTAATGGTAATAACACCAGAAAATGTTTCTCCATCTCATTGGAGACGAAAATGTGGCGATGATTACGACTGGGTTAAGGCTAAGCGAAGGCGCAACCAAGGTCAAGAGTATCTTGCCACAAAGTCGAAAAAACTTGTTCGTCATTCTAGCAAATAAAAAGTTTTTTTTTTGTTTTGAAATTATAATTTTAATCTGTACAGTAACATGATAAACCACACAACTTTTACATGTTTTTTTTTTAAACGCATTGCATAATTTTGTTTCTAGTATTAAGGCATAATATTGAAGAATAACACATAACTCATCTTTCAAAAAAAGATTAATTAAATGCCATAAACAGATTATTTGTTATATTTTCTCTAAACTTTGAATACAATAAGCCCTTCGAAGAATGAGGCATTATAATAACTGCGAGCATTATGGCAGAAAACTCATTCAGTAATAGTCAAGGAAGCAGCTAGCTCGAACGTCTCTCTAGTAAGCATTTTGTTACTTTTTGGAAAAGGGTCGCAAAATTCTGTCCGTCTGTCTGTCTGTATGTCCCGAGGCCTAGAACCTAAGCGGCTGAACGGATTTCGTTCAAACTTCGGATTTAAAGTTTGGGGGCTTACAGTTCGGGGCGGTTTTTTTTGCATGGTAACCTCAATATTAATGGTACTTCCCATACAAAATGTTCATACCAGTTTCATTTGTTCGAAAACGGCTCTGACGATTTCAACAAATTGGATAGTTAAGCTTAAGTAGGTGAGGTAAACATAACTGCATACTCAGTTTTCCGCTAAAAAATCGAGTAACGGTACTTTTGAAATTTGGACATACATATATCGGAAACGGTCCATACGATTGTAACAATAATACATTTCTAAGGTAATATAGTATAATTTCTAACTTAATGGCAAAATCAGTTTTTCTCCGTATTATTGTATCGTATTATGCATAAGTTTGCATTTTGGTCAAAATCATTGCTGCCGTTTTCAAGTAAGCTAAATTTTTAAAAAATTATTTTTTCCAAAAAAAACATTTTACGATAATACGAAGAAAAACTGAGCTTGCCATTAAGTTAGAAATTACCATATTACCTTAGAAATGTATTTTTGTTACAATCGTATGGACCGTTTTCGAGATATGTATGTCCAAATTTCAAAAGTACCGTTACTCGATTTTTTAGTGGAAAACTGAGTATGCAGCTATGTTAATAATTAATAATTAAATTAATATTTTCAAAGTTATTGCGTCCTTGAATTTCAATTCGAATCAACGAAAACGCTTATTTTAAAAACTGCTCATATCTCGAAAATCCCATTTTCGACTTCGATAAAACTTTAAAAACCAAGTAATGCTTACATCCCAAACATTAACTTGTACTCGGCTTTCAGATAAATAGTTAAGCAATAATATTTTTCAAACTAAACATTGCAATATTTGTCACTGTCTTGTCTGCCAAATTTTACAAAACCTCTCTAACGATTTTGATCAAAATACATATTAAAGATCATTTAAGTATTCTTCATAAGATCCCGGACTTAGTTTTTCCCAAAAAATTCTAATATTGAAATATTTATCAAAAATGAGTACCCAAATCTCGATCTGTGTTCACATTTCTACGGTATATTTTTGAAATAATTACAACGGCCCACTTGCAATGAAAGTAAAATAAAAGCTACGCGAAACTTATTTTTAGTTAATATTTAATAGTATTTAATAGGCAGAGGCACCCTAAAAATAAATCCAACAACTTGAAATTAATACAATGAGGCAACTCCCAATTCATTTGAACCGAAAATTTTGATGAACAAGAAAGTTACGTTCGACCCAGTCGTGCGCTTTATTTCTCCTGCGCCACCTCTAGCGAATGGCTGACAAACATCCGAAAGTATAACCGTCATAAAAAAAGCTTCTCAATTAGCCGCTTGGACTCGGCATAAAATTGTAGATCCCTTCCATTCCTTCCAAAAACAAAAAACTCAAACAAATCGAATGGTTGTGAGAACTGAGAAGCTAGGCCTATGGTTTCTAGGGACCTGTTGCTCCAAATTATTTATTTATTTATTTTAACATAAGGTGGACCGCTATATGAATTTTTAGTAGGCTATTACTTTACACTTGGCAACAGTGGTTCGAGGTCCTCTTTCGGTACCAATAATCGACACGAAATCTTAGAAAAATCCTTGGTATTTGACTTTATTTATTTTTTTGAAAACTAATTGATGTCGCCCGCCTTTTCGTTTCATAATTTGCAGAGTAAGAGCTTCTACGAATTCTAGAAGAAATATGTAAACTTTATTTTAGCAAAGTTAGCAGAGAAGCGATTAATTGGACAGCTTATTGAAATTCACCGGCCGATTAACAAATAAGAAAGGCATGTCCTGCTTTAAAGAAGAATACTTAACCTAAGAGCCTCTTTTCTTGACAGTCTTGATGATTTCGTCCATTAGATTACAATATTAACTATCACCGACAGCTTTAGAATCTTTGTAGCTCAGATCACTCGCAGTACTTAGTTACAGTTCTGGTCGGACATATACAAGTCCAAAATTGTAGCTACTCCCAGTTGTTTATCAAACTTAGGCGGGCCAGTGGAAAAGGACTTAGTTTGTGCTTTTCAAAGGGGGTAAACCTCCCTTTCCAAAAAGAAAAAAACACCAAAGGCGAGCTTATAACAATGGAACCAAGAAATCCCCTTACTCAACTCTTTCAAAGCCGCATTAATCAAAAAAGCACAATAATTAATTTACAATCCCCCATCTAATAAAAAGGATAACGAAATAATTTCACACTGCTATTATATGCAACAACCACTCCCACAGATAGGGCAACTCACAAGACACGCCTGTAAATTACAATTTAACAATGTTTGCCAGTGTCAATGGTGAATTATTACCACTAGTCGCAGCAATATTTTTATCCACACCCTCACCACGTTTGGAAATTCTCTACAGCCCGCAAGGCTGCGAGATTTTATTGTGTTTTGCCGTTTTGGGGTTTTCGAGTGTCCTTGCTTCGTTTGCATAGATGTGGCAGCCAAGGATAATGTACTCGGTACTGCATTATTATTAGTTTTTCTTTCTGTATTTTATTTACCACCAGCACGAGCTGAATGCAACTACTTGGAGGACAGCCACACCATGCTCCTCGCAGTGCTTGGCAGTAGTTTTTTTTGCATTGCATTGCATTGCATTTACTTGAAAATTCGTTAACATCACAGGATTTCGGTGGCAGTGGAGTGAAAAAAAGTGAATTTTCCACCAAAGAGTCCTTCTCCCTGTCTGGGTGTAACCCAAACTTGTGGCAACACACATTGTTTGTGGTATGGCGTCGGTGGTGTGGAAGCCACTGTATATCCTTTTGTGTTATTAGTTTGGTTGCAACTATTCATCAGTACTGTGGACACGTATTTCCCCCTAACCGAATGGTCCTTACTGGAGACGAAATATGTATGATTTTGAAAATTGAATTTAAACATTTCTGTGTGTGTGTGTGTGGAGTCGTGATTAGTGTTGGAGAAATATAAAGCATTTTGTTACGGACTCTTTATAACCGTAAATTATCCTTGACTAGGTACAGCGATGCATCCCAAATGGGGCTGACAAAAAATGTTACGTATACGCCAGAGTAAAACTTTTCGTTGCGCTGACAATTGTCTCCATTAGACGGAAACCACTCAAGGATACCGTTTCTTTTCACTCTCATACACATGTGTATATTGTCTTTCTACCTCTATGGACGTCATTCGAATTGATTTCTTCTTTGGCATCACAAATACCATAAGCAAGATGACCAAACAAAAAGACACACATAAATAGAAATAGTCATCTAGTGGCTTTGTTTCGTGTCAATATTGAACGGAAAGGACTCGGAATCATGCCAAATATAGGTGGAGTGGATTAAGGACAATAAAAAAACGAGGATCCATATTGAGTTATGTCCTTTTGTCAGACGTTGTCGTAAGATTTTCTTTTGTGTGCTTTCATTTGTATTCCAATCGAATGGGGAAGGAGCCCCAAGTCCTTCGAACTTTATTGTGGAGAACAGACTGGAAGTGCACTTTTGTTAATTAAAAGTTTTCAGGTGTCGATGAGTTCAACTTGAGTGTTATGTCTTCATTAATTGAAAGTTTTTCTGCAAGACAATGGTACGTCTGAGAATGTGGTAAGTGGGACATAATACTTGTGAAAGGTATGGGCGCAATAAGGACTCGTCATTTGTCAGACAGAAGGCATTCCATTTTAGCCAATATTAAGGTTGAAGTTCGTATCTAGCTTCCTTAAGATTGTTGAAATAGTGTGCGGCAAAATGCGGGTGAGCTTAATTCATTCAGCTTTTCTGTCATGGCATTGGAGTCTCCTAGGATGATTTTCCGGTCTCATTTTCGGACTTAGGAAAGAATCTTTGCCCGAGTTGACAACACATTCACGCCGAGTCTTTGGCCGTGGTAGCGGTCCCTAAGGTAGGCGTCGTAGGTTCATATTTTTTTATAACCACGGTCATAGTAAACTTTTACAAAGAGATAACGACAAATGACTCACAAGTCAACAATAGGTTTGACTATCGTGGCGATTTTGGAAAAAGCCCCTTTGAGACGATATACAACCGATTATTATCGAAGTAGATTTCCGGCCACATAAGTTGTAATCGTCAAAGTTGAAGCCAAAATGTTGCTATCTTGAGCACAATTAGGTTTTAATTAGACTGCTTCTAGACAGAAAGACATTCCCCCGATAAAGTACCGGATCGCTTCCACGAATCTGCAGAAAATCTGATACCCGATAGTGAACTTCGGCCGCCCTTATCATCTGTTATAAGTAGAGTCAAGGTAATCTAACTCAGTACATTTGCTGACGGCAACATTCGTTCAACTACTCATTATTGCAGCAGTCGCAATCACAGTCAACTGTCTTTATTAGATTTTCTAACTTTCAGCAAACCTACCCGGTGACCAGCAGCTACCGAGACTATTTCCACATTTCACAGCGTGAACTTCTGCATGTAATCTAAACTGTTCAACTGCAAGTCGATTCGGTTAATGTCCGCTATGCCGATCGTCCAAGTGTCGTCGAACAACAACAGCAGCAGTTGCTACACCAAATCGTACAACTTAATAAGACCTTAGTGCCACAGCAAGCCTTGAGTTTGGTCCAATGCATTCAAAGATACAACCTAAGACGATGCCAAATATCACATGAAACGTTGTTACCATAAGGCTGCGTCTTTATCAACAACCCAAGACCACAGGTGAATGTGAACTCGGCCAAGAATGAAGCTATTTATAATGCGGCCAGTTGTGGAATAAACAGACCCTGCTGCAAGAGTGTTACCTGAAATATGTGAGTGCCTCGAGACCACGTTTTTTTTCGAACGAATCCTGAAGGTTTGATTTTATTTTAAGGTCAACGCTGCTACGTTTAATGTGAACTTTTATTTGAATAACGCCCGAGAGCAATTGGACAAGATTTTGTACGATTCATCTGTCGCGTCAAATGCAGCAGTTCAGTGTTCCTTCGTAGTGGAGAATGACACGTTGCAGACTATGGGAAAAACCACAAAGGCAATTGAAGAGTGTGAAGAAGACTTGAACAAAATTAGGGATATCGTCGTTTTAAGCTGCACCGCGCCAAGGATGGTCCAAAACATGATTATGTCAAAAATTACTAAGCATTAAAAAGCGCAATAAATTAAATTTAAAACAAAAATTGGACTATTTGTGGTTAATTTGTACATGCTTTGCAACAAAAAAAAAACAACCAGTTCGTATGGATTTTTTTTGGAATACCAAACGCTTAAAATTTCAAAATTATCGCAACCTCTCGTCTCGTTCAGAAGATATCCAGATTTAAACAAAATGCACGACTGGGTCGAACGTAACTTTCTCGTTCATCAAAATTTTCGGTTCAAATGAATTGGGAATTGCCTGATTGTATTAATTTCGAGTTGTAGGATTAATTTTTAGGGTGCTTATTCAATACTATTAAATATTAGCTAAAAATAAGTTTTGCGTAGCTTTTATTTTACTTTCATGGCAAGTGGGCCGTTGTAATTATTTCAAAAATATACCGTAGAAATGTGAACACAGATCGAGATTTGGGTACTCATTTTTGAGAAATATTTCAATATTAGAATTTTTTGGGAAAAACTAAGTACGGGGTCTTATTAAGAATACTTATATTATCTTTAATATGTATTTGGATCAAAATCGTTAGAGAGGTTTTGTAAAATTTGGCAGACAAGACAGTAACAAATATTGTAATGTTTAGTTTGAAAAATATTATTGCTTAACTATTTATCTAAAAGCCGAGTACAAGTTAATGTTTGGGATGTAAGCATTACTTGGTTTTTAAAGTTTTATCGAAGTCGAAAATGGAATTTTCGAGATATGAGCAGTTTTTAAAATAAGCGTTTTCTTTGATTCGAATTGAAATTTAAGGACGCAATTATTTTGAAAACATCAATTTTACTCTAAGTTTGCATTTTGGTCAAAATCGTTATTGTCGTTTTCAGTTAAACTAAAGAAAACTATATTTTTCAAAAATGACTTTTTTTTTCAAAAATGTATTTTTCGATAACACAGAGAATCTTGAGTTTTCCATTAAGTTAGAAATTACCATATTACCTTAGAAATTAATTTTTGTTACAATTCTATGGGCAATTCGAGATACGTCCAAATTTCAAAAGTACCGTTATTCGATTTTTGAATGGAAAACTGAGTATGCAGTTATGTTTACCTCACCTGCTTAAGCTTAAACATCAATTTTTGTTGAAATCGTTAGAGTCGTTTTCGAACAAATCAAACTGGTATGAACATTTTGTATGGGAAGTACCATTAATATTGAGGTTACCATGCAAAAAAAAAAACCGCCCCGAACTGTAAGCCCCCAAACTTTAAATCCGAAGTTTGAACGAAATCCGTTCAGCCGCTTAGGCTCTAGGCCTCGGGACATACAGACAGATAGACGGACAGAATTTTGCGACCCACTTTTCTGAGTTCGACTACCATCGTAATGTCAGAATTGATTACATCTCGAGTTCGAAATTTTGTACGAATACAATATCTTTCACTTACTACGTAATGGAGAATGTTAAAAAACCATTAAGATGGAATTTGGGCTAGCATTGTAATATATGAGGTCAGCCTTCCGTTTTCCAAGATCACTAGCCATCTCTAGAGCCTTTTCAGGGAGGCTTTCAGATGCACATTGCCAAGTCCCAAGTCCAATATATGCTAAGACCAATCGGTACAGTGATCTCCCAGTTTCAAGTTGACAAGCGTCGTAGTAAAATTGATGAAAGTTTAGCTTAAAATGGGGTTCTCACTTGTATTAGAACAACTTCCTCTTTTTGACAACGGCAACATAATCGGTAGTCCTGAACCATCACACTAGAATCTTATCCAGCCCAATGATCATTTCTCAAGCCAAGATCTTCTTAGTCTCTACCAACGGAGAGTAGGACGCTACTTGGAGTGACCTGTAGTGCGCGCGACAGTTGCGATACCTCTACCACTGCGGTGTTTAATTTATTCGAGTTTGAAGAGAATTATTCCTCCATAGAAAGAAGACTCAGTATAGAACAGACCATCTTTCTATTTGAAGAAAAAACATTATCCATTGCCGATGTGACTGCCTCGATTTGATGGAGGAAACATTGGACGTCAGAACTTTAAGGTTTTGCCTTTGCTTCATTTGCTTTGGGTCGGTGGATATTGACGGAAACCAATACAAAATTATAGTTGGTTAAATCTTCAGAATGGCTTAAAGCGGTCATAAGTTTTTTCGCCAAAAATGAAAACGGCCCGTCTTATTAGCACATAGAAGTTGACAGTCTTGCAATTATGGGTTGGTTGACAGAGTTTGTCAGTCCTGAGTATATCTGGAATCCGGAAGGAATTGAAAGTTCATATAGGATGTCCCAAGTAGTTTTGAAATCTGGCTGCAGCTATTCGACTTTTCAACACATAAAAATTCTGCGACTGTTTTTTGTTTTTTTGTCACTTCTATTAACTTCGTAAATATTTGAAATTTACTTACCCTCCCTCATTTTAGCCTCACGGGCTTCGTTTACTGTTCAAAACTGTGAGCCATTTATTCGAGTGGGTCGGACAACTCTGGTTAAGTCTCCATTTCATTTGGTTGTCTTTTTTGTTTTAAGTGTAGTACATATTACATGGCTGTAATCCAGCTTAAGCTAATAAGCAAATAGGTAGTAGAGGTTTTCAAAGGTTTGACTAATCTTAAGTGAATTTTTATACATTTTTGTCAAAAGCTTTACTGGTTGCCCTTTAGTCGATTACTCGTCATCTCAATTTTTTTTCAGCATGAAGCTTCCACTGTGAACATAAATCACACTGAAAACTAAATATTACAAATTAAAGCATTTTGCAGAACTCTCTAAAATAGTACCTATTTGTTCTACAGCAATCTAGAATGGCGGTGTTTGAATCACTTTTATTCTAGTAAAACTCTCGATTCATTTAATGCATTTTGTCAAGTTTTACGATAGCTTTTGAACTCCAGCTAATTTCAGTCAAAACACTGTCCACATGGAACTGCCAATATTGATGTAACAATTTGAGCTTATGCCTTTGTTGCGGTTTTTCACGTTGCGATGTCCATTGACCATAATCGATACATTTAGCTTTTAGATTACACTTCTCAAAAACAAATTCAAAATCGCCATGAAGGGAAAATATTTAAAAATGGTTTCCATTTTGTTTTGTTGGCTGAGACTTGGCAGCTCTCTCTTAAGGCATCAGTCTTTGGCCCATTGAAACGATAGAACTTTTTGAATAACGAAATCAATTTGAGCTAAAAATTCCCTTGTTCGAACTTCTCCACTCACAAAATGCTGTCGCCCCTTTCTCAGGTTCATCTTAACCAAAACACCGCCTGAAAGCCTCTCAAGCGTAATGCAATAAGCCAAACAACTCAATAAAAATCGCTGAGTAAAAGAAGCTCTTCGCCAACAATGAAAGCATTCAAGTTGATAACTTCTCAATGTCACACGACCAACCGCCAGTCGCCACCCACTTCGTCATCTGGAAAAATTGAATCACGATTCATAACTCGGGAGTCACCACAATCACTCGCCCTAAATTGGGCCCAACAATCTCGAAGATAGAGTGCTTACAACAAATCTCCAGTGATTTTCCATTTCATTTGAGAACATTTGTCGTCGTTACAACGTGTGTCCTTTCCGTCTGACCAGAGCCAGAGCGACACTCATCCGCACCCTTGGGAAAATATTAATTCCCATAATGCCCGTTCAACTCATTGATGACGCCAACAACACATGTGGGAATGACATAGACTGGCTATCTGAGTCAAGAGCAAGGACATTCATAGGGGGGTGGAAAAATATCCTGACACATAAGAGGATGAACATCTCAAAGGACACACACTCGCCAAATTGGAAGGACACACATAATTTAATAAAAATGTCAAATCTGTCATACACAATTTTTTCGATCGTAAACAATATTTTATTTTTTTTGGACTCACTTACCCATGTCCTGTCGACCTCACAATAGAACTTTATATGCCGCCCCTCACTCAGAAAAGATAGAAAAAAGAGGAAAAAAAAATTCCAGAAAAGCGCCCCTCATCTGTGATTACTCCGAACGACCAACTGCCACTTCGAATAATGGAGTGACCGGCATTTTAAAATATTTGCTTGTCGGAGTCGGAGTAAGAAAAGAATCCTTTGCCACCAGTCGACCACCGTGTGAGGCAGCACACGGAACATAAAGTTCAATTTGGGTTCAATTTTATAAATTATTATCGCAGCAGGACTCCGGCGACCTGGAGTGTATTAAAAACTCGTAATTTCATTATACTGATTGAACGTGTCTGATTTCGAAGTCTGGAGTTTGGTTACTTTTTTTCCCTTTTTGTTGGTCTCCCCTTTTCATTCTCGATTATAGAATGTCTGATGGTGACACCACTGGTTGCCGCCACCGTCGGTTGACTGCCGATTAAACGGATGGTTGGTTTGATCCCTGATGAATAGATGATGTGGCTTGCAGCCAGTCGATGGTCGAATGTGCTTAAACTCGATTCGGTGTGGTCGTTGGAAAATTGAATGAGGTGAAAATAAATGACTTTTTAAAAACGATGAATGAAGCAGCTTGTTAAGCGAATAAATGTTGACAAAGGCAAATGATTGAGTGGGTGCGTCACGAGTGTAGAGAAGAGGCTCATTTCGGAAGGTTTCCCAGCAAATTAAGCACTATTCATTGAAAAAAAAGAAGAAACCTTTCATCGCCTGACTCAAAAAATCACCGAAGGTAGAAAGTTTGTATATATTTTAGCTGGCTGTTGTCTGAAGAGTCCTATTAATTCTGCCATCTCAGTCAGTGAAGGAGAGGCAATTCGTGCTCACCCGCAATGATAGCGAGCATAGACATGAACCAAAATATACAACCCATGAAGGGTGTTAAAAATAATCAATCCAATTTATTTTCAACCATTTTACATTATCTCGTAAAATACTAATTGTAGAGTTGTGATCTGCAGCTGAACATCGGGAGGTTAAGTGAGTGCTAGCACGAGGCCTCGAGGAATCACAGCTCAGAACAAAAGTCTCAACATCCAAAAAGTTAACGACTGTATAGAAAGTCGACAGTCTTCGGAACATTGGTTTGGTTATCCAATGTGAAATAAAATTTTGATAGTGGAATTATAACCTTTCGGCTTTTTGGCGTTTAAAAATGCTCACAAAACATTTTCTGGTTTTCTTGTTCATTCTTAAACAACATATACAACATTCTAAACAACATATACAGGTGAAAACTGTATAACAAAGTCAAAACAGCTTATTGGACTGTCGCCTGCTGCCTGAATAGACATCACATTCAGTCGATACCGAGCTAGGTCTGGCCAACTGGGTGCACATTTTCATTGGGCCCTAAAAAAGAGATCACCTCGAGAAACTTAAAGAGAAATAATATAAAAACTTCATAAATTTACAAGATTTTTCAATCCATTTCTCATAACAATGTGTTGCTCTCCTGCACTTTTGAAAAGCCGCCCCAAAAGACTTGGCGCTTTGAAAATTTGCCCAAAGGCCCATGTGTAAGGTGCGGCACTGAGTCGATAGTAAAAAAAAAATAGCTATGTTTCTACTGAAAAGTGAAAATAGCAACTCTTCGCCAGAATGTGGTGCTCTAGTACCCCTTTGTCTTGGTTTCTCTCTTTCAATATCTAACATTTCAGCTATTGCGACCTGCTATGTTGTTAAGATTTATACTGCATACAACATAACGCACGCGTGTTTTTCCACGTGATGGGACAGAGAGATCCATTTGTCCGCAGTCAATGCTAATAAAGGTGTAAGAATGGGATCACAAGTCAGACGCCTAAGGTGTCAGTGCCATGGAAAAAAAAAAACGAAAATAGCTGTGATTATTTCTCATTTCTGATATCACTTGAAAACATTTCTCTTTCTGACTTAAAACATAAGAAATGAGAGTCAGGGCCGATTGCTGATACGACTCATAGCGAATTAAGTGCCACATAAACTCTTATGTGACAGTTTATGCCCTAAAAAAAGTAGACTATAAGTATTTAAGTAGAACTTTAATCGTTAAGAGTCGTATGAGCAAACGGCCCTAAGACACGTGAATGTCAGTAAATTATACCAACAATTCATCAATCAATTATACGAAATAAATAAATAATTGTCCATTCATCACTTCCGGAAGCCATTTTGTTTTATAGGAAAGCGGAATTTCGTATGCCATGGCTATAAAAATATCAACATGCGGAAATTCCTATAATTCCTACCACGTAAACAAGATGGCCGACCAAAATACGTGTCTCGTATTTTTGCGTGTATGGTAATGCTGTCCCTTTCGGTCAGACGCCTATTTAGTATTGGGCATTCCTTTGATTTTCTGTGAAGATAATGCATGTTGTAAGAGCAGCATAAAAGTGATTATTAGTGAGACCAAACAATAATATTTAAAAGAAGAAGCATACACACAGACAAAACAAGGACTTAACGGACGATATCACTGTTGAAACTTTGATGATCATAACAAGATATATTCTGCCTGAAAACTTAACGCTATTGTCAGCTTTCATTGCGTTTATGAAAAATGAACTGAATTATAAGCTCTCAAGCTCGTAATTTTTCCCTGGTTTTGGAGGTCTATCGTTTCGACGATAATCGTCTAAAATGTTACGGAATGAGTGCCCTGATCCATAATAATCCAGATTTTCAAAGTTAGTTACAAGTGGACCTAAATCTGTTCTCCATTTAGGAGCCCATTAAGATCGCATCTCAATATTAAAATCGTTTTTCTCTTTGTATGTGCATTTGGACTTGTTAATTCATCAAGTTACAAGAATAGACCCAAACTGAATAGACATCCTAAGCAGATTATAGGGCACAGTGGAGCAACATATACTCTTTATTTTGTGACAGTGGTCAATTCGTTTAGGAGGTCAATTTAACGTTTTCTAAGAGGCGGTAGATGTCGCTGCCGGTCGTTTCGGCACATACAAGTTTTCGAATATGTACATGATATAAGCTTACTTCAAGAAGTCTCTTATTAGGAAATATTTCCTAGCCATAATATATAGAATATAATATACCACTTTTGGAATATTTTTAAGCTGCAGGGAATATACTTTTCCAAAAAAATATTCGCTTATAAAAGTGGAATATTTTCGTTCTCCAAAAGGAGTTTTTAGATAAAAAAATATTCCCCATAAATTAGAATTCAATTCTTAACTGAAGTTGATTTTATAACTTCTAAATCGCAAAATTCACGAAGTTTTAAGGCCTGGTAACACTAACGCTTATTTGCCCATATATATATAGTCCGTTTCATGTCACCACCAAAAAGCTGAATAATAATAATAAAGACATTTTTTTTTTGTTGCAATTGTAGTTTCTAGGTTTTTTCAATATTTTTTTTAACTTTATTTAAAATAAAAGTTTATTTATTTTGTCTTCATGTCTTAAAATTCGTTTTATTTATTTTATTTCTTTACATAAAAAAAAACGCTGAACTGATATATAAATTTTTATAAATATTTAAATTTTCAGAGTAAGTGGAATATTTTTGAGAGAAGCTGATGGTCACACAATCAGGCTGAGATATATCGCAAAACGCGCGGTATTTTTTTTTATTTTGCGGTGTTAAATTGGAATTTGCGATATCTCTTATTTTTTGCGATGTTTGCGATTAATTAAAACAAAATGAAATAGTAATTCAATAAAATTCTTCCCATTTGAAAACACTGAATACAACTATTACTGCCAGAAATGAACCAACTCCAGAAATGCTTTAAGCCTTCAACTCGAATATGTACGAAAAATATTCCATTAAAGATGAAGAAGACGTGAACGCGTACATCGACAGCTTTTAAAATAACTGAGTTACATACCTGATGATCTTGTTGCAATACAAATACTAATTTGTTCCTTTTTCTTTGTTATTGTTTTCTGTTACCTAACCAAAAATATTAAAAATCAAGTGAAAATCAAGTTTGATGTGTTATTTTTTAATTTTAAGCATTTTCCGATTTTTGCGATAACTTTTTTTGTAATTTTGCGGTTTTTAATAACTAAAAATTGCAACGAAGTCGCGGGGGCAGCACGTGCCAGTCATTTAAGTGTAAATTCAGAAACGTCAAACATTTGCGCAGTGGTGCGGCATCACTGCTTATTTGCGATGCTGATGCGATGCACAGTTTATGCTGATGCGTTGCTTATTGAATATCACCCTTGAACGTGTTTTAGAACGCATTGTTCACATCAAACATTTTAATGTCAAGATGGAAGTTTTGTAAAAGACGACGAATTTGTTTTCATGCCTTGTTCTTGTCGTTATTAAAAGCTTTACCTCTGCCGCGCTGAACTACTCAATGTAAAAAAAATATATGTTTGTGAGAAAAATTTAAATAAAGAATTCAACAAAAATTTATAAATTTTCCCGTCAAACGCCCATGTACCTTTTGATAAAAATGTTTATTAGCTTTCTTTTCATTCGCTTCCGACAGTTTTCTTACTTTTTTGCCGGCGAATCAACAGCGCATCAGGTATTTCTGTGATGTTTTTTTTTGTTATGTTTGCGCATCAGTTGATTAAATTTGCAATAATGAACACTTGACGTTGAAAGTGATGCCAATAGTTGCATTAATGAACATTTTGCAAAGCATGATGAGCATCATGATGCCAATGATGCGTTACTGAATTTACACTAAATGAGAGATCGTATAGCACACACGATAATGAATGTGGAAGTGAGTCCCGTTTGATGATTATCGCTTGGACGATATCGTTTTATAAATTTGAATAATTTTGGGGGAATTTTCGTTCAATCTTCCGCAGGTTTTTATATATTTTCTGTTCTACAACTCTTTACTGAGTTGCGGGTTTCATAAGTCCATTATTTCGCGGACAATCGTCTGAGAAGTCACGTGATTCTGAAGCCAGAAGGTGAAAGTGAAGCTTTCCTAACAGGAACTATTGTGCTACACTTCCGATAATTCAGACAGCAGTTGCACCTTGCACGCCCTCCACAACTAATCAGTTATAACCTATAAGAAGATAGAAAATATTTTCCAACTCGTTAACAGCACACGTGCTGAAACCATATCGCAAAAATAAAATCTCACTAAACACGGCCATTACCCTTCTCGATCCAATCACCGCTCAGTATCAGCGATAACTTTCACCATTGCAGCGAATAACAAACTCATCGTTCTCAATGGCAACTTTGTCGCTTCTCCGTTTTGAAACACAAACATAAACGGAAGTCTCCGTTACCGGAAAATTGGAATAAAATTTATGGACCAGGATAAATCCACTTCCTGTTGGAGGAGCATCGTGTTTTTTTTTTCCCATTCATAGTGCTCCTTCCCATCCGCCATTCACACTTTTCTCGAGAGAGGATTTTCACTTGAGTTACAACCTTGTCCTTCCGGGAATTTTTTTTCTTTCTTTCTGTCTTTTCTTTCACCTTCGTTTTTGGTTATGCATTTCACATTATTTTTCGAGAAATTTCTATTTTCTTTCTGTTTCTTTTTTTTTTGTTTGCTTCATCCGGTCGCGGATAAAAGAAAACCACTCGGTGAGGTGGAAAATTTTAACGAAACTTTGCCGATGTCGATGCAATCTTCGAAGGAGCAAAGCCAGGGAAAAGCATCTTTGGAAAATTGGCGGTGAATTGATGTTTATTGGGTGAACGATTTCGATGCGACATTAATTTGAGTTATTCGCGGTAGCGGATGTTATTAGTGCGTCCTTAGCGATATAGATTTACAGTTTTTTTTTTAAAGCCGCACTCCCCTTGAGTGCACTTTAAATCCAATTTGCCACATACTGTTTTGTGTAATTTCACAAAATGAGTATACAAACACCTTCATCTTTCTTGTCAGTTGGCATACAGTTTCAGTAGATTTTTTTCATCCCGACGATGCACTGAAACCATCCGCAGCCAACATACAAGTACAACCACATAATTCTTTTATAATCCTCTACCTCTTCGCTATGACTACGAGGACAAGGACTCGACAGCGAACAATCACTGTGTTTGATATCTAAGACTAAGTGATGCACTTAGATAATTTTGCTGGCGGCACTTGATGGTAATTATCCTTGTTAAGTGTGAAGCTTGTAATGTGGAAATGCCGGTGATGTTTAAATAGAAGTTCTTTTCACTGCATCCTGGAAATGAGGATGCGAGGCTGTGGCATAATGTACACACAAAGTACGAGTACAATTGAAATGAGCAGCAGGAGTTTGCAACTATGTGCAGCAGAGTGTTCCATTTGTTGACATCGTGTTGTCTGCTGCACACTCACAGCATAGGGATGTCTGTGGATATAATTTTCCTTTCTATTAAGTGTTGGGTATCAGATGGAGTTTCAACTAAATCTAGATGAGAATAGGAGTACAGGGGGCATTTTAACAAATTTTGAAAACACCCTACCCTCGTAGGCCTTTCCCAAGTTTTGTTTTACTTTTAGAAAATAAAACGAAGGTATGAAGTTGCATAAGAAAGAAGCAAACTTTTCTGCCACAAGACATCCTTAAATCCGTATTTTTACGAAGAGCGGCCTCGGAACTACAATCCACAACTATACACAGTCTTTTTCGATTCCTATTGCAGCCTTGAAGACTGAAGACGACAGAATAATATGCGAACCACATTTGCACAGGAGTAAGTTGTTGTCAGGAACAATTGTCAGTCTCTTGCAGGTATCTCCGACTAACCGCAGAGAAGCGAGCCAAGCTCTATCCATATCAGTGGTCCCAGACTGTGAAGATTGTTTTTTTTATCAGCAAAGGCAATCATTTTCTCCTAAATTCGAAAAAAATTAAAAAAAATTAAGTCGTTTTATAGTTGTCTTCTTACGTAGACGTTCGATGGGCTGTTTTATTTCATATTTAGTGTGAGCATTTCATTTTGAGTAAACTTCTAAATTTATTTGTAATGAAAATGCGTTTACATTTTACTTTTAAGCAATTTAAGTTTCAAAGAGGTTTTTGATTATTTCCCATTTTCTAAGGCTTTCTCCTCGATTTCGCCTTTTTCATTGAAAAAGCGCCAAAATTGGCGGTTTTTCCCTCAATGTGGGACCACTGATCCACATTATAGCTCAGGTTCCGCTGCAAAAAATAATAAATGTTCACCAAATGGCAGCTCTCCTGATTCTAGAAACTCATTTGAAGCTTGCCTAGCATTTTGAAAATATTTATCCAGACGCCTGATGAATAATTATTTCCCGTGGTCACCGCAATTCATTCACAGCTAAATCATCTTTGAGCATAAAACTCATCTATCAACTGACTTTAGCACAACCTATCCACGGACATTAATGACGGTACAGAGGTTCCTCTAAACCACTGAAATAAGGTTCAGTTCGGACCTTTGTGCATCTTAAACGAATATTGCAAGCAAACTTAGGCTTAAAGTACGTCCTTCCCATATGCTTGTTTAACAAATGAAACTCTTCTGACAAAAGCGAGGATCAAAGCTCCGCAAAACGCAGGCATGCAAGCCAATTTTCCTTTGTGAACCTTCTTATTGTCAAGGCTATATCAAGGGTGTCCCATAATTTACCTAAAAATCGAATATTGCGCCATTTAATAGTACAGTGATGCCAACGGAAAAAAACAGATTACAATGTGACAGCTGACAGCTCGGGGTGAGTAAAAACCACTGAACAAGAACAACGCATTTTCGTTATGGGGCAATATATTAAAAATAATTAAGGTTTGTCTGCTACGCTCCGCAATTTTCGTGCAAAATAAGGCCGTCAAAGTGATTTAAAACCATCAACTGTGAAAGAGAAACGACTTGAAAGAGAAAATTGAGAGGTGTGTTAATGAAATGCAGCCACATTTATGCGAAACGCTCATAGAAAATTTCAATAAAAGAGTACGTACTTGCCAGCAAAGCAGTGGCTGCCTATTTATCCGATTTGCTATTCCATAAATAACCCCAAACTGTATACTCTACGAATCAATAAATAAGGTGCACGACTTGGTCGAACGTAACTTTCTCGTTCATCAAAAGTTTTAATGTAAATGAAGTGGGAGTTGCTGATTGTGTAACCTCCAAGTTGTTGGAAATATTTATTCAATATGGTTGAAAAAAATTAGAAGTTGGCAATATTTGCTAAAAATAAGCTTTACGTAGCTGTTATTGGATTTCCATTGGAAGTTGGGGCATTATTATTATTTCAAAATTTTACCGAAAATATGTGAATACAGATCGGAATTTGGGTAGTCATATTTGAGAAATATTTAAGAAACTGATTTGTTCGAATTTTTTGAGGAAAACTAAGTACGGGATCTTATTTAGAATACTTATATTATCTTTAATATGTATTTTGGTCAAAATCGTTACAGCGGTTTTTCGCAGACAAAACAGTACCAAATATTGTATAGTTTGAAAAATACTATTGCTTAACTATTTAGCTGAAAAATTGTTCGGGATGTAAGCATTACTTGGTTTTTAAAGTTTTATCGAAATTGAAAATGGGGTTTTCGAGATATTAGTAGTTTTTAAAATTGGCGTTTTTGGTGATTGGAATTGAAAATAAAGGACGCAATAATTTTGAAAGTATCAATTTTACCCAAAGTTTGCATTTTAGTCAAAATCGTTAATGTCGTTTTCAGTTAAACGAAAGAAAACTAAATTTTTCAAAAATAACTTTTTTCAAAAATCCATTTTACGATAACCAAAGAAAAACTGAGTTTTCCATTAAGCTAAAAATGAGCATATTAACTTAGAAACTAATTTTTGTTACAATCGTATGAACCGTTTTCGAGATATGTCCAAATTTCAAAAGTGCCGTTATTCGATTTCTTAGCGGAAAGCTGAGTATGCAGTTATGTTAACCTCACCTACTTAAGCTTAAATATCAAATTTTGTTGAAATCGTTAGAGCCGTTTTCGAACAAATCAAACTGGTATGAAAATTTTGTATGGGAAGTACCATTAATATTGAGGTTACCATGCAAAAAAAAAAACCGGCCCCAACAGTATGCCCCCAAACTTTAAATTAATTTATGCTGTAGGCCTCGGGACATACAGACGGACAGACAGACAGGCAGACGGACAGAATTTTGCGACCCACTTTTTTGAGTTCGCCTATCATCGTAATGTCAGAATTGATTAACATCTCGAGTTCGAAATTTTGTACGAACACAATATCTTTCTCTTACTACGTACTTAATGGAGAAAGTTAAAAATTCAAGCTTTCTAATTAAAAATCTGTATTTTCTATCAAAATTACATTTTGCGAGAATTATCACCCTTTACTAAGAACGGATGTGATGCCTCAACCGCACCGTGTAATTCCCGTGAGTGATCTTTCGCTAGATCTCCTAGATTCTATAGTAAAATTGTTTATCTCTTGGATTTGTTGAGGCATCGTGTTAAAATCACGCACCCAATCCGTTTTTTCCTCAGATATAATACAGGGCGTAATGGAGCAACATATACGCCTTATTTCTTGATAACCGGCCAACTCCTTGTAAGATTTTAAATTTCCTTAACGTACATGTGGAACTTTTCCTTCTGTGCTTTGATTGTAAAATTGCCATATCAGCATACCCATTTATGCTTTATATTTACTTCTTTCAAAAAAGTCGGCTTCCACTTCGAATTTAGAAACACCTGCATCTCAATATTTCAATATTAATTCATCCCTCAAGAGCTGACAGTTATTGAGTTCCGCCCAATTCAATTCAATAAGCAAAAAAAACTTACATCTGCTATTACAAGATTAAACCCACATCATGGCTAAAATGCAAATTTAAAAAAGAAAAATGAGAGTCCCCTTCACCAAATGAACCTAACCCATCGGAGGCCATATTCTAAGTGTTTACCTTGAAGACATATACACCCATTTGCCGTTATACAAGCATCACAAACCATCCACAGGGAAAACTATTTTAAGCTTTCTTTCTTTGTGTGGGGTAAAAGCATTTTAATAACAATGTTTACCGTATATCAAATATCACGATAGCAGTTTCCGAAACACCCTCACTTTGCCTTTCTGGAATAATATAGCATGTCCATATGACACGGCCCTTTCTTTTATGAATATCCCCAGATCGAGTGGCAAAAAAGGTTCAACTCTTTTGTAGTTTTTTGGCAATCGGATGTGACACCCAACCACTTGTGTTACCCTCAATTATTTTTTAACTCCAACTATTGATTGTCGCACTCAATTTTGGGTTGAAATTCAGTAACACAAACCGCACTGTGACGAGACCTATATGAAGTGTGGCTGCAGGCTGGTATGAAAAACAACGCACAGTTTGACGTGCTGATGATGTGAGGGGCTTGAGTGACATTTCTCTCAGGTTTCACGGTTTAACTAGAAACGGCAAAGTAATCAATTAACTTTTCCATTTGCAAAATGGGTTCTGCTATTTTTATGTCGGCGATTTAGTTGAAGGTGAAAATGTATCGACCGACAAATCGAGTAAATAAAAACCACTTCCATAGAATATCGTGTTGATGGATATAATAGTTTGCAGGGTAATTAAATGTTGCAGCCATAGCATGACGGAGGGCAATGTTGGCATATTGTTTCCTGTGAAGGGCAATATATCATCAGTAATAGACAGGCAGTATTTTAAAAAATTGTAGGAACATAACTATGGGAGCTGTAAGCGAATATAGGACAGTAACTGAAGATCTTATTTAAGAAACTCATCTGTGAATTAAACTTTTGAGAGATAAAGGGATTTCGAGTTTGACGAAAATTCTGAGCTCCTCTTTTGTCAAAACGCCGACTTTTTGTTTGTTTGGAAATAAGACAATTTTTATTTTAAGTTTAACTTGGCTTTATTTCATACAATCTACAGTCATAAAAGGTTTTATATATTCCGATCTTCTGATAAGTTGGTTTTTCTTCTTCGCCAGGCAAATATGTCAAGAATTAGCGGAGTTGGGAAGTTATTACATTCGATTTTATAGTTCCCATTAAATATGATATTTTCTCCCAGGGCAGGGCCTTCACTGAAGTTCGAACCTTTTTTTTAATTTTGCAGCTAAGCTTGATAATTTCCAAGAATAGTTTTAGCAGTTTAATTCCAATGTAGGTAGGTATCTCTTTTGAAAGGGAAATTCATTAGTTGGCCCATTCTATATAGAATTCTAGAGCCAAGCTTCTCACAACCATTAATTTTGTGTGAAATTTCATATTTAGAACGACGGAAGGGATCTATAGTTTTATGCCGACCCTGAATTGAGAAACGAATGTTTGTCAGACGTTCGTAAAAGTTTGCGCAGAGGGAAAAAAACTTTGAAATGGAATTTGTGTTTTTCAGTGGAGCGAACCTGAAACCCCTCGCTTAGTCGCTCAACATACTATCCGCTGAGCCACTTCGCTTGTTCTAAATTCTAAATATATCTGTGGTCACAAGGAAAAACCGCTAAAGTCTGTTTTACCCATTTTTCAGGAGAGCAGTTTAAAGTTTTTGACAAACGCGTGAAATTCCAAGTGACTCTATTGACATTAGTGACTTAAGCTGTTAGGTTTTTTTGAAATTGTGGCCACATTTTTAAAGATATAAAGATGAAAAAAATTGACAAAATAGATTAAAGTACGCTGAATTTAATTGCATCAAAATCTCAATTTCGTCTAAAGTCGACTTTAGCGGTTATGGTTTGTGGCCACAGATATATTGACATTTTTTAAGATATGCATTTTTTGTAAATTGCGAAATGCACGGCTTTCTAGTTCAAAGTTATGAATTATGGCCGAAAATACTCGGGGGGTATTGTCTAAAAATAGTTTCTTTGTAGGTACTGCCTAAGATATATGAATTTAAGAAAGTTTGAACCGCTTTTATTTCCAGCTTAGCGGGCGAATTTTATAAAATCCGATTCTCATCAAGAGTCTTAAACAGCGAAACTTCATGATGCATGTTACTTTCCTAGCGCCTACTGTAGATATTCGAAAATTTTTCGACTTGTTTTAATTAAAACTAGAAGTACGAGATCTTAAGAAGAGGACAATTTTTCATTCAAACTTTAAGTTATTGTGGTGGTGAAATCCATAGCAGTCTATGACAGATCAAAATAACATTTCACATTTTCGACTTGACACGAAGTGTTTTATATTTATTTCAATCTTAAAAATACTTTAATACGTAATTAGCCAAAATTTCTACGTCGGGTGTTAGGTTGTCGTCCGCTTCGCTTACGTTCAAGGTGGTTGTTCTGTTTGTTAATACTTTAGCCATTTTGAAGACCCAGTTACATCTTAATACTACTAGATACGACCTTGATGAATCCCCTTCACATATGCGACTGACGTAGGAAAAGACCAATCCAGTTTTTGCGTTCAGGTTACATTTATCACTTTTAAAATTAAAAGTCCTTCGATAGAAATCAAATGTGAAATAAAAAAATGTGTAATGTTGAAGACGGAAAACCGTTCTAAAACTTACAGCGATAAGACCGAGCTTTTAAGTAAACAGTGGCATCAACTGCAACAATCTTTTTTAGACTCCTACTTGCGTCAGAAAGTAGGCGCAGTGGCTTAGTGGTTAGTGTGTTGGACTACTAAGCGAGGCTCCCAGGTTCGAATCCCGAAAAAACCCAAAATTCCAAATTATGTTTTTTTTCCGCTGCGCCACCTCTCGCGAATGTCTGACAAACATCCGAGAGTATAACTGTCATGAATGAGCTTCTCAATTAGCCATTTGGACCTGGCAATAAATTTTGGATCCCCTCCATTCGTCCCAAAAATGAAAAACTCACACGCAACGAACGGTTGTGAGAAGCTAGGCCTAGGGTCCCTACAGACCTGTTGCGCCAACTATTTATTTATTTACTTGCGTCAGAAACGCCTCTATAAAAGTGCATTTTTAAATACTCAGCGCCGCTAGCTTTTACTTCAAAGCTGTGCAAATTTCCTTCTGTTTTATAAAATAAAAGAAGTCGCCCAGGGTGAGGGAAACTTTTACAGGATATTTATGAAACTTTCAATTTCAATTTACTTATTTTATATATTACAATATAATTTTTCATAGTATTTATGGCTTAAAAATAGTTTCAATATAAATTCAAATACTTAAAACTAAATTAGAAAATATAACAATATTAATAATCATTTTTAGTGCCCAGGCAACATTTTTCAGCGAAATTTTCCATACAAAATCGCATATTGTGACCTACAAAATATCAAGTAAGAATGTAAAAAATGGTTGTTAGTACCAAAGGCTCATTGTGACAGATATTAATTATAAGAAATAGTCGACGAGAAATAAATAAGAATGACACTCGTGAGCAGTGTTGCCAGATAAAAAAAAATCTGAAAATCTTGTTTTTCCGAAACAAAAAATCTTTTTTTCAAGATTTGTTCAAATATGAAAAGATCGAAATTTAAAATACAATTTTGAAGTACTTTACTACTAAAACATAAATCGCCTAAATATCTATAAAAAAACGTTGCTCATAAATTAATGTTAATGCTTTTTGAAATTTTGGAACATATTTGAATTAAATTGACTTAGAATTTCATTGCTTATATCAAGATCTTAGAATTTCGGTTCATTAAAGTGCAACAAATCCTTTGTAAAGATAGAAATTTCAAAAACCGTTTCAGTACATACAAAACCATTTTTCCAAAAACACGTTACATCAGTTACTTTATCAAGTTCGTTAAAATTCATGTTTCCTTAGAGTTGATGAAAACGTTAGTGAGACAGAAATTGTGCATGGGCTCTGTTCGACATTATTATATTTATATATATATTTTTTTTTGTAATCACGTTTTATTACACATAAAAGTTTTCAAAGGTTTTAACAATAGTTTCTGCGAAGCCGAGGCTTTTCTGCAGAAGATTGGGTGACATAATAATAATAATGGAATTAATAGAAAACGTTTTTCTTCGATAGAAAAGGTTATTTTAATGTGCTAGATTTAAAAAGTTCTTGGTACCAAAATTCTTGAAATTTGGTGATTTCGAGATAAAAAGTCTTGTACATATTTTGGAGCTCAAAAATCTTGAAAAAAAGATATATCTTGTAGTCTGGCATCACTGGTCGTGAGATAAGAAATTTTTTTAATCCTTTTAAGAAAAGAGTTCCATGTTAAACAAAGTTTGAAATTCTTTAAAACCCAAAAGAGCTGCTGAAATATTCAGCATCTTTCAAGGAGTATACCCACCTTAAAGGGGCATGGAAAATTTATGAAACTCCACTCCTCACAGCGCATAAACAAAAGTGTCTCCATCGCACGTCGTAACCTTAACCCCAATTATTGTTATCATAAATTGCGGGTAAAAGCCACTTTAGTCTTAAATATTTTCTTTTCCCTATAATCCTCATCCGGGGAGATAGACAATTTCAAAATTTATTCCCCTTACACCACCGAAAAATTGTCAACTCTCGTCGTGGCATGTGACGATTTTTAATGGTTGCCATGTCCTTATCATCAACTAAGCTGCGTCGCAAGATTCCATCAACGACAACGTCTTCATCACCATCATCATCATCATCGTAGTCGTTGCGTCAACCTCATCGCACGCGACATGTAATCACAGCACTTCAGTATATCGGCGCCCTACTGTTGGGCGTTCCTCTCGTTTTTCAAACTGAACCATACTTAAGGATTGGATGTGTGCGTTTGTTATTTTTTTCTTCATTTTTTCATTTTTTCTCCATTGTAGCAATTTATTTTGATATAAAGTGCAGATTGTCTCAGGCGGGTGTCAGTCGATGTCGTCATCAACATAACATCCAACGCCAAAACCATGCTCAGCTACCAAACAATGCTCACACTCGTCGACAGAATGCTAGTGTACACGAGATGAGGGTTAATGTGCTAAGAAAAAGCGGATGTGTAACATATTGACGGAATGGTTAGAAGGAAGATCACAAGGAGAGAAGGACCTCAATCGGTGGGGGTACAATATCCTTTTCAATTTCGCTTTCGCTCTTCGTACACCGCCACTGACTGACGACTATCCATACTCTGGGTTCCTTTGTTTTTAGTTTGTTTTTTTTGTCATCTGTGTTGTGTCATTTACGTCGTTGATCCCCTCTTTGTGGAGGGGGTGACAAAGTGGGTGGGCAAATGACTTGAAGTGGTTAAATTGACGAAGTACTCGTATTTCAAGATTTTTATCAACCTACCCTCCTCGTGTCGGGGGAAAGTACTTAGCTGCGACGCGAAGGAGGAAGGGTGTGTGATTGTTAATTTAATTCACTTTACTTGAGTGATTGTAAGGGAGTCCTTATGTACATCCTGATGGAGTGTACTCAATGTGATTTGCTAATGAATAAACATTGCTGAAGTTTTTTTTGTTTGGGATTCCTAATTAAAAGGGTTGGCGACAATTTGTCAGTGATAATCCGCAGATGATGCGTTTTTGGTAGACTAGCTGCCGGATAGCACCAAATCACACCTCGACACATCTTTCGCTCGTTTAGAATAAAAAGGACGCACACGTATGCAAGCAGGCGCCCAACTTTTCGCCTGGGGTACGACTCACCCTACGCGTAATCCCTTCAAAACCAGCTTTGTACATTTGCTCCTTTCGCCTGCGCCTTTTGAATTGCATTGCCGGACTCTTATCGAATCTCCGTTTGCTTAAGCTTATTCACATCGAAATCCCATTACAACGGCCGATTAACACGTCCAAATGTACATACTAATCGATTGCAGCCGCAAGGATTCCTCTTGCATAGATAGTGCTGCACAAACCTGTGACTACGCCCGGCTAATTGCTTTAGGGATGTTGAAGTTCTATCTCTCTGCCACCACCGTCGTGTTGGCACTCTCCGCACAACGAAGTGCACAAAATCGCTTCGAGGTAATCATTAAAAGGTCAGAACATTGTGCGTCAATGCATCCGGCCTCTAACTGTTTCATAGACACCACACAGATAGATATGGAACAAATCTTTCAGCTCCATTCGACTGAAGACCACACCATAGCACTCGAATAATGGGGCAGCACAGACTCATCGGCTGGTTTTCGAAAACGTACATACTGGAAAGGTCTGCCATATGCCCCGACCGACCGACCGACCGACGACTAGAGCTATCTTCTAACTTCTAACCGACAATGTATCCATGTGGCCGGAATGGGCTTTCATTGCTCCTTGGGTATCGCTTTGAATATTTCAATGTTCAGCAAGCTGTGAATGTTGTTGCATATTTTCAGTTGCAGCTTTGGTATTCGGTCTCAATGTTGGGTTGATGTAAGGTTGAACGTGAACGTCTGTGTGTGTGACAGGCAGGCAAAATGTGAATATCTTACTTGCATATGCACGCGACGTGTTGGCTAAGAATAAAAGTGTGGCCACCGGCTACAATGGCTTTCCATGTCACTTGTCATTTTTTTAACTTTCTCCATTACGTAAGAGAAAAAGATATTGCCTTCGTACAAAATTTCGAACTCCAGATGTTAATCAATTCTGACATTACGATGATAGGCGAACTCAAAATAGGCCTACAGCCTATGCAGCTGACCGGATTTCGTTCAAATTTCGGATTTAAAGTTTAGGGGCTTACAGTTAGGGGCCGTTTTTTTTTGTTGCATTGTAACCTCAATATTAATGGTACTTCCCATACAAAATTTTCATACCAGTTTGATTTGTTCGAAAACATCTCTAACAAATTCAACAAAAATTGATATTTAAGCTTAAGTAGGTGAGGTAAACATAACTGCATACTCAGTTTTCCGCTAAAAAATCGAGTAACGGTACTTTTGAAATTTGGACATATCTCGAAAACGGTCCATACGATTGTAACAAAAATACATTTCTAAGGTAATATGGTAATTTATAGCTTAATGGAAAGCTCAGTTTTTCTCCGTATTATCGTAAAATGTTTTTTTTTGAAAGAAATCATTTTTTTTAAAACTTTAGTTTTCTTTAGTTTACTTGATAACGGCAGTAACGATTTTGACTAAAATGCAAACTTAGAGTAAAATTGATGTTTTCAAAATTATTGCGTCCTTAATTTTCAATTCGAATCACTGGAAACTCTCACTTTAAAAACTGCTCATATCTCGAAAATCCCATTTTCGACTTCGATAAAACTTTAACAACCAAGTAATGCTTACATCCAAAACATTAACTTATACTCGGCTTTCAGGTAAATAGCTAAGCAATAGTATTTTTCAAACTAAACATATGCAATATTTGGTACTGTTTTGTCTGCGAAATTTTACTAAACGATTTTGTTCCAAATACATATTAAAGATAAAATCAGTATTCGAAATAAGATACGTACTTAGTTTTTCTCAAAAAATTCGAAAAATTTTTACTTATACAGTACAACTTCGACAGTCCGGACACTCCAATAATTCGGCCGCTTCTACATTTCGGACAACTTACAATTTTTACCTCTGCAATCCGGACAATTTTTTTTTATGGAAGAAAAAAATAATTTCGGGGGTTTCCTGTTTTTATATTCTTACCTTTGTTTACATTTCGCACTATCATTTAATATAGATATGCAGGATATTCTATTGTTGAAGAGGATAGAGCAAAAAGCACAAATCATTCACCTCAACAAAGTTAGTCAGCACAAAATAACTTCATTTTTTAATAAACCATAATATGTATGTATTTAATATAATAATTTGATGTAATAATTTAATGTTTTTTAATAAATCATAGTACATACGTACATATATATGTATTTAATTCACTTAGATTATTTTAATAATTTTCACTACTATAGTCCGGACAACTCGATAATCCGAACGCGCCCAAAAATATATGTGTCCGGATTGTCGAAGTTGCACTGTACTTCCTTATTTATTTTTGTTATAATCTCCCCCACTTCCGATAGAAATGCAATAACAGCTACGCAAAACTTCATTTTAGCATTATTACCCTGTTTTCAACCTTGTTGAATATGCACCTTAAAATAATTTCAGCCACTTCCTTTCACAATTCAATTAGAAAGTCCCACTTTATTTGCACCCATTTCTTTTATCTAGCATCAGTTCTCAGATCTTTACCTACCTACTTAATAAAATAAGAAAACAACCAACCAAACTTTTGATGAACGAGAAAGTTACGTTCGACCCAGTCGTGCACTTTATTTTCTCCTGTCTTCTTGGCTGTATTAGCGGCGGGTTTGTGCCTCCTCTGCAACCAGCTCTCCTTTCGAGGAGATTAAGTGGTAGGTTTTCGTGAACTTTGAAAATTTTGACAACTTACCATTTATTGAAGCTGGCTACTTAGGTACTTAGTTTGAAATGTCACGGGGGCGAAGGAGTCTCTATGCACGTGAAATCGTTTATTTGGTACATAATTCAATTACAATTTTGCAGAAGGAGTAGAACTATGAAGGTTTCGCATGGCTTGTAAGGTTTTATCAGCTTTAAGGCGTTTGTCCGGAATAGGTTCAAAAACTACTGCACGAAATTGACTCCGGTTTGCACAGTTACATTGCAATTGAAATATTGGATATATCTCACAAAATCCGCTGAGGAAGCTAAGCTATATGCAAGCAGAAGGATTTTCACGACGGTCCTAGTTAATCCACTCAAAAAAAAAGTTCAGCTTGACACAGTAAACTGAAAGCAGTTCCAATGCAAACACAATCACGGCCAGCGCCATCATGGCAACGAAGATCTCATACAAACCCCTCAGCTCGCTGCAAGAGATCGCCTTTAGCGGGACACCCATTTTGTGCTCCTTAAACACGCTGACATCCTCGGCATTGTGCTTTGCTATATGATTGATTATACCACCGAATTGAAGGCGCCTCAGCCTGCTGTTAATTGTCTTCGCGTATATGGAATGCTTGCCAAAGTACATGGCATTCATGTATACGTAGACCGGTTCCTTGATCATTTTCAGCTTGCTCCCTCCTCTGAAGTGCCGCTTCATGTAGTCGACGAAATGGTCCCTCTGAACCACAGTGGCATACTTGCCTCGCATTGATTCGAGCATTCTCAGCCTAGTGCCGTGTCCGCCTTCCACGACGACAGTTTCATTTCTGGGAAACATTTCCAGGTCGTCTATGTAGTCGGACACGAGGATCTTGTAGTCCCACTGCCGCAGATCAGTATAGCCCAGTGGTATTCGGACGAATCCGTCCATGCGAATGGAGTCATACAAGGCACCCTGATAGGCACTGCGTAGGATAAGTGCCATCAGAAGCCACAGCAAGAGCAGAAATCGAGAGAAGTTCCTACCCGGTGGTTGCACAATTGGATACCCCAGCAAGACCACCATAAAGTTCGTCAAGGGATTTCGATTGCGCTCACCAAATACGAGCTCTTGGATTGCTGGACCTACTGCAGTTCGCAGGGCACGAACCAAGACGGCACTAGAGACGACGACAAGGGCCAGTATGTACCAGACCTGGGGGTCGAAGGGTCTTGCAAGTCGACTTATTGAGCTCAGCTTTCGTCCACCACGTAATGCGAACACAACTGGTGAGTGGTGGTATTGCTCGGAGGTGGAGAGCAAGCAACGCTGCGGATCCGATGCGCTGTAGCCTCCGATTGCGATGTCAGCCTTGCCGCTCATCAACTGTAAGGATAGAGATGTGCAAGTAAAGGCGGAATACAAAGGTGTCCTAATTACCTCGGCAAAACAGCCATGAGCAGTGTGGTTTTCGAAGTTTGTCGGTTCCGTTGGGAAGGGCAGCAGTTCGATAGTGAAGTTCAGGGCTTGCGAAATACGTTTTATAAGGTCTGCTTCGATCCCGCTGAGGTTATCCCAATACCCAACTTGCTTGGGGCTGGTTTTGTTGCCCGAAAATTTGACCATAGGTTGGCTTTCTCGGGCGGTCACTCTTAGGGGACATTTGTGGAAGTTTTGCAGCTTCGGTGGAAAGACTTGCGTTAGATTTTCAAGACCATCTGAGAGACGAAAATATCGAACCGGCTGGATAGATCGACAGATCTCTTGCGTGAAGAGCTTGTACGTGTACATGCAAACACCGTCGGAGGGATGCCTAAGGACGATATTCACGTTGATTACGTGCAGCCGATAGCAGAAGGTAAAGATGCGCTGTAGCGTCTGCAAATATTCCGAACTGTATGTAGTCAAGACGATGATAAAGTGGTACTTGTGGTCATAGCAGGAGGTTGTGAAGTTCCAACGGATGGCTCTGTGAAAAAGAAAAGTGTTGCACGGGCTGGTTCCGTTGGAAAATTGCTCTTCTTACGTGAAAGCCTTAGCGTCGTCTACGACAAAGATGTGATACTCCCAAGGTTGACTTAGGGGCTCGCCAAAGAAGAGCTGCACAGCAACTGTCTCCTCCAAGTGGAGCAGGATATGACCCAAAATCTCTGCGTTGACGATACGTGCAGAGGAAAGTTCACTTTTTTCCACTATCACGAGGGTGTTTGAGTGTTTGCTAACGAATTGTCGGGCCAGGTGGACGGTGAAGTCTGCTAAAGCAAGGTGATCAGAGTTGGCACTGGTCACCTGTGCCCACGCAGCACAGAGGACTAACAGAAACAGATAGTTTCTGACGACCAAAGCCATTGCGTTCGCACTAAGGAGGAAATAGCTCGTTGCATGTGTATTTATATTGTGGGTATAACTTAATTAATTCTGCGATAACGTAAGGATGGATTGGATGCCATTTGTTGTTCAAGACAGGTGTGCGTCCGCTAATGAATTAGTTGAAAGCACTGCGGAGACTAGGGTCAGGCAGGAGTTGGAGTGGTGGGAGAGTTAGAGGCGACAAATTACTTCTGAGTTGTCACTCTTAAGTGCGGACTAAACTACAGCCAAAGGCCAAATGCACTTATCTGTCAAACATGCGAGTACCTGTACACTTTATTTATGGGACTCTAGGATCAATCTGCCTCTGAGGACACGGTCGGACTTTGAGAGGACCTTTAGTTATTCTTTTTCATGAAGTCTACTATTTGATGTCGCATTTAAAAGGCAGAACTGACAAGTCTGAATGCGTCTTCTAGGTGGTAGGACTGGCTGACACTCTGAAAGCCAATTAATATTTTTCAATCGACTCTTTTAAGAGAGTCTCGAACACTCTTGAATTCCACAGGTTGGATCTAGACTTCTTCCTTAACAATCTTTAAAAACAGCTTAGAAGATTTGTGTCAACAAAACATATAGTCGTTATAAGGCTTTCAAAACCATCTATACCTGCCTCAAGAAGACGTGGTTTCTTAGGTGCGCACGATAGAGCGAGGCTCATAGTTGGGTGTCAGTTACATAGTTGGACTCTTTTAAGAGAGTCTCGAACCCTCTTGAAATCCACAGGTTGGATCTAGACTCCTTCCTTAACAATTTAAAAAAAAAACACCTTAGAAGATTTGTGGCAACAAAACATATTGCGGTTATAAGGCTTTCAAAGCCAGCTATACCTGCCTCAAGAAGACGTGGTTTCTTAGGTGCCCACGCCAAACGCAACTCATAGTTGGATGTCAGAAATCGTCGGAGGAGCCTGAGATATAGCTTGGCTCCGTTTGGCGATAGGACAAAGAGAGCTTTTTGAGTGGCAGAAATCCAAAGTCAAAGTACAACAAGTTAGTTCCGTAGGTAGGCAATTGCCTAAAAAAGTGTGGTTCCGTAAGACCTTACGCTACGACAAAGTTGGTTGGCAAAAAGCGGTCCAATAGCAATTGTAGTTTGGTGATGCCCTAGCACTTTCTTTTATATATTATATAATTCTTTCGGGGTGAAACTCGATAGCCGCTGGGCGGATTTCCATCATTCTTTTCAACTTTCCCTAATACATAGTAAGTGATTATTCGTGTAAGAGTTCGAACTCGAGATGTAAGTCTGACATTACGACGATAGAGGAACTCAAAAAAGTGGGTCGCACAATTCAGTCCTTCTGTCTGTCTGTTCGTATTCTACTGAGGCCTACAGACTTAACAATTGCCCGCATTTGGTTCAAACTTCAAACTTCGGATTCAGAGCTTGTGGGACTACAGTTCGGGCGTTTTTCTTTTTGCAACATAACCTCAATCTTTTTTGTCACTTCCCATATAACATTTTCATACCAGTTTGAGTTTTTCAAAAACGGCTCTAACGATTTCAAACAAGATTGATATTTTAATTTAAATGAACATGGCTGCATATGCATACTCATTTTTTTTTTTTTTAGGAAATCGAGTGACGACACTTTTGAAATATGCACGCATTATGTATCTCGAAAACAGTCAATCTAACAAAAATGTATTTCTTAAGTAAAATGGTAATTTCTAACTTAATAGCTAAATCTCTTTATCTCAATATTATCGTACAATGGATTTTTGAAAAAAGAATTTTTTTAAAAATTTGGTTTTCTTTAGTTTACCTGATAACCCCACTACCGATTTTGGCCAAAATTCAAACTAAGAGTAAAATTGGTGTTTTCGAAATTATTGCCCCTTTATTTTCAATTCGAATCACCGAAAACGCTAATTTTAGGAACCGCTCATATCTCAAAAGCAACATTTTCGATTCGGATTCAACTTCAAAAACCAAATAAAGCTTACATTGAACAATGTGAAACTAAATATATAGTTAAACAACAGTATTTTTCAAACTGAACGTTGCAATTTTTGTTACTGTTTTGTTTCCATAATTTTACAAAAACTTTAATGATATTATCCAAAATACACATAAGTACTCTAAATAAGGTCGCGTACTTATTTTTTCTCAAAAAATTCGAATAATTTAGAATTATTTCTCAAAAATTACTGCCCAAACGCCGATCTGTGTTCACATATATATGGTATATTTCTGCAATAATCTCAATGCCCAACATCCAATAAAAATGCAATAAGAGCTACGCAAAGCTTCTTTTTAGCAAATATTATTTTTGAAAAAAAAATAATCAAAATGTGCCATATATATAGATACATATGTTTTTCTTTTTGTTATTAATAAAAGCTTATACAAAGTTTTTGTTGCTATTTATTTTTTGCTCTGTTAGTATTTTAGGTGGTCGTCCCTTTTTTGGCTCTAGTCCCTTTTTTGGATGTTAGATGTTGTGAATACTTCTGGCGGTGCCGTGACATAACCCCAAGCATCATAAGGCCAAAACTCGAAATTTGGCCTTATGTCGCTTTGTGAAAGTGACATAAAGCCAAATTCTAGCATTTGGTATTATGACACTTTAAGAACGCGTCATAAGGCCAACTAAAAACAGGGTGCACCTGATCCAATTCAAGTGTCAACAAATCTAATTTTTGATTTGTTACTCACCCTTGAAGTTGAGAATATTTTTTGCCGTTAAACTCCTGCAGAAGTACACTCAAAACAAACTAGACTGCAATTGCTGTATACTTTGGCAAGAGAAATTTGGCGAGCGAGAACAAATTTGTACTCGAATAACGAAGTAAACAGGATGATCACACTATAGATTTAAATTTTGTTTCCCTCGCACTGTGAAGTTTTTCGATTGCCACGACCACAGAGATCTACCTCGCCAAAAGGGGCTATATTTTACAGGTTAGTATTGCATAAGCAAAGTGAAGTTTGCAGTACTTAAAGTGGCTGCATTAAGGGTACTTGTCTGCCCACTTGCAGTGTGTGTACAAAACAGAGCAAAAATATTTGCGCAATAATTTTCCGTTTATTTGTTTTTTGCAAAGTTCTTAAAGTGCAAAAGGCGAAAATAATGGAGAGGGGAGATCTGCTTCTATGAAAGGACATGCAATCGCCGTGAAAATAGGTACACGGAGAGTACGATTTTTGGTAAACGAATGTTTTAAAGCTCTCCCTCACAGCAGAAGACTTCGACCTTTTTTCAAATGCAATCTAGTGACACTTCTTTAAAAAAGGACTTGGCTACGGATATTTGTGTCAAAAACGAACGGTCGTTAACCTTCAATAACCGGTGTCAGCGTATTCCTCGAAAATCAAAGCAGTCTCTGAATTTATTCGCCGTTCCCATTGCCGCCCTTTGGCGACAAGGATCTCTGATATGACGATACCCTGCTATCGATTTTCCTCCTGGAAATCACTGTGTTGTTGTTCACGTTTCCTATTTCACGATTCAAAGTAAAACGAACGACCATCCCCCTCCCCTCGACCAACAATTGAATGCGAAAATTGATATTTGATTGATATAGCACTGCATCCGTGAATCCGTGGGCAGAGGTTCTAAGCGAAAGAGCAAAAACTTCCTGCAACAGTTGATTACCATTTCAATCACGTTCTCCATCTGTGGGTTTTTACGTTTGCTTGTTGATTCGTTGAATTGAAATGCCTGGACGTGGATATCTCGCTCGGAGTTTTTGGTTTTTTTTTTTTTGTGTTCTTCCTATGTGTGTAGTGTGGCTTCGTCTGTTTTCGCTACCACAATATAATTTCATGCTGACAGAGAGGCATGTCCTATCAAATTGAAAACAATAGAATGGATATACACGGTAGATATAGACGTTAAAGGCGTCATAGCGTTCGAGGAGTTCCTCTTTTTTGCGCGCCCTTATTGTTCAGCATGATGTTGAGAGTTATCTAGGAATTTTGAGTGTCATGGTGGCGAGGTGTTCGAGGATAGATATAGATAAGTGAATCATTTGAATTTGTTTGCACTCAAGAGGTGTTTAGAATGAACGTGTTTTGTTTCGTGTCACCGAGGTGTCAGTCTTCATCGAAGGTGCCTCAGGCTTACTTACATAAAGATGTAAATTATTCTATAAGCTCATTTCGATGGGCTGTTTAACTGGGTTGAGCTCATGATAATCTTTGGAAAACGATATTAATACGCAATTAAATTTTTTAAGTTCCATCCAAAAAGCCAGTTTGTATTGGGAGAAAATGGACCCCCGCAGCGATACGAGAAATTCAAAACGTAACCTATTTGAACGTATATCGTAGCAGCGAAGTGCCCGAACCCGACATCAGGCTTAGAAAGACTGTCAACTGTAGGGTGACTTAAACACAATGGAGTACCTCGAAAGGAATAAAAGTAACAGACAGAGATTCACTAAACGAATTCCCAACAGGTGGAAACGGCTCAAGATGGGAAACTATAGCGAAGGTCCCAAGAAAAGTTTCATGCTCTGGTTTGAAACTTTAGGCTTAAGAGAATCATGAAGAATCAAAGAGGAATCCAGTGTTTTTCAAACTTTATATATTGATGGGTAGTTCACAATAAGAGCATTATTTGGACAACAACGGAGCAGCACTACAAGTCTTTGAGTCCGGCTCTAACGGACTACAGTGCGAAATATCCCACCTTCGATGGAGCTCACAATTGGCAAGCGACCTTAACCAACCTGGATTGCGTCACTGAAGGGCAGGTACTTAGCTACCGGCCTGACGTGAGAGGCTCGTAGACTGCAAGCATCATCTTATACAAAATATGTATGAGTAAGTAAATGAAACTTGAAATAAGGTCAACATTTGATTTACCACGCGAACTATTTTGCCAACAGATTTTGGACTACATCCATATGTGTTCTAGATGTTAATCAAAGACACAAAATATTTCATATGTGCCATAAGACCGAAGGTGGAATTCTGTGATAATCGAAACGAAACGAACTACCGTATTCTGAAAAACGAAAGAAATCAAACGAAATCGAAAATTTTGCTTAAGAT
This sequence comes from Cheilosia variabilis, assembly GCA_951230905.1. NCBI lineage: Eukaryota > Metazoa > Arthropoda > Insecta > Diptera > Syrphidae > Cheilosia > Cheilosia variabilis. Next base: position 54,174,365 of record OX579677.1, read on the forward strand.
TTCTCCTTTCGTTTTTGTGTTTCCAACGATTTAGAAGAAGTGTACATTCATTTTTGGACTTCCTATACCCCAGCACATTGACGCTGTACAAACATTATCCCTGCAGTCTCGTGACTCCTTTTTTGATACTCATTTGCTAAAACAAAAACCTCAGTAAAAAAGATTTGGTTTTTGTTTGCTTTCGCGCTACCGAAAATTTCTTTCGTTTACGACGGAAACGTTTTTCCAACCGAACATGATTCAACGTTATCCTTTAAAAAAAAAATCGTCCCAAATATCCGAGTTGGAAAAGGCCGTTTTATTTAATCGAAAAATTGAGCTCAGTTTCGGCTTTGCGAACTTTTCAAAGTCAAAAAAAGGTTCGTAGAGTGCAATTGTTGCATCTGAAAAGCTGGCAATTCTCAAAAGATGCTAAGAAGATCCACTTAAACCACACAACCACGAGTGGGTCTAGTTTTTAAATATCTGCCGCCGGGCTGTTCTAATTGAATTCTGATGCAATGGGGATCCATCACAACTCACAATTAAAAAAAAACCGCTCAACCACCAGCCATTGAACATTGAAAAGGAACGAGTCCACTTCCATATGACAAAAACTGCATGTCCATCGATTCTCGGCAGGAGGAAAAACCTCAAATTGTTGCTTCGTGCTGTAAATTCAACGACTAACTGAGAATACTGCTGAACGGAACTAGCGAAGATTTTATCATTCGGAAACAAGTCCGCAAAAAGAGGAATTTTCTTTTTGCAGGAATTTTAGGAGAAACGTCCTTTTTATTGGGATTGGTTGCCCCACTCCCTAAATCGTTTTCAGGGTACCGAGTGCGCATGTATTACCAAGTATTTTCCTCGGTTCTTTAGCACAGTTGTTCAGGATTCGGAACTCTTAGCGCCGAAAGAATAGTCGGCGATTGGTCTTCTGTGTGGAGGGATGATTAGGCAAAGAGAAAACGAAATAATAAATGCGTAGGCAGATTCTTCGATGTTTTTTTTTTTTCTACATTTATTGACAGAGGCCTATCAGTAAGAAGAGGGTGTGTTTTTTTTCGAATGGAAACTTGAAGGTGCGAATGTGTCTCATATGGGATTATGCTTGATGTTCAGCTTCTGCGTCACTGCAGTTCAAGGTTTTCAATTTACAGTGGTGCTGGGAACGAATGCATTTAAGCTTGACATTTAAAGACACCGACAAAGTATGTGGGAATGTGCTTTAGATATCTGTACTATGTCGAAGAAGGTGTTCTTGTTGGAATTCTTCGTGTTCCAAAGAGGAATTGGGCTGTCAATTGGCTTTTGTTAAAACCGGCTACCTAAGTCTTTGATGTATTTTTTTGTGCAGATTTGATGGACATTGGCGAAAGTTATGACAAAGACGATAGATTCTTATAGATCTCTGTCGATTGATCCTCGAACTATATTTGACGACGATATGTATAAGCATACCCAGACTAGTTTCGATTAGGTGACGACTTATACCCAACTGGGTATGTCACAAGAGCCAGGGCGATTCGCCATCTGCTCCACTTGATCAAGGTCGATATTCTTTGTAACTGGCAGCGAAAAAAAAAATAACACTGACTTTTGTTGTCAAAAAAAAATAATAAATCGAAACAAACAGAGAAAAGAAAATATCAACACAGAAGATCTAAGGAAAAAGAAGAAAAAGAAGAAGAATTGGAGGGGGCAATAGGGACTAGCGATTATTTTTTTTTTCACACATCTCCAAGAAATTCTGTCCGACCAAGCTTCTAAAGAAAAAAAACATTTCCAACTCCAGTAAAACAGCTGCCGAATTATTGATTTGAATGTTCTCTCTTTCATTTTTGAATGCATTAATAAAAGTACATCGTGTAAAGTGTAAAATGCGTTGAATAAATGTGATCTGTGGAAATAGTCTTAGTTGAGCTTACGGTGGTGTCATCCTTCATCCACAGACTACACGATGTTAATTCGTTGGAATTTGGTCTATCTCTATCTGAAATTCATATATTTTGCTTGTGTTTGGACAAAAGCCTTAAGATTGTTGTACGTCGAAATATTTTTCCGTGAGAAGAAAGCTTCCAAAGCAGTATTATTCGGCTTACATCTGTGGACTAGTGGTGGCACTTTTCAAAAAATTAGAAAATAACTCCCTAGGAATGTAGGGAAGTCAAAAGTCCATAAAGCACCTCCCAGAGTCTTATAAATGTGGGTATGTACTCCGAGTTCACCTAAAAACTGGTATCAACTAAAGGATATGTTTTAAAACTGCATTTTTATTGTTTTGATTCAATCGCTTACAACCCTATTCATACCTATCCATTCTGCCTGTCGTTCTCTACTCCAACGTTCTTTATACATTTTAAAACAAGCACTTCCTTAGATTGACAAAAAAAAAAATAACAAGTCGTGACTTTTGTTGTCAAAAAAAATTATAAATCAAAACAAACAGAGAAACAGAGAAAACCTCAAGCCAGAAGATCTAAGAAAAAAGAAGAAAACCAAAGAAAAATGGACAAGCAATCCAACAAAAGTGCCTTCAACGCAAATAGGTTGCCATCTATATTGTTAAAGCCCTTTTACGCATTCAAGAACGGCTGCAAAATGCTATCGGTAGCAAATATGAAGAAATCTTTCCCCCCCCCAGCTGAATCAATCGTGAGTACCTACCTATTTAAAGTGTTCATAATAACCAATCATACACCACTTAGAAGACCAAATTCGCAAGATTGGTTGCGGATGTGGTCAAGGGCCCGGGCCCTCTTCCGGCGCAAAATACCGAGCAAGGGAATGTGCGACAAGAAGTCGACCATTCACCTCATTGGCTCTACTCCGAGAATCACGAGCTGTGGTTTATTTTACCAGACTAGTAGGTTTTCGCGCGCTAAATCCGAAACAAAATTATTGAATAATAATAAAAAAAAATGCATATATACAAATTAGAAAAGAAATGAGACTGGGTTCGGATTCAGCTCGCGGAAAACTACAAGCTGCTGTTATATACATTTGTTGAATTGTTGTTATGTTGTTCATGCTTTTGCTTTCGTAGTTATTTGTTCCTGCAATCAATTGTTGTTAGAAAATCGTTCTTTTATTAAATAGATATTTCTTTTACAGAACTTTGGAATGCATTTCTCAATTTCAATTTCGAAGACCATTTTATAGCTTGGTACTTTTCCTCCATAGTTCGACGGGGATCCACTTTCTTTTGTTCTTTTTTTTCAGTTAGGTGGGCTTAGTTTAGAAATCCCTCTATGAGAAGGATCGCCGCAGCACACCAGACCATGCGAAATCCGGGACAGGAGTTATGTGCCTACGAATGCCTAAATCTTTTGGTGAGTTGAGATACCGAGCATGGTCTTGGAAAATACTTGACAGAACTTTCTTCTATTTCAGGTTCTGAAGCTGGTGCATCTTCAGAGGTCAACTGAAGATTGCGGGGAAATGCTGAGCGGCTCTATAGTCGCACCTCCAACTCCAGTGGTCAAGAACTCAGCGAATTAGACGGATGATCGGGAGTATGTTTCGCTACACTCCTACTTTCATGTAAGATGAACTGTTATTAAAGTTTAGTTCAAACAGTATTAAATTGTTTTATGGTTTTTTTTTTTTTGGCGGAACATGGAAATATTTGGTTCACTTTCCACTCCGCGTTTTTGTACTTTTGGTGGACTAAAGTGAGTATCCTCCACTATTTATCAAACTTGTTGAAGTTTCACTTCTATCGCCCAGCTCTGAAGGATGATGGCATTTTTTGTTTAAGAAATTGGTACCAACTCGTTACTGGCCTAGAGTCGCTCAGCATTTTCCCGCAATCTTCAGTTGACCTCTGAAGATGCGCCAGCTTCAGAACCTGAAATAGAAGAAAGTTCTGTCAAGTATTTTCCAAGACCATGCTCAGTATCTCAACTCACCAAAAGATTTAGGCATTCGTAGGCACATAACTCCTGTCCTGGATTTCGCATGGTCTGGTGTGCTGCGGCGATCCTTCTCATAGAGGGATTTCTAAACTAAGCCCACCTAACTGAAAAAAAAAGAACAAAAGAAAGTGGATCCCCGTCGAACTATGGAGGAAAAGTACCAAGCTATAAAATGGTCTTCGAAATGAGAAATGCATTCCAAAGTTCTGTAAAAGAAATATCTATTTAATAAAAGAACGATTTTCTAACAACAATTGATTGCAGGAACAAATAACTACGAAAGCAAAAGCATGAACAACATAACAACAATTCAACAAATGTATATAACAGCAGCTTGTAGTTTTCCGCGAGCTGAATCCGAACCCAGTCTCATTTCTTTTCTAATTTGTATATACGATTTTTTTTTTTATTTTCAATAATTTTGTTGACTTTGTTTCGGATTTAGCGCGCGAAAACCTACAAGTCTGCTAAAATAAACCACAGCTCGGGATTCTCGGAGTAGAGCCAATGAGGTGAATGGTCGACTTCTTGTCGCACATTCCCTTGCTCGGTATTTTGCGCCGGAAGAGGGCCCGGGCCCTTGACCACATCCGCAACCAATCTTGCGAATTTGGTCTTCTAAGTGGTGTATGATTGGTTATTATGAACACTTTAAATAGGTAGGTACTCACGATTGATTCAGCTGGGGGGGGGAAAGATTTCTTCATATTTGCTACCGATAGCATTTTGCAGCCGTTCTTGAATGCGTAAAAGGGCTTTAACAATATAGATGGCAACCTATTTGCGTTGAAGGCACTTTTGTTGGATTGCTTGTCCATTTTTCTTTGGTTTTCTTCTTTTTTCTTAGATCTTCTGGCTTGAGGTTTTCTCTGTTTCTCTGTTTGTTTTGATTTATAATTTTTTTTGACAACAAAAGTCACGACTTGTTATTTTTTTTTTTGTCAATCTAAGGAAGTGCTTGTTTTAAAATGTATAAAGAACGTTGGAGTAGAGAACGACAGGCAGAATGGATAGGTATGAATAGGGTTGTAAGCGATTGAATCAAACCAATAAAAATGCAGTTTTAAAACATATCCTTTAGTTGATACCAGTTTTTAGGTGAACTCGGAGTACATACCCACATTTATAAGACTCTGGGAGGTGCTTTATGGAACAGAAGACTTTTGGCTTCCCTACATTTCCAGGGACTTATTTTCTAATTTATGAGAAGTGCAATATGCAACATAATATTGTTTTATGTTTCCTAGGATAAAACCAAAATAAATAGTAATAACACTTTTAAATGTAACCAACTTCCTATTTCGGTTTCGACTGCGAGAAGCTTCAAGTCATCCAAAGGGAACCACCAACTCATGATGGCAATGGGTAGCGAAACTTGCTTCTTGACTCCTCACACTTGGACCTGTAGTTGGACTTCTTGATGAGCTGGAATCTGGAAGTCAATGTTTTCATTCGCTGTGAAATATTTGCCGAAACCGACGGCAGCTATAGAATCTGAAATAGAAGAAAGCTCTGCTCTGCTCAATATAAACTTACAAAAGCTTTAAGCATTCATAGGCGCATAGCTCCTGCCCATTTAATATAGCAGCAATTGGCTGGTCTGCTGCAGCGATCCCTTTTATCAAAGGAACCCACCAAGTTAGAGAAAAAAGAATAAAAAAAGTACGGTGAAGTCCCAGCGTAATTGTTTTGGGTAGCCCCCCAGAAACAAAAGAGTTTCCAAACCTGTATAGCTGATATACCAAAAAATGGCTTTCTTCTATTTCAGGTTCTATAGCTGCCGTCGGTTTCGGCAAATATTTCACAGCGAATGAAAACATTGACTTCCAGATTCCAGCCGGTCCACGAAGATTTGCCGATACATTTTTTCCATATCTGCCGTAAACGTATATCGATATTTTCTCCAACGCTGAATGATATTTAAAACATCGTTTTGTATTTTAAGGCCTACTAACAGATGATCGTTCAGCGAAGTACCATCGGAAGTTTTGGCAGCAGCATCGAAGACAACACGCAACTTTGTAGTCGAACTCGCTTCCTTAAATACAGCGTGGTGCGGCACAGCGTAATGGTAAGGAGTTGAAATTATTGTTTTGTCCTCATCTTCAAGTAGCTTCATGTGACCTAGTTGGATATACTCCTTGATACATTTCGTGTAATCCTCTCTGAGTGTAGGGTTGTGCAGAAACCTTCTCTCCAACTGGTAAAACCTCCGGGTAACGCATCTCCTTAAAGGGCAGCTTAACTTTGTACCTTCCACTAGGCATCCATTTGGTGTTTTTCACAAAAAATTCTTCGCATATCCGATCTTCTTGCGCCTCGAAATCCTGGAATGGTGATTCTTCAATCTCCCTAAATCGTTGCATTTGAGAATCCAAATCGGAAACTTGCATAAAGCTTCGAACAGTTGCCGGTTTCAATGGAAGTTTACCTACAAGAATCTATCCTAGAAGAGTGTTTTGGGCTATCGGTGATACATTTTGTTTGTTTCGGATGATTTCTGGAAGAATGATTTCCGAATATACGTCACTTCCCAAAAGTATATCCACGGTGGCGGGTTTGAAGAAGCATGGATCAGCTAATTGTAGACCATCGATGTGATCCCACTTCTTAATTGTCAGTTCCTTGGCCGGAAGAAGCCCAGTCAGTGATTTGAAAATATATGCTCGTGTCCTGGCCACGAAGTTCGAGTGGTTTGACCCGAATGTTATGTCAACCGAACTGTGACATGTACCACTGCTGACCTTCCCCAGCCCTGACACATTCAAAAAAGTACGACGACGTTTAAGTCGTAACGCCTGAACGGCAGCCTCAGTGATAAAAGTGGCTTCTGAGCCTGAATCAATTAAGGCACGAAGATTTAAAAATGTTCCTCTTGAGTCCCTAACCTTGATTACAGCAGTGGCTAAAAGGACCTGAGTATCCTCATACTGTATAGAGTGACAAGATCTAAATGCAGCTGATGTTGTCGGCTGCTCAGACTCAGAGGGTTGAAAACACGGTGCAGATGGGTTGATTGTACTGACTTGATATGAGCTTGTGTGAGTGTTTGTGTGTGGGATTTGATTAATGGACTGTATTGGATTGCTATTGTGTGGTGTGTGGTTTGAGTTTAAAATTTGACATTGTGTGGAGTTTGGTATATTGTAGGGAGTGGTGTGTTGTGTAGGGTATGAGTGCGAGTGTGAAGTGGGGTGCTGATTGTGTAGATTGGTTGGATTATTGCTGAAATGGAGTAAAGAATTGTGCTTTTGTTGGCAGTAATAGCAACGCATTTGACTAGGGCATTGGTGGGTAGTATGGCTATAAGCCAGACAATTTTCGCAGACATTGATTTTTTTTACGATGTTGTACCGCTCCGAGATGTCCATTTTCAAAAATTTGTTGCATTTCCGCAATGAGTGTTGGCCCTTGCTGCAAACTTTGCAACTAAATTGCTCCTTTTGCCGATTTTTAATGTGAAACGCTGCTTTTGATGTGGCATTCTTACTCGTTGACTTCGACTTCTGCTGCTCCAGAACCTCCAGTGTCCGGAATCTGGTTTCCAAGAAATCCGAAAACTCGGAGAATGTCGGCAACTCCTTGCTTGAACCCAGTTTCTCCTCCCATAATTGCTGCGTTGAGCCTGGAACCTTTTGCAACATAATGTAAATCAAAATTGAATCCCAGTGCTCCACTGGGAGTCCTAAGTTATTAAGAGAGTGTCGACACTCGGTGGAAATATCTAGCAAACTTTTTAACCCTAATGCACTTTCATTATGCAAAACTGCCTGACCAAAGAAAACCTTAAATTGCGCATTAACCAATACGCGCTTATGATCATAGCGTGATGTTAGAATTGTCCACGCCATCTCATAATTCCCCTTCTCGATCGTTAAATGTTGAAGTAGGCGATCAGCTTCACCTGTCAGACAAGATTTGAGGTGGTGAAATTTCTCAATCTCAGTCAACGATTCATTGCTATGAACTAGTGATGAAAACGTATTATAAAATGACCTCCAATTCTCGTAACTCCCGGCGAATGTTGGCAAGGCGATGTTCTGCAACCGGAAGATGCATTGACAGTTGGTTTCTTCCTCCTTGTCCATTTCGTCCAAAAGTTCCGTTTTGTACTGTATGTACACTTCTCTGGCCATATCATAACGCTCGTCGATCTCCCTCACCTTCTCTTCATCGTCCATAGAATCAGCGAACTCTTCACAGCGCTTGGTTATCCTTGTAAAAGTTTCTTCTAACAAAGTTAAGCGGATGGAAACAAAATTTTTCACACTTCGTGTCTTGGAAGAAGCTTCTTTTTTGGTCTTAAAACTATTAAAATCCTTTTCCATTTGAAGTATTGCCTTTTTGATGGCCTTTTCACCCATATTGTAGAATTTCTTTTGTTCTTTTATATATTTGCAGGTATATAGAGTAAGTATATAAAGTAAGTAGTGGTACTTACGGTTTTTCCAGACAAAAGAACCTCGGCCGGCAAATGGATTCCAATTGATGAGATGACTTCTTCGGCAATTTCAGCTTCCTCGGCCGGCAAATGGATTCCAATTGATGAGATGACTTCTTCGGCAATTTCAGCTTCCAACAATTCGAAAAAGGCTCGATGGACCAATGTTTCTCTGATGTCAAACTACTTCGATGAAATCAAACCACTCCCTTGACAATTTTACAGAATTCTCTTTTATTCTCACCAAAAATAATGTTTTTATTCTAACCAACAAAATTCAGAATTAAATGTCATTAAAGTGACAGACAGAAAGTGTAGACTAAATTTTGACAAGTTATTTTAAATAGCGTTCACATGGGCAAAATTACAATTAATTGAATTGAATCAAATTGAACAATAAATAATTTAAATTTCTATATGTATTCATAGTTCAGAGTTAATTTACTCCAACATTCTGAGTGTACGAAATAGGCCTTTTAGGGCATTCGAACTAGGGGCTAGTGATTATTTTTTGTTTTCACACATCTCCAAAAAATTCTGTCCGACTTAAGAAAAAAAAACATTTCCAGCTCCATTAAAACAGCTAGCGAATTATTGATTTAAATGTTCTCTCCTTCATTTTTGAATGTATTAATAAAAGTACATCGTCTAAAGTGTAAAATGTGTTGAATAAATGTGATCTTGTTATTTTGGAAGCGTGGGCCGGCCGCAATTGATTTTTATGTACAGTGGTGGTCCAGTATAACGAATGCCGATATAACGAATGATCGATATAACGTACACTTTTTTCAATTTCATTGCTGTCTCTATAGGCGTGTTTTTTTGAGCTTCGATCTCAGCAAAGCAAAGTAAAGTAGGATTTTCAGCACGCGATTACAACAACTACAACCGAGTCTCGAAGTGTCAAGTAGAGCGTAGTTGTTGTAATTGCATGATGAAAATCCTACTTTACTTTGCTTTGCTGAGATCGAAGCTCAAAAAAACACGGCTTATATAAGTTATGAAAAAAAGAGATGACATATGTAGGCAGGTGTAAAGCAACTCTCTGGGTTGTGAATGCATGTATGGGGCTGTTGTAAAACTGTTAGCTACTACGTATAACTTTTTGTTATTGTGCATTACTGCTATGTATTTGCACTCACAATATTTTTTTTTAACTTTATGAATAAATAAAATAAAACGAATGAATAGACAAAATATTTGTACATTTTATTTAACGTTTCGTACAATTAAAATGGGCTCGATATTACGAATTTTTAGATTTAACGAATGCACCTGGACATTAATACTGGACAACCACTATAATAATTATATTAGGAATCTCACTCGATCTCTCTTGATCCCATCCTCCGTCCCACTCAAACGCACAGCACACTCGCACTCCATCGCCATCCATGGTAGCCGTGGCCAGGCCAGTTGTTGATTTGATATTGGAATGCAAAAATTGTAATTTGTACGTATGAGGTAGTATTATACATCTACCCAACTGAACAAAAAAAAATTCACTCCGCCAAACCTTAAACGCATGAGCATTGAGCACTTGAGCAGACCAAATGCATTCGACTCCCGCTCTCTCAAGAAATACGAAGATACCGTGAAAGAAAACTAAAAAAAGAAACCACCACTGAGATCGATTTGAAAATCTTGGTCCATTAACAAATTGATAAAAAAAGTAATTTCGCAAAGGTTTTGTTAATATTGCTCAGCTATTGCATTTTGGACTTAAAAGATGCGCGTTTTAGATATCTAAAAACTGGAATTAATTCCATTCAAATAGAAGAAGGAGAAGTTAACTTTTTTTGTGTTCAAAGTCTAATTATTGAATGTCTTGGACTTCCACAATCAAAACCAAATATTTTTAAATGCACGAACTTGCTCCTCATAAAAAATTCAAAATCGGTTAACCCGTTTGCTGTGTAGCTTCCGATAAAAAAATACATGCATTATCCATTTTTTTGGTATATCAGCTATACAGGTTTGGAAACTCTTTTGTTTTTGGGGGGCTACCCAAAACAATTACGCTGGGACTTCACCGTACTTTTTTTATTCTTTTTTCTCTAACTTGGTGGGTTCCTTTGATAAAAGGGATCGCTGCAGCAGACCAGCCAATTGCTGCTATATTAAATGGGCAGGAGCTATGCGCCAATGAATGCTTAAAGCTTTTGTAAGTTTATATTGAGCAGAGCAGAGCTTTCTTCTATTTCAGATTCTATAGCTGCCGTCGGTTTCGGCAAATATTTCACAGCGAATGAAAACATTGACTTCCAGATTCCAGCTCATCAAGAAGTCCAACTACAGGTCCAAGTGTGAGGAGTCAAGAAGCAAGTTTCGCTACCCATTGCCATCATGAGTTGGTGGTTCCCTTTGGATGACTTGAAGCTTCTCGCAGTCGAAACCGAAATAGGAAGTTGGTTACATTTAAAAGTGTTATTACTATTTATTTTGGTTTTATCCTAGGAAACATAAAACAATATTATGTTGCATATTGCACTTCTCATAAATTAGAAAATAAGTCCCTGGAAATGTAGGGAAGCCAAAAGTCTTCTGTTCCATAAAGCACCTCCCAGAGTCTTATAAATGTGGGTATGTACTCCGAGTTCACCTAAAAACTGGTATCAACTAAAGGATATGTTTTAAAACTGCATTTTTATTGTTTTGATTCAATCGCTTACAACCCTATTCATACCTATCCATTCTGCCTGTCGTTCTCTACTCCAACGTTCTTTATACATTTTAAAACAAGCACTTCCTTAGATTGACAAAAAAAAAAATAACAAGTCGTGACTTTTGTTGTCAAAAAAAATTATAAATCAAAACAAACAGAGAAACAGAGAAAACCTCAAGCCAGAAGATCTAAGAAAAAAGAAGAAAACCAAAGAAAAATGGACAAGCAATCCAACAAAAGTGCCTTCAACGCAAATAGGTTGCCATCTATATTGTTAAAGCCCTTTTACGCATTCAAGAACGGCTGCAAAATGCTATCGGTAGCAAATATGAAGAAATCTTTCCCCCCCCCAGCTGAATCAATCGTGAGTACCTACCTATTGAAAGTGTTCATAATAACCAATCATACACCACTTAGAAGACCAAATTCGCAAGATTGGTTGCGGATGTGGTCAAGGGCCCGGGCCCTCTTCCGGCGCGAAATACCGAGCAAGGGAATGTGCGACAAGAAGTCGACCATTCACCTCATTGGCTCTACTCCGAGAATCCCGAGCTGTGGTTTATTTTAGCAGACTTGTAGGTTTTCGCGCGCTAAATCCGAAACAAAGTCAACAAAATTATTGAATAATAATAAAAAAAAAATTCATATATACAAATTAGAAAAGAAATGAGACTTTGGGTTCGGATTCAGCTCGCGGAAAACTACAAGCTGCTGTTATATACATTTGTTGAATTGTTGTTATGTTGTTCATGCTTTTGCTTTCGTAGTTATTTGTTCCTGCAATCAATTGTTGTTAGAAAATCGTTCTTTTATTAAATAGATATTTCTTTTACAGAACTTTGGAATGCATTTCTCATTTCGAAGACCATTTTATAGCTTGGTACTTTTCCTCCATAGTTCGACGGGGATCCACTTTCTTTTGTTCTTTTTTTTCAGTTAGGTGGGCTTAGTTTAGAAATCCCTCTATGAGAAGGATCGCCGCAGCACACCAGACCATGCGAAATCCAGGACAGGAGTTATGTGCCTACGAATGCCTAAATCTTTTGGTGAGTTGAGATACCGAGCATGGTCTTGGAAAATACTTGACAGAACTTTCTTCTATTTCAGGTTCTGAAGCTGGTGCATCTTCAGAGGTCAACTGAAGATTGCGGGAAAATGCTGAGCGACTCTATAGTCGCACCTCCAACTCCAGTGGTCAAGAACTCAGCGAATTAGACGGATGATCGGGAGTATGTTTCGCTACACTCCTACTTTCATGTAAGATGAACTGTTATTAAAGTTTAGTTCAAACAGTATTAAATTGTTTTATGTTTTTTGTTTAGGCGGAACATGGAAATATTTGGTTCACTTTCCATTTTTGTACTTTTGGTGGACTAAAGTGAGTATCCTCAACTATTTATCAAACTTCTTGAAGTTTTACTTCTATCGCCCCCGCTCTGAAGGATGATGGCATTTGTTTCACAAATTCGTACCAACTCGTGACTGGCCTACGAAATCCGTCTTTTAGGGCATTCGGACTAGGGGCTAACGAGAATTAAAACGACATTCAAAAGCAAGCTCTTTTTTTGATAACAACAATTCAAGGTAAACAACTCAAACCCAAGAAAAGGTTCTGTGCAAAACCTACATTTCTGGGAACTACATTTCTCCTTGACACACAGATCTGGGTATCGTCTGCTTACTTACTCATCAGCTGTTCCAATATTTTTGTTGCCACCACAATTCGTTATATTGCGAAGACGTGCGCATAATTAAATACTTTGTGGTCTAAAAATAGCCACTGCCGATACACAATCGTAAGTCTTTCTAGACTGGACCAAGCCGGTGGAAGGTACACTTATAACCGTTTGAATGGAGCGCACACGTTGGTGCGATTTAATTATTAAGTTCCCACAAGGTAATAACCCCTTTTGCTGACACGCCTCTGGCTTGCGCCAAACAATTAATCTTCGACAACAACGAAGAGTGAAAGATGGCTCTGCTGATGTGTGAAATACGTCTTTTGGCAGAAAGTCTTTATGGATATAAATAGTTGGTCGTTTGTTTGGAGGGATATCAGTTTGGATACGTCAATCATCGTTGCAAGATCTAAAATGCACAAAGCTGTTGTGATACTTTTCGGCATGGCCGCTGTGGCTTCGGCAGGATACTTAGGTGGTGGTGGCGGTGGCTTTGGCGGCGGTGGACATGGTGCCTTCTCCGGAGGATTTGGCGGATCTGGAGGTCATGGCGGCGGTGGTGGTGGTGGAGGTGGTCTTGGCGGTGGTCATGGTGGTGGTGTCGCTGGAGGTTACGGCGGGCACGGTTTTGGTGGCGGTAGTGCTGGAGGACATGGCTTTGCCTCCCATGGATCGGGCGCCAGCTTAGGTGGTTATGGAAGTGGAGGATTAGGTGGATCCGGTGGTCATGGCGGTGGATTTGGAGGCGGTCTAGGAGGCGGTCATGGTGGCAGCATCGGTGGTTTTGGAGGCGGCCATGGCGGTGGTTTTGGAGGCGGTCTGGGAGGCGGTCATGGTGGAAGTTTTGCAGGTGGCTTAGGAGGCGGTCATGGCGGTAGTTTTGGAGGTGGCCTAGGAGGCGGTCATGGCGGTCTAGGAGGTGGTCTGGGAGGCGGTCATGGTGGTAGTTTTGGAGGTGGCCTAGGAGGCGGTCATGGCGGTTCTGGAGGTGGTCTGGGAGGCGGTCATGGCGGTGTCTGGTAAAGCTGGAAAAACTTAGTTGCCAAGCAACCAAAATTATGTTACTCATTTTTGTACTCAGTAAAATAAACGAATTAATTCGTATTCATTCTAAGCCATAGAACAAGTGTATTCTGTCTATCAACAGCCAATGGGTGCAATCCCAATAAGATCGACCTTTCGCAAAACTGTGTCCGAGCTTCTTGCACCCGAATTTAGTGCAAGAGATTTATTTTTAATAAATTGGCAAATGAACTTAGCTTGACCCCATTTGCAAATGACTTCATGTAGTTTGTTAATGTTTATGTTAATATTTGTTAAATTGCGTGGTAGAGCTCTCGAATTGATTTTTCCTACTGAACAGCAATAAATCATTTTGGAATGGACAAGCATTGAGGTTCGTGCATAACCAACTTAGGTAAATCGCTAATAATCATCATTTCTCGTTAACGACTGGTTAATGATCGGCGATGTACGAATGTGAAAAGAGATGACCTCATGTGAATGAAGACTGAAATTGAATGAATAAAATAATAATAGTTGAAAGTAACGATAAAGAGGGGAAGTTGACAGAACATCAGAAACCACCTACGAAGGCGAGTACAGTAGACGCCCCTGTGAAGTGAACACACAAAGTTTTATTTATGCAGCTTGTTACAGCAAATGGGAAACAAATAAAAATATTTCTTGTTTTAGTTTGCCAGCATGGATGCAAAACGATGTATCAGCGTTTTTAGCACTCTCTCTTCATTTATCCCACGAAGCATGGTCATTTTTTCATTTTTACCTTTTCACCGTACTCAAATTCCCTTTTAAAATCCCACGATACTTTTTTGCGTCAAAATCCATTTTTTAAAAATTCTACAAATTTTTTTACACGGAAAGAAAATCACGTTAAATTAACCTTTAATAAAAACCGCAGTTTGTAACACTTCTATGTTTTTTTTTGGTACTAGAAAATTTTGATATAAGACGATGTTTTTTTTTTGTTAGATTTCTGAAATTCCCACGATTTAGTGCTTTTTCCCTTTATCTCACGGAAGGCTTTTCGGACATCGAAATTCCCACAAAAAGGAATAAATCCCACGATATAACAACACTGCTTTGCATACACCTTTGATGGCTCAAATCGTAAGTTAGTTCTATTCATCGCATATTTTATGGTGCTACCGCCGATGTCAGTAGATAGGTATTCTTATTAATATTTTCAAAAAGTAAAAAAAATAACATTTGTTATTATTAAGTTGCATCACTTGCTACTCAGGTTTTGAGTGTTGTTAAGAAAGCGATATACTTATGGCGGCTTGTGGTGAAAATACATTGTATCCTTAACAGAAAAAAAGGACGTGTGCATATTTTTACCCGACTGGACACAGGGAGGGCTATCTGTTTCGCGCTTATCCTATGTACGTTCCTACGGGACGCCCTGTAGCCTAAACGGCTTGACCGATTTCGAAGAGTGAGGTATCATAATATTCGTATTCTTCAACGAAGTGTCATGGGCTAAAAAGATAAAAATAAAATACGTAGTTATTAAATGCGTCTTGTTTTTAATTCTTTTTTTATACAGTCAGTCGGGTTTTTTGTTTTTTTTTTTAATTAACTTCTTTTTTATATATTTTATGATATATTACTAAAAATCTTACAACGTTTTCTTCAAATAGTTCACACTCGTTACAATGAATAGTTCAGTTCTTGCAAAAGCACCAGATTCACTTTATTCAGCGTCTACTGTAACAAGCACTCAAATAAAATCGCAGTTTACAAAACAGAAGTTCTGTCGAGTTCGGGAAAAGTGTGGCAATCCAATCCAATGTTGCAACATCAGGGGAATGTTGGTGGCTACAATAGACTTTCCTTTCTATTCCCCCAAAATGTAAATCCGTGCTAAGCTCCTGTGTTAAAGATGGCGGTGATTAGTATAAAGATCGCCATCTACTGGTTAATTTTTTTAAGCTACTTTTAGTATACCAGTCTTTGAACATACCCAAGTAAGGACTTCTCGTACTGTATTTGATTTTGAGGTCCTTTTCTGCTTTCATGTATGTTCCCACTATCTAGATAAATCTGGTGTCTCCGCACACAGGAGAGAATGGTACCGGTACCGATCAACGTTCGTCGTTGGGCCAGTCTTCGACTCTAAACTACGCATTGCCGTTGGGACTGTTTGGAATCATTTTCGTCGTTGAGCAATTTCTACTCTTCAGGCTAAGGAACCATGATTTTTTTTCCTCCCGTTAAGAACCACCTTAATAGTTGGACCGCTTTCTGACAAGCTTAAAATAACTGTAATGACGGAAAAATTCTTAAAGTAGTAGATAATTATCCGTTATGGCATAAATATTGGCCTAACTCAATGTTCGCGTTCGGTTATATCTAAGCCTCATAACCATAACCTTCTTAGCCCATCTGCCTTTGCCGTTGACGGCGGAGTTTCTCCTCTTTAAAATGTTAGCCAGTTTGTCCTTTGTAGATTCTCGAAATAATTCGAAACTTATGGAGCTGCAATTTTAAAAGTAGGTAGATCTTACGAAAAATGTGTGTATTCCTATTTCCTTTTCGGCTCTTAATTTCCAAAAAAATAGTTACTTTCACAGGCTTTGAGCTCTTTTTATATAAACGTCATTTACGTATTTTAATTTCAAATAACCTTGTGAAAAAACGGCTGCCAGGTTTGTGCAGATTAATTTTTCATTACAAATTACCTTAAACAGAAGGTCTACAAACCTTTTGATACTATTACCCGGTGGTCTGATGACCACCAAGCTTAATAGCCATACCGTTGGAAGTTCGTGTATGATTCCGGCGTAGTACTCCAACATTAACATCTATCTGATGGTCCGGGCTTACATTTTTGTAACTCCTTTTGGAGAATATCGGGCTTTAACTGTTTCTCTTCAATCGTCACAGGCAAATGGACAGCTAGAAAGAAAGACGGAAAAGGAATATAAGACTTGACCGAAATTTCGGTCGTGGATTTCTATTGCTTCATAATCGAACATTTTTCTTAGTTTTCACAGCCATGCAGCTAAAAATGAGCCTCGTCGTTTATGATAATTTTCAAAAATTATCAAAAAATCCGTTTCCAGCCCCTCCCAAAGCCCTACTATTAAATGCGCGAGGCGATGCTGGGTTTGGGTTCGGTGCTTGAACGGGAGCATAATTATCGCCTCATACGTTTATGATCACAAGTTCAAAAGCAGGTTCTGTGACGGATTTGGCAATTCGAACTGAAATAGGTTCAAATCTTTTTGGAAAATTCACCAAACCGTATCATGTTCAAGTTGACGCTGGAATTTCAAGTTTCTACTCTGGGAAGAGTGGAGAGCCTTCGCTCTCTATCTCCCTCTTTTTCTCTGACTCATTGTGCACGAGCACAAATTGCAACGTCTTGGGCAGCGCGGGTAAGTTGCAGAAACAATATTTTCGGTCGTTAGTGTACTAGGACAACTTGATCGATCAGAGATTGAGCCACTTTCCTCGGTTTTTGAAAGTTGTGTTCCAACGTCCTTAGGTCCTTGACTCGTTGAAGACTGAAGCTTCGCAGAACTTGGCGATTTGAGCCCACTTTAAAAGCTCTTTTCCATGTCAGTAAAATTTCCAAAACAGTTAACCGTCATTTGGGAAACTTCAAAGCCCAAATGTCTTCACTTCCCCGTGTCTTCACTTTTTGGGAAGACTTATTGCTTGCAATGTATTTTGCAGAGAAAATAACTTTCCGCTACATAAATATCCCATTCACGAACAAAAGGTTTAAAGAACGAATAGCCCGATATAAGATCCCACAGTCAAATTCAAGCCTCCACCGAGGCGTCATTCCCGTTCGCAACCAACCTACTCAACGGTGTGCGAGTAATTAATGTGCGCACATAATTATGTAGAACCCTTCAAAACAAGAACCCCAAAATAAAAATAAAACACACCAACAAAAAGGGATAAAAAAGGAGGGGGCAAAAAAAACAAGCTGATATCAACTCCCCTGTAGCTTTAGTTGGCAAGTTTCACTTACATGCTATACCGAAAAAGAAAGTTAACTTAGGGAAAACTTTTCGCAAAAAGAAGCCAACTAACTTCTTAACATTCCACGTCGTTTAAAACAGTCCTCCGCACACTGGCATGATAGACAAAAACGAAAAGGAAAACACGAGAAAAACACAACCTCCACCTGTGCTAATACATCCCTTCCGGAGTACATCGGGGCACTGTATTAACTACCGCCACCACTACCACAGCCCGCGAAGAACAACTCGAGTGTAGGTTGAAGCAGCGAAGGCAAGTAGTTTGCTAAGCATCCTTGACGTGGCATTCCGTACGGGCTTGGAATTCCTTAACTATGTAGAAAACATTCTGCGAGCGTATGGCGCGCACATCCACCTCAATGCCTACCTAGCTTAAGTGTGTGTAATCCACCCCGCGTCGCCTAACTGCTCGACATTCCATTCAAGTGTATCCTGTTTAATGTAATAAATTATGATGATTCAGGGTGTGGGGGCGGCACATCAGGTACTACGATAATGTAACCTTGGGGCGGGCTCTTTGAAAATAACCCTTCTTGTTATTTCAACATCATAATATATTTTATAATTAGGACAGGACTTTTGAGTCCTTTGGATTTTTTTCGCCTTTACCCTTAGTTTGATGGGAAATTGTTAAGCACTCTGCCATGGAATGTGGTTTCTTCGCATCCTCGACGCGCAGAGCAACAATAATTTGCGGACATGCCAAACAGGAAACCTTAACTTAAGGCCTTGGAGAGGCCGTAACAATATTCCGGATCCTTTTCAAGTTGACGCTGGAATTTAAAGTTTCCTTCGCTCTCTCTCTTTCTCTCTGACTCACCACTTTGATGCTGTTTAGCATTTTGTGGTGTGGAATTTTTGCTGCTCATTTTCTCCCGCCGCCCCGCACCATGTTCCATGTATCCTTGCGGAGCGTTTTAGTTTAAATAGGTTTCCACTATATGTGGCATGTATGGCATTTTATTCTGTTTTTAAGTTTTTGTGGCATTCATTTATGCGGTGCGGTTGCTTTGTTGTTTCGAGTGGCGAAACTATGAAAAGGATTCCCATATTCACAGGTAGCGTACAGAGCGTCCTTTTTACACATGAGGAATGGCCAATATTTGGTTTGGGAAATCTGAAAGTTTAAGCAGGTCGGTTTTTTTGTTTCCCCTTCATACGGAGTGTCCTTGCACGAAACGAAAACACATTCCTATTCGTCTTTTTTTTTCGGTGCACTACATGCGGAGAAATCTCTGTTTTTTGACCTTGGAAGTGTTGCCTGCAGATATGGGTTAGTTTCGGATTTAAAACAAACAAATTTTTAAAGAAGCTTATCTCTTATTTTGGGGCTAAGTTTGTTGTATTTAAAATGCAGGAAAAGTGGTTGGGCACTAACCCTGCTAGTTCCCTTCTTTGTCCTAGTTCACAATGGCAATTTCGCATCAGATACAGTATCGCCCTCTGTGACCTTTAGTGCATTTAAACCAAAAGAACCTATTTCCAGAGTTTTATGTTAGATTTAACTCCAAAAGGGTTACCCTCATCATCCAACCCTACTCTATGTAGTTTCGTCTCGCATGATGGGTTCTGGGAAATTACCATACAAATCGAATCATGAGTGCCATTCAACTTGAACGTCATCATGGGAATCCATCATCGCATCACTTCAACGTGATGCCAACAAACTGCTTGGTTCATGATGCTGTATATACAGTTATCTACTTGCCATCACCAGCAGAGGTGCGGCATTGCTCGTGTAATTGCCAAATCAAAACTACGTCATTGACAGTAATTGTCATTGTTTTGAGTACACACTAAGCACTGCCGCTGCTGCGAACTGTGTGACATTTCGAAATCGCATTTCCGTTGGCATGACACAAGTGCGATCTTCAAACATGACAAGTGCATGCGTTTCGACAAATTTAGGCAATCGTCAGAGTTCGCTCCTGGTGTGTACCCTGCGCACCGTCAATTTTGAAGCTGTGGGTGATTATATTTTGAACTGTTTTTTTTTGGCATGGGTGCGGATTACTGGCTCCGCGTGTGTTTGACTCTAAGGGTTGTTACTGTCAGTGTTCATTATCTATGCGGCAGGTACCGAGTTCATTCTCTTTTTACTGGCTTGGGACGTTGATTGCCAAGTCGATAACAAAGGTTTTCAGGTGGAAACTTTCGACAAAAAGAAGATGCGTAACAACATCGATACACAAGATTTCGAGCCAACCCAACAAGCCGTGAAATCCTACTATAACCAGAAAAGGAGTAGTCCCTGGAAGTTTTTCATTCCGTGATTTAATTCACACTGCCTTATTGATATGTTTTCAACTGCTTTCGATGGACGAATGTACTTGTTTTAAGAAGGGCGAATTGTCGTTCTCACGAACTTTTTCAAGAATCTTGTTTCTTTTGGGTTGTCAAAATCGATTTTATTGTATTTTTAAAAAGATCTGTAAAGTATGAAAATGCAAAATGTTATCCAGCACAATTTTTTTATATTTATGCCCGCAGTATTGTTTTGACAAATAGTTGAAAGAGACCCTATTTCCTTGGCAAAAAGTAGGGCTGCAGTTCACGCCAACTACGACAGAAGCCGAAAATTGTCAAAGCTTCAAGACCGGATCTGTTTTTTAATATAATTTTTTTGTAAAGTTGAGCTTCTTTTCCTTTTTTTTTGTTTTTTAAAAAGACGAACGGACTTATTTTCTTAAATGTTAGATGCACCCAAGTGCCTTCTGGAAAAACATTGTTCCGATAACTTGGAAGGGCCATCCACTGTATAATCAGAGCTGAATACAAACGTAATCCCTATTTATTTACGATCTACATAAACTTCGCGACTGGCCGAGTCCATCAGGAACCTTGTTGCTAAAATATGTTACTGTCTATTATTATCTAAAAAAGGATGTGACTTACCTTTCGAATAAAGTCCCGTCCACATATCGCAAAGCGCTTTGTCCGTAGCTGAAGCTGCACATCAGTGTTACAAATCTTGCAAAAACACTCTCGAACCAATACCGAGGAATTGGGGCTCTATGAGTCTGTTATTAACGGTGTAGAAGTTTATATTCTGCAGCGCCATGTAGTTGGTTAAGCGTTTTGAAGCCTATTAATCGCAAACAGACAAACATCCATTTAAAAATGAAAAGCGGATGCGGCAAGGCCTACGCCAAACGTAATAATGTGGTAAAAACAAGTTCTCGTTTATTAAATGATTCTGGCGAACAATCAGGGCATACGAAGTAACCGGTCAGCGCAGGTTCATAGTTTCGCTGCTTTTAAGCGTTAGATAGGTCGAAACTGCACATCTGATGATCCCAAAGTAGGGGCAATTATTGGGTTTACGAAAAACATGGTCATGGTGGTTGCGGCTAAAATACTGAAATCATCCCTTTGATGAGCTGCAATAAGCTCAAAAACAATTTATTTAATAAACATAAGAAAAATGTCGCAACAATTATTTTCGAATGTAGGTAGCCTAGGATTGGTTTGGTGGGCGCTCATTGGAGCATTATAGTTGCAGACAACGCATGCTTTATGCTGTTGCGATGGTGTGGAAATTGGGTAACATTTTCCAAGGTCTGTCTTTCGATTGTAGTTTAATTAAAATGGTTCTGCAGGGATTGCGATTGGCAATTTTCGCGCCGATCTCATACCCCCCTTTAACCTAACATATCCTAGCCTATTCATAAAATACTGATCAGGTTAATATTATTTATTTCATTGAAGATTTTTGTTTGCTTTGTGTGAGGTGGGGAATATTTTCCTACTTTTGTAACTAGATATATAAATAACGAAACATAGTTAATAACTGAAATAACAGTGTTGCCATAGAAATATTTGGACAGATCGGTAGTTATGACAAAAAAAATCTTCAATGCAAATATGTAAAAATCTTATGTTACATTTACACCATCACGCACGCCCATTTTTGCACGAGACGGGACAGAGAGATCCGTTTGTCCGCAGTCGATGCTAATAAAGGTGTAAGAATGAGATCACAAATCAGACGCCGAAAGTGTCATGGATGTTCTACCCATAATTATAGATGCGTAAAACGGAAACAAACACAAGTTCCGGCGAACAGCATCTCTACAATCACTTGAAAACATTTCTATTTCTGATTTAAAACATGTGAAATGAGAGTGGTAATGAGTTTCAGTAAATTAAAACCAACAATTCATCAATCAGTTATACGAAATAAATAAATAATTGTCTGTTCATCACTTCCGGAAGCCATTTTGTTTTATAGGAAAGCGAGATTTCGTAAGCAATCGCTATAAAAATATCAACATACACAGCTTTCCCATAATTCCTAACACGTAAACAAGATGGCCGACCAAAAAACGTGTCACAGTAATGCCGTCTCTTTCAGTCACACAGCTATTTAGTATTTAGCATCCCTTTAATCTTCCGTGTTAGGAATGTGTGACCTTGTAAATGCGGCATTACTCCGTAAAATTTGTTTTATTTAAGTAACAATAACAAAAAAAAGAGCTCAATACGAAAATGACAGCATACAGCGAAAGCATGTGTGCAAAAAATGTTGGAATTTTTTTAAAAGAACTAAATATAATAATAAATATTATATATATATATAAAAATAAAAATAATATTATTATTATATAATAATAAATGCAGACAAAATCTGAAGCGCAGATTTCTGGTTGTTTAGAGTCTGCAGCTGAGTTGAAAATCTGCAAAATGCAAACAAATCTGTATTTATGGCAACGCTGGGTGGGACGTAAAATTTGTGAAGTACGAGTTCTTTTTTCTTAAAGAACATTTTTATAACTTTTCAATAATTTAAGTGAAAACTGTCATCTTTTATTTACAATTTACATATTTTTGCAGTGGATTCAATGTCAATATTTCGGTTATGTTACTGCGAGAAGGGGCTAAAACACTGGTGTCATATATGCGGTTCTGCATAAATATTTCCTGACAAAAGTGAATTTTTATAAAGTTTAATAAAATGTTTTGCTTTTCCTACGAGATTGGACTTATGAAAAAAATATGTTCATAATTATTGAGTCTCAGAAATCGTTTGCAGTGTTTTTAACTTACGAATCAATGGAGTCAGTGCCAATGGTTCCCATGCGCAGTGTTGCCAGATAAAAAATATGAAAATCTTGATTTTCCGAAACAAAAAATATTTTTTTCAAAATTTATACAAAAAGAGCGAAATCTAAAATACAAATTTGAAGTACTTTACTACTAATGCATAAATCACCTAAATATCTATTAAAAAAAAATTTGGTCATAAATTTATTAATGTTAATGCTTTTTGAAATTTTGGAACATATTCGAATTAAATTGACTTAGAATTTTATTGCTTATATCAAGATCATAGAATTTCGGCTCATTAAAGCGCAACAAATCCTTTGTAAAGATAAAAATTTCAACAACCTTTTCAGTACATACGAAACCATTTTTCCAAAAAACACGTTACATCAGTTATTTTAGCAAATTCGTTAAAATTCATGTTTCCTTAGAGTTGATGAAATGGTTAGTGAGACAGAAATTGTGCATGGGCTCTGTTCGACTCACATTATATTTATAATATAATAATGGAATTAATAGAATACGTTTTTTTTTTATGTGCTAGGTGAAATTTGATGATTTCGAGGTAAAAAGTCTTGTACATATTTTGGAGCTCAAAAATCTTGAAAAAAAAGATATGTCTTGGAATCTGGCATCACTGCCCATACGTACTGTTTGAATTGCTGCTATTTGGTCTGACTATCCTTTATTATTGAAATCGGAGGAGGTGATTTTCAACAACTACTGTCATAGTTTTCGCGGGCGCAGTGGCTCAGTGGTAAGTGTGCAGAACTACTGTGCGAAGGGTCTCAGGTTCGAATTCAGGAAAAACTCAAATTACTTCTCAACATTTTTTCAACCGCGCCACCTCTCGCGAACGTCTCACTAACATCCAAGAGTATATAACTTCTATGAAAGAGCTTCTCAATTAGTTGTTCGGACGCGGCATAAAATTGTAGATTCCTTTCATTCGTCCCAAAAATTAAAACCCGCACAAAACGGGTAGTTGTGCAAAGCGGGGCCTCCAGTAACACCAACGTGGGTAAAGCCGAGTCCCACACATTGGAAGTACATGGGATTTAATTCCCAATCAATCGCTATTGGCCCTTCGGGAAGTGGAAGATCTTGTGGCGGACCTAGCTTAGCGGTAAAGCTGGATCCGCTACATTGGCTTTTGATGGATTTTTTTTCGCGACTTCACCGATTTATCAATGGGGAAATGTAATCAATTTTCAATTGGACAAGCCGTTTACCATTTGAGGGTTTTTTTTTCCAACTGCCAGTTCATACTACAACTCTTTTAATTAACCCAATTATTTTGTTTACTCAAATTTTGTTCGCAACTCATATTATTTATATTGAGCGAAGCGAAGTGAGTTTGCAAGTTGTAAATAATATCGATGTCTTTATTTGCCCTCGCTTCAGCACAGCAACTTTCTCACCATTGCCAAGATGCCGGCTTTGTAAATTATTCCGAAGGATATGTACTTGTCCCACGAGTATGTTTGCTATGAAAAATGATCCCTCAAGACACATTTATTTCGGTTGGAATGGAATTTCCGGTTTTTTTTTCTCTTTTGCGGCATCGCTCTTGACAGCATCCTGCGAACACGAGTGGGTGTGATTTCTGTTCAAATATCTACATCAGCCCCTTGCAGATGTTTGGATATCCATGAAGCTGATTTGTATCAGTTGAACTTTGATTCAACGTGCGTGTGGATGAGACTAAAAGTCGATTTTGAAGTGGGTTGACAAAGTGTTTTTATTATATCCTCCGCACAGGAAGGTATATTCACTTTGTCATTACATTTGTAACGCCAAGAAGGAGTCACCGGAGACCTCATAAAGTATATACATTGGGAATCAGGATCACATTCTGAATCGATTTAGCCATGTCCGTCTGTCTGTCTGTCCGTCTGTCTGTTGAAAGAACGATAGCGCCCAAATGAATTGACAGAGGCGAATGAAATTTGGTGAAAGGACTTATTTTTATCGTCGTCAGGTTGGTATTGAAACTGGGCTATGTCGGTCAAGTAGTTCTGGTACCTCCCATACAAAATAAATATTAGGCGCATGTTTCTCTCTGTATGTATACCACTTTTACTTGTTTTTATTTTTTGCTTCTGTTAACAACAAATCTAGCATGAGACATAAGTCTGCCTTATCCGAGACTCGATTGGGATTTGTAGATTTCTTTCATAAATTATTGTCGCACCCTCCCCGTTGCTGGAATGATATGCAAAGAAAGCTTCAATTCCCAATAAGGAATGACGCCAATGTGATTTCATACAGTCGAATTGATTCCCTGCTTCCTGCATCCGAGGCGAACTATACAATCAAACTTCACCCTACGGAAATTTTCTTTCATCCGTTCGCGTTCGTAGGGAATATCATTTCACAAGGACAACGTCGCATTTCTATATACACCCTTATAGGGGTCGCAATTGAATTACTTATTGTCGCTCGACATGGAAACTTTGCATTTCACCTATAGAATCATTGGTTTCATGCCATCCCACAGGGGAATAGAATGCGACCGCGGATATATTTTTATTGGATCCCCCGTTCGACGGATATGCCCATTGAATTGAAAGTTTTGACATTAATTTAACTTGCCTGTAATTGCATTGAATTGCTTGGGCCATTTATTTCTCGCGGAGGAAGTGGCGAGGGGTCTCTGCCCGCGCCTGGATGGGGTTAATCGCTGGCGCGCGGTGAATAATGGAAAAGATATCCTTAAATGTTTTAACTTTTGCGTGG
The DNA here is from genome assembly GCA_951230905.1 of Cheilosia variabilis. NCBI lineage: Eukaryota > Metazoa > Arthropoda > Insecta > Diptera > Syrphidae > Cheilosia > Cheilosia variabilis. The sequence continues at coordinate 54,199,849 of OX579677.1, forward strand.
TAATTCGTGAAATTGAATGGAAGCTAATTGAATTGGATTTCCTAAGATCACGAGTTGCAAAGTGTCAGAACGGTGGGTATATGGGCATGATACGCTGCTAAGCGTTGTGGAAGTTTTGTGTATTTTTTATGAGTGCTCTTCGGTTTGATTGGTAAGGTCGTCACGGATGTTATTCTATAAACTGGTGTGCAACTGGTGGTGTGGTTCTAAGCAATTTATGGCTACTCCTTCAAATTTGTGATGATTAAATTGCTAAACATTTTGAAAATGCACGTCTTTAATAAGGTCTAGTCCATTGTCAATGGATGCACATATAGGGCTTCAGTTTGAACATTTTTGGAAAGGGAAATAGTTGGAAATAGTTCTGTAATGCCAATAGTTGCTCGGTAATACAAATAAACTCAATAGAGGAGGCAAAATATATTGTACTCTAAATTCAACGCAAACCTACAATCAATTATTTCAAATGTGCAAACAATTTGCTGGCTATTTCTCAGCAGCAACATAGAAAAAAGAATGTTGCCCGCCAGAGAAGCAATGTTAACTTGAAGTCAAGGACAACCCCCCTTTTGGTATTAACCCTTTCGGAACTTCTTTTTTTTGTAAGGTTTAAGAAAAGTCGTTACGGAGGCTCTTACTACATACATTTTTACATTTTTTATGTTAAGTAGTTGTTCCAAAGTGGTTTTGGGAATGGTGCCATATAGCACCAATTGTATCAAGTGGCAACAAAGCAAATGACAAAATTAGTATCATTTTTTAATGACGTAGTTTTATTTATTACAAAATTACAAAAGCAAAAACATCGGTAGGAAAAAAAAAAAAACATCATTAAAATTGTTTTTTACAAAGATAAAATAAAAAAAAAATACGTAACGTTGAAAATATTAAAGAAGACATTTTTTTTCTTTATAAGATAAAAATTTGAAAATAATATACAAAGAAAAAATATTAATTGTAGGATTTACCTCCGGTATACTTCTGTTACTTCAAAGTTGAAGTAATACAAGTAGGTACATGTATTTTTATGCATTTTTACTTAGGCATTACTTTTTCTAATAAGAATACAGATACGTACACAAAAATAAAAGAAAAAAATAGAATATCGAAAATATTCTGCATTTGAAAAAAAATATTTTTAATTTTTTGTACATTTTAAGAGCTAATAAAGGAAAAAAAAACGGCAACAGAAACTAAAGTAAAACAAGAAATTTTGTCGAATTAATTTTATTCAGAGAAAAGATGCCACAAAGAGCAACTCTATACAAAAAACAAGCAAAAGTGTTATCATCGGCCTGGGCGATGCTTTGATACCCTCCACTGCATACAAGTCATGCAAAATTTTAGGCATGAGAGGTAGTTCGTAATTACATTGAACATGTATAGGTACAGGTCAACAAATAATAAAAATCAGCTTTTGAGTAATCTAATTACAATTGTTACCTGTTCAAGGTAGCATTATAGCTTTTAACGAATCTTTTTAGGTTTTCTTAAATTTTTTATTATTTATTGACTAAATTTTCCGTACAAATTTTTAAGGTTTTCTTAAAATTTGATGACCTATGTACGGGTAATCATTTATATTGCGCAAAATTCTGGAAAGTACTAAGTTTAAAATCGACCTGAAATGGTTTTCAATTTTATGCCATAAGGCCGAATTTATAGAAGAAAAAGTGATAGAAAAAACATTTGTTGACTAATAGCATATGCATTGTCTCTGGAGATATTTTCATTGAAAATATGAGAGACTCCAAGCTAATGAAAATAATTGAATGGACGCTATCGTCTAATATTGGTTTTGTTTACCAACCAGTATAACCAGAACCAGAGACAATACTGAGACCACCAACTCCGGCCGATTTCCCGTTACTTAGCCTACAAACTATATTTTTATGGAGTGTTCACGTTTGGTGCGCTAGTATTCTTACATAGAGAATCGTATTGACAAATGTCACGAAACTTCAAAAATTCCGGCTCACCAACACACTCCAAGGAGATTTTGTGGACAAAGTTGCTGGCAGAGTTCATAGAATTTTATCCGTTTAATTTGAAATTGTTCGTTACGTGTGGATAATATTTTTTTTTAGGTATAAGTGCACATTTGCTTAAAATGTTCATGAAAAATTAACAATGTAGATTGGTTGAGGGAAAATGAAAACATTTTGAGCGAATTTTCTTCATTGTTTAAGAAAAATTTACACACGAAATCGAAGTTAATGATATCCAAAAGCGGAAAATACACAACCATGTTTGTCCTAATATGTTTCTAGTATATAGAACATCTCTTTTAGATAGTTTTACTAACCAAACAAATCAAATTATTCGCATTTTAACAATTTATAATAACTAACCAATGGCGTTCAGTAATCAATTCAGAATCTTTCACATTTCCCAACGGTTGCCGAGGTGGGCAGCATTTATTTTTGCATTTTTTGTGTGTTTTTGCATGTCACACGGATTCTTTTTTGACATAACACCGATAGGAAAACAAAATGGCGAATTTGAAAAAAAAAACGGGGCCAGCGGCAAAAGGATTGTGAGTTGGGGGTCTCAGTATGGTTTGTCTATGACCAGAACTACTTGACCGACATAGCCCAATTTTAATATCAACCTGACGACGATAAAAGTAAGTCCTCTCACAAAATATCACTTACCTGGGTCTATTCATTTAGACGCTATCGTGTTTACAAAAAGTAAATAATAAAAAAAAAGTTAATTTAAAAAACCAAAAAACCCAACTGACTGTAAAAAAAAAGAATTAAAAATATATGAAAAAGACGCATTTATGTAAGTGCCTATAAGGGTAGTCAATACTCATACATGTATTTGTTAGACTGTATGAGACTCCGATTGTCAATTAGTTAGGTATAGGTACTTTAATGCGTCTTGTTCATATATTTTTAATTCTTTTTTTCTACAGTCAGTCGGGTTTTTTTGTTTTTTTAAATTAACTTTTTTTATTTTTATCTTTTTAGCCTATGACACTCCGGGGAAGAATACGAATATTATGACACCTTACTCTTCAAAATCGGTCGCTACAGGGCGTCTCGTAGGAACGTATATAGGATACGCGCGAAACACATAACCCTCCCTGTGTCCAGGCGGGTAAAAATAGCATTTCGTGAAAAAAATTGGAATTCTTCGGCAGACCTTTCTTGCGGGAGAGCTAAAAGCAGAAAGACGTCAATCATCACTTCATACAGTATTTTTGCCTCAGTGATTGAACAGATACGTCAGGAAGTTAATTAGAAAAGTAAATAAAAAAAAAATATATACTCAGAGACAGAGAATAGGCGATATGGAAATTCGTGTCACCATTATGGCATCAAAATACCGAAAAGGTTAACCAAAGATCAACTAAAACGATTAAAGAAGTCCCCTTCCTATCGACCAGGATCTAGGGCATAACTGAAAGGAGGCCGCGAGCAGTACCGATTGTATTCCACCTATACAGACCTATGTACTATTAGGTCTGTTAGAAGGTAGTCAGTCATATGGGGTAATGCGAGAAATAAATGGGATAAATGGACTTCTATGCTGTAACCTTTGATGCGTAATACCTCAACTGAAAATTGCGTAATAAATCGTTTTGGAAGTTTATTGGTTGCCAGGAACTCGAACGGGGCAGGCGGGAGTAGTGTTTTCCTACTAAGGAACTTCCACTTGCTCCAGATGCGGAAGCCGACTAATTGTTAAGATGCTTTTATAGTTCTAGTCTACAGCTGCAGTCATACCGAGCTACTGAGTGACTTCAGGTCTATAGACATCTTTCTAGCTAAACCAGTGTTTTGGAAAAGAGCTGGTGGCGGATAAACCTCTTATAAGCCAACGGCGGAGCTCATATTCCAAAGTGGATTACTGTTATGAGTCCCAAAGCGAATCTTCTTGGAGGTATAGCTTGGAACTAGTCCTGCACATTGGGAGCTCTGTGTGAGGTAACTTCTCTTCCTCGGAAAAGCCAAACTGTTTGGAAGCGACTAGAAGTCTACAATCTGCAAAACGAAACAAAGCAGCGACCTTCGGATCGGAGTGTTCGTCAAAAAAAGTTGAATAGTTTAGATCTAGAATTTGGACGGCTAGAAAAGAAGTTGCAATTGAGTTAGCCTAATGGAAAACTCTGACGGTATTTGCTGTTAAGCTTATTTAGACGCGAAGTTGTAAGCATCGCACACGTTTTTGAGGATGATATCGAAAAGAGGCTACTGTATGCAGCTAGTATTCCATTAAACGATTTTTGCGCCGGATTTGGAAAGAGCTACATCTTTGCTTTGACAGTTGTAAGCGCGGCATACACTGCACCAAAGGACATTTATAACCGTAAAGTCTTTTGCGTTTTTTTCACCCTTTTTTCGCTTTAGCAAGAAACTCCACTGGACCACTCAGATGCAGCTGGTCCATTGTACTGCCAGTAAGTATCACCCATTTTACTGGAATCTCGACTTTCTTAGAAAGCTGAGAATGCACTTCAGACGTGAGAAGTATCACAGCGCTCACCACATTAGCACCGAAGATATGCCACCTCATCCGAGCAAAGGCAGGATAATATCAAAGGAAGTTATCAGCTGTATCACCTCTCTCTTCACAGTCGCAGACAGTGGTGTCACTAAATTTTACCGTGCAACCTCCGTCCTACAGCAACTAGAACTAGTGCAGAACCAAGATTGTCATGCAGCGGCTGATTTTCAGGGTTTCACATTTTATTTTTATCGTGACTTAATAGAGCGAGCTCTGTGCGAACTAGTCGGCGTATTTTTCTTACCTACCTCCATTTCGCTGAATATTATCAAGGATTATTATATAAGGGTTGTACTGAGTGCAATCAGAGACCGAGAATCATCTTGAAAGATTTCTTTCAAACCGTTTAGAAGACGACTCATTAGCAACCAAAAACATTGCGTCGTACATAAAATAGCAAAGTCTCTCTGAGGGAACGTTTATCGTATGAATATTCCCCGGAACAGACCACCACCCCTTGGTATACATCATTTAACAGAGCTGACCCCTCTCAAAGGGTATCAATTTAATTTCGAGCTCATTGCTTATCCGAGGGAAATAAAACGACTCATCGGCTGTGCAATAAGAAATCTCAGCCATTATTTTAGTGCTTATCCCCTCGCCTCGCCCCCGATTCCTTGGGAGTAAGTTTTATATATATTCCCGGAAATACTTACTCAAGGATATACGTATTTGTGGGCGTGCGTCCCCCAACCAGCCCATACCCTTTCGAGCCATCGATAAGATAGTCGGTCCATGTTTCTCGAAAGCCAACTACCACCAAAATTGCCTGGTGGTCATTTATTCTTCCCCGGACAGCATGTATATCTGGATATTGGGAGCAATGTAATTTCTGTTTCCTTCTTATAGGATTGGGGGATAATTTTCTTATCGATAGATATACATTTGATTCGTTTCGCCATTTCGCCAGGAGGTAGTCTTGTTTTACACCAACTTGGTTGGGCTTTTATGCTTCTTTTATTTTATGCTCCAACGATGATTGGTTTTATTGGCGTCTTTGGTCCACATGACTGCATCATTTTGGGACTCGCCGATAGCCAGAGGCTGTACTCGGTAATATCATTTTTTATATTTCTTTTTTGACGAGTAAACGATATGACACGAATGTTGTTTTGCCGGAATAAGTAAATCATAACTTTCCACATTACAGTTTTCGTTTCAAACGCACTTGCAAGTGTTTCCATAATTAAAAGTTGCAATTTTTCACGCAGTGCTAATTAGTACCAACATGTGATTTTAATTGGACGTTTTATGTGCTCTCACCGGGGGAACGCCTGAAGTGGATTGTAGGTGCAAAAATCCTTTCACTGGGAATAGATTTATATAGAGAGAGAACAGATGGGGTTCGGTGTTGAAAAAGTACTTTTACTTTTGGCGAGCTGCATTTAAATAATTTAACTAACATAGTGAATAACTTTTTAATTGACTAAGACAGAGAGTTATCTAATTTTAATTATGGTGCCACCCAGAAATATAGCTCGCACCGTACACCCCATTTTTAGATTTGAAAAAAGATTCAAAAAGCGACGGGCATTCATTTGGAGGGCAGTAGCACTCGGCTATTTAGATGTCTATTTGGCACCAAGTCTCGAGCTTCAAATACGTTACCCAACATTGATGAATCGAAGGATCAAACCGGCCAGGTGAAATGGAAACGCAATTATGTACTCTCGAATGTTTGTCACATGGTGGCGCAGTACAAGAAAGACTTTGCTTATGTGTTTTTCTGGGAGTTGGGCTGGCAACATACTCTCAGTAGTTTGACACACTTGCCCGTTAAAAGATTGTTAAATGCAACTGCTCAATTTTGAAGGAACTAACGTAAATCCGTCGAAGCTCGTCGATCTTGGTCCGTTTTAAAGGGTCGGGGCTTCACAACAAAGGTAGTCAGCCTTTTAAATAAATTTTTGTTTTGTTTGTTTAAAAATCCCTTGTTCAACTATCTAGTCAAGTATTTGGTTCATCTGAATGTTTGAAGTGCTTAGATCGGAAAACACTGAGCTTTTTAGGTATATTAGCACCTTTTGCAAACTTCTTACAAAAAAAGTGAAGTAGGTAGTCGGCCACCTTAGTCGCAGTAGTTGGCCATGCAAGTATCCAGTAGTCAGCCCAAATTTGATTTACACATTTTCATAGGAACATGGGGGCTGACAACCAGTGCCGGCTACAGCCAAACTAGCACGATTTACAGAAAGCGCCTTTTTTTCATATTTGCACACATTCATAAGTCTTTTCCACATAACTCAGACGGTAGACTTTCAATGGGTTTTTTTCATTGCGGTATTTTTTGTTTTGAGGTCTTTGAACTTTGTAAGTGGATGTGCAAGAAATATACCTACATGAACAGGGTGGAATATTTTGCGAGTATGTAGGTAAGAGGTGAACTTGCATAGGTCTATTGGGATCTTTTATTTTGCGATATTTTGAGTTAGATTCTCCTTCAAGTTGCAACATTTCAAGTGATGTGAGTTATTTGAACAAGCTTTTTGTTTAAAATGCAAATAGCAGTATTTGTTCGCGCAAGATAAAATTAATTTTTCTTTCCTTTTTCTGTCCGTCTGTCTGTATGTCCCGAGGCCTACAGCCTAAGCGGCTGAACGGATTTCGTTCAAACTTCGGATTTATAGTTTGGGTTCTTACAGTTCGGGCCGTTTTTTTTGTTGCATTGTAACCTCAATATTAATGGTACTTCCCATACCAAATTTTCATACCAGTTTGATTTGTTCGAAAACGGCTCTAACGATTTCAACCAAAATTGATATTTAAGCTTAAGTGGGTGAAGTTAACATAACTGCATACTCAGTTTTTAACTAAAAAATTGAATAACGGTACTTTTGAAATTTGGACATATCTCGAAAACACATATACGATTTTATCAAAAATTAATTTCGAAGGTAATATGGTCATTGCTAACTTAATGGCAAGCTCAGTTCTTCTCTGTATTATCGTAAAATGAATTTTTGAAAAAAAGTCATTTTTGAAAAATGTTGTTTCCCTTAGTTTACTAGAAAACGGCAATAGCGATTTTGACCAATTGCGACCTTAGAGTAAATTTGATGTTTCCAAAATAATGGCGTCATTAATTTTCAATTCGAATCACCGAAAACACTAAACTGCTCATATCTCGAAACCCCATTTTCGATTTCGAAAAAGCTTTAAAAACCAAGTAATGCTTACATCCCGAACAATAGCTTGTTCTGGGTTTTCAGCTAAATAGTTAAGCAATAGTATTTTTGAAACTAGACATTGCAATATTTATTACTGTTTTGTCTGCCAAATTTTACAATTTCCTCAACACCACTCTAACGATTTTGACCAAACTACATATTGAAGATAATATAAGTATTCTAAATAAGATCCCGTACTTAGTTTTTCTCAACAAATTCGAACAAATCAATTTCTTAAATATTTCTCAAAAATGACTACCCAAATTCCGATCTGTATTCGAAATATTTCGGTATATTTTTGAAATAATAACAATGCCCCAACTTTCAATGAAAATCCAATAACAACTACGTAAAACTTCTAATTTTTTTCAACCATATTTTGAATATGCACCCTAAAAATATTTCCAACAACCTGGAGCTTACACAATCAGCAACTCCCACTTCATTTACATTACAACTTTTGATGAACGAGAATGTTACGTTCGACCCAGTCGTGCACTTTACTTTTTAATAATTACCACTCGCTTTCTGCGGGGATGAAAACCTTACACGAAAATATATATTTTTTACGCGCGAAGCAGAACCAGGATTGTTGCAAGTTGCAAATCTTAGCCAAGGGAGCAATATTTTTCGCTTGAAAGAAAGGCCAAGGGATTATCAAAGCGCTGTACTTTGAATTCCAGAGGCTGGCTACTGGCGGGGGTTGAACTTACACGCCATACCCTATTCCGAATTAAATGCAACAAACAATCAATAACAAAAAAAAAAAAGAACTCAATTTGATTGAAGTTAAGACGTCCATTTCTCTACTGGTCGTGTCCAATTTTCCTCAAAAACTAACAAGCTGTCTGCAGTCCCACCGCCATTGAAAGTTCATTGCCCGCCATGACAACTGCATGAAATTAAAGAAATATTTATCTTTGTTTGCTGTTCGGCCAGATGCCCACCAAACTGCAGCACAGTGTCTTTCAAGTGTCCAGCCGGACATTTTCCAATTGAGTACTGCTCCACCGAATGTAAACTTTTGCTAACAAAAAAAAAAAAATGTTTGCAACCAAAAACAACAAATTCGAATGAAAACGACACACAAACACAGCCCGATGAGAGCGAGCTGTTGCCGATTGTAATTTCAATTTATCGACGTTTTGTGGCAGACCATGCTGTGCCAAAAGGAGGGCGAGGAGAGAAGGTGGACGAAATGTTTTTCTGTGCACAGTTACTGTGCATCGAAATGTGCTCTTATTTGCAGCAGTTCGTCGATTTCTGTGTACATAAATTGTCCATTTTGAAATAGGAATTCTATTATCATTGCTGCAAGGCGGATATAGCCGTTCGCATCGATTGGGAAGAGCTACCTTCCCCTGGGACCTGGCTCATTTTGAATGTGAGCTGCCTCTCTCTGCTTGAATGAATTCGCTTTTAGTTTTTACTGTTGTTTCTTTTGGAAAATTTGTTCTTTTTTTCGATTGCACCACCCCATCCAAGGATAGATTAAGATTCTCGTCGAGTTCGACTTGTAGTTGTAGTTAGAGTCCTTCTCCGGCCGATGGACAAGAACTACTGTGAACATCACAACCGATAATCGAATCAGGCAATTTATGGTGGTTTTGCTATTTCGTTTATTGTTTCGCCCATTCGTAGTGAGGTACATCCTTCCAGGATGACAACGGCATCGTTCTCTAATCTTTTCTCGATTTGAACGAATGATCGGAATTTCAGAACAGTTTAGAGAGCGATGTGGTGCAACCAAAAACCTGACCGATTGATAATTGTCTGGCACAATAATTGAGTTGCAGTAGTCCGTACTCCCATACATAGAACGGAGACCCTTCACTTCGCATTGGCAAGCAATTTAAATGTTACGTTCCAATAGATGTATACAGACACGGAGAACGAGAAGGAGCTGCACCGTTATGGTAGTTGCAGCTGCCGATAATATAATAAATAGAATTTCAAATGAAACAATTGTGCTGGTGTAAGTTAAATGAAATTCGTATCGTAACAACTGAGTTGAGTTATTCATTCTGGGGTGGATGTGTGCCATTTGTAAATGTGCGGTCTGTTTAGGGGTGGAGGTGTGGCAAATTGATTGAATGATTCTTGAAAACAAACCCAGGAGAGGAAAATTTTGATTTCATTAGCAATTTCTCGATTCCTTCATGAAATGGCAAGTATGTACATAAAAATCAATTGCGGCCGGCCCACGCTTCCAAAGTAACAAGATCACATTTATTCAACACATTTTACACTTTACACGATGTACTTTTATTAATACATTCAAAAATGAAGGAGAGAACATTTAAATCAATAATTCGCTAGCTGTTTTATTGGAGCTGGAAATGTTTTTTTTTCTTAAGAAGCTTGGTCGGACAGAATTTTTTGGAGATGTGTGAAAACAAAAAATAATCGCTAGCCCCTAGTTCGAATGCCCTAAAAGGCGGATTTCGTACACTCAGAAAAAAAAAGATTGTTAAGCGAATAATTTTGAGATTTTTAAAAAATTGTAAGTTAAAAGTTCTTGGTTCAAGAACACAACAAGAACTCGTTTTTAAATTTTCAAGAATCCGGTATTCAGCGTAAGAATAAAATACTCAACATAAGTATTTTATTCCATCATTGGCAAAAATTGCATTCTTAAATCAAAGATTTTGATATTTGGGTTCATTTTAACCAACGAAAATTGTTGGCACTACGATTTATTTTTCTGAGTGTAGGCCAGTAACGAGTTGGTACCAATTTCTTAAACAAAAAATGCCATCATCCTTCAGAGCTGGGCGATAGAAGTGAAACTTCAACAAGTTTGATAAATAGTGGAGGATACTCACTTTAGTCCACCAAAAGTACAAAAACGCGGAGTGGAAAGTGAACCAAATATTTCCATGTTCCGCCAAAAAAAAAACCATAAAACAATTTAATACTGTTTGAACTAAACTTTAATAACAGTTCATCTTACATGAAAGTAGGAGTGTAGCGAAACATACTCCCGATCATCAGTCTGATTCGCTGAGTTCTTGACCACTGGAGTTGGAGGTGCGACTATAGAGTCGCTCAGCATTTTCCCGCAATCTTCAGTTGACCTCTGAAGATGCGCCAGCTTCAGAACCTGAAATAGAAGAAAGTTCTGTCAAGTATTTTCCAAGACCATGCTCGGTATCTCAACTCACCAAAAGATTTAGGCATTCGTAGGCACATAACTCCTGTCGTGGATTTCGCATGGTCTGGTGTGCTGCGGCGATCCTTCTCATAGAGGGATTTCTAAACTAAGCCCACCTAACTGAAAAAAAAAGAACAAAAGAAAGTGGATCCCCGTCGAACTATGGAGGAAAAGTACCAAGCTATAAAATGGTCTTCGAAATGAGAAATGCATTCCAAAGTTCTGTAAAAGAAATATCTATTTAATAAAAGAACGATTTTCTAACAACAATTGATTGCAGGAACAAATAACTACGAAAGCAAAAGCATGAACAACATAACAACAATTCAACAAATGTATAACAGCAGCTTGTAGTTTTCCGCGAGCTGAATCCGAACCCAAAGTCTCATTTCTTTTCTAATTTGTATATATGAATTTTTTTTTTATTATTATTCAATAATTTTGTTGACTTTGTTTCGGATTTAGCGCGCGAAAACCTACAAGTCTGCTAAAATAAACCACAGCTCGGGATTCTCGGAGTAGAGCCAATGAGGTGAATGGTCGACTTCTTGTCGCACATTCCCTTGCTCGGTATTTCGCGCCGGAAGAGGGCCCGGGCCCTTGACCACATCCGCAACCAATCTTGCGAATTTGGTCTTCTAAGTGGTGTATGATTGGTTATTATGAACACTTTCAATAGGTAGGTACTCACGATTGATTCAGCTGGGGGGGGGAAAGATTTCTTCATATTTGCTACCGATAGCATTTTGCAGCCGTTCTTGAATGCGTAAAAGGGCTTTAACAATATAGATGGCAACCTATTTGCGTTGAAGGCACTTTTGTTGGATTGCTTGTCCATTTTTCTTTGGTTTTCTTCTTTTTTCTTAGATCTTCTGACTTGAGGTTTTCTCTGTTTCTCTGTTTTATAATTTTATAATTTTTTTTGACAACAAAAGTCACGACTTGTTATTTTTTTTTTTGTCAATCTAAGGAAGTGCTTGTTTTAAAATGTATAAAGAACGTTGGAGTAGAGAACGACAGGCAGAATGGATAGGTATGAATAGGGTTGTAAGCGATTGAATCAAACCAATAAAAATGCAGTTTTAAAACATATCCTTTAGTTGATACCAGTTTTTAGGTGAACTCGGAGTACATACCCACATTTATAAGACTCTGGGAGGTGCTTTATGGAACAGAAGACTTTTGGCTTCCCTACATTTCCAGGGACTTATTTTCTAATTTATGAGAAGTGCAATATGCAACATAATATTGTTTTATGTTTCCTAGGATAAAACCAAAATAAATAGTAATAACACTTTTAAATGTAACCATTTCGGTTTCGACTGCGAGAAGCTTCAAGTCATCCAAAGGAAACCACCAACTCATGATGGCAATGGGTAGCGAAACTTGCTTCTTGACTCCTCACACTTGGACCTGTAGTTGGACTTCTTGATGAGCTGGAATCTGGAAGTCAATGTTTTCATTCGGTGTGAAATATTTGCCGAAACCGACGGCAGCTATAGAACCTGAAATAGAAGAAAGCTCTGCTCTGCTCAATATAAACTTACAAAAGCTTTAAGCATTCATAGGCGCATAGCTCCTGCCCATTTAATATAGCAGCAATTGGCTGGTCTGCTGCAGCGATCCCTTTTATCAAAGGAACCCACCAAGTTAGAGAAAAAAGAATAAAAAAAAGTACGGTGACGTCCCAGCGTAATTGTTTTGGGTAGCCCCCCAAAAACAAAAGAGTTTCCAAACCTGTATAGCTGATATACCAAAAAAATGGATAATGCATGTATTTTTTTATCGGAAGCTACACAGCAAACGGGTTAACCGATTTTGAATTTTTTATGAGGAGCAAGTTCGTGCATTTAAAAATATTTGGTTTTGATTGTGGAAGTCCAAGACATTCAATAATTAGACTTTGAAAACAAAAAAAGTTAACTTCTCCTTCTTCTATTTGAATGGAATTAATTCCAGTTTTTAGATATCTAAAACGCGCATCTTTTAAGTCCAAAATGCAATAGCTGAGCAATATTAACAAAACCTTTGCGAAATTCCTTTTTTTATCAATTTGTTAATGGACCAAGATTTTCAAATCGATCTCAGTGGTGGTTTCTTTTTTTAGTTTTCTTTCACGGTATCTTCGTATTTCTTGAGAGAGCGGGAGTCGAATGCATTTGGTCTGCTCAAGTGCTCAATGCTCATGCGTTTAAGGTTTGGCGGAGTGAATTTTTTTTTGTTCAGTTGGGTAGATGTATAATACTACCTCATACGTACAAATTACAATTTTTGCATTCCAATATCAAATCAACAACTGGCCTGGCCACGGCTACCATGGATGGCGATGGAGTGCGAGTGTGCTGTGCGTTTGAGTGGGACGGAGGATGGGATCGAGAGAGATCGAGTGAGATTCCTAATATAATTATTATAGTGGTTGTCCAGTATTAATGTCCAGGTGCATTCGTTAAATCTAAAAATTCGTAATATCGAGCCCATTTTAATTGTACGAAACGTTAAATAAAATGTACAAATATTTTGTCTATTCATTCGTTTTATTTTATTTATTCATAAAGTTAAAAAAAAACATTGTGAGTGCAAATACATAGCAGTAATGCACAATAACAAAAAGTTATACGTAGTAGCTAACAGTTTTACAACAGCCCCATACATGCATTCACAACCCAGAGAGTTGCTTTACACCTGCCTACATATGTCATCTCTTTTTTTCATAACTTATATAGAGACAGCAATGAAATTGAAAAAAGTGTACGTTATATCGATCATTCGTTATATCGGCATTCGTTATACTGGACCACCACTGTATATCTCGTTTTTAAAGATTTTTGAGCTCCAAAATATGTACAAGACTTATTACTTCGAAATCATCAAATTTGAAGATTTTTGATATCAAGAATTTTTAAATCTAGCACATTAAATGAACCTTTTCTATTGAAGAAACACGTTTTCTATTAATTCCATTATTATACGAGTATAAATATAATGTGAGTCGAACAGAGCCCATGCACAATTGTTTAACTAACTTTTTTATCAACTCTATGGAAACATGCAACTTAAAGAATTTGATAAAATAACTGATGTAACGTGTTTTTGGGAAAATGTTTTCGTATGCACTGAAACGGTTGTTGAAATTTTTATATTTACAAAGGATTTGTTGCACTTTAATGAACCGAAATTCTATGATCTTGATATAAGCAATGAAATAATTCTAAGTCAATTTAATTCAAATATGATCCAAAATTTCAAAAAGCATTAACATTAATTTATGACCAAAGTTTTTTTTTTATAGATATTTATGTGATTTAAGTATTAGTAATAAAGTACTTCAAAATTGTATTTTAAATTTCGCTCTTTTTATATTTTGAACAAAATCTTAAAAAAAAGATTTTTTGTTTCGGCTGCTGCCCGAAGTTAATAAAAATAAGAAATCAAAATTAATTAAAAAAATATACGAATTTAAAGCCGGTACCAGTGGAACAACGGAAACGGATGCTTTGCACTATTTTAACATTATAACAAATAGCGAATTCGCTTTTTTCAGATTAACATAAGTATCTCTATATATAGCGAATGGCGCCCTCTAATTGCTATCCGATATAACGAACTTATATGTAAATTAAGAAATTAAGAAAAAATCTGGTAGCAGATTCAATAAAAAAACTTTTAAATGGCAGGACCAGGACCATCATCTATTCAATTTAACACTAAATAAAAACGTTTAAATGAACACATTTTTAATGACTTGTTTAAAAAAAACAAAAATATGAAAAAATTCGATAAATAAATAACGAAGGCGATAGATATAGTGAATGCCAACAAACATTATACTGGACGTCCGCTCGCTACTTATAAACTGCAGCAAATCCTGTATGTTAATCCGGTCAAAGCAGCTAATGGCATGTTCCCAATTCCCTAAACTAAGTCCCTTTTATTTACGTTCATGGTTATAATGGCGCAGTTTTTTTGTCGCCTCCTTTACAACACCTGACAGGTTTAGTTACAGTGGCCATGTTTTAAAATTCCAAATAACGAACAATAGAAAAAGAAACAAATTTCAACATAATTTTCAATTATTTAATTCTTTATATAATTTCATAATTAGGAATCAATAATATCAATAATCAATAATCAAAATAAAATAAAAATTAAAACTTGTTTTTGTGTTCAAATTAATTCATAAGGTACATCGTCTTGAGAAATTCATTATTATAATGAACGGATGGTCACCGTAGCTATAGTGGATCGGGCTCACGCTTATGCCGAGTGGATTGTGTCTACGCTAGATCTCGATCTTGACCATAATGGTGTGGCGAGACGGCTTGAGCCGTTTCAATAGCTAATTAAAAATAAAACGGACAGGAATCTAGCCAATCGTACCAAGTAAAAAAATGCAAAATGGATAAATTTCGCGCTTAAGAGAAATGCCTTAATGAAGGAACGCTGTCGCGGCCGGCGACTGGGAGGGATGCGATTTAACTCAGCTAAGTATATTGTTGGTTTATTTCCGGAGAGAATAGTTTTTACGTTAATTGCATAAGTTACCGCAGTTTTACTCCCTCTTTCCTTGACGGCTGACAAATGGCAAACGAAAAATGTGTCAAATTAAATTAATTTCGCGGTTAAGGCGAATGTACACAAGATTAAGGATAAATGTCAGAAAGGAGGAAGAAGAGGAGTAAGGCTGCGTTCACATGAGTTCAGCTTTAAGGCTTATCCGCAACAAACGCCTTAAATATTTCAGCAAATACGTCGGGTCATTTTTATTTGACGTTTTTGGTGCTCTATTTGGAATATCATCAATAAACAGAGACTTTCCACCCTCTTACGTGCTTTGAATAATTCTCTGCGTCTTAGAATGGGATTGAACTCTTTGTCTACCAAGCTTCCTTATATTCATGGCGGGAAAATAGAGTCGCAGCTATTTTTTCGAACAAATATGGGTAACTACCATCATTATGATTTTGTTAACTTTGGTCTTTGATTATTGAATTCGTTCCAAGGATTCCTGGAGGGTAGACGCTCGATAAGCCCACTTGCTTTTGTTTAAATCGGTCTTGCTTTTCGATGTTGCACATGGCGGTCCTAGGCCCACTGAGTCCAGAAACTCTTCGCTCTTCAGTGATATACAAATTCGAGATTCGCCCAATCACTGAAGGTTTTTTCTATCCTTAAACTGGATAGACGTTTTACTACTTACGTATTTTACAAGTACTTCTGCGTCTCTGGCTTTAATTACTGATTTACTAACGACGAGGCTTAGAGGTTCATCTAGCGAGTTGACACCCACTATAACACAGCTTTTAGATCATAGCCCATGTGTACTGGTCCTCTGCTCGCGCTGCTGAATAAGTAATCTTTGTGGTCATTATATGGGTTATGGTCGCCCACATACCGCCAGTTAGAATCCCGTTGCAGGATATTGTTTGGAAGGGTGGGTGATGGTAGATCGCGATTAGATGAACTAGAAATATTTGTGCTAAAACAATATCTACTTACTTACTTAACGAGCTCCCGACCTGTGTAGAGTCTCTGCCTGCGACACTGTAGCCTTCCATCCTCTGCGATCCCGGGCACGCTGCTTCCAGTTATCCAGACCAAGAGCTCTAGCATCCGCGATGGCTTGGTCTTTGAAACGGAGGTTCGGTCTTCCTTGTCGCCTCGAACCTGGCGGCTGGGATTCGAAGATCCTCTTAGCTGGAGCATTATTGTCCATTCGCTCGATGTAGTCGACGTATTTTGGCCTTTTGGGCTACATCCACATCTTGGTATAGCTCATAGAGTTCGCGGCTTTATCTTCTCCTCCATTCGCCCTCCTCGCACACAGGACCAAAAATCCAAAAACAATATCTAGAGTGACATAAACTTCTAGAAGAATAGCCCGCTTGTGACTTGATCTGAACCATTCCAAGGCCCATGCGTTAAAATCAGACTCATAAACCATCCGCCCAAAATCGGAGTCCGATTTGATGGATGTACGAAGAAGCTCTGAGGGGAATATTATCACCCATACAAAGCGTATCTCGCCAATCTGTCTCCACATTTTATATTGCCCGAAAATTTAATATTGAAAAATACACAAATTTCGATGCGCGAACAATTTACAAGGTCCCGTATGGCATTGCATAGGTATAGCATTCCTTTCGCCTTTGTATAGGTATCCACCTCGTGCAAATGTCGCCTGATCAACTATTCAGGCTGATCGCCTTGGCCTTCTGCTTTATGACGACACCATAAAAATAAATCAAATTAAATATTCAATTCGCTTAGAGTGGAAGATGCAGCAGCAGCTATATCTATACCTACCCCAAAAAAAATCTCTTCCCTTAAGCTTAATTCCAATTTCCGAGCGTGAATGTAACCACTGCATTATTCAAGAACCTAATCAAAATCTCCCAAGAGTCATGAATTCCCGCCAAGGGGAATGAGTTTGAGTATACGCCACCAACACCATCCCTTTGGGGTGGGACTCTAACTCTCACTTCGCACCGGGAGGGGGGTAGAGAGCGCGCAAGGAATGTCATCCATGGAATTACAGAAAATCCCTCAGATTTTGGTTTCGAATATAAATATATCATCATCATCATCATTGTCGTGTTGTCCTTGCTATCGCCATCTAAGGATCATCCTCCTCGCGGAAAATTCAATTTGCAGCCATTAGGAATGTTTACAACTCCAATATATCTGGCGCTCTGGCCGTAAGGAGAAAAAATTAGGCACAAGAACGCCCAAAAGCAGGACAACAATCAACTTAATACACACACACCAAGGACCAACGAACAGGGAAATATTCAATTGCCTAAAGTCTGATTCTGATGCCGACGGAGGGTGTTCGCCACTTTGGTTTGATTATAGTTCTTCTTCGAGTCGTCGAGGTTTGGCTTTTTTTTTCCTTCTTTTTTTGCCTTAAATGCTGCTACAGTATTAAGAAAACGTTTTTTTGTCCTTGTACTTTAAGTTGAATTCTCCCCGGCGGTGTGTTATCATTGATGATGAGTTGTGACAGCTCAGCTATTTGGTTTTCCTTTCTTCTTCTTTTTTTTTTTTGGTTGGGGTATGGTTATTGCAATTTATTCAGTTCTTTTCCATCCAACTCAGATTCGAGCGCTTTTATTGTCTTTGGGTAATGAAGTGAAATTTATTAAACAAACAATGTCAGGACAGATATAAGCCAGTTGACAGTTCACAAAGGGGGATGGCAGGGAAAGCTAAAAAGAATAATGCGCGACGCACTGTAAATCCTTTAAATGGATTAGCACCTCTTAACCTGATTAGGAGTATCTCGGATTGAAGTGCGGTTTAGATAGTGGTTTTTCAAGACATTCTTAGTTTTGGAAAAGACCTTAATAAACCTGAAAGCGAATCCATTCACCTATCCCCAGGACCGCACCAAGCATATGTGCAAGATGTGCAAATGCACAGGGCGCCAGGTTCGGGGCCGCATTGAAAGACAGAAAGAAAGAAAAATTGATTTTATCTTGCGCGAACAAATACTGCCGTTTGCATATTAAACAAAAAGCTTGTTCAAATAAGCCAAACCCAAAATAACAACATCCATCACTTGCAATGTTGCAACTTCAAGGAAGATCAAACTCAAAATATCGCAAAATAAAAAATCCCACTAGACCTATGCAAGTTCACTTCTTACCTACATAGTCTCAAAATATTCCACCCTGTTCATGTAAATAGGTTACATTTCACAAGAGAATCCGGTTCAAAAATCTGAAAACAAAAAATACCTCAATGGAAAAAAAATGCATTGAAAGTCAACCTCCTGGGTGATGTGGAAAAGACTTATGCATGTGTGTGCAAATATGAAAAAGGGCGCTTTCTGTAAATCTAGCACAGGGCGCTAGTTTGGCTGGAGCCGGCATTGCCCATCCCTCTCCTACCAAACACTGAACGCAGAGGTAGGAACAACAAAAAATCAATCGCCATTAGCACACCTCGCCGCCGAATCCTAATGGCGATGGGAACCAATCAATTTGCCAGCACATTTTATGTTTCACAAACCCTACTGCGAGGAATCATCCTCTTTCTTGTTCAGTTTCTCACGTTGGTGAAGTTAATTTTTTACGAGCCACTACACCGAAAAAGCTAGAACTCAATAACTATTCCCATCTATCTTGGCGGTGTCAGAATAGTGCAGCGCCCTTGTCATGTCATGTGCGGATTCACTTTACACCCAGACACACGCCCATCGCCCTGCGTGCGTGCGATCCGAAGACATAACATCCCTGGCAGATGGCATAAATTAGTTAAAGTTAGCTCCTTATTAATTCCGCCGATAACTTTCTCAGCCATAATGCAGTGCGGTTTACACGTTTTTGTGTTCCGCTGTCGCGACGATAGATAGGTTGAGTTAGGGTGAGCATTATTCTTTTTCAGCCAGCTAAATAAATGCTGTGCCAGTGCATCAGGCAGGAGCAATTGCTACTGCTGCATCATATGTCAGGATGTAGCACACTCAGTAATGGGTGGAAGAGAGGAATTGTTCGCGCTTCTAAGTCTACTGCAATGATGGATGCGGCAATTTGCCAGCGACGTGATGACTGACTTTGGCGTACAGGAAAAAGGTCAAAAAGCGAAGCTCTTCGTCTTAGTTCTGGGAGCGGATGTGACGCACGGGTCCCTATTACTTTTCTTCGTACATCAGTTGAGAAATATTTTGTTTTAGCTAAACTAAGCGAGTGCTACATTGAAATGAAGGATTGTAAATCGTTGAAATTCGTTGATCTCATGTGCACAGTGAAAGCAGCGACACAAAAGGGTGGGGTATAGTTTTCAGTATACCGATGGATGAGTTTCTGCTGTACGTACAGTAGAATAAGTAAAGAAGAACCTCCGAGGTTTCCAGGTTCAGGAATTTCCTCTCCACAAAACCGCGATTTATGCGGGTATCTACCAAGGGCATCACACCGGATTAGAGTGTGGCGGGTACAGGTTTCTTCACTTACCTAACTTAACCTATACAGTTGCCTAACCAGATCGGCGACCAGCATTTTGGCAATAAATCGTTGGTACAAAATTGCAAAATAAATCACACCATTCTCCTTTATAGGGTGCGTGGATTGATCTGAGATAGATTTGTGAGAAAAAGCTTTACATCTTTACAACTTTTTAAGCTAGAACGCTCAATATTCATTCTTAAACCTGGGATAAGGTACTATGATCCTGATGGCTTCATACTCACATATAGCTAGGCAGGGCGAAGAGCAGTTTATCAAATCCACTGCTTCATCATGCAGTTCAAAACTGATCGCAATGCGACAAAGGAAAGCCTTGGCTAGTGTCAGGCTATAAGGATTTGAAAGGAATATCGATGAATTCTATTAGAATAGCTATATAAGCAGGCTGCTTGCCAAGGTCTCAATTGTGAAAAATGGCAGTTAAATGTTTAGGTATTTCTTCTCGGATATCGGCCTAAAGCTGTTGCATGGCTCTTGGTGTATTGGCACACAGCTGGCCCAAAGAAAAAAAAATCGGGCAAACGAGATGGCCCAGTAAAAATAGGAAAAATGCGATATTAGCCACAAATGGACGAGCTATTTTGTTTAAACTCGCGAAACCATTGAATCTAATATGGTGAAAGGTGTAACTGCAGTACAAAATCTTTTCAAAGACCTACTAGGCATCACCAACTGCTGAGAACGTCTCCGAACAAGCGAATGCCGACATTCAACATTAAATCGAACAATTTTGGCTCTTTGTTCTGCGCTGAGTCTTTCCATCATAACTTTCTCAAGTTTTTGAAGGTAACTTTAAAAAAATATAGCGCTACCCTGTATTATAAAATTTAAGCTGTATTTATCTTGGGCTCTTTTCCATTCGATGCATTTACTCCACCCGTTGTCTGACAACAACCAGCGATTCCAAAATAACAAGATCACATTTATTCAACACATTTTACACTTTACACGATGTACTTTTATTAATACATTCAAAAATGAAGGAGAGAACATTTAAATCAATAATTCGCTAGCTGTTTTATTGGAGCTGGAAATGTTTTTTTTTCTTAAGAAGCTTGGTCGGACAGAATTTTTTGGAGATGTGTGAAAACAAAAAATAATCGCTAGCCCCTAGTTCGAATGCCCTAAAAGGCGGATTTCCGCCAAAAAAAAACCATAAAACAATTTAATACTGTTTGAACTAAACTTTAATAACAGTTCATCTTACATGAAAGTAGGAGTGTAGCGAAACATACTCCCGATCATCCGTCTAATTCGCTGAGTTCTTGACCACTGGAGTTGGAGGTGCGGCTATAGAGTCGCTCAGCATTTTCCCGCAATCTTCAGTTGACCTCTGAAGATGCGCCAGCTTCAGAACCTGAAATAGAAGAAAGTTCTGTCAAGTATTTTCCAAGACCATGCTCGGTATCTCAACTCACCAAAAGATTTAGGCATTCGTAGGCACATAACTCCTGTCCCGGATTTCGCATGGTCTGGTGTGCTGCGGCGATCCTTCTCATAGAGGGATTTCTAAACTAAGCCCACCTAACTGAAAAAAAAAAGAACAAAAGAAAGTGGATCCCCGTCGAACTATGGAGGAAAAGTACCAAGCTATAAAATGGTCTTCGAAATGAGAAATGCATTCCAAAGTTCTGTAAAAGAAATATCTATTTAATAAAAGAACGATTTTCTAACAACAATTGATTGCAGGAACAAATAACTACGAAAGCAAAAGCATGAACAACATAACAACAATTCAACAAATGTATATAACAGCAGCTTGTAGTTTTCCGCGAGCTGAATCCGAACCCAAAGTCTCATTTCTTTTCTAATTTGTATATACGATTTTTTTTTTTATTTTCAATAATTTTGTTGACTTTGTTTCGGATTTAGCGCGCGAAAACCTACAAGTCTGCTAAAATAAACCACAGCTCGGGATTCTCGGAGTAGAGCCAATGAGGTGAATGGTCGACTTCTTGTCGCACATTCCCTTGCTCGGTATTTCGCGCCGGAAGAGGGCCCGGGCCCTTGACCACATCCGCAACCAATCTTGCGAATTTGGTCTTCTAAGTGGTGTATGATTAGTTATTATGAACACTTTAAATAGGTAGGTACTCACGATTGATTCAGCTGGGGGGGGGGAAAGATTTCTTCATTTTTGCTACCGATAGCATTTTGTAGCCGTTCTTGAATGCGTAAAAGGGCTTTAACAATATAGATGGCAACCTATTTGCGTTGAAGGCACTTTTGTTGGATTGCTTGTCCATTTTTCTTTGGTTTTCTTCTTTTTTCTTAGATCTTCTGGCTTGAGGTTTTCTCTGTTTCTCTGTTTGTTTTGATTTATTATTTTTTTTGACAACAAAAGTCATGGCAACCTATTTACGTTGACGGCACTTTTGTTGGATTGCTTGTCCATTTTTCTTTGGTTTTCTTCTTTTTTCTTAGATCTTCTGGCTTGAGGTTTTCCCTGTTTGACAACAAAAGTCACGACTTGTTATTTTTTTTTTTTGTCAATCTAAGGAAGTGTTTGTTTTAAAATGTATAAAGAACGTTGGAGTAGAGAACGACAGGCAGAATGGATAGGTATGAATAGGGTTGTAAGCGATTGAATCAAACCAATAAAAAATGCAGTTCTAAAACATGTCCTGTAGTTGATACCAGTTTTTAGGTGAACTCGGAGTACATACCCACATTTATAAGACTCTGGGAGGTGCTTTATGGAACACAAGACTTTTGGCTTCCCTACATTCCTAGGGACTTATTTGAAAAGTGCCACCACTAGTCCACAGATGTAAGCCGAATAAAGCTGCTTTTGAAGTTTTCTCTTCACGGAAAAATATTTCGACGTACAACAATCTTAAGGCTTTTATCCGAACACAAGCAAAATATTTGAATTTCATATAGAGATAGACCAAAGTCCAACGAATTAACATCCTGTAGTCTGTGGATGAAGGATGACACCACCGTAAGCTCAACTAAAACTATTTCCACATTTTAAAGACGTTGCTAATAGAAACCCCACTCAAGGACGAGAGGACCAACTAAATTCCATTTCTCTTTCTGAAAGAAAAATAAACACCATCTCCATTTCACATAAATAAGCGGAATGAACACACTCGAAGAGGCATTTCGTAAAGGATTTCACTGATTTTGTTTCTGCTTCCGGCACATCAGTGGCGTCACCACCATATATACAGACCGTCTGAAGGCAGTTCAACAATGAGGATGAGGACTCACCAAAGCAGAGGCAATCTCTCCCCGGCTTACATGAATTATTTTCGTCTATGTGCGCCTCTTAGGACATTTCAGATGAAGGACAAAACGATTACAAAGAATGTGTGCTAGTCTCTCTGACAAAAGCAGAGAATTCCTTCACGGAATTGATTTCAGTTCATCTTGCCTACTTAGAAAACAATTTATCATAGATAAGTAGTCACGTTAAGATGCCAAGGAATTTAGTTGGAAGACTGACTACAGAGAGAGAAAGAGAGGCTCCTGTATGTGCAATATGTGGGAGAGTGGCCACAATTTATTTGGGTGTTTCAACAACTCACAAAATTAATTCCTACTCCCATTCCCATTCCCATGCAATATAGAAATGTAAGTTGACTGTTTTTTTTTTTTTTTTTTGCTGGTAAGACTCTTAATATTGGCAAGAAGCCAATAGGATGCTTGAAGTGATTTCGAAGCGAGTGCACTGAAATGACTTCCATTAGCTTTGGAATATCAACTTAGAGTCGGGGCCGGGGGTAATCGAGGTAGAGGTTAACCACAAGTTGGATTGGAAATTTATGTTCGACTTTGTTTGTCGTAAATAAATAAACGGGACGAGACAGCTCTGTGCGATGTAAACATGCGTCTGGAATTTAAGAAAAGTTCCTACCACTGGGAATGGATATTTAAAATTCTCCTGACATCATTTGATGTCGCTCTTCAAATTCTAATCAAACCAAGGGTGATAGCAAGTGAAGTGGGCCACCCATCCCGAAAGTGATTGTGGATGATATGTCCGAAAGATGAGTTCTCTTGTCTCATAGATGAGCTGTATGTCTATGACAACTCTATGGGTGAGTAATTTGAAGGTGACATATACCCGATCCTGACAGACTACCTATTCTGTAGCTTCGTTTTTAAAATCAAGGCTTCCGTAGGTAACAGCCGAAGAACCAAGACTTTCTTATGCAAGGTGGCGCAAAATTAATCAGAAAAAAAAATAATAATCGGAAGATGTTATAATTTTTGCAAATGGCGTCGTACATCAATCATATTTGACGTTTGTGAACTAGACAGATCCAGAATAAAACAGACAAGCGATGGAGCGCTACACTCCTCAAGTGCGTGGAATAATTGTGTCGATTTCTTTTACCAATAATTGGTCGGTGGTGTAAGCGCAGCGTGAATTTCGAATCATCAAGAGCGACGAGGTGCATTTCCACTCAAGCGGTTACTTGATTAAATAAGAATTTTTGACCAGTGGACGAATGGTCACCGTATTTATACCCTGCCCTCCGCAATGTTGCCACTTAAAAAAATGAGTCCGGTCAAATCTGACCGAATGACCGATTTAAAAAAATCCGGTCAAAAGATAAAATAAGAATTTTTGACCAGAAGTCCGGTCAAAAATGGAATATAATGATAAATTTTAACTAAAAATATAAAACAAAAGTGAAATTGTTAATTTTAAATCTAATAAAACAAAAAAGAAAAAAACAATTCACTGAAGATCTTTGCATCACAACGTTTTGCAGAAAAAGTAACTTTCCACTCAACTTCCGCGTTTGAAATTTGTGAAACCAACACCGAAATTGCAAAATGCAAAATTGTCTTCACTTCAGTCTTGTTTGAATGCACACACCCAGTCACAGTTGATGGGAGCAACCAAATGAGACTGCCGCGACGAGCCGCTGTATTTTACGATTATTCACAATAAATTGGTTTCTGCATGAAATTGTGAGGTTAAGTATGGCCAAGTGTCATTCAAATTATAGAAATATTTCCTTTAGTCAGAAAACAATATAATTCTTCAGGTCAAAAAAGGGTTTTCCGGTTAAGTTTTTTTCGGTTCGGTTAAAAATCGGTTAGACCGGATCTCAAAATTTTCTCCGGTCAGAGTTAAGAGATTTCGGTTAGATATGACCCGAATCCGATCAGCAATACTGGTCCTCCGAGTCTGTCACTGTCACTGTCACGCACGCGGTCAACCTGATATCGATTCCTGTGGCTTTTTCGTTTCATCGGAGTTTGGTTCTACTACCCCACGTGCCAATAAAAGCTTCACTCCAGTGGAAAAGAGTGCTTTGCCTTCGACGGGAGGTTCCCAGTCGCATAAGCTACCGATAAGGGATATAGATACTACAAGTTTGCTTCCTGATGTCTGCTACTGCTGCACTCCTCGCTGCTCGGCAGCAGTTTATTATGTTCACAGACCTCTAGACCGCAACTGAATCGGTCATTGTTTAGACAAAATAAGTAACAGATTTTTTTAAATCACTTTTAATACGTTTTTACACTTCTTATGAATAGACTTTGCATTGAGAATAAACCAACGTAATTTGATACCTAAAACACACAGAAATTCGTGCGCGAAATTGGCATTTTGTACCAAGTCTGTTGTCTCTTCCACCATTTTTTGTATCTCCTGTAAAAAAGTAAAAATGTCGCTTATGTTGTTTTAGAAATCACCGATTCAACTGCTGTTGCATTGGGCTTGCCTTGGGGACACTTCCGGCGAGGACAAAATTGATTATCATGTCTCCACTGAGCTCCGAATGACACAGAAACTGTGTGAAATGTAAAGTTTGTATTTTTGTATGTGGATTTGTGCACGCATAACATTAAAATCGGTCAACCAATCCACATAAGTTTCGAAGAATAACATGCAACTGAAAATGGGGCAACATTTCTTTTTTCAGTCCAATCGGCCCACGAATTCCCGGTCGATGTTGGCAGCTTCTGGCTTCGACATTGCCGGCTCAGTTGACTCCATATTCTACAACGGCTGATGCCAACTGCGTGGACTCAAATCCTGCGATGATTTCCTCCATTTTCTGCAGTGACGAACCTGATTACATTGATCTTTCTGACATATAAATGCACAGTCCTTTGCCAGTCCTTTTAGGTGTGTAGCTCTGACCTGGTGCCATTTTCTGTTGCAGAAATTTGCATCTCGATGCCAAAATATGCACGTTGGATTGAAAATGTTGTGGTAACTGAGAGGTTAGCTCTTTAAATGTGTGTGTACTTACGTCCGACGACGTCTCGAATAATTTCTTCAGCAGATCCAAAATATAGCTGCCGCACGTTGAGAGAAAATGTGACTTTTTAAAATTCTCCTGTTACAGAATTCGCTTTGAAGTGTTGCTGAAATTGGAAATTATAGTTATTCGGAGTTTTTTTCCGCCGGATCGAATGCTCAAAACTGCGAAATGGTGGTCGATGCACCAGGACGACTCGCCATAATCATCCTCATGCTCTCCATGTTGGTATGCAGCACCTGCTCGTACCATAAGTTCCTCCGCCAACTACCCAAGTAACAATTTGACTTCGGTACGGTGCTATCGAAGCTATTTCACCTACCGCGATATCCACTGCAAAAGGCCTAATGGAAACACATTTGGCGCACTTTAATGCAGGTTTTTACTTGTTTAAGACATTCTGAACAGCTTGGATAGACCTTACTGAAAACACAACTTCTTCGTCTGGAAGGCAATTAGGCCACGGTAGGCTATTGCTTCCCAAAATAAGCATCACACATTTATCAGCGGTAGGTTATTACTTTGGTAGGGCCTTACCGAAACTTTATGGAAGCTTAATAGAGGCTAAAATATAAAGAAGAAAATTATTTATGTTTTTTAAATTTTTTTTTGAGAATCGAACATGGGTTCTGCTGCGTAGCAGTCCAATACACTACCCCCTGGGCTAATTCGTCATAATGCTGTAGCAGTGGTAAATCTGAACTACTTGATACATTTTAGAGTTTAGTTAAGATTATTGCAAACAGCGTTACCACTTGTACTACATTTATGTAGTACTGTGCTACATATTTGCAGGATTTTTCAACGCCGTACTACATACTACATCGTTACCCTAATGTACTACATTTCTTAAGATCCGTCTAACCATTTTACTTTTTTACGAACAACAGTTCGAATTTTGCCCCTTTTGCTTTTATAACTAAATAAATAGATTTAAAAACTTGGCATAGCGCAAATCTTCAACTCGCACACAAAGATATCGCAAGGAATGGGAAAACCAATTTCCTGGCAAACGCTTTTGTCGCGCTGGTCAGAAGTCATTTGTTTGCAATATGACCTTGCTTGTCAGACAAGAACTCTTACCCATACACATTTCCAATTATAATAGTGCAAAACAACTCCAAGTGTGTCCGACTGTTTTAAAAACATAACATATTTTGTTTGTTATACTACTTAATTTAAATTTCAATAGAAAAAAAAACAGGTACTACATTTTTTTTGAAAATGCTACATTTTGTTGGCTAACGTACTACATTTGCCAAAGATTTTAGTGGCAACGCTGATTGCAAATAAACTTGCAGCTTACTCGACCGAAGTTGTAAGCAAGACATTTAGTGTTACCCAATTTATGGGCGAAAAGTGTTTATTTAAAATCACATTACTGACATATTTTTCACTGTGCTAAATGTGTTTTATTTTTTGTCATTTTTCCCCGATTCATTAATTATGGTTGCTTTAGACAGCTTTGATTCATTTCATATGAAATTAATTTTTACCTCTATAAAGCCTCCATATGTAAGTTAGGAGGAAGTACGAGTAAGTGCTTCTGTACAGCTTCCAATCGCAAGCGGTTGACTGAATGCACTGCGGTTCATTGCTTCTATAATGCCTTCGGTCAGAAGCTCTAAAGAAGCTTCTAGGAAGCACTTCGTACCACAAGCCTTATCGAAGCAATTCACTTTCCACACATCTCCAGACACATTTTCAGAAGTCTAATAGAGATCTTATCGAAACTTAGTTTCATATCCCTCTATAAAGCCTGTGTATATGCTTCGTACAGGTCTTACTGAAGTTATTATCGAAGCAATTGCTTCGAAATGGATCAACTTCGGTTAACAAAGACTATCGAAGCTGTTGCCTACAGATATTACAAATTTGAACCTTACCGAAGTCAAATTGTTACTTGGGTAAAGAATGCAGTTATTCAATTTTAACAATTAAATTTTATTCAGATTATATTTTACATTTAGTACTTAAAATCCTAATTTAAAAAAATCTGACTTCAGCTGCAGCGGGAGGGTGAAAGAGGATGCCAGCACGAGGCAGCGGCGGGTGAGAAACAAAATAATAGTTCAACAATTGAGGACCTTAGAAAGTCGAGCGATGCTGCCAAATACAACAGGGGACATTTTTTTTTTATCTGCGAATCATTTCAGCTTGAATTTCTATCAACGTGGTCGCACACAATTTATTCGCACCTATCCAGGGGACCAATCTGAATCCAATTCTACTTCATGCCTGGACACAAAACCCCCCTCAAATAAGCAGCATTCGCTGGCTTACACGTTCGCTTTGCTAACGTTTAAAGTCCTCAACTTTATGCGAGCTTCATGTGTGGTAATGAAAATCCTAGCTGACTGTGGAAAGCAAAAGCTCCTTAATAGCAATTATCACACCTCAGGGAATTTACTGTACATCTTGTAATTGTTTAAGACCCGGAAAACTTAATTTGCTCTCCTTTGCCTTGGCGAAATTGAGTGAGAAAATTACTTCTAAATACCATAAGGATATTATACGTCAGACCAAAGGTCGTTTACGAATCCTGCCAATAGATTCTAATATCGAAGCGTTATAGTCATGTGAGCCTCGGAGCATATATCTCTCTCTCTCTGTGTGTGTCTATGATGTTAACAATTACCTTTTGTCTGTGCAAAAGGGAGTTAGCTGCTTAGTTGGGTACGAGTATAATAAAACGGTGCTCCTCGGCGGTGTATATATTGTGTGTGGCACGCAAACGAGCAGATGGAACATTAAACTCGATGCAGGACCAATTTTGGAACGGTTCCATAGACCGCGCAGTATATTACCTCTGATATTCATTTCCCTCAATTCACTGGCTGCAAATTCAATTGGTTTTACCTTCGGAATGTTTCTTTCGGAATTTATATCCTTTGCACCTTTTTGGGTACAGCCACTGTACTGTCTTCAACTGTAGTCCGCGTTTCTTTCATGTTCTCCTGGCTTTTTTTTTTTTATTTTTTTCCTGTAATTAGCGAAGAGTATAAAAGTCTTCCCATCCGAATGGAGTCGTAGTCCTTGTACACACACGTTGCCCATGCAGAAAGGCTAACAAATTGGCAAAGTTTTCTAATTTGATTTTGTGATTTCATTTCAGTCAGTGTTGTTTGGTAGACGTGTGTGCGGGGTCGTCTTGTGCGGAGTGGGGGTGGTTTCCATTTCGAAGGATTAACAGAGGATACATTTAACATTGCGAATTAGTTTCGGATGGGGCTTTTTTTTCAGTGGATTGTTCTTCTGATTCTTTTGTCATGTAGTTTCCGGAGTCTGGTTGGCTTTTGTACTTATGCCGGATCATAGAAAGACATTGGACGACATGTGTTTTATGGAGCGTTCGAGTAGCTCAGGCCGACATTCTTAGCGAAAAGGCTTCGAATTCGGGAAGGACAATGCGGTCGAGAGGGATTAACAAAATGTTGCGATGGGATAGGAGCAACTAGAGGGGGTAATTGGAGAAGTTTCTTGGCTGAGAAATCGTCGGACAGAGTTGTTCATTTGGACTTCAATTGAGCTCTCGTAGATAAGCTAATTGTGAGGAGGCTTCAATATGATTGGCCTGATAAGCGAATGAAAAATTAGCTTCTACATGAAAGAGGCCCTTTGACTTAGAAAGATATAGGAGCACATAGCATGAGCAAGAGAAATAAGAGACCTGAAATGAGATACGAAGCATTGCGCAGATTTACTTCCAATTCAAGTGCGTGTATCGGGTGTATGGTTAAATAATTGCGACACATACCTCTCAAACCCCAGTTCAAATATAAAAAAATAAACCAAAAGATGAAGACGAACTAAGAGCTCCACACACGGAATCATCTCCACTGGTCCAACAAACCATTCCAAATTAATGCCCACGAAGCGAGAGGGTATTCATGAAATACTCATTCCTTAGATGTCAGCTTAAATCTCCAGTTTGGGACGGCGAATAACGATGAAACATATCCTATGTCTTAGGCGCGATATTTCGCATTGCAACTGTGAAAAGCGAAGTCAATTCCGTGCTTTAGTTCTTAATTCTATTCCGGACAAACACCTCGCAGTCCAACGATAGTTTTATTAAAAAAAACAGCGGGCCCACGCTTGCTTTGTTCATTTTGTTAAATGAAAAAAACTGTATTCTTGAAACAAAAGTAGCCTAAAACCTGCACATATTTATTTTATACATTTCAAATCAGAAATTTTGTAAATCGGTTCAATAGTTCGTAAGATTTCTGCGGACACACAATAGCCTGTTGAAGAAGATCGACGATTCCCAGGAGGTTTTGTCAGCAAACAATCAAGTTTGGCTGGCTTCCAGAAAAATATCCGGCAGTGTGACTAATTCAATATTTGAAATCATGCAGTTCAGCAGTACAGCATGTTTTTTTTTTGTATAAAAAAACGTTAAAAATCATGCTAAATATTTTTTTTTAAATCGAATTCAGCTGAAAACCTAAAAAAATTAATTTAAAAAACCAAAGACTGTAAAAAAAAAAAAGAATTAAAAATGTATGAACAAGACGGTTTTAAGTACCTATACCTAAATAATTGACAATCGGAGACTATATACCTACACAGTCTAACAAAATGTTTGAGTATTAAGTACCCTCCGACTTGTTCATATATTTTTAATTCTTTTTTTTTTACAGTCAGTCGAGTTTTAATGGTGACGCAAATTTGACTTTGATCAATGGTGACGCCGGTCTCACGCACCGGAGTTTTCAACTGAAGATTTTTCGAAACGTGTTACTAACAGCTCATGTTTTTTTTTTTGTAAATTTATGCTCTTTGACAATAAAACAAATATATTTAATATTTATCAATTTATCACTACTACCAAAGGAAAACAAAATCATTATTTACAAAGTTGTCTTCCAGTAAATTTTTCTATATGGTTGTCAAGTCTGGGGTAGTTATGCTGAATGTCATATAAAAAAATTGCAAATTTCGCAAAATAAATTCCTTAAAATGATGCTTAATCTTTCCTGGCATCATTCAACTTCAGACCTACATATTAGGGCAAATGGAGAAATGATCTTCGACAGAATACGAAAACTCACCTATACATTCAAAATAAGATGTATCTTCCGGATAATCATCTGATAAAGGAACTAAATGCGGTATACCATGTGCTAAACTAATTCATTTATTATTTTTTGAGCTCGAAGACGCTCTTTTTCTTTTATATATATGTATATGAATATATCTTTTTTTTGTTTTGTGTGAATTTGAGGTTTTTTTTTTCGTTGTTTCCTCAAAATAAAATATTTATTTTCCAAAAATAAATATGTCAATATACGCTTAAATTAATTGTTCAGTAGTAAAATTATTTATATCGTATCTCTGTGATTGTAAATTGTGGCGGCAACAGCCAAATGTAATATTAAACGTAATAAATTAAATTTTCAATTTTCAATTTTCAAAGCTCTTTTATTTCAATAATTAAATTCACAAAATTTTTTAATTAGGGCATTAAAAATAGCATAGTTTTTTAAAATTAAGAACAAAATAAAAAATCGCATGTCCATTAAGGAGAATACCGTCTTTCGACATTCGGAACTTTTACAAAATAAACAAAAATTGGTATCCTCAAAACTAAATTTCTACAGGTAAGCAGCTCCTGCAATACGGCCTTACGTGTTCAAGACACAAATATAATATAATAATATATATGAAACACGTTAATATACGCACATTTACATATACATGCATTTAACACAATAAAACAATGAAAAAAAAATAATGAACTAGGTAAATACACGAATAATACAAGATTATTTTACGCGCACCGGGTTAATAAAAAAAGTACACGTGTACATACACGTGTCCTCACTAAGCAGGTTCGACGTGAAATGATGGTGGGGGACGTGCATTGCGGCAGCTCCTCGAAATTGCAACAAAAAACAATAACGGGGAATAAACTTATTCGATTTTTTTTTAACACACCCGGTCTCACCGACCAGTAGCAGTAGGTCACCATTGGCGGGTTAAGCTGGGCATGAAAGATACAAACCAAAACAACATTGTTCTTGAAGGTGAGCATTATTTAACCTTCGGCAGGCCACTTTTTGATCGATTTTCTCCGAAACTTTTGGTACACAAAATACAAAATATTAGCAAAAAATCAGCCCCAATTTAAAATAATTTTTTGACATAGAGTTCTCCCAAGTTGACGGGGGTCATTATCACTCCCATCCACCGGCATCAAAATCATAAGTGAGAGCATCCTCGAATGATCGTCCCAGCTCATTACAAAGCTGAACATTTTTTTCTTGAACTGAATAAGTAAACGAAACTGCCAATCAATTTCAAGGTACTTCCTCGTTGCATTTAAATGAAAATTCATAAATGAAAAGCACACGCCTTCGGTGTAACACTAACGTAAATAGAAATACACACAAGTGGGACCGCATGAAAGGACACGAACACGAACCACCCTAGATTCGAATTCCTCCATTAATTGCTAGGTCAGAGCTTGGTACCTTCGCACTGGAGAATGTTCTAATCAACTGTGCCCCCCTTTAATGAACTACCTACTTGTCCATTTTTCAGGCCGGCTGCATTTGAACACCGAATGCGTATTTGAATGGTACAGGACGAACGTTCCATGTCCGGCCGATGTTGTATATCGATTTAAACTTCATCATCGTGACAGTAGAACAATACGTGACTAATGCCCAGATCCCTCTATTCAATTGTTAAGGACAGTGTAAGGAATAAATTAATTGTAGATGTCATTCGGTGTGCTGGTGAGTTTCTAGTGAATGGGTGCGTGGTACACAGTTGAGGCAGTCAATTTACGACGACTCCAGTTGCCTGGGGCTATATTTCAGCTCCGAGTGCGTGTGTGTCAGAAGCAGGACAGTTAAATGGGAGCGCCGTGTTGGTTCACTTAGACATCATGTCGAGGTGTTAACAGGAATCATAGCTGAAGTGAAGACATGGCTTGCGCCGTGTTGTGGGGGCTTTTCCCGCGATATTTCACTCAGTGGGAGGTGGTGTATGATTATGGATCGAAAGCCTTTGTTTACTGTCGCTCACATCATCAAAAAAGTAAAAAAACTTGCCCCCTCCCTACGACCATAATAACCCTAAATCATCCGTAAAACTTTAACTTGGCCATAACAATAATAATCTCCATCGAGTCAATTTGCACAATCTCTCAGAGCATTTTCTACAAATGTGTAAAGTTGGCGACTTCTTTGCGCGTTGATTATATTGGAAAACTTTCCGATATTAGCCCATAACATTTAGCAGGATCTGTCCCTCGGCCCTGCTGCGACCACTTTGTATTCCGTTCAAGTGTGCGCTGTGTGCTGTGTGCAGCTTGCAACTTGAGAAACTCGTTCCTCGTCCTTAGCATGTATTAGGTGTGATATCGCCGCATACCGAGGACGAAGAAACGAACCGGATGATCAAAAGGCAAAAACCCATGATAAGTGCATAGCGAAGGACCGAGGTCCCACACCAGCGCAATCTACAGATCTACGGTATCGCAAATGACATAAATGCACCAAACGGCTGGCGAAATCCCATAAAAACAAAGTGCTTCCTCTGGTGACCTTTGTCATCGTCGTCGTCGTCGTCGTCATATAGTCGTTGTCATCGCCGACGTTGTCTGGTAAATGATGTTGTGCAAAGTTTCTCTCCCTGGGAACTGCTTGCGTTGCGCCTCCTCCATCCTGGGGGTTCCTCTACTATTATTTGTTCAATCAGACGGAAAAACGTTTTTTTTTTTTGCGTTTGCCTTTGCCTCAATGACGACGACGATGACGCCCAGACCGAAGAATCTTCTTAGCGCACGAGACGAGATAAGAAAAACTTGTGGCAAATGCAATCTCAACTTTTGGCTGTAGCGTGTGATGTTTTTGGACGACAACTACGATGATGATGATGACTATACTCGTGGAGCTCCCCAAGATACCGGCAAAGACCGAGACTTTGTCGAAGGAAACATTCAGTTTTTGGGGGGACGCTCTTCTTCATCTTCTCTCTGTCTCCATCAGCGCCCTGGAGGCGATAACAAGGTTATTTCCATGCGACACTCCTGTCAACAACGCCGAAAGGACGTTCCTTCCCGCCCTCCAACAAAGGAAAGCAACGAATTTATTCCCAATTCTCTTTGATTCTCGTTTTTTCTTTCTATTTTTTTTTTTTTGAAAATTGCATAATCGGATTGGAGGAAATTCCATAATTTGGTTTTGTATCTATCGGTTGTTTGTGACGCCTCGACGAGGCTCTGATCAAAGGTGAGAAAGTTGGAAAAGTTTCATTACATTGCCGACTGTGGGCAGAACTTCCACGTTGACCCCAATTTATTTTCGAGCTCATTAGAAACTTGAAGAGGCGAAATTAAGTAAACTGGTAATACGTTCGGAAAGTGTTTGAAATTCGACTGTAATTTTCTTAGCACTTGCCAATGTCTGACGTGCAGAGGTCTGGTACACAGAGTTTATTGGCTTTGACGCAAGAGCATTACCTCGACGAAGGATGGGTAAACAGCAAGTAGTTTCACTCAAATCAGTATGAACGGGACAGCTTGTTCGAGGAACTATCGTTCC
Source organism: Cheilosia variabilis (assembly GCA_951230905.1). Taxonomy (NCBI): domain Eukaryota; kingdom Metazoa; phylum Arthropoda; class Insecta; order Diptera; family Syrphidae; genus Cheilosia; species Cheilosia variabilis. Next base: position 54,234,442 of record OX579677.1, read on the forward strand.
CGCCGTTTTATATGACAAAACAGGGTAAAGCTCGAAGACTACCCATGAGTAAGAGGCGCTCGTATATGAAGCTGGATGTATTTACCTAAGAAAAGTGGCAGAACATGCAAATATATTTAGGCACTATAAAGCAAAATAAGGGCATGAGTGAGGCAAAACGAGGAGCTCCTCCGAACAAAAAAGAAGAAAAACTAATTTAAGCTTGGATCAAGGTTATAGAAGATTCTTCCGACCGAAACGAAATAGGGAGGCTTAATACAAACATAAAAATAAACAACTGGCTGCTGACTTAAAGACCAGAATGAGGGCATTTCAGTACTCAGTGCAGGAAAGCTGGTTACCAACAACCAAAGTTCAAGGCCATAGCAGCCTTTCAAGCCAAAATTCATAGTTCATTTATTTATTGAAAGCTTACACATTAAGGTGACAATCTGTATATATAAAAAGTGAGCCTTAAAATTCTGTTCGTTTGTCGCCGATTCACGCCTTAACGCATTTACCGATTTGAACCAAACTTTCACACATCTTTGCTATTGGTCTATGTATAGTTTTTGTGAAGTTTGGTTGAAATCGGAAAACGTATGTGTGTGTTGTGCGTGCGTGAAAAAACACAGGATTTGAATTATTTTTGTTATATTTTGTTTGTCATGAATCAGGGATGATTTAGGAAAAATGAAAATTTGGAAAATTCTCAACAGGTGCTGTAGGCACATTTCGGTTTTCATCTATATCCTTCTATATATATATCAAAATAAGTCGCATTGTGCTTGAATAAATTATGTTGCTCACATTCTTCTTTGGTTGATTTCGTTGATTGAGAAAATCGGACGGGACCAACTCGATTCAATCATTAGCGCGGATAAAAACGATCAAGAAGCCGACCCGGAAATCTATGAAGCCGTTCAATAGAGACGTTCAACTATCAAAAGGGATGTTAATAACTTAATCAATTTTGGGCGGTACGAAGCTAGCCGGGTCAGCTAGTAATCTATAAGCACTTTGCGCATGTTTCCTCTTTTTGAACTGCCGTCTAATGGGATTGAGAAAAAAAGGCTTTAAAAAAATACGATTTTGCTCACATTGTGCAGGTTTCAAATTTCACGGCAGAAACTTTTAGGAAGATTGAAAAGTGCTACATCCGTCTAGACCCTAAAAATCTATTTCGTCCAACCAGACAATACGGAAAATTTCGACTGTATCAACAAAGAAAAGCTAAGAACGGACCGCAGATTCAAACTTGATGTTCGACAGAGAAACAAGTCGACGGATTTTTCTCAAGAATGGCGAATGAGGAAGATATATAACAAAAAGCCACTGCGACTACAAACTGCTCGGCTACACCGATCGGAGTAATATCTCTTACTTCAGCAACCCAGCAATAGCGCTGGAACTTGACCCTGATAACTGAAAGGACCGTTACGGAATCACAAACGTTGCAAGTTTGCAGAGCTTCAGCAGATACCCCTCCCAGTAGCGAGGCCACAAAGTCATTCAGTCTAGTAACGAAGCATGTTTGCAAGTATGCTTCAAACATTTCAAACACAAATGCGATTGGCCTACAAATTCTCGAAACTCTGCCTGCAGACTTGAAAGCTGTCTTAAACAAGTTACCAGTTTGTATGGGGCTTACTAAGCTGCTTTTGCATACTTATAGCGATGACTTCTTTTTGTCTCCGCCTTATCCCGGGTCCGTTCTTGTCGTAGGCAAGGACTTACTATTTTCTGGTGTTTTCGGATCCTCAAAGGCTTTCGTGGCAAATCCTTTTCCCAACTAAAAAGGTGTACCTGGAGTATTTGGCGCAACATACGCTGTTAGTTGGTTAGGACTCAGGGGAGTTTATGACTTCAGATAGAAAAATGTATTTTGCTCTTTAGTGGAAGTCGTATTTTTGAACCCAATTCGAGCCTTTGCGTCACGTGTCCCTCGGTTGTACATTCGTTGGTTTAACTATAGTTTCCTATGTATACATAAGAAAGTTCGATTTGAACGCCTCTATTTACAATATTCAGTTTATGGTGTAGATCCTTCAGGTCGAGAGGGCTATATGATCGAACACAGAAGTTTTCAATGGATCCCTGTATAACACGCAGCGAGATCAAGGCGAACCTCATTTTCAGAATCACAAGCTAGAGAATAATGATTTTTCTAGAAGAAAGTTGTATAATTTTCTTTTGACGCAAAACTCTTGCAGCACCCTCTTATAAAATATATAAACACTTTCTGCGATACTACTATTTTTATTGTCCAGGCTAAATTTTTCGAACTGAAAATGGCGAAATTTTCTATACAAAATTGCATATTGTGACCCACAACATATTTAGTGTGAAGGTTAAAAATGATTAAAATAGCAAGGCCCTTTTTTAATTTAAGAAAATATATAGAATCGTTTCAAACAGCTGCGCTAATTATTTGTATAATAATAATCTGTAGAAAATGTTTCTTAAATGTACAATTTAAGTTATTACATAATTTTTTCTTTTAAGGCAAAATTTACTGAATTTAATGTCGTTTCCATTGGGATTTTTAGATTTTGCTCTCGGACTTCTCGGATTTTTCGTGCCCAATGGAACATAAAATGAGATTTATTAACTTTCTCCATTACGTAGTAAGCGAAAGATATTGTATTCGTACAAAATTTCGAACTCGAGATGTTAATCAATTCAGACATTACGATGATAGGCGAACTCAAAAAAGTGGGTCGGAAAATTCTGTCCGTCTGTCTGTCTGTATGTCCCGAGGCCTACAGCATAAACGGCTGACCGGATTTCGTTCAAACTTCGGATTTGGAGTTTCGGGGCCTACAGTTCGGGGCCGTTTTTTTTTTTTGAATTGTAACCTCAATATTAATGGTACTTCCCATACAAAATTTTCATACCAGTTTGATTTGTTCGAAAACGGCTCTAACGATTTCAACAAAAATGTATATTAAAGCTTAGGTAGGTCAGGTTAACATAATTGCATACTCAGTTTTCCGCTAAAAAATCGAGTAACGGTACTTTTGAAATTTGGACATATCTCGAAAACGGTCCATATGATTGTAACATAAATTCATTTCTAAGGTAATATGGTCATTTCTAACTTAATGGAAAACTCAGGTTTTTCTCTGTATTATCGTAAAATGGATTTTTGAAAAAAGGAATTTTTGAAAAATATAGTTTTCCCTTGTTTACCTCAAAACGGCATGATTTTGACCAAAATGCAAACTTAGAGTAAAATTGATGTTTTCAAAATTATTGCGTCCTTAATTTTCAATTCGATTCACTGGAAACGCTCACTTCAAAAACTGCTCATATCTCGAAAGCCCCATTTTCGATAAAACCCTAAAATCCCGAACAATAACTTGTACTTGGTTTTCAGTTTAATAGTTAAGCATTAAACATTGCAATATTCGGTACTGGTTTGTCTGCGAAATTTTACAAAAACCGCTCTAACGATTTTGATCCAAATACATATTAAAGATAAAATCAGTATTCGAAATAAGATACGTAATTAGTTTTTCTCAAAAAATTCAAAAAAAATATTTTTTTTTAATTACCAATCTATTTTCACATATCTATGCTAAATTTTTGTTATAATCTCTCCCACTTCCGATAAAAATGCAATAACAGCTAAGCAAAACTTCATTTTAGCAAATATTACCCTGTTTTCAACCTTGTTGAATATGCACCTTCAACTTCCTTTCACAATTAGAAACTCCCACTTCATTTGCACCCATTTCTTTTATCTAGCATAAGAAAGCAACCAACCAAACGTTTGATGAACGAGAAAGTTACGCTCGACACAGTCGTGCACTTTATTTTTTTTTGCATTTATGTTGGTTTGTTGGTGTGTGGTTTAATAGTCAGCTGTTATAAATTGTAATATCCGTTTATAAGAATCCATTCAATTTATGTTGACATCCATTCCAGCGGCCAAATGTAAATTTTTCTCTATTTTTCACAGACTTTAAAGTTTGACAATTGTCAAATTTTTTGTGAATGTAAGTAGTTCTAAATCTCGCTTCGAAGTCGAGTTTCGCTCTGACTCTGAAAAACATGAAATTTGACATCCAGCTGATTTCCAGTGCAGAAAAACTGATCCGAATCTGAAAAACGGGTTCTTTCTGTCCCAAGTGGAAATATTTATTGTATGAACAATAGTTGATCTAAGAAAATGTGTGCATACTACCAACCAATTGAACAGTTCAAATGATCGGAAACGGGTTGGTTGTCATCCTCCTCAAATTCCGTTAAAGGACGTGATAATGTAAAAGATCTGGCTCGCTTTATTCAAAATTTTCATCTCTCTATTATAAGACACTTAGAGGCAATGGCAAACGAGACGACGATTTTTCTTCAACTCTTTATTACAACTGATCTTCTAGTATGTAAATAAATATGAAAAATATTAGCTTAGCTTAACAACGAAATGGCAAACAATAGAGTACGGTTCACTTATATACCTACGAGGAAATTTTAAGGTTAAACTGTCTTATCGTTTGATCTATATTCTTAATGTACATTATTTCACACAAGATTATGTTAAGTAACCAAGCGAGCATGTAGGTGCATGGATTTGAAACGATAGGGTGATGAGTACATTGTTTTTAAGATCGCATAATTATTTGCGTAGTGCAATTTCGTTTGAATTGGCTCTTACCCTTTATAAACATTTACAAGTATAGCAGCAGTAAGTGGCGGCTTAAGACCAAAAGACATAAAACAGGAGAGTACTTTCAATAGATTGCCCACTACGACTAAATGAAAAGTCTGTATAAACTAAATTTTCTAGCAGGCATCTGCTAACAGGTGCTGCAATTTAGAATATTGGTCAACAGAAGAACATTCCATATATGACTGTGACGGAGTCTTCTCATTTAAAAAAAAAAAAATGCTCCCCCCAAACCTGCAACAAATACTCAAACTCGGGGGAAAAAACAATCGCAACCCTTATAGCAGTGTCTGCTGATGTACATCTTCGCACAATCACCTTCTCTGCTGTGATATCAGCAACAATCTGTGAGCATCTGTGAATGTGAATTCTGTATGCCGCGCACAAGTTCCGTTTCTACTTTCCCGAGAATTACTCCAGCGGAAGTATATTAAATTCTATTACCTGAGGAGAATGACACAAAGGCCATGCACGCTACGTAGCCTTACTTACACTACGCTCCACACCCGAAGGACGTGCCAATAATAACGAATATGATTTCTTGAAAAGTTGGCGACGCTATAAAACTCTCGATAGCGGGGGGGAACGATTCAGTCGCACTCGCCTCATTGACATAGGAGCGAAAGGTGGTCCAAATCTTTTGCCATCCTCAGCATGGTCTCTCGGATGGAAGACGAAAAGGAAACGAGTCGAAATGAAGTCGGAGTTTTTTTTTTTTCCTGTACCTTGACTCTGTCGTCGTTGGAGGCTATGCCTTGGCAGTTGGTGGGTAGGAAAAGATTCATATTTATGTGGGTATAGGCTGACTAAGTGTGTGTGTGTGTGTAGTTTTTTCCTGTTTGCCTTTGACGCTCGTCAGGGAAGACGAATTGATTGATATTGATGGATGTATCTACATTAGGAGCTGGTATAGACAGCTTCTAGTAACACAAGATGGATGTAATATCTTTTAAAAGCCAATGTCAATAAAGAGGTTGTAAATGAATTGATTTTGTGTTCGGCTTCGGATGAAAGGAAATTTTAAAGGATGTTTCTTTTATTGTGAGTACTTGTCGGGTGAATCTGGTACTGTTTGCTGGTGGATATATTGGTAGAGAGAGACGCATCCTTATAAGTGGATGCCCCTTGGGCGATTCTGTAAAGCGATGTGGGATCAAAGGAGTGAGATATGCTGGGATGTGACATCGTGTCATATCGGGCGAATGGAAGAGGTAGCTGAGTTTTGTTTGCTTTTTTTACATATTTTTTTTAAGGTATGAATTCAAGTTAATTAAAAAAAAATATGTTAAACAAAAAAAACAGTAAGAAAAATAATCAAAATTCAATACAGGTTTCGAAGCGGAACGAAAATAAGCCCCGCTTGTTTTTGAAATGGCAAGTAACCGAAATGATCGGACCCAGCACCAACCTTATTGCAAATTAGTCCACGATATTGGTAGAGAACAGGCCAGCTTTGTTGCTGAAACAAGACCGACAGCAATAACCAAGTAACAATTTGACATCGGTAAGGTGCTTTCGACGCTTTTTCACCTCCCCCAATATCAACTGCATAAGGCCTAATGGAAACACATATGGCGCACTTTAATGCAGGTATTTACTTGTTCAAGACTTCCTGAACAGCTTGGATAGACCTTACTGAAAACACAATTTCTTCGTCTGAAAGGCAATTAATATCCACGGTAGGCTATTGCTTCGCAAAAGAAGTATCTCACATTTATCAGCAGTAGATTATTACTTTGGTAGGGCCTTACCGAAACTTTATGGAAGCTTTATAGAGGCTCAAATATAAACAAGAAAAACATTTATGTTTTTTATTACATTTTTCAATTTTCCATTATCTTATTTTTTTATTTTTTTTTATCTTATTAATAAATATTTTCAAAGAAGTTTTTGCAATTTTCATGGAGTTTACATTAACGTACTCGTTATAATTTACATTTTACTTACATGCTTTATCGAAGCAATTCACTTTCCACACATCTCCAGACACATTTTCAGAAGTCTAATAGAGATCTTATCGAAACTTAGTTTCATATCCCTCTATAAAGCCTGTGTATATGCTTCGTACAGGTCTTACTGAAGTTATTATCGAAGCAATTGCTTCGAAATGGATCAACTTCGGTTAACAAAGACTATCGAAGCTGTTGCCTACAGAAATTACAAATTTGAACCTTACCGAAGTCAAATTGTTACTTGGGTAGACTACAGAGATTTATTGTCGTGCCCAGGGATGCCAACTAAGGCTTTTTCATGCCTTTTAGGCATTATTTGAATAGCAAAAGCTTTAAGGCTTGTTTTTTTCCAAAAAGGCATCTTATTTTTTTCTTTTTAAATAGTTTTCTAATTTTTTTTTTTTTATTCAACACTGACTTCTTATTTTTTACCCGACTGGACTCAGGGAGGGTTATTCAATGTATGATTTCAAGTATTTAGATACCAAGACTATCTGCTGGACTAAAACTATGTTTGTTTTGTTCAATACTTTGTACCTACCTACCAGTGCCGTAGCCAGGATTTTGTTTCCGGGGACTTGCTTCCAAATCTTACGAGGAATTCTCTAAACAAAAAAACTATAGGGGTATTCGCGGTTCGGTGTAACAGACGTAGTAAAATTGCGAAATTTTATTTTTTTTTGTCAGATCGTGAACACACTTTACCTCATTCTTGCAAAACTGAAACAAATGACAGATCCCGTTTGACAATTGACATTATATTCTGAGAAAAACTTTTATTTTTTTCTGAAACTGAAAAATTAGCTTTTAATTGTTTATTATGCCGAAAAAAGAAAAATTATTTTAGATAATGGAGAGAGTAAACACGAAGATGATATCATGAAAACTTCTTTTTCTGTCCATTTTTTGACTGGATTTTTCCTTCGGTGGCTACACACAAAGATTAACAATTTAGCGAATTGTCAACTTTACAAGGCTACATTTTACTCTGTTTTATTTTTCGGTTACAATAGGGTCAGAGTGCAAGAGTGTAGCGAATTTTTAGTCAGTATATTTTGTTTTTGTAGTTCGAAAAAAAGTTGCACCAGTTGCATCGGATCGTGAATACCCCTTATATTCCAATTCACAGATTTTTATTTGTTTTTAAATCGTATGTACTTAAACGAACATACTTATTTTATTTTTTTACACGCCTTTTTTAAGAGAAGACGCCTTGGTTTTTCTTTGACATGAGATCAGTCACCTTATCTGGATCCACATTAAAGTCCGAATAAACAGATATCATAGCAAGTGAGCTTAATCTTGCATTCCCCATAACGCTTTGGGACACTGTTTTAATCAATTTCATAGTGGAAAAGGTTCTTTCAACACTATCTGTGGTCACTGGAAGCGTGGGCAAAGCCGAAAGCACGAAGTTTATACCATTAAAGTAAGTCTTGTCGCACACAAGTATCAATCAATTTCAAAACTTCAGTAGATCATCACTCGACGATATTTTTTCGCACCAATGAATGTACTCAGCTTTCACACCAGACAACTAAATTGCATTATCAAAGTAACATTTTAGGTTTTCGATTTCGTTCACTCGCTCAATTGCAGCAAAACCTGGGAGAAGGGCTTGAGACGATGGTAGAACGTCTTTGTTGACCATGAATCAGTCCGTAAGATTTTGTATTAATGAATCTATGCAAGGAATCAGTATTAGACACTCTAAAATAGGCTTCAGAAGAAGAGGTTTCTGGATTGGAACGCATTGACTTTTTCAATGAAGTTCTGGAGCTCTTTCAACTTCAAATAAATCCTCGGCAAGTTGGGATACGTATTGAAAAGCCTTTCAGAAAAAATCGTCGGCATTTTGTCTGATGTTCTTAACAGAATGCAGAACTTCTTTTGTGCGGTCGATAAGAGTTAGGAGATCTAAGAAAGTTTAAGTTTTTAGTTTTTTGTTCAGATTTTCGGGGGGGACTTCAGCCGCGCAAGCCCCCCCTGGCTACGTGCCAGTGATTCATAATTTTAGTTTTTTTTTGGAAATAAAAATTGTTTTTGTTTATATTTTTATATTTGTGTTTAATTTTTGATTTATTGTTGCAGTTTAGCTAAAAAAAATATTTAAGGCATTATTTTATTGAAAAAATGTTTTTTTTTTTCTCTAGTAAGGCATTTTTTCGTCCAAATTGGTTGGCAACGCTGGTCGTACCGATTGTCGCGTTGTTTTTAAACAGATTTTTATGAATTATGTACCACACGAGAGAACAATTTAATTAAATGAATTCCCGCACCAAAATAATGCTTTTGGAAAATACGTTCATTGGCATTTGTCTTTCAAACAAAAACGAGTATAAACCAAAGGTAAAGTCAACCCACTTAAGATTTTATGACGCTAGGTGCCGCCTGGTGAGTGCGTCCTGTTCATGCAACACCCAACCAGGGATGGAAAAGTCGATACAATTGTATCGAGTTCGATACAAATGAGTTTGCTCGAGTACAAAAGTACAATTTGCCTTAATTCGATACAATTTATCCATCTGTATCGTTCGAATTCTCTTGCAATTTTTAAAGCTTCTACTAAAATAATCCAGATGATGATGTTTTTATGTCATTTTGGAAGACATAAACAAGAAAATTAATATTCAATCAAAATCAATCTCAAAATTCTGGAGTATTTTACACCAGAAGCAGTTGCAAGAAAATCTAATTCTATACTGAGATTTGTTCCTAATGGAAAAAAGAATATTCAACAAATTAACAGTGCTAACAAATTCAGCAATTTAAATATTAATCAATTTCAGAATTCTGAGCTGAAGTAAATTCAATTAAAAACGAGTCTAATGAGCTGATGTTTGAAAATATTTATAAAATTGCTCAAGTCGTTCTCGGTATTCCTCACTCATCGGCAAATGTCGAAAGGATTTTTTCTTGTCAGACATTAATAATGTCCAAATGTCGAAATCGACTTCAAGTCGACACTTGCTGGGCTTTGATTGAAACAAACAAATTTATTAGAAACTCATCCTGCACTGCGTTTCAAGTTCAGGGCAATATTTTGAAGATGATTAAAAATATAAACTATTTTTTTGTAGGTTTGTATAGTTTTGCTATGAAGTCATTAATGTTTTGTTAATTTATTTTCGTTTACGTTTTTGAGAATAAAATATTTTGAATTCAATTCTGTATACGAAAAAAAGTTTTCAATACAACTGGCTCCATTTCAGTACGATCTTACAACAGTTTTCAGTACAAATCGAAGATGGCATTTTCCATCCCTGCACCCAACTACTGACGATTCATTTCTTAAACTCATTTTTAAATGCCCACTTTTGAATTAAAAAAAAACCCCCACCCCCGGTAACCTAACAACTACCGCACTCTGAGTGTTATTTCATAAACTGCCAACCACTTATGAGTTTATAACTCGAGCTGAATTCATCAACTTAACTTAAATAATAAAAACCAAAACCCCTACCAAACTATAACAGAACTTTCCAAGGATCATCAACTTTCCACTTCTGTTCAAGTAATGAGATTCGACGACGAAGAAAAGTCCAACTAACTTTGGTCGGCCCTTCCTTAATTAACCCCCAGCAGCCAGCACCAGAGCGGAGAGTACATCAACTTCTCCGTTGACAGGACAGGAACTTTAAAGTTCAGAAACGTATCTGTGTAATCACTTCATTATCCCATTTAGTCGAACAAAAAAGAGAGATTATCACACTCCCATGGCCATCCCATTCCTTGTGTCAGTCACCCTCTGGACAGGAGTTTTCTCCCTCTCTCTCTGTGTGTGTGCGTCCACCGGCAATAAACGTCTTTCACAACCCCATCACCATCCATGCCATTTCCGCAGGATACACATTGGGTTAGATTAAGTGGCCGAACCGTTTTAGTATGTGACAACCTTTTGTTCGGAGTATGTCCGAGATGGCAGCCATTGATGAGCATATTGTTACCCACTTTAGGGTGTCCTCTCTACTACGAGCTTTCAACTTGGGTCAGCACAAATGCCGAAGGTAGAGCTATGTGATTTGAATATTCAATTGGGCGATACCGACCAGATCGTCACATCATCAATTTGTGGTTCGTGCCGATTCCAAAGGCACAAACAGTTTTTGTTGTTATCCTTCGTAATCGCTGGGGTATGCTTCGACTTAACCTTTCGCAACGAATAACGAGGGGACATCCTCTAACAGTTTAAATGGCTAATTTGGGCACGAATTCGTTTAACCGGTATCCACGGAAGGATTTAAGTGGGAAAATTCCATGCGCGCCTGCATTTCGCATTAGGAGGGAATTTTGAATAAGCTGTAATACAATGTCATAAATTCCGTCAGAGATATGCTAAAGTGCAACTATGAATACTGACTAAGGAATTCCATTTTAGAAAGCATCTTCCGCATTTTATTGTGCTCAGTGGGGGAGGGGGGGTTACACATTGCATATCCATCTCCTTGGCAATTCCATTCGCTCTTGTAAGAGAGCGACAGGCAGTGAAATAAATATTTTAAAATGAAAATAACCACAATGGAAAAGCAAGACGCGCTGTTTCTGCTTCTGAGTGTGCACCGTGCACGGCGTGTATGTGTGTGGACGGAACATTACGTTGCCGGCTGTCAGTTATGGTTAAAGTTCATTTGCATCCATTTATGACAGCTCGCCTGTGCGGTAAGACAGAAATCTATTTGCGAGCTAAAAATATAAATTGTGGGAAAATTCTTTATACATTTATGTAACTGGAATATGCATATAAGTGAATGCAACAGCGCGGAAAGCTGTTTATTATTATTTTATTGGATGTGCTAGGAGAACACTTTCAAACGTTACTTTGATTAGCATTCGCATCTCTGAGAGTGCGAGTGTGAGATGAGGAGCTACATTGGGGGTTGCAAGATAGTCGGTCCTTTATAAAGCCCGTATCCCTATGAGACTAAATTTTTCCCTCTCATTTTTTCCTCGTTTTGATCACATTAAATGTAAATCGTGTCGAAAAGTCAGCTGCGTGTAAAAGATACAAAAAGTGTTTTTCGAAAGGGGTAGTTATTGTTTGCAAAGCAACCAAAAATTTTCAAACGAATCTATTTTAAAATAATAGGTTTATTCGCTTGAGCGGTATAAGTCGAACGTAATCGATATAAATCAATCGCAATCGCACAAAGTCTATAGGGTGATGGCGTGTAAGTTCAGCCTCCGCCAGTAGTCAGCTTCTGGAATACAAAGTACAGCGCCATGGTAAATATTTTGGTCTTTCTTCAAAGCGAAAAATATTGCTCCCTAAGATTTCTTCTATCTGTTTGCACAAATTTACAACAATCATGGTCCTGCTTCGCGCATAAAAAATATATATTTTCGTGTAAAGTTTTCATAAGCGCGAAGGCCAGTGGTAGGTATTAAAAAAAAAAAAAGTACTAGTTGTGATTTTGGAAAAGTGATACACATACTTATCCAGTTGAGGTATTTGCATTTTGTGATTGTTTTTATGTCATTGGAAGTTTATTTTTTTTGTTTCATAACTTGAAGTATTAGAAATACATATTTTTTTTAATAAGTAAGAGGGGGGCTGATCTTATGAGACATTATTTTTATGATTATTCTAGGCTTAGCCCCCTCCGGCTGACTACTGAACACTACGTTAATTTTTTTTTATTACAGAATGGAATGGAAAGCTTAATCTGTCTTAATTCTCCTAAAAATTCCCATCAATTCTATACGTTTTTTAGTAGTCAGCCCCCCCTGTTCATTTACCAGATAAATGGGGGCTAACAGTTTTTTAAAGACCAAACCGAATTAAGGCCACAACCATCTTACTTCATCCTTCGCATCCATTATTGTCTTGGGGGCCGTTACTGTTATTCAACGCATCTACCGTATTCTATACATCTGTCAGTTTAAAACGTCTACGAAACTGACGAGACAAATTTGATTAGTTCAGTTCACTAGATCTTGAGCTATCTATACGTTTATTGTAAATATTATTTGTATTTGCTCCCCCGAATATTGTACAAAGTATTGTTGTGTATAGCAGCAACGTCATAATTAATACCTACGCAGTCCTCAAAACAACTTGAACAAACAAAATTCCAGAAAATCATTGGTTAAATCTCATCAACCGCGCAAAATCGGCTGGTTATAGATTTCTCTGGTTAACTAACCAAACCAACGATTCTCTAGTTAGTATTTAGCTGAACTAACACATTCGATGATTACCAGCTGAAATAACCGACGATTAGAGATAATCAAGATTGAACAAACCGGCCCTTAGTCTGTTGTTACAAACAATTTTGGAAAAATAATAAATGAGTTTTGATAATGAATTTACAAAAAGTAGTACGCGGTGGATACACAGTAGTACCGTACTCATTTAGCAAAAATGTACTCAAAAACTATAAAACACTACAATTGTACCACTGGAGGGAACGCTGAGCTCCACGTTCTATGGAGTGTATTTCAGTTGCGCTCAAATTATTGAGTTTGAAAGATTCTCAATGCTTGGCTAGGGAAAGTAGTTTGAATGCATTTTTAAAGCATTTTTGTTGATATTTCTACGTTAATAATGAAAATTCCTATCGTGAACTTTCGATCTAATTTTTCGTACCTACTGCTCTAGTTTAATTTTAAAGACATGAAAAATGCAAAAGAAAATGCAATGTCATACGGGCTTAGAATTCACAAAAAAATTGCTGACAATCCCGCAAAATTATAGTCATCGTGTATTAGCAGAGATTAGTTGATTAGTGCTACGTATTAGCACTCAAAATTTTTAATACTAAATTATAAACTCTTTTTAATGTACCTACAACCAGTGATACCAGTTCGGGGGATTTATCCATTTTTGCGGGATTTTCTCACTTAAAATAAGCTAAGGGGATTTTTCAATTTTTGGTCAATTTTTGTTCCTAATTGCTAATTTCCTTAAGAATAAAAAAATTAGTCAACCAACGATCAAATTAAATATTTTCATGTTTAGAAAGAAGTCGTTCGAAATATCTGAATGCGTTCATTTTCTTTTTCTTTTTATTTCCTTAAACTGTTTCATAAACTGACTTGTGGTGAAAATCTCAACTCATCGCACACATACTATTGAGATGAAATTTCAAAAGAAAACAACAATTTTACACTTGTCGTCGAGAATTTATGTGCACTAAAATAATCTTAAAGTAAGCTATAATTTTGCGCCATTATTTTAAGTTTTACTATGTCGCATCCAAAAAAAAAATTATCAAAAATTGTACTTTCCTAGCTTCTAACAAAAGTCTGAACAACTTCCTGAGAAAGCCTTCCAATTTCGTTGACCTCTTTCGCCATAAAATCATAAAGTTCATCCAAGAAGTTCCATGCAAACGAATAGTAGTGTTGGGAAGATAATCCTAGGGTCCTGTATGGTTGCCAACTATTTATTCACGAACTACCGTTGCTGAGCATATCCTCACAAAATTTGAGTCTACCGAATTCATCGCGACTGCTGAAAAAAGTGTTGACCTAATGAGAATAACCCCCCAAGATCCTTCGACTGCCCACGAACTCTTAAGTAAATTTGTACCCAACCCCTTTTCCCAGTGTTAATGAACCCTACCCGTCTGGACACTTTCAAAAAACTAACTTAAGTAGCTTAAGGGAATCTCTCACCCCTTTTTAGTGCTTCCCAAAAAAAAGTTAAGCAACCCCGTAGCTTAAGCAAGAGCTCCTCAATTCCGTTTACTTCTACCGTTTATTGTGGTATCAATTCGGTGGAAGTGGCCTGAGTTCCACAAGATCAAAAGCGCCCAACGGAAGAAAAAAGAAAAACCCCTGCACATCCTGCTGGCAAAAGGAAAAAAAGAAAGCAAAACGGAAATCCCTTATATATCTTAGCACACCTCCGACAAAAGTCCTTAAGACGAAAGCCAAGAAGAAGATGATGACAATAATGTTGCAAATGTGTTGCAAGGCAAAATATTAAGCTTAAGGCCACGCAAATCCTCTTATTGTTGAAGGAGAGGGTGGCTCCGAGGCAGGAAGACGTTTTATTCTCACAAGAAAAGGGCAAACGGCACAACCCAGTCTATCAACGGAGATCCGTGTGGCTTTGTTGTCCGTGCTGAGTTGGTTTCCTCTTCTTCTTCTTCTTTTTCCTATTTTGTCAGAGCAGGTGGTTGCAATGGACTTACCTCACCTGGTCTAGTGCGGTCTTCCATCTCTTTTTTGCTCCATCCCCCTCTGTGGCTGATGAAAAGTTTACTTGTCTCGTACGTATTTTTTTTTTTTGTTGGGCTGACTCCTGCTATGTATTAATACACCTGGTCAAAGTTTGCTTTGTAAATTGAGAACGACTATGGTGGAGGGAGGGGGGGCTGCCTTTGTGTTGGCATTCAGCCAGTTAAATATAACTGATAGCCAAGGATTAGGGCTGACGGCTCACCGGCCAAGTCAATTGTTGAAAGTTGAAGGACCAACAGATTATTTCGTAGAGAGGAATTGTCGAGTATTTTTCTTTTGCGCGTTTATCCGTCGCAAGCAGCTCGTTCATCTTATTGATGAGTTGGGACTTTGGTCCGAAGATGGGGCTTAATCGCGGGCGGATTGTGATTGAATTAACGCGGATTTCGGTTTTAAAAGCGTTGATTAATGAGTCCTTGGGTGGCCCTGTAAACTAATTTGGCGTCCTATCACCGCAATCCATAAAGTTGACTAGTCAATTGCGGCAGCACTTAAACGGTGATTGAACAGTGTGAAGCAAAATCCCATTTCACTCACGGGGAATAAATATAAGGGCTGCCATATGCCAGCGAGGACGATTCACTTTGCTGCTCTTTGTCAGATCCAGGCGATAAGGTGAACACAAGTGACGTGGCGTATCACCGTTTACGGCATCAACAACGAGGGCAGACACCGAAGCTGCGACGTGCTGCTACCCCGAGGGCAGAGATCCCCTCAGAGATGGAAATGCATGGAGATGTCGTACTTCGTACACGTCATAAACGTATTGTGCACCCTTGACTGGATTTTATGGACCAAAATGGTCTTCTCGAGTACCCGAGTAACAGGTACGATGGCATCTTCGGATTAGGGATGAGAAAAGTTCGTCACGTTGCCTTGAGAATAACCCACTTCTTCGGGCTTAATTATTGCATGCGCAGAATGGGTGCATAACTCAAAAAACGGTGTCTGCCCTCTTAGTCATCGACTTAATGAAAAGAGACGCAGTTCGTCATAAATCTCCCGCTCTAAATGATTTCATTCAACAGACACTAATGGCTTGTCGGCGTGTCACGTCGAAATCACGCGAACTCCATATGAAGCCATACCCGACTGACAGCGACAGTCTTCTTGTGCCAGCCTAACACACGCACTCGGCAACTAGCTTACGGAACCCACCCTGTGTGCAAGAAGAAAACAGGGGAAACGTTCACCGCACTGGTAATTTGATAGCACAAGGCCGCCGCGGGTGTAAATTCAGAGAGAAGCTTATGCCAACGTGCGAAATTGGCAGCCGTCCACAGTTAAGAGTCAACACATTAACCAAACACCTGGCAGCATTCCTTTGTGGCAGCGCGCCTTTTACACCGCCAATAGACGTATTATATGGTTGGCATTAGTCAAATTAACCGGTAAATTAAGGAAAATTTCAGCACTCACAAGTCGCAAGTCGAAAGTCGTTTGGATACACCAAGACGGGTGGGTGGGGGTGCAGGATTTCATGGAGTGGGAGTGTAAAGCCCTCGATTTACCATTCAGCGCGAAGTTGGTTGCGAGTGAGTGCGTATGAGTGGAGTATAAGGGGAGCACCTTGTGTCGCGTGATTGTTTCCATCATTCATCAATTCACACGGTGCTTTAAGTTGCTTTCCGGGGGAGTGTGGTCCAAGGAAGCGTGTTTGACGGCAGTGCGAGGCAATGTGTTGCAGAGTCCATCTTGGAGCAGGATTTTTATGTGCCTATGGGGATAGCCTTTCTTTAAGACGCATGGAACTGGCATTGAATCGGTTTCTTGACGCAAATAAAATGTTTATTTAATTTTTAAATTCCTCCATTACGTAGTAAGAGAAACATATTGCATTCGTACAAAATGTTGAACTCGAGATGTAAATCAATTATGACATTACGATGATAGGCGAACTCAAAAAAGTGGGTCGCAAAATTCTGTCTGTCAGTCCGCCTGTCTGTCTGCCTGTCTGTCTGTCCCGAGGCCTACAGCATAAACGGCTGACCGGATTTCGTTCAAGCTTCGGATTTGGAGTTTGGGGGCTTACAGTTCGGGGCCGTTTTTTTTTTTGCATGGTAACCTCAATATTAATGGTATTTCCCGAACAAAATTTTCATACCACTTTGATTTGTTCGAAAACGGCTCTAAGGATCTCAACAAAAATGTATATTTAAGCTTAAGTAGGTGAGGTAAGCATAACTGCATACTCAGTTTTCTGCTAAAAAATCGAATAACGGTACTTTTGAAATTTGGACATACCTATCTCGAAAACGGTTCATACGATTGTAACAAAAATTAATTTCTAAGGTAATAATCCTAGTTTAATGGCAAACTCATTTTTTCTTTGGTTATCGTAAAATGGATTTTTCAAAATAGTCACTTTTGAAAAATTTAGTTTTCTTTAGTTTAACTGAAAACGACAGTAACGATTTTGACTAAAATGCAAACTTACGGTAAAATTGATGCTTTCAAAATTATTGCGTCCTTAATTTTCAATTCGAATCACCAAAAACGCTAATTTTAAAAACTACTAATATTTCGAAAACCCCATTTTCGATTTCGATAAAACTTTAAAAACCAAGTAATGCTTATCACCCGAACAATAACTTGTACTCGGTTTTCAGCTAAATAGTTAAGCAATAGTATTTTTCAAACTAAACATTGCAATTGGATGCCATGAGATTTATTGTGAGTTTGCTGTCTGCACCGGATATAATTTACGTATTTGGCGATTTCAATCAACCCAATATTCAATGGGCATCAGGGGACATAGATTGCACATATCTCAACCCAATAAACACTCTATCTACGATTGGTTCTGAAATCGTCGATACTTTCCACTCGCTTGGTCTTCTACAGGTGAACCACGTAAAAAATTACCAAAGCCGTACCCTGGACCTCATCTTTACTAACAACAGCAACGAAAGTATTGTATCCCGCTGTTACATACCACTAATCCCGGAAGATGTTTATCACCCTTCATTAAATCTTTTTTGTTATGTTGACTCATTTGTAACAGATAATTTTACTTCTTTTAACTTCGATTTTAAAAATGCTAACTTCATACAAATTTGTGAAGAACTAAACAATTTTGACTGGAGCCCGTATCTTTCTCTTGAAATCAATGACCTTTGTAATGTTTTTTATCGCGTCATTAATAACGTAATTTTTTCCTATGTCCCCGTAGTTTGTGCTAAAATTAATGTTGGGCAGTCTTGTCCATGGGACAATGATCTTACCCGTCACCTTAAGCGTTTAAAAAACAGAGCCTATAGAAAATGGCGTTGTAGTTTGGCTAATGAGGATTATCTGGTGTTTAGAAGGTTGAAATCAGAGTTAAAATCCTCCATCCGTTATGCATATCAGGTGTACATCGAGGACATGCAAAACAGTCTTAAGTCCAGACCTGATAAATTCTGGAATTTCATAAACTCAAAGAGAAAAAGTGATGGTTACCCGGCCTCACTCTCTTTTAATGGACATTTAACTGATTCTTCTATTTCCATATGCAACAATTTTGGTTTATTTTTTCAATCAGTCTATTCAAATAATGACTCAAGGATTGATGAGCAATTCTTTAGCTTTCTTGGTGATTTCCCTACTCCTATCTTCAGAAGCATTGACATTTCCGAAGATAATGTCCTGGTAGGTCTGACCAGCTTAGAATCAAGTCTTAGTCCTGGCCCTGATGGTTTACCCTCCATCTTTCTTAAAAAATGTGCCATACCATTACATAAAATTGTATGCCACCTATTTAATCTATCCTTTAAAACTAGCACCTTCCCATCCCTCTGGAAAACGTCCTTCATAATTCCTATTTTCAAATCTGGTAGGAGGAATAAAGTTGAGAACTATAGGGGCATCTGTAAGCAATCTTGTGTTCCGAAGTTGTTTGACAAGTTAGTTACGGATAAACTTTACTTCTACTGTAAGTCCCTAATTTGCAACAACCAGCATGGATTTGTAAAGAAACGTTCTACTGTCACCAACCTTCTTTTATTTTCTAATTTTGTGATATCAGAAATCGGGAAAGGCAATCAAGTTGATGCCATTTATACAGATTTTAGCAAAGCTTTTGATCGCGTAGACCTCAAAATACTGCTTTACAAACTCGAAAAACTGGGTTTCCCAATACCTTTCCTAAGATGGCTCTCGTCATTCTTAAGTGATAGATTTCAGTATGTGAAATTCCGCAATGCTATCTCTAATAAAATTTTCGTTTCCTCTGGCGTTCCCCAGGGTAGTCATATTGGCCCTCTCCTTTTTATATTGTTTGTTAATGATATTGTCAAATTTTTGCCCGAATGCGAATTGTTGATGTTTGCCGACGACTTTAAATTGTTCATATCAGGCAATGATGTACAATGTTTCCATCTTCTTAACCTTAACCTGCAGAAATTTTATTTGTGGTGCAAACAAAATTACCTCTCTCTTAACGTTAGCAAGTGTTCTGTTATTTCTTTCTCTCGATGTAAATCACCTATAGAATTTGCTTACTCCTTTGATGGTAATATAATCCCTCGTGTAAGTTAAAAAAACCGCAACGGGTTATTCTTAAAAAAATAAACTTTATTTACTGACGAGTCTTAAAAGAACTAATTACAATTCCAAAAGGTATCTTAAATGTAACCTACGGTGACAATGCCGATGTGGAATGGATTTATTTCCAGGAAAGCTCGATGCAGGTGCAGGTGCGATGTAGTGTTGGGTCAGCAATGTTGGGTCGTGACTTCATAAATGTTGGATGATGGGAATGGAATGCTGGTGCCTTTCCCATCTGCTGCGATTGTTCTCGTTTCACGATCTGTTGTATTAACTCTTCCGCTCTAAAATTTATGCGTCCTCGCATAATCATGCGTATGGTAGGTTAAAAATGTTATTATTGTAATTATTGATTTTTGGAGATATTTGTTCTGGCAATGATGTTCCAGGATCCGGTGCTGGTAGAATTGCTACTGCAGAAATTGTAGGTTTTGTTGCTTTAAACCACATTACTAGTGCTAGGGTTAATAATATTATTATGAAAAGTGAATAGTTTGCCCATTGTTGAATGTTTCTTTCCTTTTGGATTTTGTTGATGTGTTTTGTGTTGTTAAGGTGAAGTTCTTTCATAAGTTCCAGAGATAGTATTTCTTCTATTTCGGTACCATCGGAAAGTGGGTGCAGTAATGGTGGTAATGCGTGTATTTCGGATATTACTTCTGCTGTGTAACTTTGGCCTTTTATTGTTAGAGTGGTGTTGGAGAATTTTATGAGATAGGTTCCATTGAGTAGCTGCGTAGTATTTTGTATATCTATATTTCCTTCAAAATTATTTAATAGAATGATTCCGGAGTTTATTTCTTCTACCGTTGGGATGTGTTGGCTGTTTGTCATTGTGCATGTCGCGTTTCTTCCTTCTAGTAGGTTTCCTATACATTTGTCGTTACTTAAATCTATTAAATTTGATTTCTTACATAAAGATAATTCATAAGTTGTTTTACAATTACTTAAAATTCCAAATATTATATGATTTTTTCTTAAAATATTTTCGTATGCAATTTTATTAATAAAATTTTGGTTTTTCTTTAAGGGTTTAACAATTAATTTTTCATATATTATGTCTTCTGTTTTCGGAATACTAATAATGTAAAGTAAATTAAGCGGGTTCATTGCAACTTTAACTTCGGCAAATTCTAATGCTTGCTCAATATTCTTAAAAGGTACATTAAATTTATCTTTATTAATATTGTTCATTATTACATCTATTTCTGCTTTTGATAATATGTTTGAACTTACAATATTCACCTTGCCTAATTCTATCGCATATATTGCGTTTATTAATTCTTCTTTTATTAATTTCGTCTTATAAAGTAGGCTTAACACTAATTCATTTTCAAAGGTTTTGTCCTTTTTTATTATATTAAGTATATCATTAGTTACAGTAGTTAGCTTATTTATTCTTTCCATATAGGCTTTATTTATTAAAACTTGCTTGTTGTTGTTATCTAATACATTATTAATTTTGTCTACCATTATTGCATAATCGTCATGGTCGGGATTTCCCGCGACCCATTTCCAGGCTGAGCCAATAAAATTGAATGATCTTTTAGATCTATGAGTTTTAATGTTTTCAATAAGATTTGTTGTATGTTTAAGTTCGTGATCGAGGATCGGGAAAAAGGGATTGGTTTTCGGGACATGATCATACATGAGGGATGTCGCATTCGTTACAAAGTCTTCGTATGGGTGTATCTCCATGATGTGGATAAATTTGAGATTTCCTGTTTGAATTTGTGCTGTTCCTTTCTTTAATGCGATTATCTCTGAGTTAGAGTAATCGAGAATTTTGACGTCTGCATTAATTGCAAGAATACAGTACCTGTGAAAGTATAAAGAAATGTTTTTATCTTTTAATATTAGCCTTATGTATTACTTTGCCAGATTCCGTTGTTACGGTTTTTGATTTATTTTCCTTCACTATTTCTTGTTTAAAACGGGGAGATAATTTAGATCCTAATCGTTTATTTACTTTAGCATAAATGACGTCACCCGGGAAATATTCTTTTATAGAGTGTCTTTTTTCGTTATGGTATCTAAGGTCATTCAATTGTTTTTCTTGTAACTTTTTTATGTTTTCTAGCCTAGCTTTTTCAAACTGCTGGGGATCGGTGCTGACATTACGTCCGAAAAATACCTCAATAGGTTTTTTTCCTATTGTTGAGTGAATCGAGCAATTGTACTCGTATACGGAGCGGTCTAAAAGTTCTAAAAAGGATCTATGAGTGCGATCTGTTTTGAGACAGCGCATTATTTCCGAGAGTGTAGAGTGAAATCTCTCTACTTGCCCGTTTACTGTACTGGTATATGGGGGTGTCTTAAAAACTGTTATTCCTAGTTGATCTCGTAATAAGAAATGTATAGAGGCAGAATTAAATGATTTTTCGTTATCAAATACTACCACTTTTGGTACTCCAAAAGCGAATAGGATTTGCCTTAGTGGTTCTCTTATATCTTCTACTGCTCTTGATTTTAGAATTTTTACCTGAGCGTATTTGGAGAATTTGTCTAAAGCGGTAAGAACTAGATTTTTCTCAGTGGAGTAGATGTCTATGTGCAAAGTATGTCCTGGATACGTGGGAATAGGTGTTGCTTTTAGTTCAGGTTTATGTGGGTGACGATCGTATTTGTGTTCTCGGCAGATACGACATTGCTTAACTAATTTATTAATTTTTGCATTCATTTGAGGAAAGTAAAACATTTGTAGTAGTTGCTCTTTATTTTCGCGAGCGTTTCGGTGTGCTCTATTATGGGTTTTTAATATATGTTCTTCCTGTTCTGCTCGATCAGTTAAGTCGGCAACTTTTGTTTGTGTGAAGCGAATTTTATAGTTTTTAAAGTGAAGTGAATATATTTCTTGTATAACTCCCATAGTTTCTTCTGTTGTCATTAGGCCGTTTATTAAGGTAGGGATTAGGTATCGTTTAAAAATGGAGATCAGGTTTTCCCTAGTGTAGAGAGGTTGTGTAAAAGTAATTCTACGGAAATTTGGAAAAGGATATTGTAGTTGGTAGTTAGCCTCGTCTCCTGTTAGCAAAATAAGTTGATTCTTAAAAACGTTAATTGGCACCTCTACTGCTGGTATGAGTTCGTGCCCTGAACTCTCGTCGCTGTGCTCTGATGCTGTAAGTGAATTAACTTGAGAGTCGAGAGGTGGTCTAGAGAGTGCATCGGCGACAACGTTAGCCTTGCCTGGCTTATACTGTAATACGTAATTGTATTCCTCTAAAGCTGCTTTCCAGCGCTTCATTTTTGAGTTATGGTTCTTGTTACTTAGTGCATAAGTAAGAGGTTGGTGGTCAGTAAATATTTTTACTCTAGCTGATCCGTATAAATAATTTCTAAAGGAGTTCAGAGCCCATATTATAGCCAACATTTCTTTTTCATTTGTGGCATAGGCTTCCTCAGTTTTATTAAGTGTTCTTGAAATAAACATTATGGGCTTTTCATCTTGCGATAATACGGCACCTAATGCATAATTTGAGGCATCTGTAGTTAGATGAAATTCTTTTTGGAAGTTTGGAAAAGTAAGTATAGTATCCGCTGATGCTAGTGAGGTTTTTATTTTATTGAATGCTTCTATGGCTTCTACATTTAGTTGGATACATTTTTACTAGAGACGTTTTTGGACAGACGTCCGTCTTCCCCCCTTAAGAGGGATGTTAAAGGTTTTGCCAGTTTAGCATAATCTTTAACGAAGCGGCGGTAATACCCTGAAAGACCTAAGAAGGATCGTAAGTCCTTGAGAGTCTTAGGATTTGGAAAATTAAGTATCGCATTAACCTTCTCGGGGTTGGTCTTGATACCATCGGATGAAATTATGAATCCGAGAAATTCTACCTCTCGTTTGAAAAATTCACATTTGTTTAATTGCACTTTCATATAAGCAGCTTCCAGAGTTTTAAAGATTGTTTCCATATTTTCTAAATGTGTCTTTTCTGTTTTGCTGAATATTATGATATCGTCTATATAGACGAAGCATATTTTCCCTATCTGTTCTCTTAGTATATCGTCGAGCGCTCTTTGAAATATAGAGGGGGCGTTTTTCAGCCCAAATGGTAATCTGGTGAATTCATATTTCCCATTGTTCACCGAGAAAGCTGTTTTCTCAATATCAGATTCCTTTAATGGGATCTGATGAAACCCGCTCTTTAAGTCGATAACTGTAAAATATTGGTTTTGTCCTAGCTGTGCGAGGACTTCGTTTATTTCCGGAATGGGATACCGGTCAGCAATCGTAATGGTATTTAGTTTTCGGTAATCGATCACCAATCGAAACTTCTTTTCGCCTGAGGCGTCGGATTTCTTAGGAACAATCCACACTGGTGAATTGTACGGTGATCTTGAAGGTCTGACTATACCATCGTCTAAAAGTTTTTGAACTTGACTTTCTACCTCATTTTTTAGAGTCATTGGGTATGGGTAATATTTAGTATATACGGGTGAGTCTGATGTAGTTCGTATCTCACCCATTACAACAGTCGTATAAGTTAATTTTTCATCTGGTTCGTCAAAGAGTTTTGGGTACTTGCTTACAAGTTTTCTTATGGAGTATTTTTGAATTGTTGTCATGTGTTCTGTTCTTAAAGAAATGGTATTTACTGCTTGTGCAGTGAATTGTTTGATTCGGATTTTAATGTGATCATTAATAGTCATGTAGTTATGTTTAGTGTATATGACTGCTGATAGTTCCTTTAAACTATCATTTCCTAGAATTCCATGGAAGGATTTTAGATGTGGCATAAGGAAGAATTTTATTTTTGAATCTTTTAAACCGAAAAGGTTAACAAAAGTGTGGTGGGTTATTTGAATGTTTCCTCCAATGGAGTTCGCATAAAAATCTTTTTCATTTGGTTTAGGATTTTTTACTAGAGAGGCTTGAATATAATTTTTATTTGATCCTGTATCAATCAAAATTTTTAATACTTCGCCGCACTCTGTTTTTACTTCGAAGTATGGCAGCGAAGAGGGCGCTAGTCTAAAAAATGTATGTCGGTTAATTCAGAAAGTTCTTCTGTTACGTTGTCTACTCTTTGTTCTTCATATTGTTGATTATTTGAATCAAGAACAGCATAATATTGTTCCAATTCGTGGTTTTCAGGTGGAGCGTTTCCCTGGGGCAACGAGTTGTGTTCAGATCTGGTTAGGTGAAAATTTCTTTGCAGTTTGTTTGGATAGTTGGGTTGTTGGGGCGTAGTACTAGATCTTTTTGGTGCTGGTGGCCAATTTCCTTGTGGCCTATTTACGTAGTTTACTCTTGCAGTTCCGATGGTGGAGGTTTCCATTGGTTCCACTCCTGGTTGTTGCCTTGGCGGTAATTGACGAGTATTATTTCCGTAATGTTGATTATGCGCTTGATAATTATTATGATTATTAAAGTGGGGTTGTCTAAGTATATTGTAAGAGGGATCAGGCCTCACATTAAAGTTATTATTTAACGGTGGTGCTCTTTGATTGTAATTCATATTAGGTTGTGGATAGTATGCAAGTTGTGGGTAAAATGGTATTCCGTTGTTGGGTAAGTTATTTTGCTGATGTCTTCTTGGTGGGGGTAATGCTGTTACAGGGGGAGCCATTTTCCTTAAAACTCCTTGGTTATTCATGGCATAATTAGCCCTAAAATTCTGATTTTCCAGTTTCAAACATAAATATAAGGCTTGTGGAAGATCGACAGGTTCCCGGATTCCGAGAAGTCGAGGCAAGTCGCCTTTTAGGCCTCGGATAAATGTATCCAATGCCTTTTCTCTATAAGTTTTGGTCAGTAAGGAGAGAGCTTCCTGACCAACTTCCATGCAACTAATTTTATTTAGAATAAGGGATAGATGAGTGTACACGGCTTGATAAAATCCTTGGATTGTATCATTACCCTGTACGAGAGCAGTCATCTGGTATTCTAACGTTCCTAGATCTCGTTTGTCTGCATAATGCAGAGCCAAACAGCGAGATATGCAGTCCCAATTAAGGGGAGTGTTGTAGGATTCTAATGCGATATCCGCATTTCCTACGATTTTGTTTCGAATGACACTAAGTATCGCAAAGTATTTTGGAGTTCCTCTTAGCGGGGCGTATAAACCGAGTATCCTGTCAACGCTCTTGCGCCAGGAACTATATTCGCCAGGTTGTCCTGAGAATTCTCTCAGACAACGCACAACATCTGGGACCTTATCTAGGTCTACAAGATTAGCCCTGTGCTGGGGTTCTATTATTTGGTCTATGCCTTGAATTCTATCTGCATTTGGATTTAAGATCCCTTGGATAATTTCTCTACCCTCTGTTTGTAAAGCATGATTAACGATTGACGATACAAGAGCTTGTAGGTCCGGATGCGCTTGGGGTTGATTTGCATTTTGAGGGTTTGGGACATTGGGTTGATTTAAGACTGGGGGTCGTATTAAATTTGGGTTAGCCATTATTTTGCTTTAAGCTTCTATTTATAAATTAAATTTATAGGTAATAAAAAAAATAAAAAAATATTAGTAAGTTATTCCTATGCACTTCTTATATCTATACACTAATTACTTATTCTCTTTAATTCTAAATTAAATCTCTTACAGTACTAATCCGATGATGATCATCCTGTGGACTGTGGAGCGGCAAACAGGTCAACTGCGTCCTTTTCACTTGATCTCGAGCTACTTGGGGGCCCTTTTAAATTATTTCTCCAACAGTTTTTTTTTTTTAAATTGTCACAATTTTTTCACGAACTGTCACAGTTACACCGCGCGAACCACTAGTGTTTGATTTTTTTCTTTCGCGTTTAACTTGTTTCACTACGCGATTTATTATAAAACTTTTTGCACTGCTTGAGGGCGTTTTAGTAATTACAATTATTTTCAAACACTGTGGTCCCTGCTCGGGCGCCAGTTAAAAAAACCGCAACGGGTTATTCTTAAAAAAATAAACTTTATTTACTGACGAGTCTTAAAAGAACTAATTACAATTCCAAAAGGTATCTTAAATGTAACCTACGGTGACAATGCCGATGTGGAATGGATTTATTTCCAGGAAAGCTCGATGCAGGTGCAGGTGCGATGTAGTGTTGGGTCAGCAATGTTGGGTCGTGACTTCATGAATGTTGGATGATGGGAATGGAATGCTGGTGCCTTTCCCATCTGCTGCGATTGTTCTCGTTTCACGATCTGTTGTATTAACTTGTATATACAATCAAGGATCTTGGTGTTATTTTGGACACCAAGCTATCCTTCAATGATCATATTGACTATATCTTAAATAAGGCTAATAGGTCCTGGGGAATGATTAGGCGTTTTGCTTGTGAGTTCTCTGATCCCTACGTCATCAAAACTTTATACATATCTTTTGTACGGTCAATATTGGAGTATGCATCTATAGTTTGGTGCCCATACTACAGTGTGCACATCTCCAGAATTGAATCAATACAAAAAAGGTTTCTGAGATTCGCGCTGAAAGGGCTACGTTGGACTGATCTTATTAACCTACCTCCATACCTATCAAGGTTGAAACTGATTAGCCTGCCAAATTTTACAAAAACCGCTCTAACGATTTTAACCAAAACACATATTAAAGATAATATAAGTATTCTCAATAAGATCCCGTACTTAGGTTTTCTCAAAAAATTCAAACAAATCAGTTTCTTAAATATTTCCCAAAAATGACTTCCCAAATTCCGATCTGTATTCACATATTTTCGGTAAAATTTTGAAATAATAACATTGCCCCAACTTCCAATGAAAATCCAATAAGAGCTACGTAAAACTTCTAATTTTTTTTTAACAATATTGAATATGTACCCTTAAAATATTTCCAACAATTTGGAGCTACCACAATCAGCAACTCCCACTTCATTTACATTAAAACTTTTGATGAACGAGAAAGTTACGTTCGGCCCAGTCGTGCACTTTATTTTATTTTGTCTCGTTTGTTCTGATCTAAGCTTCGCCATAGCAAAGTGAAAGCCTTATAAAAATGAGTGCTTCATTGACTGCGCACGAGTTCTCTTTTTGCTTTGTTTTAAATCTTTTATGCTGTTCCCAGTACTAAGGTGACGAGGTCTCTTCTACTTCTACTTAACCTTGGCTAAAGACTAAGTGCAGAATTTTTTGTTTAAAGTAACAGAAAGCGGTTTAGTCCACCTTTGACTTTGACAGAGTCCACGACTCTGAGGAAAATATGTATCATAAACCTGTCCTTAAATCCCTGCTTCTTTATTCGAGAAGGGTTCAACTACTCAACTGTCTCCCAAGTCCTAAACCTGCATAAAGTGTAATTAATTTCAGGGCTAAGTACAATTGCTGGAGGTTATAGCAGAGCTTAGGTAGACGAAGTCATCCACTAATCAAGTTTCTACGTCCTATTCAAGACACCGATGGTGATGACTCGTCTTGCTTTAGGTATATTTTCTTCTTTTCCTTTTATTCACCACTAGACAGATCATTGTCAGTTTCAATTCACGCACAAACTCACCGCTGACTGGACTGGGTGTAACTATGGTCTTCCATATAGGTATGTCCAGCCCATGGTTGTAGCTACGGAATTCGATTGTGAGTGCGTCGTAAGATTTTTTAGGGAATTATAACCCCTCTTAGACCTTTTCTGACATCAAACTGTTCGTTGTTGTTCTCACGCAATTTTATGCCGCAGCTAGAGTTCTTTAACTATACGTTCTGTATATAAATAGGGACGACTTTGTAAAGGAGCCTAATCTATACACAGCTCTGTACAGCTTGTCTCTGTATGACCTTAGCATCGATCGACAGGGGGTGGGCGTCGAATTCGAACTCATGTGTCTTTCCAAGATCGGCCTTATTTTTTATATTTGGTCGATGGTAGACTTTTTTTCAGCCCAAAATCGCTCTATTTGTAGACCTCAGTGTGTTCACCATTAGCTTTCGGCCATGCGATTCTTGTGTGCAACTTTGAGAAGATTTTGAGATCTGGAAGAGGCATTTTTAGCTCTATAGTCGGCTTAGATCCATGGATTTGAATTGATGATCTGGTGCATGCCCAATTGCAAATCATCTCTTAAAATTTAGATATGGCTACCCTCAGTCAGTAGAATTCTGTCAAGTTGACGGGATGCTTGCCCTTCATCGCCTTGCCTAAGATCGCCTTGCTGTTTATTGACTCACAGTAAGATCTGGGCCATCATCGTCATCGCTGTTAAAAAGTCAGCGTTTTCTGGAAATTCTCAGCGCCGACTGTGACTCTCCGCAATGTTACCATGTGCGTTTTTGTCCTTGGTGTCGGATCGGGCTTTTTCAGCCTTGGTATGTAATTTCTGCTTCTACCGCTCTTTTCTTCTCTACCTACTCAAAAGTTTAGAAAGCGGCTTTGCTCTCTGCTCTGATCCTTGTGTGCAGTGCTGCCAAATATAACTCCAACCTGACGAGATGAGCTTGCCCGCAATCGTCATCGAACCATGGGTAGGGATACCTTTTCTAGGGTCCCCTGGTAAAATCTAGCACATGAGACGTCGCACTTCTGATAACTTGCTGGCGCCGCTGCTACTCGGTTTTAAGACCTCAATGTGGCGGTACGGAACTCCTCAAGAGGTTCGACAAGGGCTATGACATTATTTTATGAGTGCAGGGATTTTTCGTCGAATTTGCTCAGAGTATTTTCTTCTCATAAGACTGTTCGACAAGTGATTTGTCTGTAAGGTTGGTTCTATACAAGTTTGTCCAAGTCAATGTTTGTACCTAGAGAGCTGCAAGCGCCTTATTTTTTTGACCTTCCATTTCATCGATTGGAACCAATAATTTTTTTTTTTTTGGTAAATGCATCTTTTGTCAAACTTAAAACATTCTAAAAGCAAACTCTGATAGTCCTCCTCAGAGTATAAATAAAAGAACCTTCCCGTTCGGTTATGATGATCTAAAATGAACTCAACTTTATTTTTTCTTTAATTCTATCTCTACGTTACATTACCAAAATAAACTTAAACTAGGTCGGTTAAAAAGTGCTGATAATAAGAAAATATTGAAAGTGCGTTGAAACTAATGTGCTGGGGTTAATGCGCGGTGGTGCTGGGTGCTGGTTGTTGCAGTTGAAACGGATGTGCTGATACAGGTGAATAAAAGCGCTGGGGTGAATGTGCGGTGCTTTGGGCAGATTGTTGTTGGTATCGAATCGGTGCGAAAAATTACTTCGTTGCATTAACTTATATGTTTCAGAAAGCGAATTTAGAAATCCACCCCTTCAGTAGTTTTGGAAAAGTGTGATGTAAGTTGATGTCCAGTGGTTGTCACACTTGTAGGGCACTCATGTGTCGCATTTCGAGGAAGCGTTTCTTGCAGTTCCTCGAAACATTTGCTGGGTTTTTATATGCACAAGTTAGGCACATGTAAGTTGGCCATTCCTTTATGTTGTAGATTTGATGTCAGTAAAGGATCGGCATGTAAAAGTTTCAAAATGACAAAGAGCTTGCAGTTGAGGGCCAATTAAGTTTTATCTACTCCCGTAAGGTACATCCAATTTGAGTAAATCTATCGCCAAGTAGATTGTGCCTAGGAAACAGCTAATAGGCTGTCAACGAGATTTGTTTCGCCCCCTTTCACACTGATATAATATTCTGATTTAGCTCCTCCATTTAGAGAAACACTTGCCATGCAACCGCCAACACCTTGTCCGACCCGATATACCTTCCGCTGATCGCTCAGTATAAGTAACGCGGATCCGTCAAATAAACTCCATATTTTCAGTCAGACTTAGCAAAATTAAAAAAAAAAAAAACTCTCCATTAAAGGCACGGTAAGGTAAAGCCCAACTTTTCTCAGAATGAGGTCAGATCCTGCCCACACGCATATGCACAAATCACGAAGACATCATCTCAACAACTGCTTGTTAACTCCAAGGGCCAATTTCCCGTCATGCACACATCGGAATGCCATTCAAAACTATTTCACAGCTCAACCATATAACATACGTAATTTTCTACTCCTGAACGGACAAAGTACCATCTTGACCAAGACTGGAACATTTCTCCATAAAACTTATTCCCAACTACCAAATACAGTTGTTAACTTAACAGTTCGTTGTTCCACTTGCGTCCTCAGCTTAACCACAGAGAGATTGAGATTGGACATACAAGAAAAGTTGCACAACTTTTTCTGCATCTAAAAACTTTATAGTCTCCATCGCATGGCAAGGAAGAGCCCAAAGGAGATAATTCAAACTCCAAACAAACTTGGGGTCTTATTTAATTAGCTCCAACTAAGTAAGCGTCATCTTCTCCATCGTCCGTATGAAATTTGAGCCGAACTCTGTTCTCGTAATAACTTTATTATCCCGTTTGGGGGTCGTAAGGATAATTTAAGAGGGATGGGGATGCTGCCATTGACCTCTTCGCAATTATGTGCATCACTAGTAAGTGTTTGGTGATTTTGAATTTTTTATTTTCTTTATACCGGCTTTTAAAAAAGGAAGTGTACGTTCTTTTTACGTGTTATCTTTATCCGATTTCAATGAGTGTAGATTTTAG
Organism: Cheilosia variabilis; assembly: GCA_951230905.1. Lineage (NCBI taxonomy): Eukaryota > Metazoa > Arthropoda > Insecta > Diptera > Syrphidae > Cheilosia > Cheilosia variabilis. Next base: position 54,265,214 of record OX579677.1, read on the forward strand.
ATGATAACCAAAGAGTACACCACACTTAAACACTTACGGCCTTTACTAATAAAAAAAAACACTAATCTCGACGATTAGTTAGCTACACAGCTTTAGTAAAAATGTACAGCATTTGTGAAGCGGTACCAATAAACAATTAGACCTCCACATTTGCTAGTGCGACAACTTTCTAAGAATCTACATTTGTTGTCATCGCAGAATTAAAATTTCATAATTTGTTTTCGTGAAAAGCAAGGTCAAACGTTTATTTCATAACGAGGATTTTTTATTTTAATATATACATATATTTGTAGCAGTACAACTTTTATATAATATTTTTTTTTAATTATATATCATTACTTCCAAAATATTTTATCTATGTTCTTATAATCATATTGATATTTTTAAAAAATCTTAATCACTTAGCCTATGAAAAATTTGAACGGCAAACTTTATTTGCAAGAATTCAAACTGCGTATAATATTTTTAAAAATTTAAATGTAAAAGCTTCATTTCGGCAGTATAAAAGGACAGACGAAATGTTGTTTATATCATAATCCTTTCGACCAACGACTAGTTTTTTCTCAATAAAAATTAAAATCGTTAAAATTCGAGTAAAATACCCAAGATCTCTCTATATTTTTTCCGACAAGGATGAAATTCAAGGCTACAAATTGTAATTGAATGTGCCCAACAGATATCTTTCAAAGGCCTTTTTCAAAGTCTCTTTCAAATTATAAAATAAAAGGAGCACAGTTTATTAGAATGCTTTGATTTATTCGCAGGCTGATGATGCAAATCAAAGCTTATTGATCTAAGGATTGAATTGTTAGCAAGTGAATATTTTTGAAAATATAAATAATAGCCGGTTAATTCATTTCAGAAAAAATTAGAAACTCACATACGGAGCCATAAGCGTTTTAAGGACCCATCGCTTCCGTTTTTGAATTTCAATCTACCAAGTAAAAGTAAATGCAATTTGATCTTTTAAAAATGTTATAGCTTATATTACTTAGAAACCGACACAATTTTGAATTCTTTCAGAGAAATATAAAGCCGTGGACATTTTTCTACACGAAAGCTGTCCTCTTCTCCTCTATGAATACGCTCATACTACCTGTTATTCCTTCAGAAGTTCCTAAATTTATTAATTCGAAGGCGGTTTGCTGAATGCTGACGATTCTTAGATCTTAGTATTTTTATGCATCATTAAACAATTTTTTCCAAATTTCGCTATCTAGAATATTTACAAATAGCTCCAATTCTGACTAAAACGGTTATGTCAACAACTCAATGATCGGCAAAGTTTTGTGGAAGCCAGTCGTACATCTTGATAAAAATGTCAACCTCAAACGGTGTTCTAAATCACCAGTTAATAAATGTCAACCTCATCTGGTGATTTAGAACACCAGCTGAGGTTGACATTTTATAGAATATGGCAATGAATGTTAAGATTTTGCAGGTTATAGTCCTCATTAAATTTACGACGGTTATATAGATCCAAGGAAAGGGCACTGCCACTGTACAAAAATAATGCACTATCCGAACCCATATTCTATTCCATTGAAAATATGCTTCATATGATTTTCTGATTACGCTTTTCGTAGAGCACATCCGCCTGTTTCTTTTATTTGAAAGTCGTCATCGTGTTCATATTCATCAAGTTTGCACTCATGATTATTCATTTTTGTTATCGACTACCTCTGCACCTGAGCTATACCTACAGACAGCACAGTCGCAGGGCGGATGTACTGATTATAATTCCTTAAATATAATTTCGCAACAATACAAGAGCTCGAAAACTTCGAGAACTGTGTGAGAGTCCTTTCGATCTAGTGTACTCGAATTGCGAAAAGAAATACGACTCGAAAGGAACTGTATTCATTATAAGCCATATGAAGTCGGTATAGGATATGCGCCGTCATCGAAGGTGGAATATTCACATCAGGTACACCGTGCACAGGATGTCTATGAATAATAATAGTAATGCAACTTCAATGACTTTGTTGGATATTATAAGGAGTCGCCTATGCGGATCTCATCTGAAATTAAAATTATCACTGGCAGCGTGGTGAAGGTGGTTTGAGAATAACAAGCAAGATGGAGTAGCGTGTGTTCAGCTTGTCTTTTGAAAGAAGGATTGGTTATTGGATTTTTGTTTAAGACGATAGGACGCGGGTAAGGTAAATCATTTTTGCAATTTTGTTCGATCGAAAATTGCTCAGAAACCGTCTCAAATCAGTTCGTGGAATAAAGGTTTTGCGGTAACGCTGAGAAAGGCGAAAAAATGCTTAAGACTTCGATGACTTTTCACTCAATTCGGTGCAGCATAAAGGACTACTTCGGATCAGCAAGGCAATATTAATTCAACTGCTACAGCCAACGTATGATCGAACCAAAAAAAAAAATAAGTCGAAAAGGAGACTTACAGATGGACAGAAATACTGTAAAGGGCTCCCAAAATCACACTTTTTCAAACAAGACATTTAAATGGGACATAAGTTATTAAGACTACAGGAAATCAATATTAATAAAAAAAAAAACAGGAACCCGCACCCACAACCCCTTGCCATACAAACGAATTTCTGTTTCCTCACGGAAAGAATTGAAAATCACCAATTGCAAAATTTTGAGTTGCAATTTACGATTTATATATTTCTCGCAAATCACAACGAAGTTTTCATGGATTGATACAGAAATTGGTAATTTGACATTGAAAACGGCGGAGAATACCAAATTCTGTTTGTTGTAATTTACGATTAGAAGTATCAATTCGAGCTTCTTTTATTTGTCGTGATTTGCGAGATTGTTTGGCGAAATTTACCACTCTAATAGGTCAATTTTTCAAACACCACTTCACAATCTCAAATTGCGAAAAATATTTGGTGATTTACCAAAACTGAATGATGAATCAATAAAATCTTGTAATAATTTAACACATGAAACTGAAAACGTATATTGACGTAGAGAAGTCGTAAATTGCCAAATATTTTTTGTAATTTCCATGGAATCAACTACCTGATGTGTGGATTTTTTTTATGCACAGTTTATAGTCCATGTACCTATCGAAATCGATTTAAGTAATTTCTTTTTATGGATGAATGTATGTATGTGGTATTGCTAGACAGCTGCAATCATGAAGATAAATCTTCATTGTGCACATTGCGTTGCGGTGCAGAGACAGGCAGTCGATATTCAATCTTTGCTTAAAGCAGTCGGGTTAAAGTTGTTTAAATTTAAATATAACTAATTCGTATGGGTAGTGAGTGTCCTACTAATTATAAAGTATTCTGGAATACATTTTGTAAGTACCTATTGAATTCCAAAAACCCTGAAGAACCTATGCATATAAATCTGTATTTTTTTTCAGAAGTTACATCTTGCTATTAGAAAAGAAATATCAATTGAAATGTATTCTAAAATATGTAATCGAAAATAATTGTAAAGGTTCGTATCAATGTCAAGTTCATCTAAATATTTTATTTGTGATTTAAATTTCAGCAAAGACTAAAAAACCACCCCAGACAAATCCCGTTGTCTCCGGACGATATGGCGCCGTATGATTTTCTTGGATATCAGGAGGAATACGAAAATAACCTAATTAATAAAACGATGAATTTTTTTTGTAAATCACAAGATATAAGTTGCAAATTGAGAATAAAGTTTTCTAATTTCACGATACAACATTTTCAATTTAATACGGTGATACCTCAAATCACTACTCAAAAAACGTAAATTGCAAAATATGAATTGCAAATTGATAAAAAAAAGTTTCAATTTACGACTAAGAATTTATAAATTACAACCACTGAAGTAGTAAATCTCCCCTGTTAGTTTGCAAATCAACACTATTGAGTTGCAATTCAAGACTAAATGGTTGTAATTTGCTAAGGGATGAAATCGTAATTTACAACAGAAAAGTGGTAATTTACGAATTGTGTTTGCAATTTGCAATCCATGTAATATCAAATTGATAACTATTTGTGTCAAATTGCGATCGGTTATGGCAATATGTATTTCTCGTTTGATCGCATTATTGACAATGAAAAGTGTTGATTCACGACTTTTGAGGGTCAATATCTTCACTTCGTACAATTTCTAGAATTGCGAATAAAAAGTCGTGAATTACTAAATCCTTAGCTAAGCTCTAAAACTAGACAAACTTTTCGTGATTCTGCGCTTATTTTTATTGATTTGATCTTAAAATTCTTTCCGTGCTCAGTCGAACAGATCAACCCCACACCAACCCCAATCAGAAACAATCGAGTTTCCTCAACTTAAATTACAAACAGCTATTTCCTGCCATGGAATTAATTTCATTGCATAAGCCTCACCCTGATATAGTTTCAGCTCGGCAATATTGTCGGGAATATTTATCAAAATCTACCACCTGCTATGACAAAACGGTCATAGAATGCGCTACACTGGCAAAAACTTCTCAAGTACATACCTAAGCGAGGAAACAATTCGACGACTTAAATTGAGAATAATTTTTCAATTTAATCGAGGAGGAACTTTCTCCCACGGAAACTTCCATCTTGAGCTGGAAAATTATAAAATCTCAGCCAAACTTTGCCTCCGTCTTTAAGGACTCGCTAGAGACTAGGTGTACGAAAAAATGCACGCTCCTCCGAAAATTGCAACCATAATGAAACGACTTGTACAACCACTTGCAAATAATTAATTTAAATAGATTCCCGCTGCCATCCCACCAATACGAACTCAGAATCTGCAGCCACCACAAGTGGTCGAAAAAAATTGATGCGCGATATTTCACCCATAAGTATACGTGTGGGTATATAAGTCCTTGCGAGCTGCCAACGTGAACATGAAAAGTGCTCATTTGCGCTTTAATTAAGTTTTTCTTTCGTTTTTCCTCAATTGAAACTTTTAATCAATTTATTTATGTGTACAGATGGACCGTTGGTCGGCGAAAATCGCTTCAATCAGCAATCACCACCACCACCATGACGACGACGAAGACCGACGCGGCCTCAACCAAGCACTGCAATTACCGTCTCCATCTCATTAACTCGCAGGCGTTTCAATGAAAAGTTTTAAGTAGTAATTAAAACAAAATCAATTATTGCCACAACGACGAGGACGCGGGGTCCACCGTTCACGGCACTAAACACATTCATTTCGCCGCAGAGGCAGACGCACAGCACAGTCCAAGGAATGCTGAATGGCTTTCATTTCGAAACCCATTTCGAATCCCATTACTGTGACAATTAATGCAACACCCTCATCAAGATTTCGGTCCACCAAGTCATCTTCCGTTCTGGGATGGTGGTGGAGCCCCACCACCCGGTGGTGAACCGAGAAACTATTGCAACAATAGCAGCCATTATTACTTCATTCCGGGATCCGTTTTAGTGTTGTTTTATTGGCAACTCCTTGGCGCACAGCCAGAACAGGAATTTAAATTTTCCTCGCCTTGAAGAGATTATCTTGTCGTGCACCCATTCCAGCAGCGGGGCTTAATTCGGCAACAAGTACTCTTGGCGAAACTTTGTTTGCCGAAAAACAAAACAATTTTCATTAAGACGCCTGCGGCAGTTTTGTCACTTGACAGTTGTTGTTGGTGGGGGTCGGCGTGTGGGCGCGAAGGAATGTGGTACGACAATTAATGAGGCGGCCTGGAAATAGACGAACTTGGGCAACTCATTTAGCCCGTTGGGATGAGCGTTTGCCGCGTGTGTCTTCCTTATGCAACTTTTGCGAGTGTCAAGGTGACGCTCGATAGTTGCCATCACCAACACAGTGAAAATCAAGGTGGCAGCACTACTCACTGATGAAGATTGAACACTTCAATTTCGAAGGCCATTGAATATGACGGATGCAAGGTGATGTCTGGCTTATGAAAGACCTGGGGATGGATATTGATTTGCTTAAGCTGCCTGCGGGGTGGTTTATTTTGGGGAAAGATCTCTTTTTTTTATTTCAAAAGTTTCCTGGCATAGTGCTCATGGAAGCGACGAATGGTTTATCTTTCAGTCTCTATCAATCATTATTGCCGTTGACTGACTTCAGATTTCAGGCGTTTGCCGTGGGAGAGCTATCGTATCTGTCTTAACTTCTTAAAGAGCTAATGAATCGAACTTGAGATTTCAGGATTTTGCGTATCTTCAAGTGAAGTTTTTTCAAAGGTGTGTGGCTTAGTCGAATGTGGTCGTAGGTAGCTCTCGGAATCACCTGTCGGTGACTTTAAGGAAGGGCGGTTGCGGAAAATAAATTGGGTTTGCACAACTGTAGAACGGTGGGTGACAAATGCAAGCAATTCTGCCCAGAATGATAGTTTCCGAATTTTCCAAGAGGCCAAGTGGTAAAAGAAATGAGTCGAAAACAGCCGCACGATTTATACGACGTCATTCCAAAGCTATTGGTGCTGGATGCTGGAAGGTACTAGTGAAACACTCGCAGTGTTGTGTCGCGCAGACTACACCACGTATACTACGCAATTGTTGTCAATTACACGTCCTTAATTCAATATTAACGGCACAACATGTCGACAATACTTTTTTATTTTAGAAAGCGATTTTTGACACCGACAACCCAATTGACGGCATTGATAACATTTCAGTGTCGACAATTAAGAACGGAACAACACTGACTCGTGTGTATCTAGGAACTTCTGAAGGAATAACAGGTAGTATGAGCGTATTCATAGAGGAGAACAGGACAGCTTTCGTGTAGAAAAATGTCCACGGCTTTATATTTCTCTGAAAGAATTCAAAATTGTGTCGGTTTCTAAGTAATATCAGCTATAACATTTTTAAAAGATCAAATTGCATTTACTTTTACTTGGTAGATTGAAATTCAAAAACGGAAGCGATGGGTCCTTAAAACGCTTATGGCTCCGTATGTGAGTTTTTAATTTATTCTGGAATGAATTAGCCGGCTATTATTTATATTTTCAAAAATATTCACTTGCTAACAATTCAATCTTTAGATCAATAAGCTTTGATTTGCATCATTAGCCTGCGAATAAATCAAAGCATTCTAATAAAATGTGTTCCATTTATTAAATAATTTGAAAGAGATCTTATTACGACAGAAACTCACTTTTGGCCTTTGAAAGATATCTGTTGGTCAAATTTAATTGTAATTTACATATTCCTTTTTTTAAAATAAAAACCTCGCTGTGAAATAACCCATTGACCTTGTTTTTCACGAAAACAAATTATGAAATTTGAATTCTGCGATGACAATAAATGTAATAGATTCTTAGAAAGTTGTCGCCCTAGCAAGTGTCGAGGTCTAATTGTTTATTGGTACCTACCGCTTCACAAATGCTGTATACATTTTTACTAAAGCTGACAGCTAACTAAACTCGCCAATAGAGAACTCTGATGCGACTAAAATGTCGTATTCTTGTTTACGTGTTACCATGGAAACGAACCTCTTTGGACAAAATGCTATGTGCTTTGTTTGGCTTTTCTTTCGTGTCGAAGGTAAATTTTTAGATAAGTTACTTACCAACTGTTGTTGCACTAATGTGCACTACGCGGTAAAAAATATATACATATATCCAAATTCTGTGTACTAGTGTTTTGTGTCGTATGTGAAATGTCCAGTATTTTATTTCTCCGGTATTTGTCTGACAGAAATCGTTAGTGTATTTTCTGTGTATTTTCTGTGTATTTTCTCGTAAGTGCGAACGCTGCCATCTAGGTTCATATTTCGTCGCAGGCTGGTCAGAATCTGTGGTGCCATTTGTCATTTTTATGCTAAATCTAGCATATTTTAACTTTAAATTGCATACAAGTATAAATAAAATAAGTTGTATGCAATCTGACATATTTTAAACTTGTAACATAAAAACCCATCATAAGAATAATTTTCGTGGTAAATATATTTTGCTATATACAAATAACGAACGCATCCATCAAAATTTTCTGTATTTGGCATTACTGAATATTTGAATGACAATTTGTCAATTTGAAGTATACCAGCGTCAAAGTGTTAAACCTTAAAAACAAAAATCTAAGCGAAAGTCAACTGCCCGTGAGCAGTGAATTACTGCTCAATTTAATTTAAGTTTCTTCCTAAATGGATATGCAAATATATTCGCATATTTATGGCTTATTGTTTTTTTTTTTTAAATCGTTGTTTCCAACTTCAGCATATTTTGTCATACTCCTCCATATAATTTAGCATATTTATTTCAAATTTAGCATATTTCGTTAGAAAATTTCTGGCAACACTGGTCAGAATAAGAACTTCCTCAATGATTTCCCGATTTTTGTTCGTGAATAAAGGTACAGTGCAATTATAATACTTAGCATTTTTTTCATCTTTAGTAAAAGGCATTTATGTCTTTTCCACAGTTTAGTTTTGCATTTTTTTGATTTTTTATGTCAACAAAATCCGTTGCTTGATTATAAGTAAGAATAGCTTGTAATTTAAATGTGCAGTTTTTTATGTATGTATCAAGTTTGAATAGTTCAAACAGTACCTATCTGCAATATTGCAAACTATCTAATACAAGTCACTCATTCTTTCATTGCAATTGTCGTGCAATAGCCACATTGGACGACCACCGTAAATATTGGTATATCCACGACCTCTAAACGTACCATGAAGACGTCACGCGTAATTGAATAAAATACTCATCTCAACAAATATCAATTTCACTTAATCCCTATTCATCATTAGCCTGTGTGCCGTATGCAGCACAATGATGTCCGCTTATTATAATCAAGGACCATAATCGTCATCTGTGGTTATGGGAAATTCTTATGGTCCCCCGCAGCCTGAAATTAAGGATAAGCAAGTAATTCGCATAATATATATATTCTTGTTAATGGAAATCAGCCATGAAATTAATTCGTTTTATCTCTTATCATGAGATTATTCTCATGCCCATTCTGGTGGTCCTTTGAAAGGCGTCCGCTTGCCAGAGGGTATACGATTTATGAAGATAAATGCCAAATTACACCGATGAACTCTTCTTTTTTGGTCAGTTTTGTGCCTTTTATTTGGTGACTATCAGAGACAGAGAGGAATGAAGGTTTCGCATTCCGTATTCAATTTGAGAGATAGAGTAACTAGAATTCTAAGAGATGACGCAACGACCTGCAAATGAGGAACTGCAGAGGTTGGAAAACAGATTACTACCACATTCATCACATAATCATTCCTATAAACAACAAATTTCATTTAAGACCGACGATAAAAAAAAAACGCTAATTTCACAACTTTATCTAGATCGGTTACGGGCCTTAACTCCGTCCAATAAACTAGTTATTTCCTTGCCTGCCCAAATTGTAAAGATTACGAGCTTGTCAGGCAGTCTCTGCATCCAAAACCCCCCGTATAAAGGGGCTTTACTCGGTCTCCGATAGCTTTCATAGCAAGCCTCCGAGTTAGAGTTCGCAATCAATTCCAAGAACAGCTAGCCGTAATCGAAAGCAAATGTAAATCATCTCCGCTTATCGCAAATTTTGCGGCTGTATATATACGCTGGCCAACCTGAGCGCCAATCACTAGTATCACGATACCAGCCGCGATAAGATGTTTTCATTTGGACAGCTTGTCGTTATCGCTGCGGTCATAGCCACCGCCTATGGGGTAAGTAAACAAAGCCAGCACTGAATCGAAAAATCTTATTTCTTCCTCACCTAGGAAAATGTTAATGTGAGCCGCAGTACGCGGGACTACTTCCGCCTGGCGCAGAGTGAACTCTTACACACAATCGATGCCGTGGACAACGAAATCATTTCTGTTATAGCCCGCTCCGGGGATCGTCTTGATGTCGTTGAGTATCAGCAGAAGCAGTCACTCTCCGAGATCCGACAAGTGAATAGTACTCTCGTGCCGTTGCAAGCGTTGAGTTTGATCCGCAAGCATTGCATTCAGACGCACAGTCCGCAATTGACAAGCTACAGCGACGCCGAGTCGCAGATGAAATTGTGTTACGGCAGCGCTGAAATTATTGCAAGGTATTTGACCGTGTATGCCCGGAATAACGCCGAACTAGCCAGAGAGTTCGCCACATCAGAACTGGGTCGAATTCTAGCCAGCTGCGACTACTATCATGGGAGAAATCAAACCGCGCTCGAACTGTGCTATATTGAGTATGTGAGTGCTTTTCATAGAAGTGTTATCCTGTGTTGCAGAATTCTTTTACAAGGAAGTTTGTTTTTTTAGGTAACTCTGGCATCAACCGTTGTGGATAGTTATTTGATTAAGGCGCGAGATCAATTGCGCAGCAGTTTGTTCCATTCATCGGAAGCATCGAAGACCGGAGTCAAGTGTACGTTCCGCGTTGAAAAGGAAATTTTGCTGAGTATCGAACAAACTGCGCAGCAGATTCGGGAATGTGAGGAAGGCTTGAAATCGTCAAATCCGCTGAATGTTGCCCCCAGCAAAATCTTGGAGATGGGTGTCCAGCGGTTACTCTCCGGACGGCGCGGTGGCAGTGAAATAAATAAACCACTGTAGGACAGTTTGACAACAACAAACAATAAATCATTTCAAGTATAAACAAAGAGGGCCAATTTGTGCCAAGTAATTCATATCAGTACTAAGGGGTTTATCTTCAGGTTGTAGTTTTGACCAAGTTGGTAATGAGAGTGACGCATTTTTAAATGTTATGACAGTTTTATATTTTTTGTTGTTAATCTTTGTAGGCGCAGTGGCTTAGTGGTTAGTGTGTTGGACTACTAAGCGAGGGGTCCCAGGTTCGAATCCCGAAAAAACCCAAATTCCAACTTATGGTTTTTTTCCGCTGCGCCACCTCTCGCGACTGTCTGACAAACATCCGAGAGTATAACTGTCATGAAGGAGCTTCTCAATTAGCCGTTTGGACCCGGCATAAAATTGTAGATCCCTTCCATTCGTCCCAAAAATGAAAAACTCACACAAACGAATGGTTGTGAGAAGCTAGGCCTAGGGTCTCTACAGACCTGTGCGCCAACTATTTATTTATTTATTTGTTAACCTTTGGCATTGTTTTACATTTTCGTTAAAAAGGTTTTCAAAAGTTTTGTAATCTTTGACAATTTTATATGATCTGGTAATGACCTTCGACATTGTTTAGATTTTCATCAAAGAAGCTTTCAAAAGTCTTACAAATTTTGACAGCTTTTATAATGTTTGTTGATAACTTTCGATATTGCTTACATTTGCGTCAAAAAGGCTTCGAAAATTTCTACAATTTTTGGACATTTTTTATAATTTTTGTTGGTAGCCTTCGGCATTGTTTACATTTTCGTCAAAAAGACTTCCAAAAGACTTACAATTTTTGATTGTTTTATAAGATTCGGTAATGACCTTCGATATTGTTTACATTTTCGTCAAAGAGACTTCCAAGTTGGTTAAAAGAATGATTTATTTAAAAATGCTTTGACAGTTTTTAAATTTTTGTTGGTAATCTTCGACATTGGCTGCATTTGCGTCAAAAAGGCTTCCAACATTTTTACAATTTTTGACACTTTTTATAATTTTTTTTGGTATCTAATCTTCGACATTGCTTGCATTTACGTCGAAAGGGCTTCCAAAAGCTTTGCATTTTTTTGACAGTTTTATAATTTTTGTTGGTAGCCCTCGGCATTTTTTTACATTTCGTCAAAAAGATTTCCACGTTGGTTAAGCATTTAAAAATGCTCTGTCGGTTTTACAATTTTTGTTGGTAACCTTGGGCATTGCTTAAATTTTCGTCAAAAAGACTTCCAAAAGTCATATAATTTTCGAAAGTTTTACAAGATTTGGTTATGACCTTCGACATTGTTTACATTTTCATCAAAGAGTCTTTCAAAGTTTTGCAAATCTTGACACCTTTTATAATTTTTGCTGGTAACCTTCGACATTGTTTACATTTTCGTCAAAAAGACATCCAAAAAGCAGGTTTTGCCAATAAACTATATCCTTTTAAGCTTTCTCGGGGTCTTAGGGAATATTTCGATCATTTTTTATTGAAATCTGTCGTTTAGTTTTCATGTTAATTGCAAACAAACATAAAGAACCCTCCACAGTTTCGTTATACTTCCAGATTTGAGTGGAGAAGGGTTATGGTGGTTTCAATAAAGGATCGTTTTTTGAAACCAACTAGCAACATTCACTATTTGACTTGAGAGTCTGCAAATGGGACTATCTTTATAAACCTAGTTTGAGTTTCATTGGGATTTTGTTGCTTGGACCGTGGGCTACAGTGGATGCTCGCTAAAAATTAGCACCAGGTGCCAGCAAATAGCAAGTACCTCTCACAATCCGTATCTTGCTATTCAAAAAGCTCACCCGCCAAAAAGACCCTATACATTAGCCAAAGGATGGACACAGATCTACAGTCAAAATTGTCCTCGAACTAAGCAAATAAATACGATTTGTTATCGCAACCGCAGATCAGATGCATTGTGTGTTGGTATTTTATGTGTTAAAGGACAGCCGTCCTCTGCTCCGGAAACATGTACGATTTAAGTCTAATAAAAGCGTTCGTGTGTGCGTGTGATAACCGATGGATGGCAATTCAATGTGCTGCTCTGAAAATCCAAACACTGGCGGTCCATTTCGATCTTCCAGCATCATACCGTAGAATAAACACTCCCAGTGATGAGATTGAGATAAGTGGACGAATGCTTCTGAAGCTGTCACCTCTTTTTTTCTCTGGTTTAAGATATCCGCTCAACGGGTTTTCCAATTTATTGTTTGCCAACAATAAGAAAAAAAAAAACAGTATAGAATCCCGATTGCTTTGTGAGGTTTATCTGGCGCAAGGATGTACGAAAGAGGCGAAAAATTGCAAAACATTTGCCCAAGCATGGTGTGGGCGTAGCTTATTACGTAAGAAAGTCCTCATGAGCATCGACCGTCATGATATTAGTCCTTATCCGAGCATTGCCTGGTGGTCATTTGTTTGCACAGATAGCATGTGCACAGTGTTGTGTCGAGTATTTCTTTGTTTTTACAACCATTTCGCTCGTATATCCTTAAAGGATGATTTTCTTATCGATAGATTTAGTCATTTTGAGATGCCTCGGGGAAGTTTTCTTCCTCTTTTTTTTTTTCTGCTTTGTCTCTTGGACCTTCTTCGTTATACATGCGGCAGGGGAATTAAGTTTTATTGTCGATTTGTGTTGCTTTTATGTCCTTTTGTAGTATGCAAGTTAACACCAAACAAATTCAACATTCCACTAACGGCATCCGACACCTCCACGCGCAGTACATCCGAACATTCTCATCTCCCTCAGCACAACATCCGACACCTCCACGCGCAGTACATCCGAACGACATAACGCTGACGAGTCTGGAGTCAACATGACACCTCCACCTTCCCAACATTCCATTCCCACAGTCCAGCACGTAGGATAGGTAATAAGGTAACTAGATGTTAGCTTGTAAATTAGTTGTAATTTTTTATTGAATGAATAAAGAGGCTTCACCTCAAAAAAATATTTTTTTTAAATAAAACGAATTAAGTTTTTTTTAATTGGCGCCCGAGCAGGGACAGGTGTAATCTAAGTGCGTATTAGTTGCGGGATTTAATTTAATTGCCAGTGCCCTCAAGAAGTGACCGTGCAAAATCCAAATAGCCAGTGCCCTAAAAAGTTACAGTGCTACAGCGTAAAATCATTGCCAGTACCCTCAAGTAGTGACCGTGCAATATCTAAGTACAGCCAGTGCCCTTAAGTAGTGCCAGTGCTGACGCACAAAAGAGATACCTGTCCAGTGACATAGAACCCCTAGACAAAATTCAGTGACCGCAAAACATCTAAACAGCCAGTGCCCTCAAGCAGTGCCCGTGCCATCGCGTTCAGTGACATTGAACTCTAGATAAAATTCAGTGACCGCCAAATATCTCAACAGCCAGCGCCCTCAAGCAGTGCCAGTGCTATCGCGATCAGTGACATTGAACTCTAGACGAAAGTCAGCCATCGAATTTTGGACAAACACATCACACATTGGTTATTCTGAGGAAACGAGGCCCCCTAGTAGCCTCCGACGTGGGACAAACGGGAGACATAATGAAATGGTCAGCCGCCCAGATGCCAGTAATAATACTAACGTAAGATAGATTTTATGCTTTAAATATATTTAAAAATAAGTCCTAAACATAAAGGGAGAATAAGAAGTAAATCATATTAAAGTAAATCATATTAAATACCAAGAAAAATTATACCAAATAAGAATACATATTTAAGAATTACTTGAGTAAGAAATTTGAATTATTAATTTTAGAATTAATTACATCAATACCATCTAACCATTAAGTATAACTTATTTTAACAATATCCAAATTATTCGGAATCTAAAATCTTAAATAACCAAAATGCCGGATCTACGATCAGGCGCTTCTACGTCAAATAGCGCTGCGAGTGCAAACCTTTTTGAAAGTAATCCAACAAACCCTCCGAATCCTGTAAACAGAAACCCTCAAATGTTAGTTACCGACCCACCAAGAAACACACAAAATGCGAACAGTTCATTTTTGTCAAGTGCTTCGCAGGCAGAAATGCAACCAGAAGTAGCCACAACGCCAGCTCTAGACTCACTTATCTCCACAATAGTCTGCCGAATCCTCGACCAGCAAGGTCGAAACCTAGTTCAAAGCGTCCTGAATCCCAATGCACAACGTTTTCCTGGCATTGACCAGACAATAGAACCCGAACATAGGCATAGATTAGAAGACCTGGACAAAGTGCCGGACGTCGTCAGATGTCTTAGAAATTTCTCGGGAGAAGAAAATGATTTTTCTTCCTGGAAAAAAAGTGTAGATCGTGTCCTACACATCTACGAGCATATAAAGGGAACACCCAAATACTATGGGATTCTCAATGTAATTAGGAACAAAATAATTGGACAAGCGGATGCCGCTCTAGAGTCCTATAATACCCCCTTAAATTGGGAAAGTATCTGCCAGTGTTTATCAATGCACTATGCAGATAAACGCGATATAACGACCTTAGAATACCAAATGACATCGCTCGTCCAAGGTAACAAAACCATACAAGAGTACTATCAATCAGTTTATTCACACCTATCAGCAATCCTTAACAAGTTATCATGCATAGATATAGGCGCTGAGTCATTGAATCTATTGACTCAAACTTATAGAGACAAGGCCCTAGACACCTTTATCAGAGGTCTAAAAGGTGATCTGCCGAGACTTCTCGGTATACGAGAGCCAGTAGATCTTCCGCAGGCACTTCATCTTTGCCTGAAATTAGAAAATCAGAATTTCCGCGCGAATTATGCGTCTAATAATCAAAGGAAACCACACTATCCATCCTTTTCATCTGCACAACTAAGACAGGGTGCACCTCCTATGCAGAACCAGATGAATAGACTAGTGCACTATCCTTTGGCAGGTCCTGTACCTGTTGCACAACCAAGACCAAACTATAGTAATTTTGTGCAGCAAGCACAACCACGACCAGTCTACAATAACCCTAGGCCAATGCAACAAAATTACGGAAATAACCAGCACATGCAGAACTTAAGTCGTCATCCTAATCAGGTTCCCTCAAGACCACAGATCAAAGCAGAGAATACAACTCAAGGACCATCTGCACAAGCTGGGCAGATAAATTACCACAACAGGCAACAATACAATGAAAACCAAAGGACAAGATTCTACCCACAACAAAACTATCACCAACCCTATCCTCCTCAAAGAAATTTTCATATTGAACCAGCCGCAGAAGAAATGAATGAATACACCGGGGCCATGATTTCAGAGGATAACTCCTATGAACAAAACCTCGAAGAATTTTCTCAAAACTTCCCTGAAACAAATTATACTGTAGAAAACACCGATTGTACAGACGCCCATTTTTTAGAGTGACAAGCTCTTCGCTGCCGTACTTCGAGTGTCGCACGAAGAGCGGAGAAATACTAAAATTCTTAATAGACACCGGTTCTAACAAGAACTACATACAGAACTGCATCGTTAGCAAATCAATAGCAAATGACCAATGTTTTTACGCAAACTCCGTTGCGGGAAGCATTGAAGTCACGCACCATACCTATCTTTCTCTCTTTGGCTTAGAAACAAAAATTAAATTCTTTTTACTACCTACTCTCAAGTCTTTTCACGGTATTCTCGGTCATGACAGTCTAAAGGAATTGTCAGCCGTAATACACACAAATCAAGATTTTATGACGATTCAGAACAGAGTCAACGTCCGCATTAGATATCAAGTCACTCAAGATGTTAATTCCATTAACATCAGAACAGACCACATGAACCGAAAACAGCAAAATACAATTAATTCTCTAATAGCAAGTCACCCTCGACTTTTTGACGAACCTAATGAAAAACTTACCTACACGACTAAGGTAGTAGGCGAAATTCGTACGAACAATGACGGTCCAGTTTATTCCAAATATTACCCCTACCCCATGGCTTTGAAATTCGAGGTTGAAAAACAGATACAAGAATTATTAAATAACGATATAATAAGACCTTCACGGTCTCCATACAACTCACCCGTTTGGATCGTCCCTAAAAAATCCGACGCTTCCGGTGAGAAAAAATATCGCCTAGTCATTGATTATAGGAAACTTAACACAGTGACTATTGCCGATCGTTACCCTATACCAGAGATTAACGAAGTACTGTCACAACTGGGAAAAAACAAATGGTTCACAGTTTTGGACTTAAAAAGTGGATTTCACCAAATCCCCTTAAAGGAGTCAGATATTGAGAAGACCGCCTTCTCCGTCAACAACGGTAAATACGAATTTACCCGGCTCCCCTTCGGGCTGAAAAATGCCCCTTCAATATTTCAAAGAGCCCTCGATGACATACTACGTGAACACATAGGGAAAATCTGTTACATCTACATAGATGACATAATTATAGTTGGACAAGATGAAGAGACACATGCTAAAAACATTGGGACAGTTTTTAGAACATTAGAAGAAGCCAATATGAAAGTCCAATTGGACAAGTGCGAGTTCTACAAAACCGAAGTAGAATTCCTGGGCTTCATGGTATCCCCGACCGGAATAAAGACAAACCCCGCGAAGGTCGAAACAATTTTAAAATTCCCATGTCCAAAAACCCTCAAAGATCTTCGATCCTTTCTAGGATTATCAGGCTACTATCGACGTTTTGTGCGAGATTACGCAAAAATCGCAAAACCGCTCACAAGCCTTTTGAGAGGTGAAAAAGGACGCGTCTCAAAAACCGCCTCCAGCAAACAAAGGGTAACCCTTGACGAGGAAGCCATCGAAGCTTTCAATAAAATAAAGCACGTCCTTGTTTCTAGAGAAATCATCCTAACGTATCCCGATTTCAACGAAGATTTCCAGCTGACAACCGATGCATCAAACTATGCTATTGGTGCCGTGTTGTCACAGAAAGATCGACCAATAACTTTCATCTCACGAACATTGGATAAAAGCGAGGAACATTACGCTACCAATGAAAAGGAGATGTTGGCCATAATTTGGGCCCTGAATGCCCTCAGAAATTACCTGTACGGTTCCGCAAAAGTCAAAATATATACGGATCACCAACCGCTCACCTATGCATTGAGCAACAAGAACAACAATGCAAAAATGAAACGTTGGAAGGCCATTCTGGAGGAATACAACTATGAACTCCAATACAAACCTGGAAAAAGCAACGTTGTTGCAGATGCACTCTCCAGACCTCCACAAGAGAGTTATGCCAATTCATTAACCCCTACGGTACATAGCGATGAGAGCTCTTCACAAGAACTCATTTTCAGCGTTGAAGCACCCATCAACGTCTTTAAAAGCCAAATATTTCTTTACACAGGAGAAAGAAAAAATCAAGAATTTAAAATCGTGTTTCCCGGATATCACCGGCACAACATAACCGAAACGAACTACAATAAAGACAACCTTCTGCAAATCTTAAAGAAAATTTTAAATCCATCAGTAATAAACTGTATCAAGACACAAGAGTCAGTAATGGGCCTGATACAGGAACTATATCCCCTCCACTTTACAACATTCAAAATTAGATTCACACAAAAACAAGTACAGGATATTTTAAACGAGCATGATCAAGAAACTATCATAATAGACACTCATAATAGAGCTCATAGAAACGCCGTCGAAAACAGACTTCAAATTCTCGAAAATTATTATTTCCCTTCCATGATGAGAAAGATAAAACGGATTACCAACATTTGCTCTGTATGCAAACAGAATAAATATGAAAGACATCCTAACCAACCAAAGTTAAACGAAACACCGTTACCAAATTACCCAGGACACACAATTCACCTCGACATTTTTATCACAGAAAAGAAATCAGTACTTACCGCAATAGACAAATTTACCAAGTTCGCGCAAGCCAGAATACTTAAAAGCAGATCTATAGAAGACATTAGGAAACCTCTAAGAGAGATACTATTTTTCTTTGGGATACCTAAGTCAGTCGTTATTGATAACGAACCTTCCCTTAATTCATCCACAATTATATTCTTGATGAAGGATGAGCTAAAAATTAATGTCTACACGACACCACCATACCGAAGCGAAGCTAATGGGCAAGTAGAACGCTTCCATTCGACCCTAGCTGAGCTAATGAGATGCCTCAAAAAAGATGACTTGCATCGTAATTTTGAGGAATTGATCGAAAGATCCGTGAATGAATACAACCACAGCATTCATTCCACCACACACAAAAAACCAGTTGACCTTTTCTTTGGACGTAATGTTACCTTTTGGCCCCGAAGATTACGAGAAGACGCGACGGTCAAACCTAGAGAGGCTACGACAAAAACAAGAAGCTGATTTAGCATACCATAATAGGAAAAAGCAAGAACCAAAACAATATACAACAGGACAAACAATTTACGTAAAACAAAACAAAAGGTTAGGAACGAAACTTTCCAGTAGGTACAAAAAGGAAATAGTCAAAGAAAATAGAAATACTACAGTTCTTACAGAAAGCGGCAAAATTATATACAAACATCGTATAAGAAACTGACAAAATTCTTTCCAACAGATTAATGCTAACTATGTCCATGGCCGATATCCAGATCCTGGACTATTCATCCAGCGAACTAGTGGCGCTAGAAACCGGAACAGCAATGATCCAAAATGGCAGTTTTAAAATGATCCATATCATAGATTTGGGACCATGCGAAAACATTATAACCAACATCCGAAATACAATAGAGCACGGCATAAATGCGAATCACCCCTCCCATCCTTTCCTTACTCACGAACTTCTGGAAATAGAACACATACTAAGTAGACTTAAACCAAAAAATAAAAATAAAAGATCACTCAACTTCCTAGGAAGCGCTTGGAAATGGGTAGCCGGAAGCCCTGACCACGACGATTTCCGAATAATTAGGAATAAAATAAATAATGTATTAAGGAATAACAACAAACAGGTTCTTATTAACAGAAATGTAATCAATAACATTAACGAAATAACAAAAAAAACAAACGAAATTCTAACGAAAATGAAAAACAATGACCCATTCATGAATACTATTATATCTGTTACTCAACAAAAAATTAAATTACTTAAAGAAGAATTAGTTAACATAGAATACGCCATACTTTGGGCAAATAAAGGAATCATTAATTCCTACATATTATCAATTAAAGAAATTAATATAGCCGAACAAATAATAAAAAAGGAAAATATCCCTTACGGCAATATCGACGAAGCACTAAATTTCGCTGAGGTAAAAGTTGCCACAGACACAAATTCGATAGTTTATATTATAAGTATACCAAGCCTAGAATTAAATACTTGTAGTAAACTCTTACTTAAATCTGTAAAAAAAGCTAATTTTGTTAACAAATTAGAATACGAAGAAATTTTGAAATGTCAGAAAAAAATATTTGGGTTAAAAATAGATTGTAAGTCATATAACAACTTATCAATATGTCCTTATCGTAATATATTAGATCTTAGTAGCACATCCTGTATCCCTAACCTACTCCTTAATATAAAAGCCAATTGCACGCGCATAAACAACCAACACATTCCCACAATAGACGAAATCTCACCAGGAATCATTTTTCTCAATCGGTTCAACGGCACAATGCAACAAGACAACGAAAATGTATTACCACTGACTGGCACATTCATAGTTAAGTTTCAAAACTCAACAATTACCATCGAAAACAAAACCTACTCATCAGACAGCGTGATATCCACACTAAAGCCATTACCTGCAATCGCTCAATTTTCTATGGTAGAAGACACAGAAGAAATATTATCATTGGAAATGATAAAAGAACTCCATTCTAGTAACACTGAAGAGATAAAGACATTGGAATCCAAACACAATACAATAAAAACAACAAATATCATACTCATTATAGCCATAGCAACTATCGCCCTAGCCTTCATAGCAAAAACAGTATGGAAAAAGAACCCAATCCATATCAACGTCAACAACAGCCCTGATCCAGAAATTCAAATCGAGATCAAGGAAAATAAACATCTAACAACTCTCCGCCAAGAAACCAGCGTGGCTCAAGAAAAAGTGTTAACACAAAAGCCTACACGAATAAGCCAAATACCGCTCTTTTAAGGTCAAACGAGGACGTTTGATTCTAAGAAGGGAGGAGTTAACACCAAACAAATTCAACATTCCACTAACGGCATCCGACACCTCCACGCGCAGTACATCCGAACATTCTCATCTCCCTCAGCACAACATCCGACACCTCCACGCGCAGTACATCCGAACGACATAACGCTGACGAGTCTGGAGTCAACATGACACCTCCACCTTCCCAACATTCCATTCCCACAGTCCAGCACGTAGGATAGGTAATAAGGTAACTAGATGTTAGCTTGTAAATTAGTTGTAATTTTTTATTGAATGAATAAAGAGGCTTCACCTCAAAAAAATATTTTTTTTAAATAAAACGAATTAAGTTTTTTTTAATTTGCATTCGTTATTGCTGGAAGTGGGGGTTTTATGATGATTTTATTGCAATGGAGATGGGATAGTGAAACTCAAAAAGGAAAAAAAAAAAACAAAGAGAAGAAGATTTGAAATGAATTGGTTGGATTGCAATTGATTTTGGAAGTTATCTAAACGGGAGCTTGCTTTGCTTACAACTGAACTTGGCCGATGGCTAACGAAGGGAGTGATGGACCAGTACCAGAGTCATCTCCTTAAAGTGACTTTGCCAATTCAAAGCTAAGAATTTGTGCAACAAATTCGTCATTGTCTTTGCCATTATTGACAGCTTCATAAGAATTGTTTTCGATATCCTCCAGCAACAGTCAGTCGCGGAATTTGTTTCCGATTTCGAGCGAAGTTTCAGCGTTTTCGCATTTTAATTATTATTTTCCGAAAAGGGATACATCGAATATAATTTGAGCCTCCGACGGGGACCTCGCTAGGACCGAATAGACATCGCATATAGGCTCACTCTACACTTTGCCTCGAAACAGCTCCATCAAACTACTGATTCGAAAATCCCCCTATTAGATTTAAAATTTCCCTTATTGCCAAAAGTAGCTTAGAAAAAAATTTTGAATTTTATCACTGACCAAACCAACATTTATCAATTAGAGACAATTTTTGGCAGCATGTTTAAAATAAGCAAAAGTTCTTTGTTCCATATTTTGGTGCGAGTTTAAAAATATTTTCTTTTTCCTGCCGAAGTCCTGATAACCTGAGTTCTAATCGCTTAAGAACAGAACGCTCGAAAGACGTCGTCTTGACGATGCTTCTAGTTTGTGTAACAGCCTTAAAACGGTAATCGTGGGAACGATTGGATGATTTTTTTTGCTTCATGTTACCAATTCAACTGCCACATATCGTCGTCAAAACGATTCCATGAACGACGGTTATTTTGCAATAGTTTAATCGTTTTTGTACATTTTTTTTTAGTTTTAATTAGGTCTGAGAGAAGTATACAAAATTATTTAGAGGAAGTCATAAACTTTCTTTCTTTATGGAGGGAGACGCGCTCTTATCGGAGGTGGAAAAGAATTCATTCTTTGCAAAAAAAGGGGGTTAATTTTTTTTCCCCGAATTGCTATCAAATGAATTTACTGCATGCAATCATAAAACAAATAAATTCAACGATAAAATGACTTTTATTGAATTCTATCTTACAACCCGTCGTTTTGTTGAATCGTTTCGAGGACGAGCCCTTCATAAATTGCGGGACAAGAGCTCTGCATCAAGTAAGCAAGAAGTAATTCCCTTGCCAGCTTTTAAATTGTCCAAACACATTTTTGTTCACTACATTTCCTAAAGTGGATTCATTCCCACTTAACTTACAGACAGTATGTTCAACTAAATGAGACGTATTCGTCACCAGTCTATGTTACCTCTGGAGTACCTCAAGGTAGTTCAATGGGGCCCTCCGCTCTTCCTTTAATTTGATATTAATCAAATTCCTGATTTGTTTTTGAAATCCCAGTGTCTTATGTTTGCCGACGATTTAAGAGTAATACGACGATTTAAGGATAATACTCCTCTGTCCGTTATTTCTTCCTAAAAACATCTGTGGGTTATTTTTGACGTACAAATTAGCGTTTGCCAAAGGTAGTCGGATGTTAGGTTTCATATTGCGGAATTCGAAAGACTTTCAAGATCCACGTACTCTTAAAAGTTTATTTTTTTGCATTTGTCAGATCTCATTTCGAGTACCGCAGGAAAGTGTGCAATCCATTTTATGAAGTACATTATTTTAGAATAGAGAAATATAAATATTAGAATAGAGAAATCCAAAAGCTTCTAACTAGAGTAGCCGTTCGTAGACTGCGATGTCTCGTCTTACCAGACGAGGTGCAACTTATTCGGTAACTTACCTCTTTTTAGACGGAAGCATTATTTTTTCAACTATTTATTTATTCGTAACTTGATAAAAGGTCATATCGATTGCCCTTTCCTATTTTCATTAATTGGATTTTATTCCCCTGCGAGAGCTCTTGAAAATGAACCAATTTCTAGATGCCTTAGGGAATCCAATAAATATTGTTGTACATTGTATTGTTGTATTGTTGAGTTCACCTTAGTAGGGACTCTTTTCATAATAATTTAACTCTCTTGTTAGGCTTTGGTGGTCCTGCGATCTTACATCCCCACTCAACCTAACCTAACCTAACTTGGGCTTTGGTGGTAATTTTTAAGTAAATTTTTATATCTAGTGATCTAGCGGGAACAGTAGATGTACATGGTACAAATTTCATTGAAATAAATATAAATAAATAAATAAAACAGTTTGCTATATCGGAATGGCTCTAAAAGAATTTTGGAAAATGTGTAGGTATCAGAAATTTGAAGTTTTACTCATTCGCTTTTTAGTGGCTTATTTCTATTTAAATATTGTCTGAGATCTTTTTACCATGAGGCTAAACGTTTTTTTTTTGTCGAACCGTGAACCGCGCTATTTCGGAGCCGAACTTTATGAAATATTTAAAATTTGAACGCTGATATGAGTTTAAAAATTACTGACGGCAAATAGTCAACTGAAGCAGCGGATACTAGACTTTTTTATGCAATTTTTCGACCTGGCCTTCACTTTCCTTAACATGTATATTTCAGACACGGAAAGAATTTTAGGATCAAATCAAGAAAAATAAGCGCAGAATCACGAAAAGTTTGTCTAGTTTTAGAGCTTAGCTAAGGATTTACTAATTCACGACTTTTTATTCGCAATTCTAGAAATTGTACGAAGTGAAGATATTGACCCTCAAAAGTCGCGAATCAACACTTTTCATTATCAATAATGCGATGAAACGAGAAAAACATATTGCAATAACCGATCGCAATTTGAAAAATTCCCTTAGCAAATTACAACCATTTAGTCTCGAATTGCAACTTAATAGTGTTGATTTGCGAACTAACAGGAGTAGATTTACTATACTTCAGAAGTTGCAATTTAGAATTCTTAGTCGTAAATTGAAACTTCTTTTTATCAATTTGCAATTTACGATTCTCGAGTGGTGATTTAAGGCATCACCGTATTAAATTGAAAATGTTTTATCATGAAATTAGAAAACTTTATTCTCAATTTGCAACTTATATCTTGTGATTTACAAATTTTATTTTCGAATACATATTTAGAGTCATATTTTATAATTATTTTTCCTCCTGATATCCAAGAAAATCATACGGCGCCATATCGTCCGGAGACAACGGGATTTGGCTGGGATGGTTTTTTGGTCTATGCTGAAATTTAAAATGCAAACAAAATATTTAGAAGAACTTGACATTGATACGAACGAATTTGAGATTGTGAAGTGGTGTTTGAGAAATTTACCTATTAGAGTTGTAAATTGCGCCAAACAATCTCGCAAATCACTACAAATAAAAGAAGCTCGAATTGATACTTCTAATCGTAAATTTCAACAAACATAATTTTGTATTCTCCGGCGTTCTCAATGTCAAATTACCAATTTTTGTATCAATCCATGAAAACTTCGTTGTGATTTGCGAGAAACATATAATTCGTAAGTTGCAACTCAAAATTTTGCAATTGGTGATTTTCAATTCTTTCCGTGCAGAGGAAGCTCAGCAAGCGGCGGTTGCCAACCCAACAAAATACTAAATCGAATTGTAAGGAAGGATTCAGACAGCCCCTAGACTTTTGTACTCGATTGCATTTACGAGTAATTTACTAAAAGAGCTTGGAAGGTGTGCCTACCCTAGAATGGGGAAACATTTCATCCGATGGGATTTTCTAGTTTAAAACAATCATTTACAATGCTCTCCCATACAATATTGGCCACATTAACTCGTCCCACTCATTATTTTCAATCGAAAATTCAGCGTTAGACTTACCCACTAAAAACATAGATTGGATTGAGCCCCAAAAGTGTGACCCCTTCCTCTTTGAAGCATCTTCTCGTTCTTATGGGATTCCTTAAAAAATCGATATCCCATTCACCGCAACCTTCTTCAACCGCACACCCTTTTTCGAACATTTATTAAACTGACATTCGCTCATTTGATACACAGTATAATTCCATGTCATGTGTTCCTTCTCCTTCGTGTAAGACGAAGCAAAAACACAAGAAACATAAATAAATACAAGCTGCAGAGAAAAAGACAAGCTGAATTTTGAATAATAACAAGGACATCAATAAACCCAGCGAGGAAATTTATTCATCCATTTAGTCATGTGAAAGCGAAGTCACACAAGGACGGGGGACATTTCCGTTCATCATAACGCTTCACATCGCTCAATTGCCATCGAACCCACAGACAGTTAGGAACAAAATATTCTCATGTTAATGTCAATTTTCATATCGATAAGGATAAATGACATTTAACATTTCTAGCCCATTCCACCACTACACCCCTATCAATCGGAATTGTGTAATATCAATAGGGGTTGATAGTTTTTATCCGTCCAGCCCGAGTATCCTTAGTACTGATTATGATGAAACTTTCATCATATATCTGGGACATATTTGGGAAATGGCATGTAAAAAAATTATCATGTGGAAATAAATCTGCAGGTGGGGGTGAAATTCTACTTCCAACCAGTAGTCGAGGAATGGGGTCTCTGCGGAGATTTTCATTCCTTTTGACTTTTTTAACCAACACGCTCACATTTCCTTTCAACATCGGAGGGAACCGTTTATTAAGCCCTTTTGCACAGCTGCTTGTTCAATTTTGATAGTGCAATATGATAGCTCTACAAGTTACGAGTATACATTCTCCTCGTTTGTCTGCCACTTAAGTGAAGTTGTGGAGCTGGGCCAAGTGAAATTATTGCTGGTTTACATGGTTTTTGGTAGGTCTCCAGCCCCTCGGTAGATTGCATCAAACATTCTTGGCGGTTGCATATCCACTCGGATGAGTTAAATCATATCCTTTATGTGCGCTGACGCCCATTTTGAACTGTGGTTGGTAGGACTTTTTGTTTTCCGCCTCGTCTATTGCTTTAGATAGTCGGCGGAAGTTCGCCCTAAAAAGTAATTGCTTTTGGAGTTTCTTTTGAGGGAACTTTATTGATTCCATGACGGGTGGTGCAACAGGAAGCTGGCTCTTCCAATAAATGCATCTGCAGCTCATTTACAGTGCGCAATTACAAAGCGAGATCTGGGACCCTGACAAGACTCAAAAAGTGGAGTTCCAACCGAATTCGAATAGTTTTAGCAATCTTGGGCTTTTGTGGAACGAATTAGAGGGATGAGTGAGGTTTTTGACCCAGCTTGACTGTCCCATAGGTGCAGACACTATTTTCTAAAAATAAAATTTGGCAGCCATTGTGATGAGCTAGGTGTCTCTGCTTTAAAAACAGAGACACGCTTGCCTAACGGGTAGTTGTCTTTTTCACGGTGCCCTTGACCAGCATTGGAGTCTTTCATAAGACCTCGATTACACTTCAATCCGGTCTCTGACTGGTAGGACTAGTCCTGAACCAATTATGGAACCACGCTTACCTAGAGATAAAAGTTCATTGACATATATGCGTTTTCCAGTTGACTATTCTTCCGATAGACTGCAAGTCATTACACACCTCCCCACTAGCTACCTCTTACGACTCATATGTAACAGCCAAACGCGATGTAAATTATTCAAAGCGATTTGGCCGACAATTGCAGACATTAATGCCGTTGCTGGCACATCGTGAACCCCCCCCCAGTTGGACTAACCGTCACTATAGACTGCAGCCAAGCCACAAATCCTTATCAAATGGCACGGCGTGCAAATTTAATAAAATTGCACCCATTCCGTTTGCCAAGTGATCCCCTGGGGTGGGTATACGGTTTGTTGTGGTTTCCCATTGTCAATACACTTCCATTTATGGTTTTCTCGAGCAAAACAAGCGCCAGCCAGGATCATAATTGAAATAGTTTCCTCCGTCCGTCCGTGGGTTTGCTTTTAATTTCACAAATGGAAAACGCTAATTGATTACTTTGTTGTTACTGCCATTTTTATCGTATCGAATGTCGAACATTGTTTGCGCGAATGTAGGACGAAGGGTGACCAATATTATAGAAATGTATATCCCCATTGCTCGAACCCGCTACCGCTATGCACTGTGTACACTCTCACCCAGGGGAATGGAGGACCGGAAAATCCGATACTAACATACAATACCATTCGGGCACAAAGCGTCAGTCACATGCAATCGATATTTCCAGTTGAAAGTGAAGCTTGCGGTGACAATGAACGGAGGGGCCCATTGTCCCTAGGCTTAATTTACGCGACCCGCATTTCACGGGAGTGAAAACCAATAAATGACTATCCCGTGGAATGTGGTGGCAATTCAATTCCAAGGATATTTGATATTTTGGAGAAATAATTTCGCTTAAATGCTTTTAGCCCGCAAATAGTTTTGCAAATCGAGTTTCCACGTATGGTATGGTACGGAGGCTGATGGAAATATGCAAAGCAGTCATCGTGCGGTTTAAATGGCATCCACCTCGTAATATAAGGCTATAGAATTTGACAGATTCCCTTATAACGTTCTTTCGTTAGTATGCATTGCATAAGAGACATTAAGCTGCTTTCCGCAATTAAAATTGCAGCCCATTGAAGATTCAAGTGGGCATCGCAAAACTGTAGCCATCATTGCTCATAACTCATAAGTCAATCATAATACCCTGCATGCATCTGCCCCCAAAATAAATCGCCTCAAAACGTTCTGGACACATCCGTTCACAGCATGCACATTTATAAGTCCAGCATCTCTTACTCCTCGCATACATATGAATCATACAAACCTGCAAGTAGTTTGAAGAATTCTCAAGCGGAACCACCTTTCTGCACTTGTAGCCGCACACAAGGGGGTTTTGGATAGAAATTTAAGGACCTTTTGGCTATCGCCATGCTGCCTGACAATCATACAAGCATAGGTACAGAGTTGAGGATTTTTCACTACATATTTCAATTGCCAGGAGTCTAAAGAGAAGGACAGGATTAGTAACTGGATGCTATTGCTATGCTGCACGGGTGGAAACATTCGAAGAGCTAAATGTTTTGAGCTGTTTCTGAGAACATTTTCAAGATTACCTACCTCAACTGCTACAAGTCAAATGGAATACAACGATATTTGAAACAAAACTCAACTAGAAATGATTAAACGACTGGATAGCACAAAGGTTTCAGGATCAAAAATTTCTAAATTAGTCAGCTTACTATTTTTTCAAAGCTTTATTTGTATAACTGTAGCCGCGCATAACTACAGGGTCCGCCAAATAACTTCTTTTTTTTTTGAAAATGCTATAAAAAAAACTACTGAATATTTTCTCAAATTTCTTTTTTTATTTGAAAGTACAATCCTTCCGGTTATTAATGGAAAATAATTTCATTCAAATGGCTGCCTCGGCTGGCCATGCAGTAGCCTACACGATCGGTCCAATATTAAGCACATTATCGATTGTGTGCACTTGTGCAGCTGTATTTCACCAATGGCTTCACGAATATTGTCCTTTAAAGCGTCAATTGTCTCTGGCTTGTCGGTGTAACACTTATATTTTACGGCACCCCTCAAATAATAGTCCAACGGTGTCAAATCGCAGCTCCGAGGTGGCCAAACGACATCAGCTCATCGAGTGTAGCTTCGGCTGTGTGGCACGTAGCGCCGTCCTGTTGAAACCAAATGTTGCGAATATCCTCCTCTTCAATTTTTGTGAACAAAAATTCGTTCAACATGGCCCGTTAACGATCGCCATTGACTGTAACGGCCATTCTGCAACATTACCATGATTTTCAAAGTAATGTCGCAATATTTCCCAGCGTTGTTCAAGCGTATACACAACCATATTCGTTCAGCGGAAGATTAAAACTAATTATCTGTCAAATCAGACATGAGCTAAGTGTTACCATTCGCGAAATAAAATAATAAATAAGTATCAACTTTTTAAAAATGGTATCTGTTCCAAGTTTTCGTACTACCGCATACCGTAATTTTTATTCGGTCTCCTCATACCGTTTCTATAATAAACTTCCTCTGTCAATAAGGATGATATCAACGCCTGGAATGCCGTCATGTAAAATGCTGGCTTTTCAATTTTAATTTTGTTAATTTAGAATCTTTACTTTCAGACACTCTGGTTAAAATTTTTGTTCTACGAATTATGTATGTACTTATTTATTATTTTTTGCACTTACGTTTGAATTTCTTTAAAGTAATCTGCTTCTTTTATTCTATTTGAATAAACTAAATTCTTGAAATTTGTAATAGTTCTTTGGAGTGACATTCAACACTATTTTTTGTACTCAGTGCACAAAATACAGAATGTCTCTATTTTTCTTAAATTCTATACATAAAGCACTTATAAAAATTGTTCTTATTTCGGAATTTGTATTTTGTATTGAATTTATAGAAATAAATTATATCTATCTACCTGAAATTGCGGTGCAGTTGTGGATCTTTTAACTCCGTACCGCCATTTTGGTAAACATTAATCTTGACAGTTCATATTTGGCAGTCGTGAAGTAGACAAGTGGCAAATTTATTATATAAAAATATTCGATAAACCAACGTGTGTTAATCGTTAAAACATTTTATCAAAATCAATCATCGATTACTGTGACGATGACAAAGTTACGTGAAATTTTTGGGATAACACATTTTCATTTGAATGAATGTGAATAAACAGAATAGTCGGTTCTGGGCAATGGAAAACCCCTTAAATTGTTCATCAGTCACCTTTGCATCCATTAAAAGTTACAGTCTGGTGTGCAATTTGGTCAGGAGGAATCATTGGACCTTACTTCTTTGAAAATGAAAACGGCGTAACGGAAACTGTGAATGGGGAGCGATATCGTGATATGATTGAAAACTTTTTAACGCCACAACTTCATGCTTTTTGCTTGATTAACATGTGGTATCAACAAGACGGTGCCACATCGCATACAGCCAGGATTACAATGGAATTACTGCGAGACCTCTTTCCACAACAAGTTATTTCAAGAAATTGTGATGTTGATTGGCCTCCACAGTCGCCTGATTTGACTGCTCCGGACTTCTTTTTGTGGGGATATCTGAAAAGCACGGTTTATGCAAACAAACCAGAAACGCTTGACCAACTCAAACAAAATATTCGTGATGAAATTAATGAAATACCGCGTGAAATGTGTGAGAATGTAATGAAAAATGTGTTCAAAAGGGCTCGCATTTGTGAGACTAACAGAGGCGGACATTTACCTGATATTGTATTCCATACACAATTGCTGACATTAAATAAAACATTTATCAATATAAGATCTATTCTCTTTCATTTAATCAAAAATTATTAACAAACAAAGTAGTATACCTTCCCGGCGGACACCCTGTATTTCAGTCTTAAATTCGTTATTTTACTATCCGCTTGATTGGATTCGGGTCTGGTAGTAAAGATAAGGTCAGCCTAGAAAGCTAGGAGATAAAAATGGAGCTCGAGTCATAGTCAAAATCTTGGATGCTCACTCCAGAAGACATCTATTTTGAAAATGCCCATCCACGACTCTTATTTTCCAGCTCATGACTTGTTGCGTCCGAGTCAGTTCCACACCAAGTGCATTGCAGCCAACTGTTTCCTATCGCTTCTTTGTTTCATGGAATACAACGATTTCGAAATGTGTCGCAATAAGCAATAAAAAGTTTCACTTTTACCTGAGACTTTAAAAATTCAAACTTTTGAGAAGGAATTTTTAAAAGCGAAAAGGAATGGCTTAAGGTACGACGAACTCGCAATGGACGAAAATGCAAAACTGAACCAAATTTTTAATTTGGCTTTATTTCGTTAATGAAAACGAAACACGACTAATCACACTTTTATATAAAGAGGTAATGTTTGTTTGTAAGAGGTAGTTTCCGGAACCGATCTCAAAAATTCTTTCACTACTAGAAAGCTACGGGATAGAGTATTGCGATAGGCTACTTTATTGTTTGGATTTTCCATTTTTTTTTTTGGATTTTTAGCACTATGTGAATGAAACACTGCGAAGCAGCTTACGTGATAAAAGCTGTACCTATTCCAATGAAAGCATTTTAAAATTTTACTTTGCTTCATTCAACTTGCCATTATATTCATAAAAAAAGCTTAAAACCTTTTTTTGGCAACACTTCTCCGAGTATTGAGCTCTTCACCTTTCTGCTTTCTGTGGTTCCACCATTTTTGACTGAATAGGTTTTTTTCCTTTAAAAAAATGTCCTCTTTTATGTGATTGAAAAAATGGTCACCGTTGTGATAGGTGATAGTCACTTTTGTGATAGTCAAATGCATTATCCTTCTACGTAGGGTAATCGCAAAATAGCTATACAAATTTGGCATCACTGTGTTATTTCAAAACATAGTTTTGTTTTCAGTTGTCATTATTTGCACAGAAAATTCAAGGTAGCCTTGATATAATCGTATTATTATAAATGCGAAAGTTCGATTTTTATCTTTTAACGACCGGTTTTGCGGTTTTATGAATCTTGGTACCTATAGGGATAGGTGGGACCTCTGAGAATGACATTGGCTACTTTTTGTCGCGAAAACAACACGTGAAGGCGATGAAGTTGGTGATGCAAGTATAAATGACGAACCAATTATTTCTTAAGTTATGGATAATAAAATTCACCATAGGTATCTATAGTTTTGGTAAGAAATAAATACATTTGCCGCGTAATTTATCAATTTATCCATGAATTTAAATGTGTGGGTCGGATAGGTTGGCTTGAAAGATAGGATAGAAACGCGTCAGAAAACGCGCCAAAAAGCGCGTCAAAAAACGCTTTTACCTCCTTCTTGAACTTTATTATTAGTAAGTAGTTTAGTAGAAAATAGAGCTGGGACAGGATGAACTGTTTATCCCCCTCTTTCAGCTAGAATTGCTCATGGTGGAGCGAAAAAACGCGTCCAATAAAGCGCAAAAACCGCGTGAAAAAAACAATTTTCTTTAAAAAAAATACTTATCGGATTTAGTGTCTCCGATAAAAGCAATTTTCGAAATTTATAAAAAAACATTCAATTCGTAGGATCAAAATTGATTGCCGGGAAAAGAGTTGTTATAAAGAAAGTTGTATGCGACTCAGTAGTCCTACTATATAAACAAGTGCTTAGAGGTATTTGAGGATCTTGAATTTGAAAAATATCACAATGTAAAGCAAATAACTAAATTGTGTAGTTAATTTTATATATAAATGTTAGAGTAAACTGTCCGTGTCTTCGTTTTTCAATGCAAAACTGAAGCTATCACAGTTAAAAATGAGGTAGGTACAAGATTTCGGGATACAGAGCTGACTTCTAAAAACTATTAATTTTACCTCAAATACTCATTACGCCATTATAGTGAATTGATTTGAAGGGACAAATTTCTGCAGGAAATTTTCATATATGAAAATCGAAAATTATTTATTATTAAGAAAAATTGGCTCAAAAATGTTAGTGGCTAGGATAAGGATTTTATAGAAATAAATAAAAGTTTAGCCAATGGGCCTTACTAATAATCATTTTAACCTTCAACTTCAATATTTTGTAGGTCACAATTTGCAGTTTTGTGAGTTCGAAAAATGTAGCCTGGACACTAAAACTGATTATTGGTATCGCGGAAAATGTTTTGCTTGTAAATATTTTTTGAAGTTAAGTATTAAAATCAATCAGTGATTTCTTTATACGATTTCTTAGAAATGAAAGAGCTTTTTTATTGCAAAATTAGCAACGGCGGCTTTTTAAAAATGTATTTCGAAGACAACCATGGAAGGTAATGACAGAAAAACTTTTAATTTTATTTCATATCTTTCAAAATCGAGAAAAATTATTAATAATTTTTTATTTAATATACTCTGATATAATAAGGTACAATAAATAGATAAACCAGCGAATTGTCTATTAAGACCATCAGACCAACGCCAGTATTTTAACCAACGACAATTATTCACAATCCGGGAGAAATATTTTTAAGAGCCACCAACAAACAACAATTGTTATTGCTCGTCCTGAAAATTCGACCTGTAGGTATTCTTCTTAGTCAACAAAAATATTTTTATTTCTTTATATTGGAAGCCCTTTTGTACCATAAACATAAAGTGATTTTTTAAAAATACAACACAAACAAGCAGATATTTCGTTGTATGAAAATTAGATTTATGTTTATTTTAAAACGCTCAACTGTCACCAACAAAATTTGCAACAAGAATATACAGCAATTGTTTGATGTTACATTATAAATAAATTAATTCAATTCAAAGTAGCTCCTTGAGAAAATCAAACAGTTCCTGATCCTCCTTATTTGCATTTTATTTAATCAACTCGCCCTCGCCTTATCTTTTTATTATTTTGTAAATCCTTCAAATCGTGATGAAGAAGACAAATCTATTCAAGAGGATTACAAACGGTATTTTATTTTGTGCCCTATAGATGCGGTTGCGATATTTGGTCACCATTAGATATCTAATTTCATTTATTAGATTTCCGTTTAGAAAATCTCATCACCCCAAGTCGAAATAGCAAAGCCTCAGCAGCATCCTTAATAACATAAACATTTTCATTCGTTTTCCAACAAACTCCCTGAAGAGCATTACAAATGACTTTGTCAACACTCATCGTCGATGACACTTCTCAGCGGATTGCGGACTTTTTTCCGGGAAATTTATTTTCGGATATTTAAGGCAAAGCGCTATGGAATTGAATTTATCTTCTCTCATTGACTCGAATTGTAATAAAAACAAAGTGGCTCGTCTGCGCCCTCTTTTCACAGGCAATTGAGTGTTTGAGGTCTATGCTTTCACCCCCCGAAGGAGGTTGAAGTTGATACTGTCCCTCTTGCGGGTATTTAACTTAATTTGCTATTTTGAAAAGCCGTTTGATATTGAAATTGTATACACTTCCCTAATGATGAGAAATATTGTGAACGGAGAGAGTAAAGAAAATGGTCATCATTTAAAATGTTGATCGGGGTTTGGAATGGCGGTTTTGTGTCGCACTTTGTGGGTGACAAAATTGATGAAATTTGTCTTTTGGTACAGCCAGTTTTTGACCAGAAAATTATAGATAAATCTCGTTGCTAGAGACTGGACAGCAATGTTGTTATATCGTGCGATTTATCCCTTTTTGTGGGAATTTCGATGTCCGAAAAGCCTTCCGTGGGATAAAAGGAAAAAGCACCAAATCGTGGTCCTTGGTGAAATTCTATCAAAACACCTGTATTTCACCATGATTATCAACACACTGAATGTCCTTAAAAAACAGCTGATGTAAATCGTCTTTTATCAACATTTTCTAGTACCAAAAAATAATCATAGCAGTGTTCCAAACTGCGGTTTTTATACTAAAGGTTAATTTAACGTGATTTTCTTGCCGTGTAATATAAATTTTATTTTGAAAAAAACTGTATTTTGTCGAAAAAAAGTATCGTGGGATTTTAAAAGGGAATTTGAGTACGGTGAAAAGGGAAAAAGAGTCTTGTTCCCAGTGCTGACATTTTGGACTTAAAAGCAAATTTCCTTATGGAATAATTCAATTATTTTGTAAATTAAAACAACAGTGAAATTTTCATCTTATATCAATTAAAAATATTTTTTTTTATTATTTTGATCGTTAAAAAATCTACCCACTTCCACGCCCCTTTTTATATAAATGCCAA
This sequence comes from Cheilosia variabilis, assembly GCA_951230905.1. NCBI lineage: Eukaryota > Metazoa > Arthropoda > Insecta > Diptera > Syrphidae > Cheilosia > Cheilosia variabilis. The sequence continues at coordinate 54,299,623 of OX579677.1, forward strand.
TTGGTTTTTGTAATCCGCCCACTTTCTATTTGAATAAATTTCTCCTAAACCAAAAGTTTTTGAGGCATGCTGTAACTGAGTGTTTTCGAGTTACTTAAATTATTGTAAATCATTATTGTTCTTATTTATACGAAAGCATGGATTAACTTTCCAAAAAAAAGGGATTAATTCATTTATTGCCTAAATATTACAAAAAGTTGATAGAAATATTTACCTAATTGTGGACTATTATTTTATGATGTATATAATAAAACAGGTAGGAATATAAATTTTCCTCCGCTACCCCACATTGGGAAACTTAAATTTCACAGGCAAAACAGTCCTTGTGCATGTACATATGCATTTATATAAACCATCATGACAATGGATAAATGACGTTAGTTTTCAAAATGCTTTACTGAAGAGCGCAGCGTGCAAATAAAATATTAATATGAATACTCCAAACAGAACCATTTTAGATAATTTTATTAAAGTTTCGAACTCTCAAGAATTTGTAACTTTGATCCAAAACAAATATGAAGGTATAAGTGACAACGATGAAGCGGAAATATATATACAGTCGAACCCCTCTAAGTCGAACCTCCTTTAACTCGAATTTCCCTCTAACTCGAATTTTTCGACCCAATTTTTGCAGTCCCTTCAAATTTGCATAGAAAAGTCATCCTCTAAGTCGAATTCCCTATAAGTCCAAAATCCCTCTAACTCGAACATATTCTTTTGATTCTTAACATATTACAATATTCCTCTAAGTTGAATTTTTCGTCTGAAGAAAATAATATAAAAAAAAAAATGATCTCCCTCCCGCAAGTGTTGAGTTTCTACATACAATATGTATATGCATTTAGATATGTAGGTACATACATATTCTACTTAAAAAATTGAATGCGCAACACTTGTGTTGTTGTTCAGTTATAGTGATAGGAAAAAAAGTAAAAAAAATTGCAGGTGCGGGTGAACACTGCTACTTTTACATCCCAATCAAAAATAACTATTTTTTTTAGCTAACTTGTTCAAAATGTATCTAATTTCCTATTTGTTACCTTAAATAAATTCGCTTAAAAAATATAGTAAATCCCTATAACTCGAATTGTTCCAGAAATCCCTTTAACTCGAACTAATTTGTATCTCCCGTCAAAATTCGACTTAGAGGGATTCGTCACTATATATTTTGTATTCTATTTTATTATTGTTTTTTTCGTCGGTTTACTTTTTCCTACACTGTTTCATATAACATATATCACTCGAAAAAGTTTACAGGATATACTAATGCGCCACAAAATGAAGAAATACTGTTTAAATACTTGTTGAAAACATTAAAAATTGGTTAACAAATTATTCTGGATCACCCTGTGAATAGTTAAATAGCCGCTGAACTTTTTTTTTACAAGATTCGTAAAATGTTGCTTAATTTTTAAAGTTTTTCTTCTTCTCTGTTGATTCCTTTTAAAAAGAAAATCTTTATTCAGCCTCAGATTTAGAAACACCCTGCTAAGCAATTATATTAAAAATCACAATTCTTAAAGGCTTTGAAATTTTCTTTAAGAAAAAAAAAAAATCAAAAGTTCAAAAGTTATGATTTTTGCAATCAAAAAAGTCATTTTGGACCACAGTGCGGCGTTAGGTTTTAAAGGTGGGAGAACTCATAAGGAATATAAGATATAAGCTCAGCCGACTCATCATTCATTTGCGCTTCGCGCGACTGACCCTTGCAGAAGTCCTATATCTGGCAAAAATAAGTCGGCGGCCCTTACTCGAATCGGCATGTCCTCCACAACGTAAAATGAACTGCTCATCGACTTTCATCTGACAGAAAAGTGAAAAGTTTTGACCACTTTAGTCCAAGAATGCTATCGTAGTGCAAGAACCAAAGCATATACCACATTGGAATATTTTTCGAACATTTTTCGACACACTCGACGCTACCCCGCTCAGTTATTCTGTCTCATGTAACGACCATCGTCTACAACTCCCGAACACTAAATTGCCAATAACATTGCACTTGAGCTGCTGCAAGTCGAAAAAGGTACCTACCGCACGTCCCCAGTATAACTTGGGTGGCAATTTACATAAGTATACCGGCTTCGTTGCCGTCTCACGTCTTCACGATATCGACTGAAAGTTTCCGATTTTAATAAATTCTGAAAGCATGTAGAGTCCCAATGGTCTGGGGGGAAATTCTTTTATGACGCCGATGGCTTCTGTGGGAGTTCTTCTGCAAATATTGAATGCAAATATTGGAAAGCACTTTTTTCGCTCATGATTGCGAGGCAAGTCGTACTCGAAAACATATAAACGTTCGTCGGCCAAGTACAGCCAAGTCGCAGGTGAAAACTTCAATTATGCGATTGTGAAAGTTTTCGTCGAAGTTATTTCCAACCACACACAATCAATCAATTCAATCGAAGTTGGCAGTAAACATTGAAGGGGATATACATAGTTAGGGTAGGCAGGAGCTATTCACAATAATATTTGCGTAATTGGTGAATATTTTTCAATATATTTCATTTCGAATGCAAGTGTTAAAAAATTGAATGTACTCCATGAAGGTTTGGGTCTTTCACGTTTGGTTCTTTCGCAGCCGCACATATGAAACTACAGTTGGTGGTTATCATATAGCCAACACACCGAAAAATAACGAAATCCTGATAAATCTCACCTCCTGATTCAAAATCACGCAGTCATCAACTCCAAAACCCAATTCGTATACCGTATATCCTCCACAAAAGCAGAGGCGCTGCCACGTTCCAATAGCTGTGGATCAACTCGATTTTAGGAATTAGACTGTGGGAAACAAAAACCCACCCCTCACTCCCGCAGTAAGGCCAACATCCAAATACAGTTTGATCCAGCTAACGAGAGAGAAAAACAAATCGACAGCCACTCGAAGCATGATTCGAATCGGTAATAAACACGGTTACAGTAGTTCGATAGTTTTTCATCCGTTATCCGATTTTCAATCAATCATATATCAATTCTCCCTTTCGGTGGGCTTTCACTGTATTTGTGTTAAAACCGAATGGAAATTCATCATGAATAGTAAATAAAGGGAAAATGAAGTGAATATGGAAAGAGGGTTAATGATGTCCGTTTGCACATTTTTTAATTACTCTCAAAGCCAGTGCGTTTCCGTCTGTCTCCACATTTTTCCTACGAAGCGTAGTCCTTTTTCCTTGTCACTGTATTTAAATTTCCCTTTACATTTCATTGGATACTTTTTGTGAAAAAATCTTAATTTGAAACTAAAATTTGGGTGCAGGGAAATAACTTTACGGGCACTCACTTAACATGGGAAATAACTTCACCTTGGGTGGGAAATAATTTCACTTTTTTTGAGTAACGTTATTTCCCACTTAAGGTGGAAATAATCTCACCATAAACTTTGTGAAATTATTACTCACCTACAATTTAAGAATTTTTCGATTCTAGCTGGAAAATAAAAACAAAATCGAACTATTTATAAGGATTTATGAATAATTTAACTGACATTATGAATAACAAATTTGCGTACACCCAACCTCGCACCTACTCTACCTCCCAAACAGTGACCCCAAGCAGGGGGGTTGAAGGGGGACAGCATGCGCCACCATACATTTGTTACTGTTTATGAATTGTGGGCTTACATATGTCGTCGCATGTTAAGAGCAATTATTTCCCCTCAAAAAAAAGTTATTGCTCACTTTCAGTGGGAAATAATTTCACATAAAATAAGTGAAATTATTTCCCACTCACTTATTTTATGTGAAATTATTTCGCACTCGATTAGAAGTTATTTCCCATGTGAAGTGATTGCCCGTGAAGTTATTTCCCTGTGCATTAAACTTTTACTACGCGAAAAGAAAATCGCATTATATAAAAGTCGCACTTTTTTTATGAATTTTGTTTTGGTATTACAAAATTTTGAGAATATACGATTAATAAGAGCACTTTTTTGTTTAGATTCATGATAAAATTTAGATGGAATTTCAAATTTCAAGTTAGATTTTTTTTTGCAGACTCCCAAAATTCCCAAAATTTTTGTAGCTTTTATCCATTTTTTCCATGGTGGCTTTTCGGACATGAAAATTCCCAGAAAAAGGAATAATGCCAACGATATTTGAACACTGCTCAGGCCACTGTCTCCTCACCTATCAAAAGAGACAGACGTTTATGGAGGTATAGCCGATAAATCTAGTCAAGACTTTCGTGACATCTCGATTATGTGGCTGTCGTTAACGAAAAGTTAAAATTTTGCGTTCAGGTTGCATATATAGTGCAAGCAAATCTAGTCGACCTATGATAACTAGATTTTTATTTTTGAGTGTGAGTGTGGCTAATGTTTAGTGACGAGCGGAACGACAGAGAAGGGAGGAGTATGGTGGTATACATGAATGTAATCGACAGCGACAATGATTTTGTAAATAATTACTCGGATAGATGATGGGAAACCAGGGGTCTATAACACAGAACAACAAGTCAAAAAGGCAACAGGTACTTGTGGAATTATATTAGTCTGACAAGTGTGTTATAAAGCTGTAAGACAAGAAAAATTATAACAATTGTTAAACATGAAAATTTCCCTCGATTTGAGAACGAACAAATTGGAATCTATTTCGAAATTTATTCTTTCTTTAAATTCTTTTATATTTCGTATATTCTCACTGTCACTGTCTGACTCAGCATAAAACAAAAGCATTTTTATGGCAAATTGTTATATAAATTTTAAATGATCTTGTAATTATAATCACTTTGCAAACACTATTGCAAATGTTTAATTCTAACAAGTCGGTCACCGTCGGTTAGAATTAATCAACTTTTTAACAAATGCATTCTCTTTTCTTTAAGCACTTGTTTTTTTCCAGTTACAGAGATAGTAGATTTATCAAATTTCCTACTTGTTAGATTCCTCTAAAACAATTGTTGAAGTGCTCGCAGACTGGTTGGTACGTGTTACACAAATTTCCGACAGTTGTTGAATTTCACTTGTTTAACTTGTTGTATTGTGTTATAGGCCCCAGGAGGTGTGGTTTTGGTGATATAAATACAAATTGAGTGCAAGTTCTTATGCAGTTTTTTTCAAAAATGTACTCGATTCAGTGTGAGTTAAAATTGCTCTCGTCAAGTTTAATAAAAACCTGAAACACATTTATTCACAAAAAGTCAAAATTAAATGGTTCTCTTAATTTTTGTGTCTACCCCAAGTGAGTGTCAACTCAGCTCTTACAACTTTTACAATATACACCTAGAGAAAAAGCAACGTAAAATCAAAGAAAACCACTTCGATTTAAATATTTTCGGAATGATTTAGCATCGACTACGAAAATTTTTAAATGAAAGTAGCATGACATTAATTCAAAGGGCTTCCCTACTCTAAGAAGTACATATTTTTAATTTTTGATGCTTGAATCAAATTCATCTACCTTTAAAACAAAGTTTTGAAGTCGATGGCGATTTAAAACAACGTTAAATTAGCTATGCAACACACTTTGAATGTACGTAGATGTCATTTCGAAGCTTAATATTGGAAAAAATATTATCATGTTAAACTTTAAGGCTACGTTGAGAGTAATTGCAATTTTTCAAAAAACGGTCTTAATGTAAAAGTGAATACGTCTCACTTTTAATCTAGGTCGACTTAATTTGCGTATTTAAATCAAATATGTTTTAACGTGAAAAGTAATATTCTTTATGAAAGTTTATTGAACGTAAAGTCAAATAGAACATATGTACTATAAATTTTTTGCCTGAGTGTATAATATGTTCGGAGTTTGGAAATCACTCGCTTTAAAAATATACACCTAGAGGTGGTAAAATAATCTTTCGAAGGATGAAATTGCTCTTTACTTTCATGTTTCTGCCAAAGACAACACTCGCAAGTAGGTTGATGATCTTAAAAGTTGAGTTCATTGTAAGCACACTTAGTCGCAGTCCTTGTATGTGAGCGAGTACTTGGCATCTAATTTTCTGTAAATAAAACTGCAGCTGTTGAAAAGTATTTCTCCACGTCACTGACTAGTGATGTAAAATACAACCGGTCGGAGTCATCCCCCGTAATCAATCAACCAATTGGCAAACGATTTTCGGGCGATTCTGAAATATTCCTTGTCGTGCCATTTTAAATCCCACCAACGGCGATAGCTATTTCTTCCAACTTCCAATCCATTACAATAAATCCTCGCATCCATTAGACAGAATCCTTCGTAATAAACGATTGCAGCATACTATAAGATTATCCTCATCTCTTGAGTGTGCAGACTTTTCCCAAAAAAAAAAAATTAAAATGTCTTCAGAAAAGTGCAAGCAAAAAAAAAGAAGCCGAACTTAAGTCATAAAATGTATCACAATATCCCTGAATGGATGGGATGGGGATGTGTTCTAAGAAATAAAATACCAACAACTCGAAGGGGGAGGTTACACTTTTTTTGTGTTATTAAATAAATGGAAAATGGCATGAAGAAAATTCTTTTTAAATTCCTATCGCCCTTGCAAGTGTTGCTGGCTGATTAAGTTTGATAAGTGGGTAGTTGCGCCACCACCGCGCCTCATGTGCAAAAAGGGGTACAACTAGAATTGATCCCGGACCGAGACGAAATAGTTTCGCTCATCCATATTAGCGGAATGTTATTAAATTGAGCCAAAAGGGAAAAAGGAATCTTCATCCTGGTGCTGTGCTTTGGCGGGCTGATTGACTATGAAGGATTATTCGGGAGTATTTGGATCGGGAGATGGAGGAAACTTTTCTTTCTTTCTCCTTCATTGGTGCGGATAAGAGTGCGATTTTTATGAGCATTTTGGCGAGAACTTTTCGTGCAAGTTCTTTTCGGCTGCAGATGGGTTCCTTGGTGATTACTTTTGTTATACTTCTTAATAAGATGGTGGGAACTTTGGGGTAGCCACGTGAACGTGATCTCGGGAAGATAGTTTCGTAGGGCACATAAATTGACTGGTGGTCTGAAAAGTGGGTTACATCTTTTTGGGAAACAAAACTTTCATTAGAGTTGCATAATGATGGAAGGAAACTGCATCCAAAACTGTCAACCTTTTTAAGTTTTGGTAAGAATACCTATATCCTAGCTGAAATCCCATAGAGCTGTAAGCACAAAGCACAGACGAATTGTCTCTGTAAACGCTTTACCTTTTGTCTCATCGACCGTGTTTTAAAAGTCAAAAAAGCCGCTTAGTTAAAATGTGGCTGCGTGCCAAGTTACCAACATTAGCAGCTCTTTATAAGTAAATTTGAATCTAACAACAGGTTTGTCAAATTGTTGAGAAAGCTCTAGATTTCGGTTCTCCTCTATTCTTGTTGAACGAATTTTCATCTCCGTACTAAACCACATACAATCAATATTCGATCCGCCCAAAAATAAATACAACAAATTCCATTCATCCCGGCCGGGGTATATTTTACACTCCTTGCAGAAAGTCTCAACAGCAAAAGGCCTTTGTCGAAAATTAATATCCAACTAGACGTATAGAAAACATCCTCGCAATCATATTCCACATAATAAATAAACGTCCATCCTGGCGCATTGTAATAAACCATTAGGAGCCGCCTGCTCCACTTCAGTACATAACCACTCTCAAAGTGAATGCTCGCCAAGTGAACGGTTATCCTGAAAGTTAACGCCACAACGCTCAGAACTGTATAGATACATATGAAGGCACTGCCGGCATCCTTCGCCTTTGAAGAGGTTATGATATTGAAAAAGCTGTGAAAAGGATTCACTAATACGAAAGCAATTGCCACTTATATTTACGATACTTTAAGGACACAAAATATTACGAGATTATGACATCGCATCCTTGTACCGAACGGGTGAGTCTGTCGACTATAACCGCACAACATCGCATCTTTTGCCATGCCATTAAATTCTTGAAAACCGTCGATAAAATCTTTTACCCGCAATAAAGGACCTATTGCACGTCTGGACAGGACATTTCACCCCAATTGTTCGGATGTTTTGTTGCTTCAATTTCTGTTGTCCGTTTCTCAGATTCGGTTCGTGTCAGAATGTTGAGTTCATTTAGAGGAGGACGTTGTGTGGAAGTATTTCTATCGTTTCTTTTCGGTCGACACTCTTATGTGTGGGACTTCTATATGTGACAGGGCACAATTGACGCACAGCGAAACGAGGTTTGTTAGATGCAATAATATGCTACGTGACATTAAAGTGGTATTCCTAATGCGATTTAATTGACATTGATGCCGGTCTTCACAGAGATGCCATTCAGTGGAGTTTTTATTTACAGCTGTATAAATTAAGTCCAAAAACTCGTTCAGAGTGGTCTCGGAAAAATAAAAAAATAAATGCCTTGTTGGCGCAACAATTTAACGCTTCTCACAACCATTCGTTTTGTGTGGGTTTTCTTATTTTTGGGACGAATGGAAAGGATCTACAGTTGATGCCAAGTCCGAACGGCTAATTCAGAAGCTCTTTCATGAGAGTCATACTCTGGGATGTTTGTCAGACGTTCGCGAGTGGAAAAAACCCGGAATCGAACCTGGGACCCAAAACACTAACCACTTAGTCACTGCGTCACGTCACTGAGTAGTAAATTATCACCTCTATTGAACATTGAAGTATCCTCATTCCTGTCAATTCGCACTCTATTTATAAGTTCTTAGCCTCAGCCGCTTATTTTATCGCACCTTCTTGACTAGGTATCGCCCTAAAACCACGGTTGCCACTTGCAAAAAAAATTGGCTACCAGAACTGGAAAAAAAACTTACCAAACCAAAAATAAAATAACCAAAAAATTTACCAAAAATCTGGAGACGTTGATAAAACACAAAGAGAAAAAATAGCTTACATATATAGTCTTGAGCCAATGTAAAAATGCCTTATATCACTATCCAAAGACTTTTCTCTGATTTACGAACATAATAAAAAAAAAATGGAATGACAGTCTAAAAACGTCCATTTGCTTAGTGTTCAGAGAAACTAAAAGAAAAGTGTAGAGTTCCAAGCACTTTATTTTTATTTATTAGTATAGCACACATTTTTAAAACATAATTCTTTTAAAATATTCAATTTGATAGGTACATTAGGTTTGTAGGAACTTAGTCAGTCTTTAAGTAGTTAAACAACGACTACTTTATAAAATAAAATTAATAAGACTTAGGTAACTTACTAATGCAATAGTAATATCTATCTTAAATACTTTTAGTTTTTTGACGAAAAACATGATTTTCTGAACTCAAATTATTTTATTTGATTTTTAAAATTGCTTGTTTTAAAACAAATATTCATTAAACATAAGACTCAGTAAGGAACGTAGTAGGAAGTTTGTCAGTCTAAGCAATTAAACAACGTCAACAACGTTGTGCACAAAATTACCAACATGGCATGGGATCATCTACCATTTCCGAGGTTTTTTTTCTTATAACAAACCTTTAACAAATTGAAGTTTTATGTCTGCAAATAAATAATATGATTGACTAACCTATCCATATCTGAATGTAGTTATAAACAGAAAATATTTCGAAGTTCAGCATCTGTCAAAAGTGCATTCAGTAATTTTTTGAACAAAATATGCAAATGCAATGCTTTCACTCAGAAACGGTAAGGCAGCATTTAAATGAATTGATATCGAGTTCGTATTTTTGGTGGTCCTGCTCAAAATGTAACGGAAACCAGATAAAAATTACCAAATTACCAAAACTCAAAAAGCAAAAAAAAAAAAAATTACCAAATTTGGTAAAAAATTACCAAAGTGGCAACCGTGCCTAAAACTCGTTTAAGTCTTGAGTCAAACGTCTCTTTCAAATTGTTTCGAAACTCTCTCAACCGATGACGTTCACAAATGTGCAGAACAAATAAAAGCACATGAAACGTCTGCTCCAATCGCGAGGACTGGAGACCAGGGATGGAAAAGTCGATACAATTGTATCGAGTTGGATACAAATGAGTTTGCTCGAGTACAAAAGTACAATTTGCCTTAATTCGATACAATGTATCCATCTGTATCTTTCGAATTCTCTTGCAATTTTTAAAGCTTCTACTAAAATAATCCAGATGATGATGTTTTTATGTCATTTTGGAAGACATAAACAAGAAAATTAATATTCAATCAAAATCAATCTCAAAATTTTCTGGAGTATTTTACACCAGAAGCAGTTGCAAGAAAATCGAATTCTATACTGAGATTTGTTCCAAATGGAAAAAAGAATATTCAACAAATTAACAGTGCTAACAAATTCAGCAATTTAAATATTAATCAATTTCAGAATTTTGAGCTGAAGTAAATTCAATTAAAAACGAGTCTAATGAGCTGATGTTTGAAAATATTTACAAAATTGCTCAAGCCGTTCTCGCTACTCCTCATCAGCAAATGTCGAAAGGATTTTTTCTTGTCAGACATTAATAAAGTCCAAATATCGAAATCGACTTCAAGTCGACACTTGCTGGGCTTTGATTGAAACAAAAAAAATTATTACAAACTCATCCTGCACTGCGTTTCAAGTTCAGGGCAATATTTTGAAGATGAATGAGCAAATTGGAAGTATAAAGCCTGAAGAGCTCATAGATTAAAAATATAAACTATTTTTTGTAGGTTTGTATAGTTTTTCTACGAAGTCATTAATGTTTTGTTAATTTATTTTCGTTTACGTTTTTGAAAATAAAATATTTTGAATTCAGTTCTGTATACGAAAAAAAGTTTTCAATACAACTGGCTCCATTTGAGTACGATCTTACAACAGTTTTCAGTACAAATCGAAAATGGCAATTTCCATCCCTGCTGGAGACTGAGTTGACAAAGGTTCTTCAAATATTTCGATGGAATCTGTTGACAATTTTTAGCAACTTCCCCTTGATAGTACAGAGTTAGGACAACACTCCAAAGAGTCCACAGCCCAGACCCTCTCGAGGAGAGTATTGCATACTCGACCGCTCAAATTAGTTGTGTCCCCTTCCCGATAAGGAAACATACTGCAACAATCAACATACATTTTTCTATAGTGCAAAATACGTTCTGCATATCTAATGATAAACACACCAAACCCCTTAAATTGTGGGAGCTCCACATCATCATGCAAAAAAGGCCAAACGTCTGCTCCAAATCTGATAGCGAAATCGCAACTAAACACAGTTTCCGCGCGAACTCATTTCACTCTTCATTCCACCTTCGCATTGAATAAATCTCACAATTCAATTATTATCCCCTTGACGGACAAAGTCTCGTTGGACGCCCTTGCAAAAGGCTCTACACAATTACAACCCACAAGCGCCTTTCAAAATTAATGGCTGTTTGGCTGTATACCCCCACAGCAATGCAACCTGCCAAACTGTTATAAAAAATAAAATCCCCGACCCAACAGAAAAACCAAAAGAAACACGTAAGAACAAAGAATGATTTAATTCGTGTGAAAGCCTTAAACAAAAAACAAAAAAAGCACGGTCCGGCATTTTTGAAGCAATGTGCTCTTCGATTCCTGACCAAACGGCGAACAACTATACCGGCCCAAAAAAAAAAAGGAATCATGTAAACCAGCAATAATTTCACTTTGTCCAGCTCAGCAGGAGTTTTAACGGCTGTCAGAGTGGCCATACACACAAGGACGTGTGTAAGGCGTTACTCGCTAAAAAGCTAGAAGCCACAAAAAAAAAAACCCCGGATCTAAAGGAGCTCCACGAGTACCTTACTTTATGTACGAGTACGAGTACTCGTATGCTGTTCGTTGGTCTGCAGAATGATAGGCGGTAAAATGAGAAAACCAAAGAAAGGAAGTGTGCACGTCAGCACGGATAGTCGAGGTAGCATTTCGTTGTTCGTTAGGTGGAAGAAAATTTTAAATAAACGACGCAGATCCTTGATAGAAGGGTATACGGTTTTCTTTTTAGTGTAATTTTTGTTTCTCCACACCGCATGATTATCTTTTCACTAGAATGAAACAGAGCTTTGCCTATTTCTGTTTATTGGGCATTGCCAACCGAGCGCATGAAGCTTCTGTACCCGTACAAGTTTTTTTTTTGTGGAATTCTTTACTAAAGGCGTGTGCAAATTTGACGTTTGCTGTTAAAGCAAATAAACAGTGTACGGCAGGAATGGCAAGCATTGCAATTAAAATGTTCAAGTCGTCCACTCGGGGGTATAATTTGCAAGTGGTTGTGGGAATGAATGATTTTTTGTCGTGATTTCATTCAATTATTGGAGTGGGACCTAGGAACCATCCTGTTATCCATATAGCTGTCTTGAAACGTGGAACGGAATCAAGTTGGGCGAGTGTTTCAAAGTCGATGTAAACCTTTGGTGCTAGCATCCTGCACAATTTAACTGTCGCAACTTATTTCACGCTACAAAAGCTAAAAAGATGTTGCCATTCTGAGTCGCTTAAATTTTTGGTGGATTTATTTCACAAATTAAAGAAGATTTAAGGTAGGTACTGCCTTTTAGTCATCTATAACGACGAACTTTCTGGAGGGTAGGGTTGACGATCACGGTTTGGGTCAGGGTTCCACTAAATGTAGAGTTGTGAGGAGAGCCTTCATAAACTGCACTTGACATCGCCCATTTTAATTTCGCCGCACTGTTTAAAAATGCCCGCGTTTCTCGATAAGACCCGTCACTTCCAAGCTGTTTAAGAAAGACTTCCATTTTGCTCGACTTCCTGACATGTGCGCAATTCACTCATAAGTTACTTCTAACAAGACAAGACAAAAATTCCAGACGATCAATCAAAATTATTCAACTAAAGCATTTCAGAAGAAAATCTACTGAGCCAATCTCGCATTGATTGAGAAAGTTTTGTGTGATCAAGTCGTGCTTTTTATTTTAAACGAAAGCTGAGATTACCCGGTGTTACACCGAACTTTTTTTAAGGCAATTCTTGACATTTCTAATTTTTTTGAAGACGACTTGTTTTGTTTGTTTTCTCAGCTGTAGGACAGGTGTTTTAAAGCTCAAATGAATCAGGGTGAAATTTTCTAAAATTTGTATTTTTCGAACTCAGTTTGAACCTTCATTATTTCACTTTGATCTTGAACGCTCAGCGCCTTCACGTGATTGAGCAATTTCAAAATTTAAAACATACTTTCCAAAACGCAGATCAAAATAATGAAAACGGTAGCAAAATCCACTCAGTTATTCTCGAGATTAGTGCGGCCAAACAGATGGACCAACTAAAAAGTAAGCACTGTAAAAACAACAGTGCCACCTATTGGAACTCAATCAAACTACTCTAGCAACTCTTGCGCCACTAATGAGAAGAAGCTGCTTAATTTTGAACAAAATCGGTCAAGTAGTATGCTGCACGCGCTTAAATTAAGTCCCCATACAAAAATGCCTCCAAAGATAAAATTAAGCAAAGCAGTACGCAGTTCAAGCCAAATTTGTTAGCCGCTGTACGAAAATTCTCTACAGAATTTAAGCAGGCGTATTAATGCAAAATACATTTTTCCACAGCTTAATTTTGACAGATCAGGGAAAATATCGGTATTTCAAACGAAAGCTAAATAAAGTACACGATTGGGTCGCACGAACTTTTCTCGTTTAGTGCGAGTCTGACTGAAATCAAAAGTCATTTAAGCAAATCTTTTTTTCGGGATGTAAGCATTACTTGGTTTTTAGGGTTTTATCGAAATCGAAAATGGGGTTTTCGAGATATGAGTAGTTTTTAAAGTGAGCAATTAAGGACGCAATAATTTTGAAAACATCAATTTTAGTCTAAGTTTGCATTTTGGTCAAAATCAAGCCGTTTTGAGGTAAACTAGGGAAAACTATATTTTTCAAAAATGACTTTTTTCAAAAATCCATTTTAAGATAATACAGAGAAAAAATGAGCTTTTCAAAAGGACCGTTACTCGATTTTTTATCGGAAAACTGAGTATGCAGTTATGTTTACCTCACCTACTTCAGCTTAAATATCAATTTTGGTTGAAATCGTTGGAGCCGTTTTCGAACAAATCAAACTGGTATGAAAATGTTGTATGGGAAGTACCATTAATATTGAGGTTACCATTCAAAAAACAAACGTCTCCGAACTGTAAGCCCCAAAACTTTAAATCCGAAGTTTGAACGAAATCCATTCAGCCGCTTAGGCTGTAGGCCTCGGGACATACAGACAGACAGACAGAGGGACAGACGGACTGAATTGCGCGACCCACTTTTTTGAGTTCGCCTATCATCGTAATGTCAGAATTGATTAACATCTCGAGTTCGAAATTTCGTACGAATATAATATCTTTCTCTTACTACGTAATGGAGAAATTTAAAAACAGTATGGAGATTGGTAAGTTCAACACGAAAAAATTCGTTGTTGTTAATTTTTTTTTTTTAGAAATGGAATACTAACGAGGAGTACCTGGAAGAGGTTTTTGAGGAAGTACAAATAAAAAAAGGAAAAAAAAATTCCAGCACAGTTTTTTTTTTTTACCGAACCTACACTGTCAAAATTAAGCGAACATTAAGCGAAGCGGTGGAGAGAAACATTGGAGAGGCGCTTATTTTTAGCTTTCCTGGAACAGCATACTATAGGCAAAACATGTGACACTGAGTTTTATTTATATATTTATTAAAGTGTTGTCAGTAATTTTTTTTCATCGTATGACGAGTAGTGCTTATGTTGTTACAAAAGCCAGTTTCCCTAAAAAACCACACGCTCGGGCATTGACAGTGCAAAAACAGCACAGCACTCCACACTGACAATCGATTACATAGATAATCCCCCTTTTCAGTCTGCTCGACAATAATCGATGGCGTCGTCGAGGATGCCAAAGAAGTTCGGTTCACCCCGACCGAGCCTCGCCGAAAACAAGATACTGTCGAAAAAATATTAAAACATTACCTCGAGGAGAGCCCCCATCTGTTTTCGGTAAGTTGTGTTGCCGTTCCGAGATATGATACACGTTTCCTCATTTGCCACAACAGACACATAAAAGACTGGCAGCAGCATCGGGAAGGAATTGGAAATTTTTCCAAAAGAATCAGCACAAAATTCGCTCATTCATCTATGTTGTGTTATCCCTTTGGCAGGATTTGAAGGATCTGTGTTCTCCCATATATGCAAAGGTCCTTTTTTTAGTACATATTTATATCTCCTTTTTCAGGTTTTTTTTTTCCTTTTGCAATATTTTTTCGTCCAGCACAGATGGAAATGGTGCATGGATGTTCTTCGCGTAGAACATTTTCATTTCTGGAATTATGAGCTTGTAACGGGCTTCGGTAGTCGGCAATCTTCTTATATAAGATTATATTAATGTTGTATTTCGTTTTCCGGGGGCTATGCGAGCCCAGCCTCATCACACTTCACTTACCTTACTACATATGAACTCGAATGAGGAATACTCATGGTTGCGTGTGTTTTTTGTGCGATATAGATTTTTTTGTGAGCTACCATTTTGGTATCTGTAAACTCCTAAGATGATTGGGGTCTGCCTCATCGAATTGTTGTTTCGGGACTATGTAAATGTCAATGTTTTCTGGACATTTTCCCAGAAACGAGATCATATGCAGAGGCATTTGTGTAGTACATTTTGTAAACACGGAATGCCAAAATGATTCAATTCGAGAATGTAGTTGCATGCGTTGATGCAGAATGTTAGAAATGAATAATGAATGTTGCTATTACATACTGTGTAGCAACTGACATGTGAGCAGAACAACGAGACTAGTTTTGTGAATATGGGAGTGTAAGTGTATCTCTTTTAAATGTCTGTAAATAGATCTGTGACTTTCCTGTCGCCTGTTAATGTGTTTGACTGGAATAGATTCAAAAACTACTCCACCTAATTGGCTCTGGTTTGCACAGTTGCATATTGCATTGCAAAAATTGGAAGGAAAGTAAGCACGGCCAGTAAAAGGCTTTTTCAAAAAGGACGCGTCGATGTTGAAATGGAATAAAGCTGCGCGTGAGAAACTTTTTTTTATGTGTGTTGAAACGTTGGCCAGGGCTTTTCACTGTGGGACGGATCCGAGTCCGATATTTAATGGGACTTCGGCCTAATAATCGTTTTTAACATTCACAATAAATGAACCGCAATTTCTAGATGCCTTAGGAAATCCAATAAGTATAGTAGTATACTCGATTTTCATCTTAGTAGGGATTCATTTAGGAATAATAGGTAGGTAGTTTTATATTTTTCTTATTTGGTTTGCCGACTGGTGAAAAAATTAGCAAAGCAAAAGGATGGCAGGATATTTTGCAATTGACTTTAAATTGGCAAAAGCGAATCAAAGCCGTCCACAGCACATGCAATACGCAAATAGTTGTAATGGTTGTACATATACAAGCCCTACGTGCCCTAAGCTATATAAGCGTAGCACGCTATATTGCTGTATAAAGCGCAGCTCGCTTATTTTATATGGCAAAATGCCGCAGTGATGTTAACAAGTCAAGAGGTTGATCAAGACTTCCTTTATTAATAATTTTCATTTCTATTTATACAAAATTCTTACTATGCAATCATATTCATTCTAAGCATAGAATGTCCAAATCATAATGCTACAATGTATTAATTTGATCCCTTTGATCTATATATTGTATTGGGAGTAATGGACAAAGTGTAAACAATAACAAACACATTGCACTTCTACGTAGCATGAATCACTGTCGATACCACTCGAATGTCACTTGACACTTTCTGGTATCTGGGGCGATACAATGTTACGTAATGGGCTTTCGTACTTTGTGTGCCTGCATTGAGTCACACCACATCCTTCCTCCAAAAAAAAATTATGATATTTGTTTACATTTCTTAAAATTTAAATAAATGTCATTTGCATGATGATGTTATAGAGTATGCATGCTCTTTTCTTACATTATGTTCATGATGTTCTTAATCTTGCTTAGATTTAATCAAATTATTGTTATGTATCTCATATTCCTTATTGTCTATCATAATACAACTATTAGGACCATTTTGTGATATAATTTCATATGGACCTTTAAATGGTTTGTCAAATTTTTTCTTATTCTGAGTTCGTAGAAATACCTTATCGCCTACTTTAAAATTGGATTTGTTTACATTATTTTGTGTGATAACTCTTTTATGCTTATCTTCTAACAAATTATGCTTAGCTTGATTATGCGAATATCTTAATTTGCATTTCAATTCATTCAAATAATTATCTAAATCATATATTTTTTCTTTATTTGTTAATATTTCACATGGTAAAGTGCTTAGCTTACCAAAAACTAATTCAAAAGGTGAATATAAAGTACTACTATGAGGTATTGAATTATAACAATATGTATAGTATGGTAACCATTCATCCCAACTATCCTTATCTCCTATCGTCATTAGATAATCATTAAGAACCCTATGATTTCTCTCTAAAGATCCTAACGTTTCATGATGATATGGGGTTGATATTATCTTTTCTATGTTTAATAACTTACAAATATTTTTTAGTAGTTCGTTCGTAAATTCTGTTCCTTTATCAGTTTTAAGCCTTCTAAAACATCCATACTTTAGTATGAATTTCTCTACTATTGTCTTTGCGATGGTAACGGCATCTTTTGTTTCTACTGGGAGTGCCTCCACAAATTTTGTTAGTTCACACTGTATTGTTAGTATATATCTAAATCCTTTTGATGGTCTCAGAGGTCCTACCGTATCTATTGAAATGGTTTCAAATGAGGTACTTGGCGTGTCTGTTATGACAAAATTTTCTTTGGTATACCTTGTTATCTTAACTTGATTGCAATTTTCACATTTGTTAATGAACGCTTTTACCATTCTATTCATGTTCTTCCATACATATTTTTGCTTTAACTTGTTGATGCATCTTCTAATACCGCAATGTCCTCCTATTTTTGAGCTATGATATTCTTCAATTAACCTGTGCTTTTCTTTTTCATTTGTTACCTTCTTCGGAGGTTCATATATCAATATATCCACACATTCTCCAGTGTTCTTCTTCTCTTGCAGCTTATTAAATATATTTTTAAAGTCTTGTACGTACATATTTTTAAATATCAAACTATTTCTTGCTAGCGCTAGTCTATTAACACCTGTATTGTTCATCCTGAATATTAGTTTCTTCAAAATCAATTTTAACTCTGATAGAGAATTATCGCTAAATTCTACAACTACAGTGTTTGCTGCTATAATTATATTACTTCGTTGGGTACCCTTTTCATTTCTTTTCATTTTCTTGAATTCAATCTTCTTCATCCGCCTTATGTCCGATATTGATGTACAGTCCCATATGTGAAGGTGATCAATCCCCGCATTTGGGTCTAAGGCTCTCGCACAGTTTTCAGTTGCTCTTGACATTTCTATCTGCTCAGTTTTCTTTTTCATTGCTCTTGTTACTACATCTACATTGTGTCTTGGTATCATTTCTTTTAGTTTCTCCGAGTTTATTTGTATTCTCGAGAGTGCATCTGCATTTGTGTTCATTTTTCCTTGTTTAAACACAATCTCATAGTCGTAATCCATTAGATCTACGCGTATTCTGGTTAATTTTGATGATGGATTTTTGTGTGAAAATAGGCTTACTAGTGGTCTATGGTCTGTGTATACTACGAATTTTCTTCCAAACAAGTATGGTCTAAAATAGTTTATTCCCCAATGAATCGCTAATAGTTCTTTTTCTATTATGGGTTTATTTATCTCATATTTGTTGAGAGATTTGCTTGCATATGCTATTGGCTTATCCTTTCATAATCATTGTTATGACTATTATTATTATATCTTGGATTATAATTGTTGTGTTTATATGGATATCTTCCCCTATTATTGGTTCTGAAGTTCATTATATTGTTTTGTCTGTATGAAGCTTCAACTTCAGTAGCTATCCTTACAGCTTCATTGAATGTTTTAACTCTTGATGCCTGCACTACCTGTCTACTAGCTTCATTTAATCCATTCTTAAAAGCGTTAAGTCCTAACTGGTCATTTAGACTTATTATTACCTTTTTGTTGACTTCGCCTTGTTCAGCTATTTGTATTTCATTTAACTGAGATACTAGTGACTCTATTTTATCTGCGAATCTGTTTACATCTTGGGTACCTTGTTGTAGCCTAGCTAAGTCATTATGTATTTTTAAAGGGTTGGTTTTTGATTTGTACAGCTCAGTTAAGATCCTTTTAAAGTCTGTAAACTTTTCTGGTTGGTCTGCTAGCGTGAGTAACTTGTTTCTTACCTTGTCGGATACTTTTGTTGCTATTATAAATTTTATTAATTTTTTCTTTTCAATTTCTTCGCCTAATGTGTCATGATAAAATTCAATGAGTCCTAAGAAGTTTGACAATTGTTTTGACTCTCCATCAAATTCTGTTATGAGTTTTGCAGCTACCAGTACTTCAAAATTTGCCATGTTGAATTTTTCTATTTTCTTAGTTTTTTCTTTTAATAATTCTAATATTTGCTTCTCTACTTCTTTAAAATAAATTCTTATGTCTTCTATTTCTTCTTCGTCTGTTATTTTTAATAATATTTCTTGCCATAGTGTGCTTATTTCTAGTTTCGTTTTTGTAATATACTCTTGAGTGTATTCTCTATTCGGTGCTTTCTTTAAGTTGTTTAATTTCTTTAATAATTGTTTTAAACTGTCCATAACCTGTTTTAATACGTTATAAAATATATAATATAATATGTTTTGTTTAATTTAAACATTATTTATTCTGTTTCTTATTATTTGTTTTTTTACATATTTTTTATAAAATGAATGGAGCTTAGCTAATAGTAATATTATTATAATTATTAATATTATAATATTTATATTCATTTCATTTATGCTCATTTGTCCGGCTGCGTTTACATTGTTCACAACTTCCTCTTTTGATTCTTGGCTTCCCATAGTTGTTTTAGATTTTTTATCAGTTGTCTCTTGAGTTCTGCGTCTTTAGTAATTAGTATTACTTTGTGTAGTTCGGCCCGTTGTTGTCTTAGACGAACTTGTTGGCCGCCCCTTTTTCTTCTTTTTGGTTGTTCCGCCTCTTTTTCTTCCAGTGGTTTTTGTACAGTTTGTTGCCGCTGTTTCCGGAGTTCCTGTCTTTGCTTATACTGCTCTATCGTCAGAGCCCTTGGTCCCGCTGATTTTGGTGTTGGTACGTACTTGGGTATGTGTTCTTCCTCGCTTGGGCCTCCTTTTGGTATGTATTGTTCATTTAGATTTTTGAACAATTGGTCCAGATCTTCCTTGTTGTATGTCATCAGATTTGTTTCTCACTTCTCCGCTATGAATTTACTGCGAAGATGGCAGGATCGCCATGTAATGGTTGTACATATACAAGCCCTACGTGCCCTAAGCTATATAAGCGTAGCACGCTATATTGCTGTATAAAGCGCAGCTCGCTTATTTTATATGGCAAAATGCCGCAGTGATGTTAACAAGTCAAGAGGTTGATCAAGACTTCCTTTATTAATAATTTTCATTTCTATTTATACAAAATTCTTACTATGCAATCATATTCATTCTAAGCATAGAATGTCCAAATCATAATGCTACAATGTATTAATTTGATCCCTTTGATCTATATATTGTATTGGGAGTAATGGACAAAGTGTAAACAATAACAAACACATTGCACTTCTACGTAGCATGAATCACTGTCGATACCACTCGAATGTCACTTGACACTTTCTGGTATCTGGGGCGATACAATGTTACGTAATGGGCTTTCGTACTTTGTGTGCCTGCATTGAGTCACACCACATAGTTCTTAAAACTTAAAAGTTGTTTTTATCTTTCAAATATATAGATACAGCCTTATTTATAAACGTATTATAAAGAGTGTATAAAGTTATGCACCCTCTAAAATGCCTCTAATCCCATAAACCTTATTTATACAAATTTTTCGACGTTGTATAGAGCTTGTATAAGCTAAACGCGTTTGGACGTTGTTTAGAGCTTGTAGGTGGAATAGTATCGAAATGTCATTTTGACTTAAATAATCTGTCACATTTTGTTTTAAATAAAATCAAAAATAAATTGGATAGATTGGATCAACATTTTTATTTAAAATTTTCAAGATTCTACATGTGTCCTCGAAAGGAAATATGTGCAGAAATGAGACACTTCAAATTGTTTTAAAAATTCGTTTTAATTTGTATAAGATTACCGTTTCATAGGAGTTCCAAACAGCGTTGCCACTAAAATCTTTAGCAAATGTAGTACGTTAGCCAACAAAATGTAGCATTTTCAAAAAAAATTTAGTACCTGTTTTTTTTTCTATTGAAATTTAAATTAAGTAGTAAATATAACAAACAAAATATGTTATGTTTCTAAAACAGTCGGACACACTTCGAGTTGTTTTGCACCATAGACAAACCATACTGAGACCCCCAACTCACAATCCTTTTGCCGCTGGTCCCCTCAATTTTTATTCAAATTCGCCATTTTGTATTCCTATCGGTGTTATGTCAAAAAAGAATACGTGTGACATGCAAAAACACACAAAAAATGCAAAAATAAATGCTGCCTACCTCGGCAACCGTGCGGAAATGTGAAAGATTCTGAATTGATTACTGAACGCCATTAGTTAATTATTATAAATTGTTAAAAGGCGAATAATTTGATTTGTTTGGTTAGTAAAACTATCTAAAGTTGATGTCCTATATACTAGAAACATATTAGGACAAACATTTTTGTGTATTTTCCGCTTTTGGATATCATTAACTTCGATTTCGTGTGTAAATTTTTCTTAAGTAATGAAGAAAATTTGCTCAAAATGTTTTCATTTTCCCTCAACCAATCTACATTCTTAATTTTTCATGAACATTTTAAGCAAATGTGCGCTTATTCCTAAAAAAAATATTATCCAAACGTAACGAACAATTTCAAATTAAACGGATAAAATTCTATGAACTCTGCCAGCAACTTTGCCCACAGCGGAAGTGTCTCATATGTCCTGGGAGTGTGTTGGTGAGCAGAATTTTTGAAGTTTCGTGACATAGGTCAGTACGATTTTCTATGTAAGAAAGCGCACCAAACGTGAAAACTCCATAAAAATATAGCTTGTAGGCTAAGTAACGGGAAATCGGCCGGAGTTGGTGGTCTCAGTATTGTCTCTGTTTTGCACTATTATAATTGGAAATGTGTATGGGTAAGAGTTCTTGTCTGACAAGCAAAGTCATATTGCAAACAAATGACTTCTGACAAGCGCGACAAAAGCGTTTGCCAGACCTAAATTCGACCCATGAAAATTGGTTTTCCCATTTGCGATATCTTTGTGTGCGAGTTGAAGATTTGCACTATGCCAAGTTTTTAAATCTATTTATTTAGTTATATATATATATATGGTAACTTTTGGTTGTTAATACATACAACCCTACCGCTATTCGATCACCCTAATAAATGAACGCGCCACACTTTAGATATTCAGAAAAATGCATATGCACAAGCCCCAAGTTGCCAAAGCAAAAATATTAATTTACTTTACTAATTTGGAACTTGGATCTCGCCCCAGTGTGAATTTCAACTAATTGGATTTGACGGATGCCACTCTAGATTTGACCTACGTGGTTTTCGAATTTTTGGTATTTCATACTTTGAGCTGAAATTTCAGATTTCTGCTGCTAAATCAAACATTAAATCCGAATTTTAATGGTCCTTGTGTGTATTAAGTTGGCCACAAAAAACACTTTTTGTTTACTTGCACTGTTATAAATCCATTGTAATTAAAACTGTTTTCCATACGCCAAATTGTTATAAGTGAAAATAAATCGTGTACCTACATAACATTCAAATCTGCGAAAATGTTGAGATTTTTGAAAATTGCCCCGGTGCGGTGACTCCAATCTAACTATTTCCTAGCTTAAAGTCAAATTAAATGCTTTACTTCTTATAATTTAGACTAGGAATTGATTTTTTCCAAGAGTCGTATTCATTATCTAAAATGTTTTATTACTAACGGCCAATGAGTACAAATAAAAATTCAAAATTAAAAAATACTCTTTGAGTGTAACTTTTTCGGGGCGATTCTAATGTGTATTTTTTTCAAACTCCATTGTAACTTAAAAGTTACGATCGTAACACATTTGTCAACTCTGGCTGGAGCTGCAACTGTAGAATTGACTTGCTGGCTGCTTTTTGTTGCAAAACCTGAACCTGAAATGGAAGAAACTTTTTTCAAGTATTTTCTAAGATCATGTGCGTGGTATCTCAGTATGAACTTACCAATAGATTTAGGCATTCGTAGCACATAACTCCTATCCTGGATTTCATTTAGGAGCAATTGTCAGGTCTGCTACAGCGATATGCTTCTGCTAAAGTTATTTCTTGCTCAAAATCGGCACCAAACAGTAACTTTTTGTGGATGCCTCGTGTGGGCTTGTCGTCTTCGCATAGTACTTGCCGTATTTTTTACTTGTTCACATAGCTATTCATCCAAAAATGCGCCTCGTCGCTAAAGTTTACTTTTGAACCAAAATTGTGTTCCTCTTCCAAAGGCTCTAAAGCCCAGTCTGCGAAAAAATGGCGTCTATGCCCATTTAGTTAGGAATTGACTGCCTCATTTTCACGGACTGCGGCAATGTTCTCATCTCAGCCGCTTTCCCTTGACACAGTGGTCACAGACTGTGAAGACTGATTTCCTCTTTTTTTTTATCAGCAAAGGCAATCATTTTCCCCTAAATTGGAGTTTTTCCTTTATTTTTATATGAAATTTGAATTTGAAAAGATTTAGATACAAAAAAATTCGAAATAGACATTCGATGGGCTGTTTCGAAAGAACATTAGCGTGAACATTTCACTCTGCGTAAACTTTGAAATTTATTTGTAATGGAAATGCGTTTAAAATTTACTTCCAAGCAATTTAAGTTTTAAAGAGATTTTTCAAAATTGGCGCTTTTCCCTCAATGTGGGACCACTGCTTTGACATCCGGGTTTTCGCTGGTTTTTTACTGAAGAGGTGTGTCAAATTTGGTCACTTTACGTTGGAGAGTCGGCTTTAAAGGGCCACCGCGTCTGCCTTAAAATGGACACAAACGAAAGTTTTCACTGACGAACGTTTTGGTACTAAAGTTCTATCACTTGGACTTGGACAGTTGCCATGGTGATTTGGCATCAGTGACTGAAAAATAAATATACCAGATAAGGCAGCCACCACCAAAACAATATGGCGGCCACAGGCTCCCAACATCGACCTGTCCCATTTGAAAGCTGTTTAGTTTATAATAAAACTGTGAAGTTTGTTTGAGCATCCATCACGTTTAAACTACTCACCCAATTCAAGAGGATTTTATCAAAAACATCGACCTTAACTTGGGGCTACATATACTTTTCTATATCGCTTTCGGTCAACTTGTTTTGACTTACAATTTGAGATGTCACCTCACAGCGGCGGCGTATCTCATTGGGAAATATTTGCGAATGGACTGGTGGCAATCGTGAGACATTTGTTTGCTTTATTTTTGACCACATTTGGACAAGAACTAAAAGGGCATCTTCTAGTACTACTTAAAAGTACACGCATTTAGACAAAAAAAAATCGATCCTATTCTATTCTACCCCTCTTACATTTCGTTCGCCTAATCGCACTGTGACTTTTCGCGGAAAACTACTCCAAGCCAAAGCACTATATATGTACTTCCAAAGTGATTCTGCCATAAATTATCGCCAGGCTACAGGATAAACACTCCTCGAAAGCATCCTTCAACATGCAATTACATCCACATTTAGCACAAAACCACCGCACTATTTCGGTGCCTCGCCTATATGTATGCTTTGCTTATACTCAATCCATCAACAACCCACCTGGGTTAAGTAAAACACCAAAAGCCCATTTGCAGCACTCGATGTTTGATGGGATCTCACTCGCTCTATGGTGGAGCTTGGAGTATACGGTTTCACCTGGCCCGCCGCCACGCACATAAGTGAGTTGTAAATGTGGAAAATGTGCGGTGGCCCAACAAAACGGTTTATTTATGCAAATTGCCATTCCTTAGTCGAGTCGCTCTGTGCTCCTCAACTCCGCCTAATCCTAGTACGTTAAACGTTAAACGTTACGATGTCGGCAGTTCTAGGTAAACACATTTCCATCTCGAAGGCGCGAGTTAAGTATCCATAGCAAAACATATTGAGAAAAAAGATAACATTATTTGTATTCAATGATATCTTTAGTCTCTAGTACAGTCTTGCACACAACGCTACAATGATAACATATGTAAAAGAGATAATATCGTTTGTATACAATGTTGGAATATTATCTCTTCTTCATTATCAAGCAAGACGATTGTACGCTTGGGCCTCCTTGTAGATAGATAAGAAAAGTATATAAATACGACTGTATGATGAATTTATCGATAGTCTTATTGTAACTACATAGTAGCCTTAAGCTCCTTTTAGAATTAGTAAAAAGTATTTCAATAATAAAGGACATAGTTCCAAATAAATATTGTTTAATTTTAAAAGTAAGAACCAAGTGTTTTAATTGGCGATCCTGCCAGGAGGTTAAATATACTTTTTAACTTCAATCGAGCGGACCTCGGGAACAAGTAGTGAAATCTAGTATAAACAGAACACTCGCGTTACCGGTTACAAGAATTACCTAGCATAGCAGGTACAAATATAGCTCCTTCGTACGAAGCAGCAAAGCAATTCAGTGAAAGTGTATATGTGGGAAAAAAAAAAAAAAAACACACAAATTCGACGACAACAGACACGAGTTCAAAATGGAACAACTCGCAGTATTAATGGCAAGATTAGAAGCTTTAGAAACCAGGTGCAACACAGTAACACAAACCCTAGAGCACACACGCACAGAGAATGCAAGGTTAGCAGCAATAATAACTAACCAAAATCAAATAAACACTAATTTAGAAACAAAACTAAATGAAGTAAAATCTGGATTAGGCATAGTACCAAACATACCTGTGCTAGAGGAAATAAGAACCACATATACAGATGGTAGTGAAATACAGTTAGACGCATTTAAAAGCCTACCTATTTTCAACGGCGATCAATCAAATTATCGGTCGTGGCGCGAAGAAGCATCCAGATTAATGGACAGCATTAAAAACCTCAAAACACACAGTAAGTACGCAGCAGCATTGACTATAGTGAAAAGTAAAATACAGGGAGCAGCCGCGAATGTGTTAACTAATTATAACACAATTTTTAATTTTGAGGCGATACGTAACAGATTAGATTATACGTACTCTAATCAAGAACCTCTATACGTGCTACAAGACATGATGAAAGCCATCACGCAAAAAAGAAGCACACTGTCTGAATACCACGACGAGATAAATAAAAATCTCAATTTAATAATATCAAAAATCACTATGTCAGGTGATCCGCCGAATATAATCGACAGACTAATTAAAAATGCTAACGACGACGCAGTTCGTATATTCATTGATGGTATGAGTGACAACTTTACAAGAGGATCATTATATTCAGCTACAATAAATGATCTAGAACACGCATTCGCAATTGCTCGCAGAATAGAACATGATAATGTGCACAGGCATTTACATCTCACTCAAGATAAGCACCACAAAAATATGCCACATGAACACAGAAACGAAAGAAGACCAAACTATTCGAGCCAAACAACGAATTATCAACCCCAGAAGCAATACGATAATATGCAGCAACACAATCAAGGACCACGCCTAAACCCTTCCAAGAGAAATGACGGACCACAGCCGATGGAGATAAACTCGAGACAAATTGTACATGCACAGCGACAAAATTGGAATCAATACAAACCCGATGTATATAATCCACCAGCGAAACGTGAACACAGCGGGAGTTTCAACACACACAACAGACCGCAACGATCTTATCAGCAGAACTTCAAGCAGCAGAGAGTAAATAACTCCCGACAACAACGCAGAGACGATGTCAGCAGTACATATGCAGAAGCAGATGAAACGGAATGTATGGTAAATAATAACATAAGAATAGATCATTTAAACTAGTAGACGGGTTGCCCTGCTTAAATTTAACTAGTACTATTTCTAAGAAAATTTATAAAATTCTTATTGATACTGGTGCAACCCATAATTACATTAATAGAAAATGCGATTCTAGCGAAAAAATTAAAATTAAACCTATAAAAATAAAAACAATGCATGGTTATTCTATGGTAGATACAAAGAAAGTAGTTAGGATATTAAAGAAAAATATAACATTTTTTGAATTAAAGGATTTGAGAGGATTTTTAGGTCTTACAGGTTACTATCGTAAGTTTATAAAAGGATACGCAAGCATAGCCAAGCCCCTGACATTATATTTACGAGGAGATAACGGTAAAGTAAACAAAAAACAAAGTAAAAATATTAAGTTAAATCTGAATGATTCAGCATTAGAAGCGATTAGAATTTTAAAAAATTATTTGAAAGAACAAGTCGAACTTTTTCAACCGGATTATAGTAAACCATTCGAGCTTACTACAGATGCATCCAACATAGCTATTGGAGCCGTACTAAGTCAGAATAAGCAACCTATACACTTCTTGTCAAGAACACTGAGTAAGACAGAAGAGAACTATAGCACAAACGAGAAAGAGCTATTAGCGATCATATGGTCCTTACAAAAACTCAGAAACTACATATATGGTATAGCAGACTTAACCATATATACCGATCACCAGAGCCTTATATATTCGGTATCAGAAAAAAATCCCAACACAAAGCTGAAACGTTGGAAGGGAATCATTGAAGACTTTGGAGCAAAATTAGTTTATAAACCAGGAAACCTAAATCTTGTAGCTGACGCATTATCACGTCAACGCATAAATACTTCTACCATAGAAACAGCACATTCAGCTGAAAGTTCTTCTAATGATATAATAAAAACTGTGAATCAGCCTTTTAATGCATACACTGCACAGTTCGAACTTATTGAAGATATAACAAATAATATCGAAACACAAATCTATTTTGGTAACAAAATAAGACTCATAATAAAGTTTAAGGACAAAGACTCTTTACTAAGGCAGATGAAAGAAGTTATACAACCCCAAAAGATTGTAGCTTTGCATACGAAATTTGAAAACATATACAAATATGGTGAAAACATAAAAAAAGAATTCCCACTAGTAAGATTTATATTCACACCAAGAAAACTTCAAGACGTGACAAATTTGGAGGAACAACTAAAACTTGTAAGGGTAACTCACGAAAGAGCACACCGAGGGTTACGTAACAATATACAAGAAATCTCAGAGAAATATTACTGGCCCGATCTAAATAAACAAGCAAAGAGTTTCAACAAAAAATGCATAGCATGTCTATTTGGAAAATATGAAAGAAAACCTATCAGAGAACCCCTGAATAATTCAGAAATACCAACACATGTGGGAACACACATTCATATGGACATATACTTCAACGACAAGTATACTTTCCTTGTAACAGTAGATAAGTATTCTAAATATACAATCCTTCGGGAAATCGAAACTCGAAACAGACTGTACGACGTTATGGAAGAGGTCTTATCTAATTATTTCCCAAAATGTGAACGACTCATGACAGATAACGAGAAGGGATTCAAAACAGAAATGGTGAACCAAATGTGTTTGAAATACAACATAACTAAAGTAGAAACTCCAGTATACAGATCGACAGCGAACGGTCAGGTAGAACGTGTAAACGGTACAATAACTGAACTGTCTAGAATATTCACAATTCAGAATAAAACAAGACTTATCGAAGAAATATTTAGAACAGTGCGTGAATTAAATAATTCCATACACTCAGTTACCGGTTTGAAACCTAGAGACATTTTCTTTAATCAAAATAAATATAGCAATAGTGAAATTATAATAAATAAACTAAACTCAGCATCCAAAAAAGTGATCGAACGTCTAAATAAAGGAACTCGACACAGAGAATATAAAAAAGGAGATAAGATAATGGTAAGAATCACAGGTCTTAGAAAGAAATCTAACGCCAGATACATAACAAGAATAGTAGAAGAAGATAAAGGAGACACTGTAATCTCTAAAGAGGGAATAAAAATTCACAAGGATAACATAAAGAATTATCATTTTTTAGATGA
This sequence comes from Cheilosia variabilis, assembly GCA_951230905.1. Classification (NCBI taxonomy): domain Eukaryota; kingdom Metazoa; phylum Arthropoda; class Insecta; order Diptera; family Syrphidae; genus Cheilosia; species Cheilosia variabilis. Next base: position 54,328,499 of record OX579677.1, read on the forward strand.
CGAAAATATTAATATTCCTAACATTACTAGGAATTGTACAGAGTCAAGAAGGGCAAGGAAACGTTCAAATAACTGAGTTACTAAACAAGAAGTTTATACTTACGCAAACAGATGACGTGTATTTATTCAAAGAACAAACTTATTTGTTACATGCCACCAACCTGACTTCGATATTTCAACCTTACGTAAATATCGTAACTAGTAACTATCAACCTACACAAGAAGAAAAAATTTGGTTAAGTAAAATTAAGAATTTAGCAGACCAATTACAAGAACATACTAGGCATACTAGATCAATTAACTTTTTAGGAACAGCTTTCAAATATGTGTTTGGTAATCCTGACCATTATGACTTAGTTAACATAGAAACGAGTATAAATAATCTCATAGAAAACAATAATAAACAAAAAACTATAAATTCTAGATTCGAACAAATTTTGCAACAATTCGAAGGTCAGAGCCTTAAAGAACATTTAGTAATAGAACAAGTGTACGAACAATTATTATTATTGACCAGAACAATTAATGCAGCAAAAAATAATGAATATTTATCAGAAAGCCTAGACTTAGATGACATTAAAAATATTATTCAACATGAAATAATTCAAGTACCCATAATAAATATACTTGAGTACTCTAAAATATTATTAGCTAGAACTGATGAATTCTTCATCACAATATATAAATATCCAGTTCTAATTAAATCATGTAAATTGTATAAAGTAACACCCTTAAATTCAAAACATGGAAAAATCATTACAGATAAAACAATTGCCTTATGTAACCAAACTTATTTAAGAACAAGAAATTGTCAAAATCATCTAAGTAAAAACATTTGTGAAATTAACTTTGAAGAAGAAAATTGTCTTATTCCACTTTTAAAGAATATAACTTCAAAATGCAACATTAAACAAGAATACGATTACGACTTAGAAATTGAATCCGGTGTTATGTTATTAAGCGGTAAGCATAAGCTAAATAATCAAACAATTAATGGTATAAACTTAGTTACTTATGAAAATACTATAAATCTAGATGATAAAATATACAAAAACATGCATAAGCAAATTAAAGAAGTTATATTAAGAAATCATAATTCAGAGTCTTACATCGACCAAATAATTAAAGAAGATACAATATACAAATTCGATAACATAGATACTTTAAAAAAACTAATTATTCCTTTTGAAGAAAAACCGATATTATCAACTATATACACAATTGTAACACTGATTGTTATTTTAGCATTTACGTACGTAATGATAAAAACTATACAATGTATAACAGATCGTCAAAAACAAAAAAAGATTGACGCATATAACAAAACTTATGAAAGAGAGATGTTAAAAATAGCGTCGAAAAATCGGGACGATTTCGTTTAACAAGGGGGGGAGTTAAGTATCCATAGCAAAACATATTGAGAAAAAAGATAACATTATTTGTATTCAATGATATCTTTAGTCTCTAGTACAGTCTTGCACACAACGCTACAATGATAACATATGTAAAAGAGATAATATCGTTTGTATACAATGTTGGAATATTATCTCTTCTTCATTATCAAGCAAGACGATTGTACGCTTGGGCCTCCTTGTAGATAGATAAGAAAAGTATATAAATACGACTGTATGATGAATTTATCGATAGTCTTATTGTAACTACATAGTAGCCTTAAGCTCCTTTTAGAATTAGTAAAAAGTATTTCAATAATAAAGGACATAGTTCCAAATAAATATTGTTTAATTTTAAAAGTAAGAACCAAGTGTTTTAATTCGCGCGCGTTAAATGTGAGATTCGCATTCGCACAAAAATGCCGGCATTTGTTGTGCCTGGCGTGAGTGCCTAATTTTATTATTATTCCCGCAAACCGTCTGTTTTTGGCAGACAGACAAACAGACAGGGTGGGGGATAGGGTGATGTGTCCTCTTCATCATCGCTCTGTGGAAAGTGATTAAATTTACATTTTAGATGCCTCGGAGTTTGGTGCGCTGTGAGATGGCTGCGCATTGCTGGGGCAATAAAATCAACAAAATATGTAATTGACGAGTGGTTTGGTTTGGTGCGGCTGGTTTAGATAGTCCTCGTGGAGGATTTCGCCGTCTCGTGCTGGGATAATTGGATAAATGGGTAGAAATTACACGCAATTGTGCGCGTGTATCTAGAGCCTGTACGGGTGGGCGGTGATGCTCCTTGTTGGCTGACCGAGGATACTTTCCAGTCGGTAATTGAACGTTCCTGGCAAGTGATGGTAGGTGGTGGCGTAATGTAGGAGATAATGAATTCAAATGAGCGATATTGTTATGATTGCCTCACTGATGTGGCTGAAAGGGAGTCTGCACATGCTGGGAGCTATGGTTTTGCATGATTGCAAGTGTATAAGGAGTGGGTTACAACGGCGCCAGCAGCGATTTGGCTCTCCAGGCAACTTCTTTTGAATTTGGTTATTTTTTTATCTTCATCCTGGCATGAAAACCCTTAAAAAAGGGGGAACTGGGAAGGAAACCAAAAAACCCATTGTTCATAGATCGAAATAAATGAAACCAGTCCATGTGCTAACCTCTAATCCAATGAGAGGCGCCACTGTGAGCCGGCATCAAGAGCGGCTAAGTTCAAATGAATCAGAACTCGTTGGCCGATTGCGATGAAGTATTAGTTTTAAGTTCCTCCACAATAGGGCCTACATTTTTCTAATAAATCCTCCGGACGTAGTGGCAAGTTTGAGCGTGATGCGCAAACAAATCCACGCAGGTAGAAACAAATATACAATTTTATTATAAATGAAGTAAATTTTAAAGTTTCTTTGACAGCGAACTTAGGTTGTCTAAAATTGTTGCGATCCGTCTTTTGGTGCTTAAGGTGCCAAGAAGTGCAATGAAATATACTGCTTATATTTAGTACCTTTCCCAAGAAGGACCAGAATGAGCGCGCAATATACCAACATGCGTCATGACCTTGCCATAACTCATTGCCAACGGTCCTCGGTCCGGAATGTTCTCAAGAATATTCGAAAATGCCCTTAAGATGCAGTGGTGCGCAAGTTTTACAACACACACAGCCCACTTTTAAATGAAGTCTTCCTCTTTACTCAAATGTCCCTGTTCATCAATGAAAATGAAATCAATCCCAACCAGAAGAGTTTAATTCCTTCAAAGGTAAATCAATTAAATGGGTTGGGGTCAAAATTCTTTTTACAAAATTCTGCTTTCAAAATCTGTTTTTAAAATTCTGCTTTTCGAGATGGAAATAACACTTTTTTTCTAATTTTAGCTCCACTTTTCTAAATTTTTATTTGTAGCCTTTTATTTCTCCTGGGAGGAAAATAAAAAAATGTCGTGGGTATTTTTTAAAAATACGATTTTATTTTATTTTTATTATAGAAATACGAAAGTAAACAAAAAAAGCGACACTGCTATTGATATTTTTTAGGAAGACTGAGGAAAAGTCTTTGTCTGTCCACTAAACCATCTATCGCAGCGTAACAGTAATTACAACGAACCTCCTAGGATAATGGTCTTGGAGTAATCGAAGATCCTACCGAGTCGATTGTCCAAGGAATTTTGATTAAACTTCATTTCGGCTGTCCTTTTATACTACCGAAATTAAGTTTCAAAAGAAAAAAAAAATAATTTTACTCATTTCTGACTGCTTCATATCTTTTTTTAATTAAATAACGCATTATTTTTTTTTATTGTAATTTGTTGTCAATATTTAATCAATTTTTTCTTGTTTCTTTTTAATTTTAATTTTATTTTTATTTAAAAATTAAAAGTAAATAATTTTTAATGTTATATAAATTTAAAATGTTTTTTTTTTTTTTATATCGGCTTTTTTACTCGTAGTTTACATTAATTTGTTAGTTGGAAAAAGCTGAATAAGCAGAATTTTATTGCTTTAAATCTGTAATAATAATTACTAGTTTTAGTAGTAACTTCAATACTTCCCGAACGCCCTCTGATGTTTCCCCTTAGAAACCTAAGAAATTATTGAAGTCTGGTATTACTGTCAGCCCTATAAAAAAACCTTTCAAGGAAAGGACCGGCCATTATTGTAAAGTAGATTCAGAGCACGAGACGTCATTTTTGCGGACATCTTGTGGAAACAATAAAAAATCCAATATTACCAACGTGTGCGCGCAAAACAAAAGGAAAAAGAATTGTTAAAAATTTGAAAATCAGAATTTTGTAAAGCAGAATTAAAAATTTCGTTAAGCTGAATTTTTGTGTGAGAAGACAGAATTTTGCAAAGCAGAACTTTTAAAGCAGAATTTCGCCCTGATCCACAATTAAATAACACACAGAGAATGAATTAATAACCCATTTTAACCACCCCGTCATAGGATGAATTAAAAGCCCATAGAAACAAAAATAAACAGCGATGCAACACCACATTGCTCGCACACACAATGCAATCACCCGACCAAGCACACATCCTTCATATAACTCGCGCGCGTTTCGCCCGCACTTGGTATTTTCGTTTTCCAACAATAAATATTGGTAAAACGGTGCCGGCGTGTCACATTATGAGCTTCACACTTAACAAGGATAATTAACGTCAAGTGCCGCCAGCGCAAAGTACGTTTTCGCTCTGCATACGAGTATATGGGTATCGCTACAGCACCGACGACAACGTTTGCTCCTTTGCATGGGTCCTTGTTCCTGCTGGATGTGCAGTGCACATAATGGTCGCATGGTAGGTAGGATGGAAAAAGGGTTTTTTCCCCATAATGGCGGTTATATGCATGTACACTCATCAGAGAAACTCCGAGTTCTCCTTCTCCGTGCAGATGTTGCTGTTTTTCTTTTTATCTGGGCCCACACTCACACACTGTTCAATCGAACCAGCTGTGCGAATGCAATTGCATTGCGTGGAGCTGAAGCAAGCGAATATAAAAATGAGCAAAACGAATCGCGAATAAAACTGTTAAGTGTCGCACACAGGCATTTGCACGAGCTTTCGTCTTTTTATGTTTTTATGTTGGCCCTCTTAATTCCCTGTTGGACATGCTGATGTCCTTGTGATATTTTCTCTCACGTGAATGCGGGTAGACACATTTTCAGTCGGGCTCACACTTGTAATTGTGTCACAGTTGCAGCCGTGTCGGTCGTCGTAGTCGTTATCGTTGCAAGAAAGGGGGGGGGGGGGGGGAAATCAAATGGGAAAATGTCGTGTTTCGGGACTCATTTGTTCGCCTTCTGCGATTGTTAACGAGTTGAGTTCATTGAAGGTGAGGCGGATAAATGTCCTTGTTCCAGTTTTAAGTACACTTTTAATGCGGTATCTAGACGGTGTATTGTCGTCGGTGGAGCAAATTGCAATGGAATAGTGCTGAATGTTGAAGGGAAACATATTGGCGCATGGGACAGGGAAAGTATGAACTGGAAAACTTAGGTTTGCATAAGTACCTGACCGCTTGGCGCTATGTTTAATAGACCGGCGGGACAATGGGGCCATTTACTCTGGTGAACAACGGAAACCAGTTTGGCAATCATCACGCTTATTAATATATTAGCACCGAATGGTAAACGTAAATTAAGCAAGTGGACCGTATAGCTCGCCCTTCTACAGAAACTTAACTCAACTTTTTTTAGCAACAGTGGAAATATATTTTTTCAATGGAAGTCTTGCTCATATCATGTAAAAACTAACTTTTCAGACGATTATTGTCGAAACGACCGACCTGCAAAGCTATCAACTAAGTGCAAAAAAAATTACGAGCTTGATAGCTTTATCCAGTTCAAAGGACCACTTTCGTGTGGCTTACTATGTTTACTGGATTCATTGCTCAAAATCTTAGATTGTAGAGTTTACCATACGACAGACACCCGTTGTCAAAATGACCACCTGAAGGACTGTGGCCCCTTCCAGAGGGAACCAAGTTACTTAGTCGAAGCCTGCATTAAAATATTTAAAAGTAAGGGGGTTTTACAGCTGTAAGCAGCTCTTTTTTAAATGCGATGAGGATACAACAGATGGATCGTGGTAGTATTACCATTCGTAGTAGGCAGTTTTATACACCGCTCCGGTCTGAGGAAGTAAAAAAAGAACGTTGGCCTACAGTGGTTTCCAATGAACTTCGAACTGCAAGCCCCATAAGCAAGAAATTCGACTTAAAGAGTCTTACCACACCTAAATCAGCCATGAGGGACAACGAGAGAGAATGAGCTCTGCGAAATAAAGCCAAAATGAACTAAGGAACAAAAAACAGGAAACAACAACAACGATTTTTAATCAAATTTGGGGTGTTATTTCCTTTTTTGGGGACTTATTTCCTAATGAAAATTGGGGTCTTATTTCATTATGAAACTTAGGTTTTCTTAGATCCCAAAAGAAAAAATGAAGTAAGACCCCAAAACAAATTTTTGGGGCCTTATTTCATTTTTGAAGACCAAAAACATGCTATTTGTATATTTTCGTCTTTAAAAATAGTACCTAAGGGAAATAAATTAAAATATATATACCACCGCCGAATAGAAATATTTAATGGACGGAACTTTTAAAATAATTCCCAAAGGTTGCTTTAACCAGCTCCTAGTCATCTATGTTCAATATTTTGACGAGCTGACTACATTTTTTTAATTAAAAAACTTTTTCCAATCTTAGCGGCGCAGGTGAAAATTTGGTACAAGATAAAATCTAAATAAAAACCCTAAATTTGGGGCCTTCCTTCATTTCCTCTTTTGGGGCTTTATTTCATTGGGGCTTTATTTCATTGGGACCTTATTTCCTGCAGCCGAGAGAATGATTGAGAAGCTGTTCGAACTGCGTATGACCGAAAAGGGTGACAGAAGTCGCAGCTCTAAAAGAGCCGAAGACAAATTTCAAGCCTACCCCTTTCGAACTTTTAATCAACTTAAAACTCGAAAATGACAAGATCTACTGTGCGATTCCCTTTGTGGTGATGGCCGAAGTCAGGATCCCACCAAAACTGATTTAGCTATATTTTGCGCACTTCTATGTGCAATTTGAATGAAGTATCTGCTCAAAATTTTTGGTCAAGTTTATGTGTTCGTTCTTTAATCCCGCTTGGTGCAGTTAGTGCGTCAGAACATGTTTCAAGTCGGAAGATACGATCTTAACAGATCTAGTCAGCGGCATCGACTGAAGAACAGGTGTTGGTTGGTCGAGAAGGGGGCTTGGCTTACACATACATACATAAATACATAGTTCCCACCTTTTAGGACATCACTTCACTGGCAATAGAGAAGTGTTGTCAGCAACTTCGAGATACAAAGGGAGTTCATCTACATCTACAAATAATATTTGTAATTGAAACCCTGTAGTTCTAGTAAAGACCCATCAACTAAGCTAAGAAAACCGCTGGTATTTTGAGCTGACTAAAACGCTGGTTTCAAAACCCTGACCCGAAGGACGAAATGTAGCCTCTACAGAAGGCTTATTCTGCTTCATTGGTTGCCTATGGTTGCTGAAAAATAAAGAAAAATTTAAGGTACCCCCGCTGCTGAGATCTTTAAAAAATTAAAAAAACTAAATTTATAAAGCTAAAGAAAAATGTTTGTGCAAGGAGCACGAAAAGGAGCAAAGGAGCAACTTTTAAGCATTATCTTGGTCACGTCGAGTGAATTGTTATAGTGGTAGGAGGACCTAGGAAGATCTTCAAAAGACAGCCTCCAGCTTTGATCGAGAAGATGCATACCGAAGGTCTGTGTAAGGAACATGATGGTTTGAAGCAATGTGTAGCAGAATAAGATCCAGAGGTCTCTTAGGCAGAGACTCTTGAGGGGATAGTAGAGTCTCTATGTCCTTTTTCACTTCTCAAAAGGGTGTTGAACCAGTCATTAAATCGTCGTTTGGGTCATTGGCTTGTACAATCGAATGGTCTTGATAATATATTCCAGCTCTCACTGTATATTGCTTAACATAAGGTAGGGAGCGCTTACATAATCACTGAGTGGCTCGGTGGTAAACCAAAGCGTTCTGTATTTTATACTAAGCTGAATTTTCAATAGTCAAGACCTAAAAAACAGTAATTTTCAGAGATCGTTAAATCCCATTTGAAGATAATTGTTGTGGATGTGAGGTCGTTTTCCGTTTTACATAAACAAACGCAGAAAACAACCACAAAAAAATAGGTTCTAGGTCGATTGACACAAGTTGTAGGACAATCCGCAGTTCCTTTCAGAGCTTCAAGTTCACTTACCTACATTCCACTTTACTGAAGTAAGTTAGGTGTTTCAAACAAAAAATTTGTTTGTCCTTTTTCTAATGGCCTACAAGTTTGGAAGCAGAAAGATCTTGCAAAGGTTCACTTTCTCGCTAGTTTGCCATTGTCGTGACGATTTTCCGCTATTAGGTACAAGTTACAAAACTCCTTGTAAGCGAGGTTCACTGCAGACAATTTTAACGTAAAACTTCCGAGTAGCTGCGCCTCAATTTAAGTCGCTCTCCGAGATAAAATCTTCTCCGTTTAAAAACTGATTCCCTTCTTCCCATGCTTCAGCGATCTGAAGAGCTAGTTACCCATATACCTATGAACATTTTATTATTTCGGACATCAGTGCTTGCGGTCGAATTACTCGGGGACGGTTTTTATTCGTCTTTCAATCGCCTGTCAAATTGTTTCTGAAATATGACCTGAAAATGTCTAAACCGTCTTCTTAGTCACACTTTTTCCATTACTTACCACAATAATTGCCGAGTACCACTAACCTATACCTTCGTGGACACCCACCAAATTATCCCTGCGACAATTTACTGGGCTTCTCAAGTAACACTCTTTCCCTGCAAGCGGATTTCTATAATCTTGTCATACTTTCCCACGACATTTGGCCTTGACACTGCCAATCAACCATCGCTTATCAAAAACGGTTAAAATTATTAAAAAAAAAAAACACTCCAACCATCATCCACCACCAAACGCCGACTGTTTACGTTCTGCCATCGCAAATGCCGGCTCCACGTGCTTCGGAGTGAAAAACCCAATATTTCTGCAGCACCTGCGCACTGGACTTCATTCACTTCACAACATCCCAGATCCCACAATGCTAGTGCTATGTCTCTTCTCTTTTATCCACCCTGCGAATGGCGATTGGGGAGGACTTCCCCTTTTGGCAAACTCGAAAATACTGGGTTTTCGGAGTCAGACCGTGAAACACTCGGTCCGAATAATAAATCCTTGCCAGATCCTTTTGTACACTTCAGTCATACGTTGAATTTACATCGTACCGCATAACACGCAAAGAGGACTACTCTTCAAGGCCTCTGTGAAGTGCAATAATTTCAAACAGAAAAGGATTAAACAGAGTGACGGTTATTTTTGTTTTGCAAAAGAATCCATTTTTCGGTTCATTCGTAGAAATAGTCCTCACGGTCGGGTAGTCGGATACTCGAGCGCATCTGTTGACCAGTGCCAGTGTATATATGCTTGTGTGAAGATGGAAATGAAATAAAGGACATTCGAATGTCCGCTCCTCCGTTGTGCAGTAGATTCCGGGTGAATTATTAATATCATTGTGCCCCCATATAGACGGTTCGTTTTCCAGTTGTCCTTACCCACTCGGCGTACACAAAAAAAATAGAAAGAATAAAACGAAAAATCGAAGTCGAGCAACATCTGTTTCCGTGTTAATCCTTCATCGTTATCTATCGAAAAAGAAGGATTATAACAAAAAAAATATTTAAAAATAGTGCAGAATACTGTTCTCGTGTGTCCTTGTCCCGTTTTGCATGATTTGACAACACACCTGGCACCACCTCCACCGCCACCAGCAGCAGCGCTACTCCTGCTGCACTCAATCGTCACATGCATCGACTATGATTGAATGAGTTGCCAGCCCTTCCATTTCTCCCATCACCACCACCAACACCATCATCATCATCCAGTAGGGTGCCACCATAGCCCGTCAGTCATTTGAGTAGCACCAGGTACTGCCGCCCACCCAATATGCAACAAAGGACAACACCTGGTCTGCTCACATGCACAGCAATTGTATTGCTTTGTAGTTCCGGTAAGTCCTTTATATACTGATTCTGATTGAAAGTGAGAAGCTGTTTGGGTTAGGGGGGATATCTTCAAAAATTGCAAGATTGATATCTATCCTTCGGTCCTTTAGATGCAGCACATATGACCTGCTACGTTTCTCCCCTCTGCATCCGTTTGGGTGGCAAAACTGTGTCTGTTGGACCTCGGACGGGGGGATCAGATTGAAAGTGAAAAATGCCAGTCAAAGAATTTATAATCCGAAATCAGGAAATGGAGGTGTGTTTACAGTAGAGAGACTGGCAGTCGTGCATTTCAATGAGATTTACTGGCACAGAGTGACTTCCGGTAAACTTGCGATTTGCGTGAGGCTGGTGTCCCGAAACGTGATCGATAGCTGGGAAGTTGCAAAGTTTGCTACCTTTGAATGTGTTACCTGGTTCAAAACTTGACTGGGGGGACGCAATTACTAAGATTTCGTTTTATCTTGAATTAAATTCTTACTGCGAAGTAAAAGGGTGATAAAGACTTCAAATTAGGTTTACTTTTCAACGGGTTTTATTGGAAAATTCGGTTACTATTTCTACTACTTTGGTGAAAATATCAAAACTTTAAGTCTAATTATGGGGAAACTCCTACCTTTCTTCTTATGTGTCATGCTCTGCTCAGTGTATAATCCTTAATATATATGCGGCCCAATTTTAACCGACGGCTTTTAAATTTATATAGCTTTCCAAAAATAATTTATTACAAATTTGTAACTGTCTAATTAACTTTCTCCATTATGTAGTAAGAGAAAGATATTGTATTCGTACAAAATTTCGAACTCGAGATGTTAATCAATTCTGACATTACGATGATAGGCGAACTCAAAAAAGTAGATCGCAAAATTCTGTCAGTCTGTCCGTCTGTCTGTATGTCCCGAGGCCTACAGCCTAAGCGGCTGAACGGATTTCGTTCAAACTTCGGATTTAGAGTTTGGGGGCTTCGGTTCGGGGCCGTTTTTTTTTTGAATGGTAACCCAATATAAATGGTACTTCCCATAGAAAATTGTCATACCAGTTTGATTTGTTCGAAAACGCCTTTAACGATTTCAACAAAAATTGATATTTAAGCTTAAGTAGGTGAGGTAAACATAACTGAAAACTCAGTTTTCCGCTAAAAAAACGAGTAACGGTACTTTTGAAATTTGGACATATCTCGAAAACGCATACGATTGTAACAAAAATTAACTTCTAAGGTAATATGGTCATTTCTAACTTAATAGAAAACTCAGTTTTTCTCTGTATTATCGTAAAATGTTTTTTTGGAAAAAATCATTTTTTAATAATTTAGTTTTCTTTAGTTTACTTGAAAACGGCAGTAACGATTTTGACCAACATGCTAAATTTGAGTGAAATTAATGTTTTCAAAGCTATTGCGTCCTTAAATTTTAATTCGAATCACCGAAAACGCTAATTTTAAAAACTGCTCATATCTCGAAAATCACATTTTCGACTTCGATAGAACTTTAAAAACCAAGTAATGCTAACATCCCAAACATTAACTTGTACTCGGTTTTCAGCTAAATAGTTAAGCAATAGTATTTTTCAAACTAAACATTGCAATATTTGGTACTGGTTTGTCTGCGAAATTTTACAAAAACCGCTCCAACGATTTTGATCCAAATACATATTAAAGATAATAAAATCAGTATTCAAAACAAGTTACGTACTTAGTTTTTCTCAAAAAATTCGAAAAAAATAATATTTTTTTAATTACTTATACTTCCCAATCTATTTTCACATATCTATGCTAAATTTTTGTTATAATCTCCCCCACTTCCGATAAAAATGCAATAACAGCTACGCAAAACTTAATTTTTGCAAATATTTATTACCCTGTTTTCAACCTTTTTGAATATGCACCTTAAAATAATTGCAGCCACTTCCTTTCACAATTAGAAACTCCCACTTCATTTGCACCCATTTCTTTTATTCAGCATCGGTTCTCAGATCTTTACCTACCTACTTAATAAAATAAGACAACAATTTGTGCACTTTATTTTTTTTAGCAATGGCCTTTAATTACTTGTGGACGAAAAGTTACAAGACTTTAAAAACAATCACCCTAAGTAGGGACAGACTGTATTTTCGTAAATGCTCGTGATACGAATTGAGCGTTTATTGCTGCGATTATTTAAAAATGAGGTGAAAATTCATAATGCGGGGCTGAAAATAAAGTCATTGTTAAGGCCAACATATTTAAAAAAAAATAGCTGAATATGCCGGTGATAGCTCGGATTTTTTTTTTAAAGTTGATTGCTGAAATTACATTTTTAAAAAATTGATTATTTAGAGTATATTCCTGATATTGTTATAATGTCAGTTAACGTCTTGCCATACTAAATATTAGTAAAGAGATTTTTCAAAAATCAAAATATGTACTATATTTCAACCTATTGGTCGCACTCGCACGGTCCAACGTACCAACGAAAAAAACCCATAAGCGATTCAACCGTGCAACCCTAAAACCGTGTATGGCATACTTTAGAAGTACCTACAGTGATGACCGATTGTAAGGCACGAAATGATCTCGCAAGATCATTTTCAAGTTTTATTTTTTTCTATTCAACATTATATTTGTCTTAACTTTACAACCGAAAAATTAATTATGTTTCTTAACATATTTTTACTATTACGAAATCAGTCAGAACTGAGTTAAAAGGAAAAAAAAAGTTCAGCTTGGAGTTATTTTTAATCTGATAGAAGTTTGCTTAGAGAGGACAGAAAAGGCAGGCTTGAATATATTGATCACGTTCTGATCGAGTTTTCATTTTATCAAATGGTATGGAGACGAATTTCCCTCGAACACGCATGAAATGGACAAAAATGCTAAAAAGTGCAAGCGATCTCATCAGTTCCATATATCATATGTGACATCCGATTTTAAAAGATGATCTTTCTATTGTGAACATTGGAAAACACAAACCTTTTCAGGCACCTTTTTCAAAAGTCGGCCTTTCAAAGAGCTGATTGATCTCCTTTTATCAGTCTTCTTTTTTCTATGTTTTGTCAGTTTTCCTCATGGCCTTTATTTTAATGGACTTTGAACCACTTACGATTGATATTTCTCCACAACTCAGCGCTTTTGAATGTTCACTGTTACAGTGCTCATTATAATATATTCAAGAAACTAATATCGCTGTTAGCCCTTTCGCAATATTCGTCAGCGATCTTTTTTGGGCAAACAGATTAGGTATTTAAAGGACCTAATTATCCTAGATTTAACGATGCAAAGATGGCTACCAGATAATAATACTAACACATTTTGAGTTTTAACGAGATTTGACAAGCTTAAAAATTAAAAAATTAAAATGTATGTTCGTCATTCGCGAGGCAAGTTCCTAGTCACTGATTGGAGGCTCTGAATTTCAGCTTATATTGCTCTGCAGAAATTCTAGTGCTTACAATTGACCATCAAATAGTTATAATTTTGATATTTCGGTTAGTTTTTAAGTTAAGCTAATTATTTTATTTTCGTTTGGTTCTTTATTTATGTAACATTTTCAAAAGTCTATTTTAAATATTTTAAATATCTAATAGTTGTGTTTCACGTTGGACAATTAATTATAAATAAAATATGCTGGGGTATTTTGACATTAATCCAACCATCAGCAATCACTACTCAACCAAAATGAAATGTACGAAACAGTAGAAACGTAACCACAGCACGATTCTTTTCATTGTGACTACAAAACCAAGTGGAATTAAAAATAGTAACAGTGAAGATGTTTCTTCTTAATTAAAGTTTTTTTTTTTTGAATTTATCATAGTACTTCGGTGAGAGATACTCACAAAAAAAATCGTAATTTTCATAAAATTTTGCGAAATATTTATAAATGGAAAGTGAACTTACGGAGAATACTCAATGAACAAGAAACGTTTTTGCGACAAATTCGCAATCTTCAGACATATGGAATCCTCAGTCTCCCATTCGGTGAAAAATAAGTACGAATTTTAATTGAGCATCGGTATTACACCGGGTGTTAATTTTCATCGAAATATTCATATTTCGGCAAAAAAAAAATATTTTATTTCCAAAAAGTTCTATTTTCCATGTCTTCTTGAAAAATAATGAAATTCTACTTCTAGAGTCTATATTTTCTATAAGTTGCATATTATGTACTTCATCAATTACATGAAAAGTGGCGCAAAAGTTGTCACCCGAAATTTTATGACAGTCAATCATTTTTTTGAAAAACTTTGGTTCAACTTTTGGATTTTTTTACTTAAAGTCGGAAAATGATATCAGCTAAGTGGCCGCCGCCAGTATTTAGGCCCCCCCATTTTGGGGTATTTTCTATCATACTCTGGCCCGAACTTCCTGAGATAGGTCCTCGCATTTTTGACGAATATTCTCTTTGAGGGCTTATAGAGTCTTGTTGACATAGACTTGTGACTTCAAAATACCCCACAAAAGGAATGGAACTATTAAATCAGGCGATCTTGTCGGCCAGTGCAAATGGTCAAAATGACAGACTGGGCTTGGGCTTAGGTAACACGCGATTGGCGGTCAACCTTCCACTGTATATACCTTACATTTTCAAGTCTTTCACCAAAATCCTCCGTAAATTGCGTGACACCTCGTTTGATCGATATCCCGGGGTCCTCTGCAATATTCTCAGCAGAACGCTGCTCCGAGGCCCGTCAGACCTGGCAGCATCTTCTGTTGTCCCATAACCCTCTAGGCAAGCGGCTAAACGTTGTACTGTTTGCCCAGTTGGTTTTGGATGACCTAGAAATCTCAGCCGAAATTCAGGAATAGTTCGTCGACATCACCGACGAAAAAAATGGATACTCAATCCGCGTTCTTTAGGAGAATTGCGATTCATGTATTTTTGATGTGTAGTGTATTTTGTGTCTGTTTGTCACTGGGTATTCAAAAACTATTATAGCAGCTCCCAATAGGCGGCTTTTGTGCCACCTTTTTACATGAATTTTCATCAAAATCCTTCGAAAATATTTTGGAGTACCTTTAATTTTGCAGCCACAGAATTGGTTGCATTTTCCAAATAATAAAAAAAAGCTTCGAGCAGCTTATCTACTGTTTTTGAATTATTGCTTATTGAGTTATTCTTGTTTATTCTTGTTTATCTTCTGCAATATAAGAAAAAAATTTAAAACAATTAATTTTAATATTGAAATTTGAGCCGTGTGCAGTCGTAAGAATAAATTAAATGCACAAAATGCCACATTACAAAACATGATGGAAAATAGTTTTCCAAAATGTTAGGTCTAGTACTACGAAACTCAGGTCAATACTGACCCATTATGATACCCCTCAGGGGAAAGGGCTGTCCCTTATCCATTATAACCCTGTCTACAAATAGCTGTATTTAAATTTTCACTGTGCTCTTGCATTATGTCTATTTGATAAAGCTCATTATCTTGCCTGTTGGTGTGCTGGGAAGCTCGTCTATGTCTTTTAAGAAGTGTCTCCCTAGGAATCTGTGCCTGTGCTGTTGGAGACCTGGGCTGGGCAGTGAAATAGGAATCGGGTTGTGTCCCCAACAGCTCCTCATCACCGCAGCATCTTCTTCCTTTGGGCGCATTTTTTCATGTGGTTTTCAAAAAGGTTTATGACATACAATCTACATTTAAAAACTCCTCCGCCATATCCACGGCTTTGAAAGCTTTATACCATCCCACTCCATATTTTTAAGAATTGTTTGTGCAAATTATTGCAAAATTAATAGCAAAAATTAAAACCCAGCAGACCACTGACAATCAGTGATATCTCCGAATATACCCAACAAACAAAAGAATAGAACAACGAAGTTTTCAAATGCTGAGCACAACAGACTGCACAGGAACAGGAGTACCTATGGAATTTTCTATTTTTAAAGTCATTCGATTTCTCTCTCCGCCGCTCATTTTCACCTCAAATCATTATCTTCAAAACAACCCTCCGTGCATTAACCCTGTCTGCACAGACAAACAAATTATTTCCACTCAAGTGGGGTACCAAGCATTTCCTGCTCAGTTCTTTCAATTTGAATAATTAAATTAGTTTACCTGTTATTTTGCATTTCATTTGAATAAAACACCATCGCGTCTTTCATTTTCCTTCCAACGTTCAAATTATTTTCGATTGCATTTGCATCAACACGTTTCCAGTAAATGAGACAAAACACTCCACCGTACTTCGTTTTCTAAAGGGAATTCCGTTTCTTCCATTTCTCTTAAATTAATTGAGTTCAATGTCCGAGAATGGATGCAAATATTGTGGTTTTTTTTCCCCCGAACTGTAAATCATTAAGTTCGAAAATAAGTAAACTCCAGCCATCGTTGCTCTTTGAAATTTAGTTACAAAAAAAAAAAAAACTCAATCGAGGATAATCGGTGAGCATCATCTACGAAAGGAAATTCCGCACATGTAGATGTAATCCATCACACAACACCACAAATTGGCTAACATGCTATAACAGCCGCAGTACTTTATCATTCAAACTCTATTCATCTATTTCGGCTCAGGTTCATCGGTAGGTCACCCTGTTCAACTTGTTTGTGTGTGTGATTGAGTTCGTATAAAAAAAAAGTAAAATCGAAAAGTTGATCCCTGATTCAAAGCCAGTGGCTGTATCGATTCTGGCCGCCTCCCCTGGTGCTGCTGATGATGATGATGATCGAAATGGTACCCATAATCCGATTCATTATTTACATTAGGTTTGACAATATGCACAATGTCCTTGCCTCACTTTGTATACGTGTCGTATGTAATGACTGGAAGCCGTATAACTAGCTCGTCTCCGCTGAAGTGGACTATATTTAAGGAACTCAGCCGGAACGGTCTACTATACCTATTAACTATTGTAAGGAGCTGTGCACTGCTTGGTAAATGATTTATGATGGCTGCATGTATGCGAGGGAAATGTATCGAGATTCGATTTTGTGGGCATAGTAATAATATGTCAACAACAATGCCTGTACAATGTAATGTATATGTGTTTTGAATGATATGTTCAAATTGGACGGTGTGAGCATGTCGGACAAAAAAAGCGTTAGAAAATCAATGGTGGGATCTACGTATTTTAAAAGCTAGGCCTTTTTAAAGAGCAAAACATAATGTCTTCCTACATGGCTGGCCTATAGCGGATATTATAATATAAGACGGGAGAGGCGCTGTCTTATAATACACGTAAAAAGGTTTATAAAAAAAATTCGAAATTCAAAATTTTAAATAGGTTAACTTTTCAAACAACAATGCTTCTCGTCATATAATTAACCTATGTCAAATAATTTAATTTATCCATGTTCAAGTAACTACCATATCGTAGTTACAGTCCACAACGGATATAAGAAACACTCGTATAAGAATAAATCGCTTATAAGACACGCTTTTGGAAACACCTCACTTTTTTATTTTTTTATTTTATTATTATTATTGTTATTATTATAAATCCTTTATTATTCTAATTTTAATTAGTGTACCTACCATTGTGTTGATTTAAAATAGACATGACATTTTGTGTCATCTGTCGGATTGACATTGTCATTTTGGTGAAAAAATTACAAGAAATATGAACAAAAAAAAAAACTTTTTATACATTTATAATTAAAAATTCAATCTTAAGTTTATATTATTTATTGAGAAGAGGTTGTACAAAAAATAAAGTCCTCTTTTTGTCCATATAAAAAATATATGATATAAGAAACATGCTTATAAGTAATATTCGGATTAAAAAAACGAACATTCATTCAAAAGAAAGACGTATCAAAAGTATTTAGAACCACAAACAAGAGACAAGATTTTACTTTCGACTTTTTTCCACCCACAAATGACAAATCTGTCGAACTCAAAGGCATAGACTGGAAATTTAAAAAAAAATTATAGCCAGGGGGAGAGGTTTCCACCCAGTGTAAAAATTAAGTTGGTAGCTCATGTCAAGACTAAGGGCTATCTATGTTCATCAAGTGTTTTTGTATTGAATTTATCATGATTTGTCTGGTTTCTGAACGTTGTAAAAATAAGTTTGGGTATTGAAACGTGAAAGTTTTTGGGGTGAATTATTTTCCCGTTTTCTGGGTTATTTTTCCCTTTTCCCTTTATGGGAAAATCCCTCTATCTGGCATAAAATTTGTTGTCTCTTTCATTTCGGCTGCGCAACCACAATGAACACCACACAGGTAACCGGTAACGGACACTGCACGAAATAAAAGCATGTGCAGAATGTAGAAAAGATCACTTTTGAATATACTGTAGTTCAGCCTTTAGACGTTGATGAATTATAGCTTCAAATACTTGGAAAAGTATTGTCTAAAAATATCATTCATTTGTTTAAATGTTGATTTATGAAAATGATTGCAAGTTTAATTCACTACATTCAAAAATAATATAAAAAAAATCTAACCCCCGTTTCCAAGAGAACGATTTTTTTGAAAATCCTCATTTCTCCAATAAACACAACAGTCAGAATAATTTTAGTGCCACTTTCTATAAGCTTCACGTTAGATGAACGAAACTTGCCTTAGGTTCGGATGTAGCAAAAACCTTAAGATACGTGTGTGTTGCGTGTTTCTGGGGGCTAAACCCTCATTAAAAGTGGTTCATCAAACATTTTGTTGGAAGTGCAGTCGTTTTCGTTCAGAACTATAAAATTAAATAAAACACCAATTAGGTTACAAGGAGTTACATTTTTTATAAATATAATTTCATGCCATTAGGTAGGTGTTATTGACCCGTGATTTGGGGAACATAGTGAAAAGCCTGTGGCAAGTAAAACGCTTCTTGGGACCCTAATTTTTGACTAGTTTTTCGAGCGGCTGGATGCCGTATATCACAAGTCTGCAGCATAAATAAAACACGACATATATACATGATAAAATGTAAAACTAAAATGTGCACAAGCCAACTGTCAGCTGTCAATTTGTTTGTCGCTAGAAAAAGTGATGCCAATTCGAAAAAGAGATCCTTATTTTTTTCTCAAACTTATCTCCCCCCAGAAGTGATACAATTAATTATAAAGTCACACCGCTTCCAGTCGGGCTATGCAGCAACTCCTCTTTCTCACACTTTTGAATCAACGCGTAAAAAACTAAAAAAAAAACCACTGCAAAACCCTAATTAAGGAAAAATGACGATCGTCTGAAATCCGGCATTCATTCTTTGCAAATGGCAGCTACTTTGGCTTAATGCATTTCATTAAAACTTTGTGAAGTACCCTTCCAGCGCACTACAAAGCTGTAGATATATTAATTTAAATGTGTAAACGCTGCAGTAACTCGCGTTTAAATTGCATTATAGGGCAATGTAAGCAGCCCTACGCAGCCTTACCCACTCGAGCCGTCCCCCACTGTGATAAAAATCATTACGTTAGCGTCAAAGTGGCCACCAAGTAGTAAAAAGCTCCTTTACCCACGGATGATCCTTTCTTTTTTGCTCCTTGCAAAAAAAATTTAACTAAGGTCCAGCGGAGTGTACATAGATTTGTTTCGCGACCAAGAGCGGTATTATTACTTTTTTTCTTCAGCTAAATGCGGCCAAGGACTGAGGATAATATTCCCTCATATATCCATTTTACATCCTTAATCATATAAAACTGTATGCACTATCGTGCGAGCAGCAGCGGGAGCGGGCGAAGAGTTCGGGTTTCGTGAGTTTTTAATTTCCGGGCGAAAAGGAAAAACTTTGTCTAGCCAAGCACCTACAACTATGCTACGGCCCCATAGCAAGGAGGATTGTCGTGCGGCGTGGCCGTGCACTCGTTTCTCGTATCTTGTATATGTATCTGAGCGCTTAATCCTCCGATGAATTTAGTTTTAGGTTACGGGGAATTGAAATTTTATTTAGCGCAGCTCTACCACACAGTACACGTTCTCGAGGTCGTGTTCATGTTGAGATAAAGATTAAAGCTGCTCTTTCTGGCACTGTTACTGCTGCAGTTGCACGGATAAATACGGGCATAGTGGACAGCTCACTGCTGTTGTGGCAGCAGCACAGTCGAAAGCGGGCTAGGGAGTGAAATGTTTATAATCCTGTCACTGGACTGAACTGGTCGGCGTTGTATGAATGTGATTGGAAAAGTTGTCATGTAAACTGGCTCTTTGGTGGTGTGTCTTTGTGTGCTGCTACTTCGCTAGGTAGTTTATTGGATATACACATTCGCCATGATGGACGTTCATGTGCAACTCCACTGCAATTGCGTTGCGAGAGTGAAGGGATTCCATTTTGTAATTGCGATGTTCATTCTTCATTGTAGATTAGTGTATGACGCTGGATTCTGGGTTTCAATTTAAATTTCGTTTGATATAATCGAGGGGGCGCCCGACATCAAACTGTCAACAACCATTTTGCACATTTATTTGATAATTCTTTTCGAGGTGTCCAAATGCAAATGTAAACGGTTTTACAAAGGCTCTTCCAATATCAAATAGTAAAATTTCTTACAACAGCCCTTAGTTTAGAAAGGCTATGCAAACATAATGTGACGCTGAGATCAATTCATATACACTTCTACAATTAAATGTTTTCGGGAAAATCAGACAGGGTAATGTACTAAATGGGATCCGGTCGAAATTCTGCTTAACGAAATTCTGCTTTACAAAATTCTGCTTATTCAGCTTTTTTCCAACTAACAAATGTACACGACGAGAAAAAAAGCGGACATAAAAAAACAATATTACATTTATAAAACATTAAAAATTATTTACTTTGAATTTTTAAATAAAAATAAAATAAAAATTAAAAAGAAACAGGAAAAAATAGATTTAATATTGACAATTTTAATAAAAAAAACAATATCTATTGCAAAAAAAAAAAATGCGTAATTTAATTAAAAAAATATATGAAGCAGTCAGAAATTGGAATAATTATTTATTATAATTTCATTTGTTGTCTTTTTATACTTCATTTCGGCAGTATAAAAGGACAGTCGAAATGAAGCTTAATCAAAATTCCTTGGACAATCGACTCGGTAGGATCTTCAAATACTCCAAGACCATTATCCTAGGAGGCTCGTTGTAATTACTGTTACGCTGCGATAGATGGTTTAGTGGACAGACAAAGTCTTTTCCTCAGTCTCCCTAAAAAATATCAACAGCAGTGTCGCTTTTTTTGTTTACTTTCGTATTTCTATAATAAAAATAAAATCAAATCGTGTTTTTAAAAAATACCCACAACATTTTTTATTTTCCTCCAAGGAGGAAATAAAAGCGCGCGCTTTTAAACATTTTCCTAACCTTTTTTTATTGTTTGCAGAATTTTGTAAAGCAGAACTTAGAAAAGCAGAATTTTGTAAAAAGAATTTTGACCCATCCAAAATTTTGACCCCAACCCGTACTAAATTTGGTCTGACATGAAAAAATTTGAAATCAATCTTCAGCAAAATAGCAGCAGCGATTGTGCTCCCTGCTTCTTTCTGAAGAAAGAATCGCCTTTCTTTTCGTATGAGTTTTCTTTCTTCAAAGCATTGTTGTGATTTTCTTTCCGTGTAATACAAATTTTACTCTTAAAAGCGCAAAAAAGTATCGTGGGATTTTAAAAGGGAATTTGAGTATGGTGAAAAGGGAAAAAAGGAAAAAATTACCACGCTTCGTGGGATAAATGAAGAGAGTGTGCTAACATCACTGCTTCAAAGTACTAATTCTCTACTTCTCTTTGTTTGATTTTATTATAAAGGGTGACCAGATAGCAATAATTCCTTTTTCAGTTGTTATGTGTCAGCAGGTGTCAAAGTTTTTAATGGCATTCAGCTGTCACAATATTTAGCAAGGATTGCCATTTCATGATGCACTCTTTCACGCTACCCGAACGTATAAAGATTATTAAAAAAAAAAATAATTGAAATTGCGGATCAGTTGTAAATTAGCAACGTGGCTTCAGTGCGCAGGCAATTCGTCGTCCGTGGAAAAGCTTGAGCGTGAACACACTCTTTTGAACCTTACACCACCAACCAGACACAGACAAATATTGTCGCGAAATAAAGAAAACAAATCCAGAATCAAGTTAATATCTCACATCGTAGTTGGTTTATTTAATTTGTTCCACAATCGTTCTTATCTGGTCAACCTTGAGGCTAAAAAGATCCCATATTAGGTGTTTTTCTTTTTTATTTGAGAACATGATCAGAGCGCGCTTTATGTGCTCAGAATAAATTGAATAAATTGATTGAGGAGACTGAGTAAAAAGCTGATTACACATATTTTGACAGAAAGAAAAAACAGGATAAACAAAATATAGTTGAAATGACTTTCTGAGCACGCTCGGTTCAGTGCTCAGCTCTGAACTAAAAAAGGAAAACGCCTATTCTTGATCGGTTGATAAAGATGAATTCGATTTGTTACTACTTCCATTTTTAAAAAGTCATAATTTAAATATAATTTAAAAGCATTTCGCACGAAGCAGCATGTCTCAAACATGTGTACGACATGTGTCGGCAAGACAGCTTGCGTGTTGTTTGGTGAAATTTGTTTAGTTGGCTATGTCTCCAATGGATGAAACTTAAGCATTTTAAATTAACGTTACTAAAATAAAAAATAAAAAACAATGTAACCATTCATCAGATTTTACAAACTTTGTAAAAGCTTTCTCCGATGCTCTTTTAATGTGTTATATAGATTCGACATTGCTGAGAGAAATATTTGGAAAAAACTACGAAATAAGAAAATAGTAACAAAATAATAAGACATAATAATTTTAGCGGTAGCCTATGTCAATATTTCAGGCACAGTAGGCTCCTTTAAGAAGCCGCAGTGCCAGAGCCCCTTGAAGGCTCTCCCGCTCTTTCAATCTAATGTCAATATTTAGTAAAAAATCAAAAAAGTAATACATTTTCTTACAGAACTTAATATTTAAAATAATAAACCCAAAAATTAAATAGAAAAGAATTTTCCTTTATTCAAAAAATTAAAAAGTAGCTGAAGTGTTTTTTTTTTTAAATTTTTGTTTCACAATATGCGAAACCTTTGTCATAGACAGCGTTGCCAGACGGTTGAAATATTTCCCCCCAGACAAATCTGAAAAACCCCCAGATTTAGCTATTTTCTAAAAAAAAACCCCCAAATTTTTTTTTTTCAAATTATGTATGTAAATTTAAGATTAAATACAAAGACACGAGTTTAAAGAATTAATAAGATTTTTTAATGTATATGTATTTAAAAAAAAAAGGAAGTGAATTCAGATTTCAAGATTTAATAAGAAAAACTTAGCTAATAAGTAAAAATAATCAACTTTCATAAATAAGTCCTAAAATATAGTTCTCGTTGTCTTCGTATTTGTTTTTGTACATCTGCTCATGAACATTTTGATCATTTGATCGGAAGGGGTAAAATTGATACATCCCGATCCAGGAACAATCACAAATTGGTTTTGGCAAGAGACACAATACAAAGAAAGTCTCGCTCTATTTATTGCTTCTCATATGATTGTGAACTCTTCGCAAATGCAATAGTGTGTGATGTATGTAGCTTTAGATAGGGGTTTATCAATATCCTTGCACCAATGAATATTGGAATGCGTTGGAATGGAATTGGCATAAATGGAACATGAATTTATTTGGTTTGTTGGTGTTGCTTTATTATAGCTATTAATGTTCACTTACGATACTTTTTAGTGAGAAGAAAAAAATAATTGAACACCATTACAAAATAAAAAACCCCAGATTTCCCCCTAAATAATTTCTCCCCCCAGATTTCCCCCCGTCAGTCAAAAAAACCCCTAGATCTGGGGGGAAAACCCCCAAACTGGCAACGCTGGTCATAGACATGTTTACGGCAGATGTAAACAATGCGATTGGTTATCTTTTGTGCTGTTTCGTGCTCGCTAACTGTAAAAATCAGAGCCAGTGCTTTTTATTTATTCAATTTTACAAATGGTATAAACTATACCTTAATTTTATTATGCTCACAGCTCACATGATCTATTTAGATCATTGATTTCCATTTTTTACAACAAAAATTGGATCTCGTACTATTGTTGAAAACTGTGAAAATCAATGATCCATATAGATCATGTGAGCATAGTCAAAAAGGCCACATCCGTTAAATTGTTTAAATTCGTCTGAAGCAAATCTTTACCTTGCTATGAACTAATAAAAGAGGACAGCGACATATCTGGCTGGTCCTATGACATATTTCTTTAGGGAACTTTCACTATCTGCTAATGATTGCAAAAACTAAATACAATTAAAAACTGTTCGTTTTTGTTGCAGAACTGATACAAATTATCTGCGTTTTTTAATACCATTTTCTTTAATTCTTGTAACAAAAAAAAGTCAACACCATCTAGATGAACTCTACCTTGAGGCAGAGGACATATCGGACAGCACAATAAAAAATCTACTAGGACTAATCGCACCAAGTCCGGTATCATGAACCGAACTCTAATTGCAGGTGGCCGCAGTGATATGGTCTTAGTTGCCATTCGAACCCATTTAAAGTGATCTTGGTCTCCCTCAGGATTTTAAATAACTTCTCATAATTCCAGCAAATTATCAACCGACTAAGGATAACAAATATTTGCGCTGTTCATAAGACCAAAGTAAACAAAAAAAAAACAGTTTTCCAACCCATAACTGCCGAGTTCATCTCAGCGAATTTGAGCAGCAATTTCCGATCAATTAACCAAAACAACACTTGTCCCTGGCGAATAATTCGAAAAATTTCAAATCACCACCATCCAATGCTCGTTCCGGCGGAGTCCGCAAAAAGCGAACCCTAAACTCTCCCGGACACGATTCAAAGGAATTTTTATCCTCCCGGATGTGGCAGGCGGTCTCGAATAAAACTCACCCATGCGAATGAACGACCCACCAAATCTCAGGCAAACAAAATAACCACAGTCGCGCACACACCACCACCAATGACGCTGCCGCCGCGGCCAAAGAACAAACCCAAGATTCCGCAGACAAAAACCTCTCGAGCAAGCTCAACAATGTAAATAAAATTTGATATCAATCTTCAACAAAATAGCAGCAGCGAGTGCTCCCTGCTCCTTATTGTTTTTATATCTTTGTCATTGTGTCTGTGTCTCTGTTGCTGTTTTATTGACTTGGGAGTCAGGAGCAAACCGCCCGGCACCTTAACACCCAACATCGCGCGGTTGATATCTTTTGTGAGTTTTTCCCAAGAAAAAAGAAAGCAAGACAATTCCAGAAAAAATGTTCCAAGTTATTTTGGGTTTTTCTTCTCTTCTCGCACTGTTGAACAGAAAAGGATGTAAACGGATACAAAGGGGTGGCGAAGAAAACGCCTCTTGCATTCTTCTCCCGCTATCTCCGATTTCGTGATAAATTGTCCCGTGGGACTGTTTTGTTTTATTTAGGGCGTGAGGAATAATAAATTTCCCTATTGGGAAGCTCCGCATGGATAATGTTGCCGGCAATGAGGCCTCGAATTTGCTACACCTCTGTGTGAACTTCTGCCCAAAACTTTACCCTTTCGGGTGATGGGCAGCGGTTGTTTTTTTTTTACATAAAACTGCATGACGGAGGTTGGATTCGGCAGGATTTGAAAATGTTCGCCTCTACCATTAGGGTGGCGTGTCGCAAAGGTGCACTAAAACGGGAGCTCTGTGGTGAGCAACTGTGCACAGTTACAGTTAGGTTCTGATGCGGGAAGGGTGGCAGTGGCAGTAGTGATGATGGGGGGGGGGGGGGGGGGGGGCTGCTGCCGGTGATGACAGAGTTTTCATAGCTGGGGTCGCGCTCCGGTCGTCCGAGGAGTCGTTGTCGAGCTGGTAATGGGCATGGGAATGGTGTCTAGACACAGACAAACCGAGGGCTCGTTTACTGGTTGTTGCACAACGTGTAATTAGTATTCGTAGCATGTAAATGAACAAATTTAATTTTAGTTTGATATTTGATTTTCGTGCCATGGAATCTGGTTCTCTATACTGTATACACAGTCCTTAGGAGAGTTTTGCTTGGTTAAATTGTTGCTTCGTGGAGCTCGTACCGACGACGACGGCACATTTTACGGTGAATCAATTAAGGACATTGTCTTTGGGCGGTAAAACACGAAGAAGGCGATTTTGTTGGCATTTTTGGTCAGCTTGTGGCAATGAACTGGAATCCGGAATGTAATTGATTTTCTGGGTCGAGTCGAATTGGTACCAGCATCATTGATAGAAGACAGTGTTTGCACTGCGACTTTTCGAAAGGATGGAGTGGTTTTAATTGAACAAAAATGTTAGATGTACTCTCTGTTGGGAGAGTGTTGATCAGAAAGCCATGTGATCAGTGGTGATTTGTTTGTCAATTTTGTCCTATCACCCGATCATGTGCTTCGTGGATCTATTGTGTTTGAATTGGGGAATGGCCTTATGAGTGAGTCCTTGGATATGTATGTCCAGCTTTGGCTGTTTATTTTAACACATAAAATCGCCACATTTGCGTTCTTGATTGGGGTGTTTTCGGAAATGTCATCTGCATCAAATTGCTTTTGCAGCTTGTTCGAAAACGCAAGTTGCCAAAGTCATGCGTTCGGAAACGTCATCATAGCAAAACTGCAATAGCATGTGTTCGGTAATGCAGTTCTGCAAAGGTCAGATGTTCGTAAACGTCCTTTACGTGTCGTCTGCCGTATAGCAAATCAGATAAAAATCGATCTCGCATTTGCTCAATTTGCTGTGTAGTACGTGAAAGTGCGTGATATCTGGGAATGGATTCATCGTCATCATCATGCTCAGAGGAGTTTCCTCTGTCCTGGTCACGGTCTAGATCTAGATTGAGCGGTAAGAATGTGTTTTTTGATTAGGATTTTTGAAATTTAATGCAAATAAATTATTGTAGATCCTTAAATCAAGCTCAAGAGGAGAATAGGGAACGTTGGACCAGGAACAGAACTATGTTGCTTCTTTCTGTTAGACTGGTTTTCGAAAACTCTTTCCAAAATGGAAAAAAGTCATCACATTTTGTATCAAGTTGCCCAACAAATGTTTTTCTATATAAGGGTTGAATTTGTTCATGAATTGTGTTCGGAAACATCAGGCTGCACTTGCAAAAAAAAAACGTTGACCCGACACAAGTCAGCTGCACAAAATGACATTTGCAAACAGATAACCGATTGATTTCTGTCATGCATTGACAGTCATTTGCAATTGCAAAAGACTTTTTTTTACATTTCCGAAAACATCCTTGTTCAATGGAGAGCGGATTTCGTACCTCATCACCTGAAACTCTGACCATTCTGAATTTTTTTATTTTTTTTTTAAAGCTGCACTTAATACTCGATGAGGCATATTAGAGACAACTGCTTATTCTATTTTTGTCTTTTGAATCTTTCTGACTTGATTCTCTACAACTAGGTTGCAACTTCTGGCTTATTTGAAATACCAAGTCTATGCCATAAGTTGATAAAGAAAAAAAAACACTCAAAATCACTCATTCTTCAAATGTTGATGAACCGTAATTGACGACGATTTATGTCAGCGAATAATAAATCCAACGATGGGAAGAAAAGAAAAAAGACGAGTTCCCTTAAACAGATTCGAACAATATATTTGTTAACTCCTTCGATGCTGGTCCAAGTCCAACGTCCAAGTGATCGAGAAACAATGATTCGAATTTGAGTAGGAAAAATAAACACAAAAGAGAAAACAAAAGAACATAGCATAGCAGTAATTAACAGCAAGCAACAAAGTAAATCAGAATTTACGTTATTTAATGAGGTAACTTAAAAAGAGCAATTATTGAGTGACTTTATGTATACATAGGGTATATTACGTGTTAATTTTTATGGTGAACGCATAATACTTCCAAACAGTTGATATAAGCCTTTAACTTTGCACGTTTGCATTTTCTTGCTCAGATTACAAATTTTTTTTACTATGCATTTGAATCCTTTCCTTAAAACATCAAGGATTATCTGCTCAAATGGCACACAACCAAAATGTGTCACTGTGCGGTATGTAGTTGTATCAAGGTGGATTGTCGGACTTAACTTTCAAAAAGATTAGATTTATGTTAAGATTGTTTGAGGGAGGTGGAAGCAAGTTATTTATCCACTTCTGGACAGAGGATTACTAATTAGCTTATCCTATCTCTTATTCGCGACATTTTGCAGTGGAAATGTGCAACCAGAATCAATTTCGTTCAGTAGTTGTTGAGTCTTTTAGAGTCGGAATAAGTTACACTTTCATTATAGTAAGAATAAGGTTTAGGACTTAAAGTATATGTATAATGCAAGCCCGTCAGTGCCTGCCTTAAGATCTGATGCTCTTACCATGCTTGACAAGGATCATGGACTCGGACGGCTCGGAAGCAACCACCATCTGCCGCTACGAGGGCATTTTTTTATCATTTCCGCTGCAATTGCGAAATGGATGGCTTCTTCTGTACTCTGGGTTCGTTCGCAAATACTGCTTTTCCAACGATAAGATGTTGTTCTATAAAATATTCGACTTTAGCTACTGTCGATGTCGAATAAATGATTGTTGCTTTTTGTTCCAATGGTCCAAATGGCTCCTTTTTGAACTTCAAAACCCGTGGCCCGAACTTTTTCAAAAATGATCAACATGACCCCTTTTTCGTTTTAAGTAAAATTTTATTTTAATTGAGTGTTAAGAAATATAAAAGCAAAAGTAGCAACACTGATCTATTTATTTGAATTCGCTTTAAATTGCGTTGGTCCTCTTTTCCTTTCTCTCACAAACATATAGGTCTGTTCATTTACTTTTAAATCTTATGAATTTTTACTAATTCTTACGAATTTTTACTCAATGCCGTTCCTTTACTCAAAAAATTCGTAAAAGAGAGCGGCATCGAATGAGCAAGATATTACCCCTCCACTGAGAATCTTACGAATTTTTACTCAACAAATTTCATGTTGTAAGAATTGAAAAAGCTGTCAGTCACCTTACAATTAACAGCTGATTTGAAATTTGTTGTCGTATTTGACATATGAATACAATTATTTTGATTTCTTGCGTATTAAAATAATATCAACAGGCTGAAAAATAAAATTGAATGTTCTCCTTAGATTAGATGAAATTTTTCCTTGCTGTAAGGAGTAAGAAAGGACAATCGCCTCCACGTAGTTTTTAATGCAGTGTCGCTCTTTTCTCTTCTCGAAAACTCGTACTTCAATCAGTACAAAGTCTTCCATATACTCGGATTCATGAAGTAGTTCGGTTAATTCCGAATCACTTTCATCGCTAGATAGATGAATCAACTAATTTGGTTCTTAAATTTAATACTTTTAATATAATTTAACTACTTTTTGTACCTCTTTTTGAATTTTTGAATTATGGGTCTGTCATTTTAATAGATTTATAGATTGCTTAAACTTGGTTGATAAAGACTGATAAAGTGTATTTTTTTAACAGTTTAACCTTTTTATCGTGGTAGTTTTTATCAAACGTATACTCGTTTTATTCAACACCGACTTATTTTTTTTACCAAGCAAAAATCACACTCTGTAAGGGCCAATTTTTGAGCGTGGATGCACCATAAAATGACAGTCCTAGAAACTTGCATGAATACTTAACATCTCTCTTTTTGTTTGCATAGCAGTTCTACCTAGGTCTCCTTGCCGAAAGCTCCCCGGAGATACCATCAAGTCCCATCAAGTCCCATTGTGTCTATTTGTCTGCCAGTGAAAATTCCAAGTGAAAATCCTTCGAACTTTGTGGCAGGCATTGTACTTAAACATATTGCCTTCGGTGATTGGGTGATCAATGTTGCCGATATTTGTAAATTATTTAACACCATCATTGTCTTCCTTGCTTCCCAACTTGATTTTCTTTGATTCAAATTTTGACAAATTTGTCTGGAGATTATAGACAGAATTCATTTCAATTTGCAGGAAGCTATAAGCGCTGGAGTATTTTCCTTGTTTTGGGGCCTTTTTTCCTTTTTTTTTGGGCCATTTTTCATTTTCTTATTTTGATACAACGCAACGGCGGCACTCGTTTTAATTCGCGCGAATTTCTAACTTTTACTATCTCAAATTTTCTAAAGTCTTAAGTTAAAATTGAAAGTTATTTGAAAACCTGAGCTGACTTTAAGCTTTAGAAAATTAAAGAAAAAATAATTAAGTCGTCGGGACTTAAACGTTTGCCTTGCGTGCGACTTAAAATTAAAGGCCGAGGCAGTAGCACTGGATAACCGCTTTTATTTAAAATAATAAAAAAGTTTACAAACAATTTCTTTCTTTTTATCGAATTTTTGTTGTAATTTGGGGCTATATATTTACATTGAATTTGGGGCCATTCTAAAAAAAGACCCCAACAATATTACATTCAGTTAAACATTACAGTTCCAATTAAATTTTAGCCCAAAATATCAATGACAAAAGGACCCAAAATAGTGAAAAATCACCCCAATCAGACTAACAAACGTTGTTATTGCTTACTACATAATTTTGTGGGTTCTTTTTCCATTTATTTTTTTGGACCATTTTTAATTGGGGCATAATTTCATTGAGCCGTATTGCAAGGCCCTGCAATTTCGTCGGACTTCCCCCAAGTCAGATAGGTGTATATTCAAATGCTTTGCCATCTCTTTTAGATATAAGCAGAAGTAGCCCAAAACAACCTTCCTTTACTAGTTTTTTTTTTTTTTTTTTCGAATACGGGAATTTGATAGGAGCTTGTAAAATCAGTAAAAATCTTGACATCTATAGAGAAACCCAGACTAACCTTAAGCCAGGACCAGACCTCTTTAATCGCCATCATTTTCGCCTAAAGAACGTAAAAATACGCGGGGCTCAACTCTCAACTGGTTCTTATAACTCTCTGTGAAACGTTTGGGTAAAAATGTACGATCGCAACGGCATTTCAAATATTATTTGGGTCCGGATTTATTTTTATTTCAAATGAACTCTTCATTCTAGTGAATGGAGTCTGACAGTACTCCCAAAGTCAAAAAGGTGCCCAATTTACGCAAACTAATCGAAGTGACGCTTTAGGTTACCCAAAGGTGAGTGTTGGGTCGAGCAAAAATTGATAACCCAGTAAGCAAGGGAATACCTATCCTTGCATGCAATTCTTGTTGCCCAGAGATCACTTTGAGCAAGTCAAGCGATTTAAAATGTTCTTAATCACTTTACAACCACTACCAGGCTAAATGTTTAGGCCACTTACAACCCTTCGAAGGTATTTTGTGAACAACAATAATTAATAGAATAAACGCATACACATCCGCAAAAGAATTTTAATTACTTCCATAAACAAGTTGGCATTGCCCGAAGCCACAAGCTAAATTCGGACTTAATTTAGCATGCATTTTGCTGTTCAACCCCTTGTGACCATCTGCCACAAGTCCGCTCTGCCCTCTGCGGGTAAACATACAGCTTTTTCACTCTTATTTTGATCCTTGTCAGGAAGTGCCATCACATCTGGGTAGAGTAAAATCCGCACACAGAGTAAGTTATCCACTTCGTTTTTGTTGTCGTCCTCCGGCCGCCACAAGTTTGACAATATAATCCATGCTGCTTGCCTCGCTCCTTCGCTCTATTATTATTGTTCCTCCGCGCGCCGCCTTCAGCCTGTCCTAGCTAGCAGCAGAACTGTGTGGGTTATGCCACAATATAACGTAAAAGGTCAAAAACTACCATAAATGTGACGTGGTGTAGTTTTCGCCCCCTTTGTTTGCGCCAAACAATTGTCAGTTGTGTCCGATGTTGTGTCGCAGTTTTTCTTCCATTTTTGTTGCTGCCGCTGATGGTCCTGTCTGTTTTTTCTGCAAAACCCCTCCAGCCACTTTTGGGTTATGATGTTGGCAACCCATAATGGTTGAAAGCAACAACAACAAAAAAGGGAAACGCCAGGATTTGGTGGCGCCTGACTGACTGGCTGCTGATGGGTAATGGGGTGAAGTTGCTCCTTTTTCCTCCTCGTTGTTTACGTAATGCTGGAGTCATTCTCTGCGTGCGTGTGTGCGACGTGAAGACGAAATGAATCACGGAACGATAAAAATGAAACCGTCGTCGCACCCTCTATATTTCTATAAGGAATTTCTGTCCGAAGTGTGGCGATTCCCCTACGCCCGGGTGTAACGTGTAAGGATACGCATCTGATGACGACTACGACCGGGACACAAGCTCATGAGCTACGGTTGACAGTTTAACGATGAAGTTATATAATATTTTTTTTTTTTTGTTTCCTCCCCTTATCTTAATCCACTCGGATTCGGATACTCTGTCGACCAAAAAACAAATCGAAAAGAAAGCAAAAGATATCCTGGAACGAATTCAATTCTCGCATACAGTCGTAGCTCGTAGATATCCTTCGTCCTTCGTCGAAACGCAGCCACTGTTATATCTGTGCGACTTAATGCGCACAGTTATCCTCTTCCATTGAAGTGAATTTTTATTTTATTTTTTTGTGTGTGTTTCTTGGTGCCTTGTTTTCCGAAGGAAGAAGACAGAGTGTTTTCCTGGCGCCAGACAGGATGGCGCCTTGATGAAATTGAAAAGTTTCCTTCTTTCTTTTTTTTCACTCACTCTCCGCTTATACGAGTGTATATGTGCTTCTTGTGTCTTGTCTGCGTTATTTTGGCTGACAGTGCTTCCTTGCTGCCGGCATCCTTGTTCATTTCACTCTTTTCCAATCGTTGTGTTTATGAATCTTGATCTTTATAATCTGATTGCTCGCCTAGGTTGGCTGGTGAGCGGGCGTTGTGTGTTGTCTCGTGTATCGGGGGGTGAATGGAATGTCCTTTTATAAACAATTTTATAAATCCCTGATACAGCTGACAACAGCAGTGACTTGGGACTACATCCAACAGCATTCGGCTTCTATATTCATTTATTTACATTTCAAGGATGTGCCTTATCCCCCGTGCCCACTTCTGACAGCGAACAGAGTGACAAGTTATAAGATAAACAATGTCACTTAACAAAATGACCCATTATCCTTCTTTGATTTTTTATTTCTATATAAATTTTATCGAATATTTCTGCTGGAAAAAAAAATCGAAAGAAAGACACATATTCTCGGATCCAAAATTTAAGGACAACGTCATAATTTTGCATATTACTGACTGACTCCGTGTGTGAGAGGGGAAAATCTGCATCATAAATCACAGACATGACATCAGAATAACAACCCAACCCAACCCAACCCAACTCAACTCAACGTTCAGCTCAGGCTCCATGCGATACTCGTACAGACCGACAGCCAGCGGCAACGGTGCGGTAATGGTGCCATAAGGACGAAGGATAAAAAATATATATGCAAAAAAAAAAAAGAACTTTTAGTTTTGTCGGTTTTGTTTCTTGCTCTCCTGTGTTTGTTTTTGAATAAAATTTATTGTCGTAGGTACTTGTTTTGGGGGCGGAAATGGCGGTGATGACGGGTATTCAATGTTGTTATGTCCTTAACATTTAAGGATTTATATTTTACTTTAGCCATTTGCTTATTTTTATTTTCTAGTTTTTCTTTTATTTGCTTGTTGCCTGTTGCTGAATAGAAATGCGTGCAGTATGCTGGAATGGATTTATGTGACAGGGAGTGCAGGTGAAAAAAGTTTGTTTGACGTTTCATGTTCGGCTCATAACAAACTTTTTGGTTTTTACTATTTTCGATCCTTTATTCCCTTTTTGTGCTTCCGGAGCGAATGTTTAGTGTGCGATTCGCAGAGGGAAGCTATAATTCCTTGGGCATTAATTGTGTGAATACCTACTGACTGAATCTAGATTGGTCGTCAAAAATAGAGCCCACTACACACACGATTTTAAAACGGAAGTGCTTTGGATTCATGAGGATTTCGCGGAACTTGGTTCATTTGTGGGTCGTGTTTGTTTGGTTTAAGAATGGTTTTTACGGATTTAGGTCTGGATGGTACAGCCTGATAAATTAGCTTAACTAACATGTCCACCGGTGGATCGCATGAGGGTTGAGGACTTTTCTATCGTTGCGAACCACAAGTCTTTCGGTTAGATAGTTTTTGTAAAAATCGGTAGGTGAACATTCGATGATTAGAACGCAGTTCTTGAAAATTAAGCAAAGCATGTAGGTCTTAATTAGTTACCCTTCGTTGCTTAAATATTCGTAGATTAAATGCGAATGTTGCCAGTTATCCGAATGAATACACCGACCTTGTTATCCAAAATTGCTGCTTCCACAAATAGGATTTTAAAAATGCATTCCATTTCAGTTGTCATCCTGTTTGTTGTATTCGCATAGCTCGATTTTTGCAAGGGTCTTGAAGTTCACTTCATGACAGAGAAGCACAAACATGGCTTTCGAAGAGGAGGAATATTTATGGAAATTTACTGTCAGAATTATTCTGCTTAGGAAATAAGCTAAAAACGTTTTAATGATGAAGTGATGCCAGATCGTGGGTAATTACCCATTTCGTGGGCATTTTGCCTTTCAAAATGAGCTAAAAGGGCGAAAAAGGGTGTTTTTTTATCTCTTGGATCAAGAAAAAATAGTGCATTTTGTTGTTTTTTAACGTCGGCATGGGCAAAAAGGGCATTTTTGGGTGTTTTTGACGTGTATCGTGGGCAATTCAGTCCGAAAAGTCTGGCATTACCATGAACTATTTGTTCGAAAAGTAAATGGTAAACTGATGTGGTGTGTGAATTTGTAACAAGTTTTTGTTCTCTCAACAAATTAAATAAAACATTGGAAACATATCGCAACACAAATTGAACCACTGAGTAGAAAAAGGTACACATTCCACATATATGAGAAATTAAATTAAGAATGCCAAAATGTGTGTATTTCTATAGCGCACCGAATGAGTCAAAAGAAGAAAATTTTCCAATAGAAGTAGGCGCAAAAAATGATTCGAAAAAATTTCGTTTAGTGGAAAAAAGAAAACATTCCAGGAATATTTTCCTTTTTCAAATCAACTTTTGAAATAATCCGTTAGAATTTGAAATTTGAAATGAAAAATGTCTGTTATTTCGTAATTTTATGGGGAAGTCCCGCATAGGACTGTTGGTTTTATGGAGGTTAGCAATTTTCTGCCCCTTATTTAACGATTGTTAGCCAACGCAAGTGGTCACATCTTTGTTTCAATAAACTTTATTTCAGATTTTTGGTACGTAATTGCCTAAAAGCATACCTCTTAGGTGTTTTATTTTTATTAAGTGGTTTTTAGTCAATGCAAGTTTTGACGTTTTCGCTGGAGTTTTATATCTAAAGCAATATAAATTAATTTTGCAAACAGGTATTTTATTTGTACGTGGTTATCTTTTAAGTATGTAAGTACTATCCTTTATATTTATATAGGCGAAACATTTTACGATGAAATTCTACAATGGCCAACTTCTAATAACCCAGATAGCGATGACAATGATGAATAAATTTTATTTTTCTATATTTTTATAATAAAGTTACTGATACAAAGTATTTGCTTCCGATTTTTATTTAAAATAGTAGAAAAAGGAAAACATTCCAGCCTCTTTAACTACCATTATTAGGCTTATTACTTTGAATTTTTTTTTTAAACTTTGGGATGATACTTCTTACTAGTAGCACTAGATGTGTTTCTTATGAAGTTTTGGAATATAACTTTTAGTTTCTACGATAAACAGTTTTTTTTGATTTCCCAAAAACTGTGATTTCTGGAATGTGTACCTTTTTCTACTCAGTAGTTCAATTGTCATTGACCGCTTTCAAATTTATGCTGGAAAAAGTTGTTGTTCCTCGCTTTTTCCTAATGCATTTGTTGTCAATTGTTAGCCGCTGCACTTTCAAAGATGATTTTTTGTAAGAACTTAAAATCCATTTGCCCCACAATGGCGCCGTTAATGTGCTGGACAACTGAGCGACGTGTTTCTAGTTAGATGTCCAAAAAGCACACATTTGATCTAAAAGTTGTTTCCACTGCGCCGCAAAGGTCTCAAAAAATCCGAGAACAGACTTCTTCTGAAAAAGTTTCTCAACTCAGCCGTTCTGACACATTCCATTCGTCACAGAAATAAAAACTCAAACACACGAATTGTTGTGGAAAGCTGGAACTAGATTTTTATACACTCGTTTGTGTGAGTTTTTATTTTTGTGACGAATGGAAGGGACCTACAATCTACAATAATTCAATGCCGATTCCAAACGGCTAATTGAGAATTTTTTTCACTGACAGTTATATTTCTCGATGTTTGTCAGACGTCAGGTGGCGCAGTGGAAAAAAGCCTTAAGATGGAATATTTCGGAAATCGAACCTGGGACCCCTCGCTTAGTAGTTCAACACCAGGGTTGCAAGTTTGGAGATCTCGCCCCAGATCTAGGTTTTTTTTGGTCAATGGGGGGGAAATCTTTTTTTTTTTTAATTCTATTTTATTTGTATATTATTGTCACTTTCGATAACCTTAAAATGTGCTACCGCATTTTGCGAACGTAAGAAGCTCTGAGTAACTTAAACTTAAGAGTGAGTTAGCGTAGAGTTACGGAGCTCTGTTCTTTCCCCTACCAAATGATACAAAATTGAACATAACGATCAAGGATGGAACAAATCTGATTGTTATTTTCAAAATGCTGTAAAATAATCAAAGCTATTTGTCAGCTTAAATTATTTGTTCTAATATATTTGGACTGTTTTCGTTTACAAAACAAGTCTTTTAAAAAAAAGTTCCTCTCTGTAAATTTTATGAACAACAATTTCATCAAAGTTTAATAGGGCTGTGTAAATTCCTACAAGATGGTTTCAAAAAGCAATACCCGTATGCGTTCACACTTTCATTGGGTGTATTTGGGATGGGGTCAAAATTCTGGATGGGTCAAAATTCATTTTACAAAATTCTGCTTTCGAAATTCTATTGAATAAAAAATAATCAATAATGAAATTTAAATAAAAAAAGATGGGAAGCAGCCAGAAATTACAACTTTTATTTGTTATAATTTCATTTGTTTTCTTTTTATACCTCATTTCGGCAGTACCTATGAAAGGACAGCCAAAATGATACAAATTCTTTCGACAATCGACTCGGTAGGATCTTCGAATACTCTAAGACCATTTTCCTAGGAGGTTCGTTGTAAATACTGTTGCGCTGCGATTGATGGTTCAGTGGACAGACAAAGACTTTTCCTCAGTCTTCCTAAAAAAATATCAATAGCGGCGTCGCTTCTTTTGTTTACTTTCGTATTTTTGAAAAATACTTACGACATTTTTTATTTTCCTCCCAGGAGGCTACAAATAAAAATTAAGAAAAGAGGAGTTAAAATTAGAAAAAAAATGTTCTCTCCATCTCAAATAAATGGGTTGGGGTCAAAATTCTGGATGGGTCTAAATTCTTTTAACACAATTCTGGTTTCAAAATTCTACTTTACAAACTTTTCTGCCAGAAGGTAAAAACGATTTTTACCTTCTGGCAACGCTGTCCAACACGCTAACAACTGAGCCACTGCGCCTCTTAAAACAATTTACATCCTAAATATATTGACCCTAGGTACAATCATCCGATCAAAGAACTTACCCCTGTCGTATTTTTAAGCCCATTCACCACACCGCAAATACAGCGACTCCGTCCTAAATTCTATCCGAAAATTAACACAAAGGTCAAGCAAAAAAATGACCACAGGAAATAAAATCGTAGTTTTAAACTGAAAATGTAACCAAAAACAATGATAATCTAGCAAGCAACATACCAAAGGAGACAGCAAAAGCGAGTCCTTTGCCTCGCAACTCTGCCAATTACGTAATTACGTTAAACGACTTAATCCGGTGCGCTGGAGGGTCTTCTGCCAGACCTGTCTGCGGTTTTTTCGCTTCTATTTTCATTTGTTTGTGTTATTGTTTTTGGATTCCGCTCTCACCAACACGGTTGGGTTTGTATGGCAACCCTCTCTCCACTGCTACACACAACGACAGTTTACAATTTAATTAAGGCAATTAATGTTTCTAAGTGGAATTGAATGGATTAATTACTCTCTTGCCGCTGTCCTTTTAGATTTCCATTTGACTGTGTTTCTTATTTTTTTACAATCACTTCGTGGTTATTGATTCGCGTATTTATGTAGTCCTTTTGTTCGCCTTTTCTCATTTTAATTAATCACCACGATTTTGACAGCGGAAGCAATAAATCCTTTCCACAGTCAAGGCAAACATGTTGAGGAGAGCCTTCTCCATGTCGGAAGGATAAACGAGGAGGAGCAGCAAAAGTGCCAGTGGAAATCAATTAAATCGATGAGACTGCGATATCTTAATGGGATATCATGCACGGCCTAAGTTCTGCCCAAGTGTCACGTACGAAATTGCCGACTCTCGAGGTATATTGCCACACACAGGCGCAAAATACTGGCACATATACTGACGTAATGGCGCAACCATAAATGTGGAAATTTCATTTCGATGACGAACACTCTGACGATAAGGATGTACAAAATGTCAAGAAAGGACCTAGATAATGACAAAATCCTTATCATTAATTACGATCGCCTGAGTGTGTGTGAGAGTGGAACAAAAGTTACACCATACGCTCCCAATGAAAGGATACTTGCTGGCAAATAATGCGGAACCATCGTTACCATCATTTTGATGGGTGAAACAGAACGGCCAACTGAACACCGCATCGGATACTGAACTCGAACTCGAACTGATAGTATTTCGAAAACTCCACTCGTACTGACTTCGCATTGTTTTACTGTTCGAGGGCATTGGGGAGCCAATCGATCAAAATTCAATTCCAGAGAGTAGTAGGTTATTTGCTTCCACCTCCACCATCCACCACAACTAGCCAGTCCCAGTCCATGCTGGCTGCTGGCTCTCTGAGTGCCTCTTTCAATCTGTGGTAATTGGAGCAGTACCAGCGGTTTAGAAAGATTCGGAAGGGCGAACTGTTTTTTTTTTTTTTTCTCTTTTGTGCAATCAATACATCACTATCGCAAGATGTATTTTCTCAACGGCAGAGGGTAGGTGTGTGCTCACCTCTAGGTGAAGGTTCTGACCAAGATTTGTGGCCACAAGTAGGTAGATGCCGCAAGGGCAAGGCAAAGTGTTACGTATTGTTTTATGGGGAGGTTCTGCAAACAAGGCAAAGTTCGAGGTGGATATATTCGGTTCGGTTGCGGTGTACGCATTTGATTTCATTCGTTCCCTCTAATGAATTTTGAAACGAAGAAGGTCATGACTTGTGGGGTTATTGGTTTTTTTTTCCTCTGTTCCTTTGGTGGGAGGATTTTTTGTTACCAATGGATTGACCCAACAACAAATGATGGTTCTTCACACAAAATACTACATTAGGGATAATGGCGGAGGTCTGGAACCCCCACTTTAACTTACAACCCGTTTCTGTTCCCACGGATTCGTTACGTCTAAGTACAGGTGAGACTTGTGGTCGTGTGTGAAGTTCAATCGATTTATCTCACTCTGTATAAATTTATTTAAATGTATCATCAGAGTGGTCTTGACTTTTTGATACTTTTTATATGCTACTTTCGGTGGAAGGGAGTTTAAGTGAGGAACACTTTTTTTTTAAGTTGCCCCTATGAAAAGCCAACAGAAGCAGAGCCCGGCAGGCAAATTTGCAAGGAGCCTTGAGTCTTGAGCTTTCAATTCATGTGAGTTTCAAAAAATTCCGCGTGAGCGCCTACTTCGCTAGCACCAGTCCGATGCGCTCAGAACGGAAATAGGTGATGCTACAAAAATGTTCCTTTATACGAGCTCTTTGGGGAAAAAATAAGTTCGAGATATGCCAGTCTTCAGTGATATTTGTGAAAGGAACCTTTGGTAGATCGATCTGAAAGCTGAGCCTTAATGACAGCACGTCTGTCTTTGCATTTATGCAACAGCTCTCAAAGCAAATTTGGGTTTCCCGCCGAAATATTCATGAAGGAGCAGCGACATCAGTCTCGTCAGAAAAAGGTTTATCTATGAAAAGTCTAGATCCAAGAAGTCTTAGATCAAAAAAGACATCTCTATGTTGAACCGCCCTAGTGGAGGATGACTCCACTCAACCCGAAGTGCGCTACTAAAGGTACTTGGTCAAAGACAGAACAGACTACCATCTTAGTTGAAGCGCAGGTGCACTCCTTGCTGTGTTGCGTAAGTAAGAAGGATTAGCTACAGCCGTCTTAACATCATTTCAAACGAATATGCATTAATACATTTCAGTTCTCATCACAATTGTTGCTCACGAAAGTATCCTCATTAGGAACAAATTCCACGTGCAAAAATTCCACGAGCGCACATTCAGTGGTACCTAAAAGTCCATGTACCCATTTAACCAACAAGTTTAACCCACCCACATCTCAAACAAGTTCAGGAACGCTATACCTGCACAAACCAACGCAAATGGTCAGCACCATGAACGCTCTCAAAAAAATTGTTCCTAATGTCTGCAGAACCGATTGCTTGTTGGCCTGCCACCATCAATGATGATGATGACGTCGATGGCCTATACAACTTCGCTTCCCGTTGGTGAGGCTGAGGACTTGGAAGAGTCAACCAGAGTGAAAGGGCGCCGCTTCTTTTTTCAGTTTGTGCACGGAAACACAAACTCATGCATGGCCAACGGGCGATTTTTGGATGCAGCGCGCGGTGGAGCCAGTCCGTTTTTCCCTCGGCACCACTGAATATCGGTAACCACATCGTATATAACTTATGGGGAAAATATCCATCAGGAGCGGATGGATCCTGCGAAACCAGAATCAAGGATGCAACCTGAACCGGGCCCGAGAGATGTTCTTTTTTATTTCATTGCTGCCCTTAGAGGATGTGAGGATATGCTTTAAACACACGTGAGGATTTGCGATGCACGAAGTGAATGGAAAATGGTACGTTTTCGTTTTGCGGCAAGGATTCATTGAAATTGAATAATAAACGAACACATAGTTCGGGAGGAATAGTGGCGAACTACTATTTTGCGTTTTTTATTGTTTCTTTTGAATGTGCAAGTGGCAAGAGAGTTCTCAGTTTAAACGGGCCGTTGGGTATAGCTACTGACGCAATGCAATCACTATATACAATTCGCGGGCTTCTTTGTGTGATTACAAATTTATATTGGCAGCAACTGCGAGAGGAATTGAAAAATTGACGCTCACGAAAGTTGGTGTTGTGAAACTAAAGACGATTTGTGCCGACTGTTCCTATATGAATAGAATATGACGAAAGATATTTCTTATATTTCTGCGTAAAACTGCGACATTGCTGAACTCGTAGGTCTAAAAAAAATCGATTTTTCAGATTTTTGTTAGTTGGATTTTTAGCGAAAATTAAACGGGTGAAGCATTTTTTTAAAAATCGAAGCTATCGCAAAAATTGTAATTGAGAATCGAAAAGTCATGATAACGATAGTTTTAATATAACAGCAATTTTTCGAGAGGTAGTAGTTTTGGCCAGTTTCCTGGTTCATTCATCGATCTCGGATGCGGAAAGAATTTTAACATCAAATCAAGAAAAATAAGCGCAGAATCAAGAAAAGTTTGTCTAGTTTTAGAGCTTAGCTAAGGACTTAGTAATTCACGACTTTTTATTCGCAATTCTAGAAATTGTACGAAGTGAAGATATTGACCCTCAAATGTCGTGAATCAACACTTTTCATTATCAATAATGCGATCAGACGAGAAATACATATTGCCATAAGCGATTGCAAATTGACACAAATAGTTATCAATTTGATATTATTTTGTATTCTACATTGCAAAAAAAAATTCGTAAATTAACACTTTTCTGTTGTAAATTACGAATTGCTCCCTTAGCAAATTACAACCATTTAGTCTTGAATTGCAACTCAATAGTTTTGATTTGCAAACTAACAGGGGTAGATTTACTACTTCACAAGTTGCAATTTACAAATTTTCAATCATAAATTGCAACTTATTTTTATCATTTTGCAATTTACCATTCTCGAGTGGTGATTTAAGGCATCACCGTATTAAATTGAAAATGTTTTATCATGAAATTAGAAAACTTTATTCTCAATTTGCAACTTATATCTTGTGATTTACAAATGTTATTTTCGAATACATATTTAGAGTCATATTTTATAATTATTTTTCCTCCTGATATCCAAGAAAATCATACTGCGCCATATCGTCCGTATGTCTGGGATGGTTTTTTGGTCTATGCTGAAATTTAAAATGCAAACAAAATATTTAGATGAACTTGACATTGATACGAACCTTAACAATTCTTTTCGATTATATATTTTAGAATCAATTCCAATTTATACTTCCTTCCTAATTGCGAGATGTACATTCTGAACAAAATACAAATCTATATGCATACTTCGGCGTTTTTGGAAATATTCAATAGGTACTTACAAAATATATTCCAGAATGCTTTATCATTAGTAGGACACTTACTATCCATATGAATTAGTTATATTTAAATTTAAACAACTTTAACCCGACTGCTTTAAGCAAAGATTGAATACCGACTGCCTGTCTCTGCAACGACGCGCAACGTGCACAATGAAGATTTGGCTTCATGATAGCAGCTGTCTATACCACATACATACATTCATCAATAAAAAAAAAGGATTTCGATAGGTACATGAACTATGGACTGTGCATAAAAAAATTCCACACATTAGGTAGTTGATTCCATGGAAATTACAAAAAATATGTTGTAATTTACGATTTCACTACGTCAATTTATGATTTCAATTCACAAGTGTTAAATTGATTCATCATTCAGTGTTGGTAAATCACCAAATATTTCTCGCTATTTGAGATTGTGAAGTGGTGTTTGAGAAATTGACCTATTAGAGTGGTAAATTGCGCCAAACAATCTCGCAAATCACTACAAATAAAAGAAGCTCGAATTGATACTTCTAATCGTAAATTTCAATAAACAGAATTTTGTATTTTCCGCCGTTTTCAGTGTCAAATTACGAATTTTTGTATCAATCCAGGACAAAATCGTTGTGATTTACGAAAAATATATAATTCGTAAATTGCAACTCAAAATTTTGCAATTGGTGATTCTCAATTCTTTCCGTGCAAGAAAGTTGACTAAGCGAGTAGGCTTAGTGATAATTTCTTTTTATTTTTTCTAATAAATTATAATAATAATTAATTTTTATAGCTTTTCCCTCTCTAAAGAGGCTAAGGATTTTCTCATTCTCATTTAAAAGTTAAATTTTTTGACAGCACCAATTTAAAGCCAAACATTTGTGGAGACTTTTACTTTCCCTTTTCTCTTTTCGTAATTTTACAAATACTTGACTACTTTTTGTTTGCGACCGTGTGGTCACTAGAAAACGGTTACAGAAGTAATATAAAACGGTTCCGTTGATCGGTAAAAAAAAGATTACACTGCGGTCGGTTGGCGCGATAGTTTTTCAGACTTTTTTCTATTTTATCAGTTCTTTGAGAGCTTCTTTTCCTGTGAAGTAAAGTAAGTAATTTTTCTCTTGCTTTGGTAAATTAATAACGCGGTCCTTTTTTTAAATTGCAACAAATGCCTATTGCTAGGTTAGGTCGGTAGAGAAAGCTGAACACCACAACCACTGCAGAAGAATTGCCATCCACTTAGTAACTTACACTCATGGCCTTAAAACAATGAAGAGCACAAAATATTTGGAATGTTTACAGAAAAAAAATGAGCTATACTGGTACTGGGTCGAACGAAACTTTCACGATTATCAGAAGTTTGGTAGTATGTGTCTTATTTTATTAGGTAGGTAGTCACAAATCTGAGAAACGATGCATAAAATATAGGAAAAGGTATAGCGTTAAATAAAATTCACTTTTGGGCTATTCATCTGATATGTCAGCATATATCAAATAACAATGTAAGTTTTTATAAGTTGAAGTTCTCAGTAACAGATAATTGCCGCAAGTTTGGCCTACTGTACTGTTTCATAAACTCTTACACTTTACACA
Source organism: Cheilosia variabilis (assembly GCA_951230905.1). Lineage (NCBI taxonomy): Eukaryota > Metazoa > Arthropoda > Insecta > Diptera > Syrphidae > Cheilosia > Cheilosia variabilis. Next base: position 54,372,132 of record OX579677.1, read on the forward strand.
ATTTTTGAGTACAAGGACAAGTATAGTAGGAGTTTCTGTTTTCTGATCTGTTACGGCATGTTTTTACTTTTGACTGAAATAGATTAGTGACGCTGGTTAAAGGTCTCTTTGATTCGTTCCGATAATTTTACATAGGAATTCAGAGATTTGTTTTTGAATTTTTATCAGAAATTCTACCAACCTGAACTCGAAATCTACCACCTTTTACTCATCGCTATTCGCTAATAATATTTGTTTTCCATCATTGTATTAAACTGAAAATTGTACCTATACCTACTCGACTTACTTTTACCCATACACTCTCAGCTATCACTTTTTTGCTCTGAGAATTGCATCATCAAAAATGTCCAGTCCAGTACACCATTTACTGCGCTAATATTTCATTATTTTACTGTATTTGTGCGAGGGTGTTTTGCTATGGCTTGACTTTTTGTGTTTAATGATGAGTTGAATTACGGCGTTTTTTCTGTAGTTATTTTTATGTTGATGCGTTTATCTCACAAACTTTTAATTTTTAAATAATATCAAGAGCTATAAAAATTGAAAAAGCGTAAGTTCTTGGTTCATACAACAAATTAAAAAAAAACCTAATTTTAGATGATCTTAGCTGCCAAGGAACTTTTGGGGAACGGGGAAGATTTTAGACCGGAATTATTTAACACATTGACTGCCAAGGCAATTTTGGGTAAATTTCTTGGGGTGCCAACGCAAAATATTCGTTATTTACAATTTTGGACAAATAAAACAATAAATGGATGCAATATTATTTATTGGCAATGCATCCTTGACGTCTAGGACGAATTTAGTCCTGGCTATCAAATATGATAGCTATAGCACATGAAGAAATTTTAGTGCAAATTCTTTCACTATTGCTTACTTTTTTTCTTTTCGAATGTATAAAATCATCTTGAACTATAAATTACATAAAAAAGTTTAAAAATGAATTACTTTATAAAATTGAGTTCTTTTTCTACAATTATAATTACTTTTAGTTTTCTCTAAACTGTGGGTATAAAACATTAAATATTCCAAATTTGCTCAAACCACAAATGTTTATCTCATCGTATGGTGCCAAGCAATTTATTCTCATACGGATTTGTTCGTAGTGGCTACCGTTTTTGAATGCCACAGCCTAAAGTGAAAACATATCTGCCTTTCATATTTGATAGCCATGGTGCCCACGGAACTACCACAGGCTATCACATATGATAGCCATGGCAGTAAATGTGGTAAATTAATAATTTTATTTTATTTTATTTCAATGTTTTTTTGTTTTTATTTTTACTATTTAATTGGTATAAATAAATTAATTATTTACAATGGAAAATGTTGTTTTCTACCATTTTTCTACCACCTTTTTAAGGCTATCTACCACCGCTTCGCTTTTCTCAAGTCCCATCACTGATTTGTATTAGCAGTTACAAACTGAATATCCCGATGGAAGTGTGTGGTGTGTAAATGAAGTGGGAGTTTCTGATTGCGTACGCCCCAAGTGGTTGGCATTATTTTAAGGTGCATATTCACTATGGTTGCAATAAGAAGAAGTGGATTATATTTGCTAAAAATAATTTTTGAGTACCTGTTATTGCATTTTAATTGTAAGTGGGTCATTGAGATTATTACAAAATTATACCGTTGATATGTGAAGGTAGATCGGGATTTGTGCAGTCATTTTTTTAGATATATGGATAGTTAATAAAGTGCACTACTTGGTCACACTAAACTCTATCGTTCTATCATGAATTTAGTATGCATATTTTTAAGCGGTAGGGTCGACTTGCTTAAAAAAAAATTCCCCACAAATCGCATGCTATGAAGGCTGGTTATAAAAGATATCCCAGGGTCATGTACCACAAAACTACAATTTAACAATTCTACAGGCACTTGGTAAATATGCCGATTACTGTACCTCAAAAGAAAACCACTTCACTTGTTAAATATGCAAATTTCCCTTCTTTGTACAAGTACTTCCGTCACGTCTAGACGATGCGCAGGCAAATTAGCTTAGCTGGCAAGCAAAGCGTGCTAATGAAAATCCGCGAAAATAAAACGGTGATTTTTGCTACATAACAAAACAAAACAAAAATAAAGGCTTGGGAAAGTGTTCATAGTCTAGCTCTAAGCCTAAATATAATTCCAATCCATAAAAGTTGGACGTATATGAGCGATGTGTTTTGGCAGAAATGACTTCAGCTACACAAGGACAAACAGTATTCTGAGCAACGCTATGCATATCAGCTATAGTGTTGTATTGAGCTCCAGAACCAAACCAATGCAGAGCTATTCGAAATTTTTTGTCGAACACTAAGAGCTTTGTTTCGGTTTGATGGTGACATTAATTTATATGTAAGTCTTTCGACCAGATTATCCACCACACTAATTGAAACGGGGAATTTTTCGAGAAATATATTTTCGTCAGGTTCAAAATTAATACGGGGTCTATAAACTTAAAAAACGCGATGTTGTTGTTGGTCATTAGTATTTACTTTCATTTGAATCGAAAAAGAACATTTTATTTTTAAATGGTCTGTACTTGACTTAAGTTAAAACAAAATGTTAACAGCATTTTTAAAGTAAATGCCGCTCTCGCTCTCCGATTTACTGATGGAAATAAAGATTTACTTACACAATTATTGGTGCTTCTATGATACTAGAGTAATTTAGTTGACGAAGCAAATTTCAATTTGAAACCACGTAAAATCTGACTTGTAACCACTTAACAATTTTCAATTCGCACGTTAGGTTCTTTTATCTTTATAACAATCGTTTGTTAAATTTTGTGTACACTTGTAGCTTTGTGGTACAGAAAGTGGGAACATTTCCCACTTGTTAAGGTTTGCTTGTACAATTGTTAATTGTTAATTGCTAAATTCGATTCGCCTGTTGTACAAGTCTTGTACAGTTGTACAACTTGTCCCGATGAATATGTTAAACAACTTTTCGGCAAAACTTGCCCAAGTAACAATTTTACCCAACTAAACAAACTTCAATACCCCCCAGCACTCAAAAAAATTAGACCCACCCAACAGTTGGGTCGGTCGAAAATCCATTTGGTTCCCGTTCTACCTCAATCTGCCTTATCATGTAATACGCCGAAAACATTTCTCACGTCATGTTTCGTACGGGATTAATTCGGTCAACAGTAAAAATAAAAATTCAAAACTCACCTTATTTAATCGCCATAACCCGTTTGGCATTTCCCTCTGTCACTGTCACTGTTCGCTGTTGAACTGTTGAAATTGTATTCGGACAAAGGGAGTTACAAAGTGAAACCCTCCAATAATTGTCATCGCATGCGTCTGTTTCGCTAGTGTGTGCGCATTTTATTAATTTATTTTTTTCCACATCTATAAACAAAAGTCCAAAGTATTGTTACACTTTTTTTTTTTTGTTCTCTCTTTTGTTGCAGGAATAAAAGCAAGTTGGGAGGAATGGTGGACGTACGATGGTATTTCCGGTGAGTAATTAAATGTGTCATGTCAATCGTATGCGTTTGTTTTTATTTTAAATCTCGTACACGGAACGGAATATATGGTAAGGATAGGCATTGACAGCTTCGGCGCCATTGTTTTTTACTTTCGCAATTATTGTGATAGTTTACGGCTTTTTTTTGGAAAATGTAAATTGGCAACAATTCGTTTCTGCATCTGTCGAATTTACAAATGATGAATGAAGGCTGTTGGATGTTCGACGGTTTGTTTCGTTCTGGGAATTCAAGAGGTAATAGATGTGATTTTAATGGCGGCTGGATGGATTTTTTTTTCATCCACGAGTAAACGGATTTAGATAATCATTTGACTGGATGCATCTGTTATGTGGATACAAGAGTGCCAACCATTTCAGCGTGCGTATCACATTTTGGATTATACGACTTTAAATAGAGCTTAAAATATTGAATTACGTAGGAAATAGCTCTAATCTGTGTATGGAAGTTAGAGCTATACGTAATGAGCTCATCAGGTTTTTAAAAAGTTATTTAAATTTCTTTTTACCATACCAAAGATCTCAGTGAGAGTGCTCTCGCCCCTAGTGACCGTTGGTCAGTGCCTTTATGGTGAAAGTCGACTATTTCTTCACTAGAAGCTCCGCCTCTTGTCACCTTATTCAACGTTAGCCACTGCTCATTCCCTTAATTCAAGCAGGGGGTAACTGCTTGAATTGAATCATAATTTATTCGTCCGCCTCTGACCAACATGCAAACATATCTTTTCGATTTGCAGGACCTAGTTTTTGGGGCCTTATAAATCCGCAATGGAACATGTGTAACAAAGGACACCGCCAGTCGCCCATAGATATAGTTCCAGATAAATTACTGTTCGATCCGTATTTACGGCCCCTGCACATCGATAAGCACAAGGTAAGTAAATCTCGATCCGTAGCTCCGTCATTGACACTTAACTAATTTCCTGTGTACTTACCCTCGATTTCTCGCCCCAAATAGGTTTTGGGTACACTGCACAACACCGGTCAATCACTGGTCTTCCGCGTCGACAAGGACACCAAGCAGCACGTGAACATCTCTGGGGGTCCGCTCGCCTATCGATATCAATTTGAGGAGATTTACATTCATTACGGCACCGAGAATAGCAAAGGATCCGAACACTACATCCACGGATACAGTTTTCCTGGTGAGGTGAGTCAAAGTTTCACAATTCCCCCCAATGTGTCTCACCTCGACGACTATATAGGCAAATTATTACGCTCAAAGTGTATCATTATGTAATTTAGGTGACTCCGCACAGCGGAAGAAGGGCGAAGGAAAAAAAAACTCACAAGATACTTAAGTGGAACATAAAAGGACATATGCTACAAATTTTATCTCTTTGTCCTTTTTGTCTGTGGTCTCATAAGGGGATTATGGTTTCGTAGTCCTTTTCTGCTGTTCACACAAACACAAGACAAGTGGGGACGGGAACTGCTGATGATGGTTCACCCATAAAGAAGACTGGAATCAGGTCAATGGGGAATGGTAACGTAAGCTGGTTCGTTTGGTAGGTTTCCCCAGGATCAGGTGGCGGATAGGGATTTAATATTGGGTGGGAAGACAGATGATGAAGTCACTTCGAAAGTCACATTCGGGTGTACCGCACGAAAGACTGTTTCGTTCATCTACGACAGCCATCAGGAGAGAATATCCTAATGAAACAATAATTTTAATGCGTACGAGGGGATCCTTCTCGACTTTCAAGCCGTACAAGACAAATTGAGAAGTCGACAACTCGGCCAGTGAATGGGCATAAAAGTTGGAAAATTGTTAAAGACTAAGGAGGATAAAGTACTCTTTGATGAGGGTGGACTCAACCGTGGCCGTGAACCAAGTCGGTATGGTCAAAGATATAACTTTAAGGGCTCACTCCATTACGGTTAAAGCTGTGAGGGAATGTACAAAATAAAATTTCGAAGGTTTCCCCCGCAAGTGTGTTGTTGGGAGTTCTTGTGAATGGAAGGACAACGATTAGCAAATTGGCCAGTCAAAGAGATTTTATGGGAAAGATATTTCACTTGTCTGGATGATTGTTTCTGAAACATTCGCTTTTCTTTTCTGGCTGTATAAGCGGATTAACGACGGTTAAATAAAAAAGTACTTGTTTTAGTTGAATTGGGGATTTGAAAAAGATTTGTCTATTTAAAACCACTGGGATGACCAACTGCCTTCTAGGGAAAAGTGAAATAGTATTCGGCAGTGAAACAGTTACAAACTTTCTTTATCCTTTTGACAACGTAACGTAAAAGCATGTATAAAGCTACGTAAAGAAGGTAATTTATAAATAAAAATGAACTACACAAACCCATGGAGCCACAAATAAATAAAAGTCACACGAGACGAAATGCAAGTTTATTAGAAACAAGTCTGTGTTCTGTTTTTTCTAAAGTGTGTGCCAAAAAAATAGACCTCCGGAAATTCATTTTTCATTAGCTAAATCTATGTACTTATATAAAAATTGAGCCTTAAAATTGTGTTCGTTTGTCGCCAATTCCCGCCTTAACGAATCTACCGATTTTAACCAAACTTTCACACATCCTTTGAATCGATCTATGTATGGTTTTTGTGAAGTTTCGTTGTAATCGGAAACCGTATGTGTGTGTTGTGCGTCAGTGCGTGTTGGAAAAAATACATGAATTTCAGTAAATTTTTTTCAACAACAACTACAAAATTCGGAAAATTCTCAACAGGTGGCTGTTGGCAAATTTCGTGTTTCATCTATCTCCTTCTATATATTTATATATCAAAATAAGTCGGATTGTGTTTGAATTGATGTTCTCTTAATGCGTGAACCGACTTTGTTTCTGGAAACTTCAGATGAAAGATGACGTCAATACCAAGGTTTGTATGTATATATGGTCTTTGTATGTGCATTGGTTATACGAGTTATAGGCATTTTAGTGAACATACATGTGTTGTCGACCTCAGAGACACAAGCCCTCAACCACTTAAAATGAAATTTTGTTGATATGTATGGTTGGTTCCAGCTTAAAAGATAGGATAGTTTTGGTGGCCACCCGACAGGTATCGCTGTAGTCAATCTCCGAGACCACTCAACTTATTTCAATGGAACAAAGGACAAGATAGTTTTGGACCTGATAGGTAGTGGTCTGAATGTTGAAACTTACTTTCCGGGCTTCTTCGAGCGACCAACATGACATCACCGAACGATTTTTCAAAAAAAAAGCTAAAGGCGACCATGGGCTTCATCGTTAAGCACAATGTTTTTGGACAATCGCGTTTGTGGATGTACTCGATCGAATGGCAGAATCGAGGATTGCCGATTGCCCACATTCTTCTTTTGTTGATTGAGAAAATCTGACCGGACCAACTCTATTCAATCATTAGGGCGGAAAAAAACGATCAAGAAGCCGACCCATCAATCTATGAAGTCGTTTCGATGCATTGAACTCATTTTTCTTCCAAGGTAGTTTCTTACGTTCAACTATCAAAAGGTTATTAATAATTTAATCAATTTTAGGCGGTACGAAGCTCGTCGGGTCAGCTAGTATTTTATAAGAATCGGGCTTAAAATTCCGCCGCAATCGGTGCGACAGAAAAACGGCGATCCAAATAATGTGCAATATAACTACTTGTATGTATTTTTATATTCTACTAGCTGTACCCGCCCAGCTTTGCCCGTGGTAAGGAACTTTGTTGCATAAAGCTTTGTACGCTGCGCGAGCTAAATTTTGACTCCCACACGAATTATTCTCCAAAATTTAACTGGGCTTAATTTAAGTGAATCCCCGTAACCCCTTTTTGGACAGTCCAGAAGTATCGAGAAGTTGCGTTTTAAATGTTCTTAAACTCGACGTTTCGTTGCAACAATTTCCCCCGTAAATATTTGCATACTGGAAATAAATATTAAGAATATCAAAAATAAATATTCAATCACCTAAAAAGCCAAATTTCAAATTAGAACACGCATCAGAACTTTTGCACCATGGCTTTGCCCGCGGTAAAAATAAATATCCAATTTCAAAAGCTAAGGTTGTAGGTTTTTAGAAACTAAACCGAATCAGAAGTCAAAGTTCTCAAAGGCTAACTAAAAAGTTTTCGTTGGTAACTCTATGCGAGTTACCCAATTAAAGGTTGGTGAAAAAGATTGATGAACGAGTTCGCCCGTGTTTGACCAGTGACCACACTTTTTAGGGTTCCATAGCCAAATGGCCAAAAAAGGAAAAAAAAAAAAAACATACATTTTGGGGGTTCCCCATACGTAGACTGAAACTCAAAAAAATGTTTTCATAAAAAAATGTGGGGTATCTATTAATAGTTCTTCAAAAATGATATTGAGGTTTCTAATATAATTTTTTTCTAAACTGAATAGTTTGCGCGAGAGACTCTTCCAAAGTGGTAGGTAAAATGTGTGCCGACTCGCCCTTGGCCGCTTTTTTTTATTGAATAGTTCACAGGGAGCTCAAATTGGTCAATCGAAGAAAGTGCATAAATTGTGTCAAAACGAGTAGAAAAAACTGGTTGTGCCTGATAAAGGTTACCAGATAAGAACGTTGGAGAAACAACTTTAAATAAAACAATAATTCTGTGGGATATAAAATTTATTTTGTCATTAAAGCTGCATTCATGTCGCTGTGTGGAGAATAGCACACCATTTAAAGGGGCGCCGCGTCTTCGCTGAAAGTGCTTCAAGCAGTCGGTCCAAATTTTGTTGACTCGATCCAATATGTAAGGCGCTATTCCGGCGTCTAGAATAGTTTCCTCGAGCTCGTCTTATAAGCGTAGACTAGATGTAGATGTAGCTAGATGTAGCCCCAGAGAAAAAGTAATAGAATGGTGCCAAGTTGCAAGTTTGCGACGGCTACTTGATGAATGCTTATGCGAGATGACCCAAATTTCTCGTTTAAAACTTCGAGCGTTGCCTCGCTTGTATGGCGAGTAGCACTATCTTGTTTGAACCACAGCTCGTATATTTTATGTTGTCAAGCTCTGGCCACAGAAAGTCGGTCAACATCGCTTTACACCTGAGGTATCTCCTTCCTCATTTCGACAGAAACAAGGCCCTAAGATGCCGCCATGCTATAAACCGCACCAAACGGTCAATCTTTATGAGTGCATTGTTGCTTGGTCGAATACTTGTAGATTTTGTTCGCTCCAGTTACGGCAATTTTGCCTGTTGACATAGCCGCTGGGCCAGGAATTGGCCTCGCCAAAATCCGGATCTTCGGCCAATATTTTAGCGCCCAATTAACGAACTCACGGCGCTGCTTCTGGTAGTCCGGCTTCAATTCTTACGTCAGCACAATCTTGTATATATTTGGGCTCAAATCTAATCGCAAAATAGGCCGCTTTGACTGTCTGACGATGCCCAATTCAGCTGATCAGCGGCTAATTCACATTTCCGGGTCTTCTTTGGTACTATCCGCTGCTTCGGTTTTTTTTAATTCCGCACCAAAGTTTGTGCTTTTGGTGGCTAAAGGTCAAACGGAGTGAAGTCACGCTCAAACTTTTCCACGGTGCGATGATTTGCGTGCACACTCAAGACATGATGACGGCCGACCCCAGATGAAATTCACTTTGAGAATTTAAAACAATGTAGGAATTTCGAATGTTTTTTTTGCATAGGATGCATTATAAATTTGCAAATATTGCTAAATATTTTGAAAGCTGGGTGTCTTTGGTAGCCTTGGCAGCGGCTCAAACATGACAACTGGGAAAAGTATCATTGCTAACAAATTCGCCATGAGAGGCGCTGACCATTTCTGTCTTTTTTTCAGAACCTTCTATGCTCCGTTTGAATTCGCAGTCACTTTATTTTTCAGATACAAACACGCCCCTAGTTTTCATCTTCCTTTCAATCTGCGTTTAAATTAACAAACATTTAATATTTCAGATCCAAATCTACGGCTTCAACAAGGAACTGTACCACAACATGTCCGAGGCGCAACACAAATCTCAAGGCATCGTTGGCCTGTCGCTGATGGTGCAAATCGGAGACACGCCAAATCCCGAACTTCGAATTATCACGAGTACATTTAACAAAGTGCTCTTCAGAGGTAAGTGTTACATTTACAGCATGCAAACACTTTTTGCATAAATCTCTGAAAGTTGTCTGCATGTTTACAGGGATGTAGGCAATTGACCCTAAATAATTGTTCCCATAACTTTGGAGTTTTTTTCTATTATTTATGAGAGCTTTAATAAAGGTGGAGCATTTTGGCCTATTTCCAGTGAAAGTGTGCATAATAATTACCTCGACTTCATTGTGGCGACGCGAAATGGAATAAAACGTAACGAAGGTTACCTGGCAAAAAGAGAAGAATCCCTAATCGCGGTAACAGCAGTGTAAAATTGCTCCACAGCATGTCCGCGATTACATCGGGGCTTATGAACCGGACTGTCTGTATTTTTGCGAAGTAGTACCCAGTCCCCTCTTCGTCGCAGATCAAGTCCTGCAGTGAAACTATAAATAACTTATTTTTTCCTCTTCGTAATTTGTTTCTTCTCTTGTTTTTGTCAGGAAGACACCGCTATACTATTATTATTGGTCTGATTTGTTGTTCATCCTCTAGGTTTGGGGAAATTCATGTTCGTTTAACCGGAAGGAACTGTGGTACCGATGTGTGACGGTCGAAAGGATCTTTTCTTTTTCTTGACTTTTATTTTACGTCTTCCCGGGTGTTGCTGCTATCGAGGAAGTCTCAAAATTGACTGGAATGAACTTCATATTCCGCCTCAACCTTTATAAGGAACTTTGTTTTTGCGATTCCTTTTTTTTTTCATTCCGTGTAAATACAGGAAATTCGTCCTTTCTGCTTTGAAACTCCGATATTGAGCGGAAATAAAATGCACCCTTCCGGTGGTGTGGGCTCTCACCTTTTTGTTTGCGAAAGTAGGAAGAGGGGTTGAAAGCTATATAAATTTTGTTCGCAATTTTATTGGACCCTTGTTTAGAGAAACGTTGTTTGTCTTGTCCCACAAAAGACGGAGGTATTTTCAATAAACAAGCAATCATATGACCTTCGTGCATATTTTAAAACCAGATAGAGGCTTTTTATTTCTTGTACAAGTCGCATTGTTAATTTCCTCAAAAAGCATTCTCCTTTTGCACCTATCGTGACATAATTTCTTTTAATTCTACTTTCAGGACTCTCGACACCAATTCGACACATTTCAATACGCTCGCTGCTGCCAAATACCGATCATTTCATAACCTATGAAGGGTCAACAACACATCCGGGCTGCTGGGAGAGCACAGTGTGGATAATAGTAAACAAACCAATTTACATAACAAAACAGGAGGTGAGCTTTAAATAAACAATTTTCACGGCTCTATGCCCTCGTTTCGTTTTGTTTATATTTTTCTCATTACAAATTTAATATATTTAATTAAAAATTTATGAAACCATTTTATGCAGAGTATGTTTGAAATATAATTCCATTGATATATCATGCAAAAAACAGTAGTATTAAATAAAAAATTCTTCACACATAATCATTTGGCACAACGAAACGAATTAGTGCTCTCGATGTTCCACGGGTAGTTGCGGCCAATTGCGCGTCGCGACGTTTGGTTGGGTTTAATTAAAAAAATTTATTGCGTTGTGGTTGCGGTCGAATGGAGTTTATTGATTTGAAATTAATTTCACCGCCCTTTGGCGTTTTATGAGTGTTTTTTTTAAATTTTGTTCTTCTCCAAATACCTCATGCAAATTATTGCTAATTGTCGATAATGATGAGTGTACATTGTACAAGTTGGGTTTGTGTGTTTTGATTTTTTTTCCTGTAATTGTGTGACCTCTTTTTCATTATCGGATTTTCAGATAATTTTAATTGTTGCAAGACCACATAATCGGTAGATATACTTTTTTAATCGTGTTAATGGAAATAGAGCAATGGCGGAGAATTGTTTATATTACACAAAAATACTTGTTTTTTCTAAAGCGCTGATGCATTTGAAAAAAATGTACTTTGCACTACCGACTTAATTGGATTTTTGTGTTCTGTTCACTCTTTGCAGTTGTACCAGCTCAGAAAATTGATGCAAGGCTCAGAGAATACTCCAAAGGCACCGTTAGGCAACAACGCGAGGCCCGTTCAAGTGTTGCATCATAGAACCATTAGGACTAATATAGATTTTAAGAAATCAAAGGTGAGTTTCATTCTTATGTAAGAGCGAAGTGGCGCCAAATTAATCACCCTATCGGAAGATGCTATAATTTTTGCAAATGGCGTCGTACGTCCATGGTGTTTGACATTTGAGATGAGCGACGAAGCGCATAGCTAGATGAGCGTTTACGTCAATAAGCTAAATCTTCGTTTCTGGGGCACTGAAAATCCGCATGTGATGATGATGACGAAGAATCATTACAAAGTTTTCCTTAGGGCTACTTAAAGTCGCGGGCTTATGCCAAAAAGCCTCAGATAATCGCAGAAGGAGAATATTCGACAGGAATGCGAACAGTTATCACCGGAAAGTTGTGTAAAATGCGATAAAAAGGCAGCAAATGTGTATCAACACTGGCGGCAGCCATTTTCTCACTTTAAACTAATAATTCTAACTCTAAAGGTTGCCATCACTCAAAATCATTTTTTTTATTTAGTAAAAAACTAGTTCAAACACAAAATTGGGTGATTAATTTTGTGCTACCCTGTATATATAACTTTTCTAAATGAGGGGAGAATCTCTGTTAGTTGTAGCGGCTTTGGGTGGTGAGTAGGTATCCTTAGTAAATTTTTGTCCGTGGGAAATTTTTAGAATTCATTCCGTCTTTCACCAAAAGCACTTTAAACACAATAACTATAAATAATTCAATAACTCAAGACAACTATGACAAAATGTGTTTAAATGTTGCAAATTTTAAGCAATTAGTATTTCGTTTCGTGGGTCACTGCATTTTTTCTAAAGTCACTGCTTACTGAAAAGGGAATGAAAGATGTACAAGATGGAGTTGGGTAAAAATGGGTCCGCCAGATTGAATTTTCAAAGGATATGGGAATTAATTGCTATTTAACCGCAATTTTATTGCTCTATTATTGATTCTGTCACTCTCCGGGAAGTCATACGTTATACGTTCCAGGTTCGAGTTCTAATGAGCCAAATGGCTCAAGAGCGCGACAAGTTCTACAATACCTAGGCATAAAGGTCCAATTTTCTAAAAAAAAAATTGTTTGACATTATATAAATTTCGATCTAAGTAGCCAAGTTTCGGTGATTGGCTCCATTAACAGCAAAGCGGGCTCCAGTCTCTTTTTTTTTTCTTAAATAAAGGTTCAATGTTAACCGCACTCCATACAAAAAAAAAATCGATAGGATTTTAGTTTGGGCTCCTTAAAGTTAACTGTAACTATAGGGATATTTTTTTCACCACGGTTAGATAAATACTTGTGTAAAGTTGTAGGTGGCTCCATCCTAGTACCCTTCAAATGCGTTTCTTAAAAATATTTCAGGAATAATTTATTTTCCCCTTTCTTTGTTATATTTTTAGCAAAATCAAAATTCATGCCCATCGATGAACAAGGATATGTACTACCGTGCGAACCGATGGTCACCGGACAGTGGACTACTGATTCGTTGACCAGAAGCAAAATTCATCGACTATGGCTCAGTATTTAACGCAATTAAACTGTAGAACCCAGCAAACCAAAAAACGAAAACAACTCCTATTCCATTCAATTAAGCAAAATTCAACATTATTTTTTACAAAACAATTCCATGTAAATGTTTACTATTCGTTTTATTTATAAAATATAAATATACCTATACAATATTATAATAATTAAAATAAATCAAATATATGCCGTAAACTGGAGGGTGGACAATAACTACACTATAAATACATTATATATATTTATTATATAACAAAATACCTAGCAAAATAAAAACACACAAATAAAAATAACTAACTATAAACTATAAACTATAATCAGAAATAGTTTGCTAACGCTATCAAAAAATGCTATACGAACAAAAAAATATATGGTAAATATGTAACTTCCTAACACACACACACATACAAGATAGTATATACGAAAACATATATTTATGTATACAAGACAAATTAATTAAATGCGGAAAATACAATTGTAAAGGTTCGATATATAACTATAAATAATTGTGTAACAAATTTATACTTTGCAAAACTACAGCGCAAAATTAATTCTAAGTAGAAAAAACAAAACAATGTAGATCAGGATTGGACAACAGTAGCACGAAATACGATGAGAAGGAATCACAAGCGGAAGATTACCCAGGAGGATATAAGCAAACTAAATATAAAAATGATGTAAAAAGATATAAATACAAAATTCCATATTATAAGAGTATAGTAAAATCATTCATGGCATAGTGTAATGCCAGACGGTACGATGTGGTGCGCAAAAATGCAATGGAATCATATATTTTTACGATATTTTGCGAATAGAAATGTATATAGAGTTGAACTAGATTTGTGTTTTAATTTTTGTTTCCAAGAGCTATGCCAACAAAGGCTTGGGAGCCAAATCACCACAAAACCACTTCCCTAATTAATTGTTCAGCCAGTTGCGAGCGACTTAATAGCTGTCCACCAACACTGGCAGGGGACAATAATTTATATCCCGAAGTGAAATAGTTGTAAAACGATTTACCCACATTGGAGAGTTCATTCCCATCAGCGGACCTAAAAACCCCACCGGGGGATAAAAACATCACAAATTAATGAAATCCACGTCGGGTCGGAGAGTACTTGTGTGTGTATGATGCCTTTTGCACAGGACATCACCTCGGTTCAAGCTCTTTATGTGGCCTACACCGGGAACCTGTGCACCAACCCGACCATGTCATGACCACCGATGGCAGCCCACTCATCGCCGTCCACCTGTGTGAGGTGTAAAATGATTTAATTAATAATTTATCACACTTTACAGATTAACACCTCTTAATACATTTTAATTAGCCCAACTTGTATGGCCGTGTATACTGGTGCTGGTATGTACGATGTACGTAAACTTAAATTCATCCGAGTAATTCGGTGATTTGGTGGAGATTTTTCGCCCCTAGCTGACTGATAAAATGAATTGCCCTCATTTGCATCGAATCAGGTGTTGAGCCGTCAGACACTCGTGTCCCACGTGCGTAAGGGCGCCCGTGCAAATTAAATGCGCAACGAAATCGCGTGGAATTTCAACGCGGATTTTTAGAGCTTACCATGGACCCAACCGAAGGAACTGATTTTATTTGCCTGCTAAATTTTACAGTCGATATTATTTATTGCGGAAATGAGCAGCGGTTGGTAAATATTACAAAAGATGGCCTACAATCAAATTTCTAATTGAAATTGATTGTGATGCTCGCATTCCATTGCATAGTTATCGGATGCGGGTCTATTATTTCGCAGGCGGTCAAATTATTTAGCGGTTTCCAGTAACTGCGGGTGTATCCTGTGGTGGATTTAATTTTCTCAAAATTATTTGATTATTTGAGTACCTATGTACTGCCGGTGCCGGTGGTTTTGTGACTTTTCACAGATAGTTGTTTGCATAGCTCTACTACATATATTTATAAAATGTAAATGTAAATAATTTAAAAGTACTTAGTTAACATTATCCGACTGCAATGAATTGTGGAACGTTGCAACATGAGTTGCACATCTAAATACCTACTACGATAGCATACTAAGCCTTGAAAGAAAAAATATAAATAAAGGAGCAACACTATTTAAATTGTTATCCAAATTAAGTATGCCAATTGTTTACCGATTAGAAATGCACATAAAGTGCTTCCGATAGAATAATTTATTTAAGTTGTTATTGACATGTTGACTTGATGCTAGGAAATTGAAAAATTTGTTATCTACTCAGTCGCAGAGGAAGGAAGCTGCTTTGCCACTTTCATAGTAAAAATATTCAAGTGCGTCTTGTTGTAGGTGGTGGGAAATATTCTTGAATTTCACTGCTCCCAGAAGGATAACTGTCTGAGCTTTTAAGTTGAACGGAGGTTTGAAATTTAAGTAAAGAATGTCCGAAATTTCGGTCTTATTCGTAATATCCTGCTAATGGCCCATACATCTAAGAGTCAAATGAAAGAGACTCACATTATAAAGGGTTTTCCAATAAGAGGTGCTATTGTGAATGACCCGCTATTTCGGTAGCTGTCACTTTTGAAGCTTTTATTCTTTGACATTTGACAAGTAGAAACTACGCCATTACTAAAAATGGAACGATACACGCTTCAACAACGCATTGAAATTATTCAAATTCACTACAAAAATGGTGAAAATCTTGCAGTCACAGTTCGCAAAACTAAAGCATTTTTTGGTCGCCGTGAAGCACCTTGTCGGACCCCAATACAGACATTGGTAGAAAAATTCGAGCTGTTGGGACAAGTTAGTGATGTGAAGAATAAAACCCGTGCACGTCGCTCAAGAACAACTGAGAATATTGCTGCTGTAGCCCAAAGTGAGATCTTGTGATTTAACACCTTGCGACTTCTTCCTTTGGGGCCATGTGAAAAATAAGGTCTACGCCAACAGCCCAGCGTCGATTCAAGACCTCAAAGATAAAATTCGTGAGGCTATCGAGGACATAGGGCAGCCACTTTGCGATTTGGTTATGGAAAATTTCATGAAAAGGATATGGTCCTGTATGCGTGCTCGTGCTGGCCATTTGGCTGATGTTGTTTTTCATTATTAACGGAATACCTTCCTCTTTATTATTTATTTATTATATAAATAAATAATAAAGATAAATATAAAATTATTTATTATTTATCTCAAAAAATGTAATTTTTCTTTGAATACCAAAATAACACCTCTTATTGGAAAACCCTTTATATCTTCGTTTGGATTGTTTGCTTGAACTTATTTCAGGAACTAACTAAAGTGGTCAAAAAGTACATAAGAAACGTTTATGTGCAACCCATATGGAAGTTTCTTTCATTTTTAGCCAACTAAAACGATGGCGTATTTTTTACTGAACTCGCAAACCCCTAACGAAAATCAGAGAGTATAACTGCAGGATAACCCTTGTCAATACTATAGAAGTCAGCGAAAGGATGGTGGTCACTTTCGAAAGCTTTTGGCATCTCTTTCAAACCCCACTACCGCAGTTGGGAGAATATTGAAGAAGAAGAATTCGGAAACACTTTTTTAAAGTCTATTTCGCTAGTTGCGGAGGGCTTTGCTATACACAAATATCATTTGGAAAGACCGTCGGGGTTTTGTATGAATTTGAGAATTTCCCTCTTTGAGATGTTTTCAGAAGTAGAGTTTCTTAGAAGGCGTTGTGTCTCTTTATACTGATCTGAAATTTCTGCTTGCTTTTCAAGATCTACAGGAGTGTGTTAACTAAACCAAAATTTGACTACACTAACCTCAAACCGCACAGATACTGTCCGCCGTGGTTTTTTGCTAAAGGTTTTATGAGCTCACGTGTTATAGTAGACTATGTCTCAAACGCGACATTCAGAGTACCCCCTTTCTTCTTTAATGAGGTACAGTATGCTGTAGGTTCAATTTATCGGACATACTTTCACCTTTACAAATTGTACAAAAAGGTTGGTTCATATAATATTGCCCGATCGTCTCTCTTCTTATTTGAAAAGTTCGCTCGTTAGACCATAACGGGCTTTTGGGACTCAAGTGTGGATATTCGCACTTCTTTTTCGTAGGAAGGAGAAAGTTTTGAAAGTCTTGATTATCATCCTTCGGTTAAACTGGATCATTTGACTAACAGCTGACTAACTCCGCCTCTTCTTTTTTCTAAATCCTAAGTCATTTCTGTGTATTGTGCTATACCAAGCAGGAACCACTTTTCCGGTCCTGTAGTTGTGAAAATCTGATAGCTCTCGTTTCTCTTTATGGTCAGTGGCATTGGTCACTGGTGTACCCTGCCAGAGTAGTCACAAAAAAACACTTTAGCTCAACCATTGACCACCATGACTACCGTCCAATCAATAGGGGACAGAAATATTATTCCCAGTCAGCACCGACTGTAAATCTTCTGTACCGCAGTCCCATGATTATCCCTGCTGTCTGTTCGGACATTGTACCGTTGGAAAGATCGTTTAATATTTTGGTAAAATTTTCGAACGTTGACTCAATATCCATAGGTTCGACCGCTCATTTCTCGTCGAGCTTCTTTTGCTGGTTAAAATTAAATCTGTCCAGGGTTGCAGTCTTCGCATTCATTGGTGCAAC
This sequence comes from Cheilosia variabilis, assembly GCA_951230905.1. Classification (NCBI taxonomy): domain Eukaryota; kingdom Metazoa; phylum Arthropoda; class Insecta; order Diptera; family Syrphidae; genus Cheilosia; species Cheilosia variabilis. Next base: position 54,389,754 of record OX579677.1, read on the forward strand.
CTTTAATGAAATGTTCCAAAATGAATGCCGCATTTTTTCTTTAAATAAATAGTCCACATTTAAATTATCAATCCATATATCCTCACCCAGTCCTCACGTAGTAAGAGCGATCCGTAAGTTCGGTTGGGTTGAACCTTAAAACCTTAACATGGATATGTGGCTTATCTAAGTCTTATATTTATTTATTTAACGCATATTTTTTATGCGAATGTAGTAGAACAGACCGCTTTTCGCCCTACGCGCCTTATATGTAGCTGATGGCTATAACCTTTATAGTTGGAACGGACATTTCTTAGAGGTTTTGTCGGAAGCCGGCTTCCAATATTTTTAAACCCGCTATGAACCGCATGAGTTGTCCAGTAAGTGATCAATGACCTAAACTACGATTGCACATGACACTTTTCATGTCAAATATTGACATGCCGACATCATTATTACGTGAACATTTGTCCCAAATTCGTCACTAAACGTGATCGCCTGTCACACCAGTGACCACCGATTGGCCGAATTTTTGTGACGACAGCAAGTCAAAATTTGCCACGAAAAATGACACGTGCAATTGTTAAAGCTACAGACTTTTTATAGTCACTAAGCGAGGGGTCCCAGGTTAGACTCCCGAAAAAACCCAAAATTCCAACTTATGTTTTTTCCGCTGCGCCACCTCTCGCGTCTGTCTGACAAACATCCGAGAGTATAACTGTCATGAAGGAGCTTCTCAATTAGCCGTTTGGACCCGGTATAAAATTGTAGATCCCTTCCATTCGTCCCAAAAATGAAAAACTCACACGAAACGAATGGTTGTGAGAAGCTAGGCCTAGGGTCCCTACAGGGACCAACTATTTATTTATTTTAGTTCCAGTAGATCTACATATACTTCTGTTGTAGTAAAATACTGTGCCCAAGTACTTGACCTTCTAAGGCCTTCTTGTCTGAAGGATTTTAATTTTTTGGTCACACTTATTCTGTCGTGGTTATTGGCCTTAGCCATTGAGTCCTTCAGTATGCACTGATTGCTTTGATTTCCAAACGATCACGTTCAGGGCTCAGTTAAAACTTCAGGTTATAGTCGCGACATTTGTCAGGTGTACTTTTATGAGCCTCTGCAATTTAAGGCCTCTTGTGCTTAAAAACAAAATATTTTCGTCACACAAAAGCTGTGCATTGTTCTTGTTTGCGGAATCATTTGTTGATAGAAATTGTAGTTGACTTGGCCTTCAAGCTATCAAAGGTACCTGGAACTAAAACTCTTACTCTTTCTTGATTTCACAACCCTTTAGAGCAGGCTTGTCACAGATACGGCCGCGGGCTATGACCGGCCCTTGAGGCAATTACCTGCGGCCCGCCGCATCAATTCAATAATCTATCTTATATAGTGTATGTTTCTGTGTCAAGATTCTGGATCACCAAAATTATACTTCGACTTATATTTGTTTTTTCTTATTTTAAATTTCGCATTTTAGTTTTTATTTGGCCCGCTGTCAAGCTGAGTTTGAGTTTGACACCCCAGCTTTGGATTTGGTGAAGATATCCGATTTTCGTCTGGGACATTTTTCACCTCATCCCTTTATTGAAATTTCGCTTATTTCCCGACGAATAATTTTTTAGCCACAATCTTTACTAAAAAGGATTATTTAATAAAAATTTCCAAAGGCTGAGTAGATAACGAAGGTCATGACATAGTCAAACCAAACCCATGTTGCATGTGTGTTTTAATTTAAAATTGTATCATAGTTAGTAAAGTGTTTATAAGTTTAACATACGATCCTCATTTTGTAATTTATTTAGCATAATTAGCATAAATAAAATACGAAAGCAAACCAATGTAATGTAGAAGAGAATGACAAGAAAAAAATAAAAACATTGGCGAAACACTTAGCTAAGGTTATACTGTAATAGAAAGTGAAAATAAAAGATTTTTTGACAAAAAGGACATTCGCTTTAATTCTTTAATTCCCACAGATTGATATACGAATTTCAAATCCGTAACTTTGTCGCTGCTTGACAGTTTTAATTCAGTCAGTCCCTCTATTACAGTTATTCGAGTAATGGGCAATTAAAGTCAACCATAAAGCTTACGGAATGTCCCTCCCTCTACACACAGTTAAAGTCCCATTCGAAGCCGAACCGAATGGTGAATAATTTATCGCTCCTCAAAGCCATATAATTTCCACTCGCCGCCACACATACCCGTGCACGTCTACAATTTCATCGCATTTCCTGTTGCTATTGTTTCGACCTCGATGACATGAATTTCAGTCGCACAGACGGAAATCTATATTTCCATGTCCTGGCGTTAGAATTATATACAATATACGTTCTCCGACGCCGAGTGTGGGTACTTTTCGAAAATTGCTTTTGCAAAATTTTTCAAAGAGACCCATGGTCAACAATTCACATGTACGCTGTGTGCAGTGTGAGAAACAGTTTATTCCAAATGGCGGCATATTTGGGCAAAGCACACTGCTGCTGTGGCCGACAGAGAATTGCGGCACAGTCCTTAAATATACAGAAGCACGCTAAGCCGCAAATCGAATGCATTAAGTTTACTCGAAGAAGGCTCGCTGCATATGCCAACAAAGTCAAGAGGGAAACTCGAGTGTTGGTTACAAAATTTCGGGATTTTATTCCGTTGCATGTGGTAAAGTGGGGTAGTTGGAGGTAGAAGGTTTTTCTTTTGTTGTTTTCTTTATTTTTCTTTGTCCACTTTTAGGTTTTAGAGTTGCAAATTCAAGTGAAATAAATGGCCGAACGTTTTGAGGCTGAAAATTTGCGTTTAAATTGCACTGGTTGTCGGTATGTGTGTGAGTGTGGGCGAAGGCCGACTAAAGTAGTAATGAATAAAATGAAATTTCTTTTGTATTTTTATTTCACAGTGAGCACTCGCCTGACCGTGAAGAGGATTTGTTGCGGAAATTATAAGCCTTTGTGCTGACACAAAGGTCAGTGGTCTAGTTGATGTGAAACGGTGGCAGACAGTATGTGGGTTGAATGTTGATTTTGCAAAGCGAAATTTGGACTCGTATATTTCGAGGGAGAAATTTGTATGTATCAGAAGGGCGCAGTCTTATTTCTTCTCAAAGGTTTCTCATGTAACTGCGAACTTTGGCCTAGCGTAACAATATATTCTCACATAAAGTAGAAGGGGAGGTAGAGAGTTGCTTGTAAAGTAAACGTCGACTGCTCCATTGAATTCTCTTACTTTAGTTTAGATTTTAGATGGTCATTTCAGGAGTCACACTATCGTGGCCCTGAGAACAATTTTTTTTATTTTTTTTTTTGATTTTATCAATGCGGTTTGGTAAACCGACTTTTTCCCCCAATTCTTTTAGGTACGATGTTGGAAAAATCACCTCATGTCTTCAAAGGGTATAAGTCCATAGTACCTGGTAGCACCACACTAGCGAAGATTTAAAAAAAAATCTCTCAATTTTTTTTTACACGCTGCTTAAGGTCGAGAATGGTTTTCCAACAAAATGTACGTCAATTTTTGTGTCCCTACCATTTTTTCTAAAACAGGTTTTTAGCCAGGTTTCAAGCCCACACATGGCAACTTTTTATTCAATTTCAATGGCTGTGCACTCAGCACAATTGTATTGAAAAAATTTTGGCAATTCGGTAATAATTTTTTCAAAAATCCATTTTACGATAATACAGAGAAAAACTGAGTTTTTCATTAAGATAGAAATGACCATATTACCTTAGAAATGAATTTTTGTTACAATCGTCTGGACCGTTTTCGAGATATGTCCAAATTTCAAAAGTACCGTTACTCGAATTTTTAGCGGGAAAACTGAGTATGCAGCTATGTTTACCTCACCTACTTAAGCTTAAATATCAATTTTTGTTGATATCGTTAGAGCCGTTTTCGAAGAAATCAAACTGGTATGAAAATTTTGTATGGGAAGTACCATTAATATTGTGGCTACCATGCAAAAAAATAAACGCCCCGAGCTGTAAGCCCCAAATTGTAAATCCGAAGTTTTGAACGAAATCCGATCAGCCGCTTAGGCTGTTGGCCTCGGGACATACAGACAGACAGACAGACAGACAGACAGACAGACAGACAGACAGACAGACAGAAGGACAGATTTTTGCGACCCACTTTTTTGAGTTCGCCTATCATCGTAGTGTCAGAATTGATTAACATCTCGAGTTCGAAATTTTGTACGAAGAAAATATCTTTCTCTTACTACGTAATGGAGAAAGTTAATAAGACCTATAAGTAGTTCCGAAAAGAAATAATGATCCGGAACTTTTGTTAGTTTATCCAAAGCTTCAAAAAGAATTTGATGTACTTAATAAATTTCTTTATGGACAGTACGCTCTTTCTGTTGCTTTCTATTCGTTTTTGGGGCAACATCGACAGCAAAAAACAATCTAATGACATTCCTAACTGGTGCCATAATAAAGTGTCCTCTTGCGACCTTGTGACCATTTGTAATACGTTCACAAACAACTTTCAATCTGTATATTGAAGTAGTATTTACTATCCCAGCTAGTGTCTCGAATGAAACTTCAATGTCTTGTAATTCTTTAAATGTAGGTAACCTTGAGTGTGCAATTCCAGAAGTTCAAAATGCTCTTTCCCAGTTAAAATTAGATGAAAATCTGGTTTCGAGGGCATCCCGCCAATTTTACTTCAAAAGTGTTTCCGTGCCAGTCTAATGTTTAACTCGTCTCTGCGGACAGGAAATTTTTTCAAAGTTTGGAAGAACTCGTTCATAACAACTCCGATTTGCAAAATTTCGCTATTTGAAAAAATTATCTAGAATTTTACTAGAGTTGCTGTTCTTAGACTACGCTGGAATATCGAAATGCCATCGTATGAGATAAGATGCAAATTACTTGGTGTCTTGCCTCTTTTTAAGCGAAGTCAATATTTTTCACTTATGTTCATTCGGGACTTGATAACCAACCATTTCGACTGCCTTTTTCTTTTATCATTAATAGGCTTTTATGCGCCATCTAGAATGCTTAGAAATCGCTTTTTATTTCAACCAATTACCAGATGCCTAAGAGAATCTAATAATTATAGCAGTTTGTTCGAGACTCATTTAAGAACAAATTAATTTTAACGTTAGGCTTTGGTGGTAGTATTTAAGTATTTAAATTTTGTATTAAGTAATCTAGAGAGCAGTGAATGTTATCATTTGAAGTGCACGAATAAATAAATAAATAAATAAAACTGTTTCAAATGACAAATCCGCTTCCCCCGTCTGTCCATCCAATCGCTCTTTTTAGATCGTTGTTTCATCTACAGCATCAACATACAATGATAGTTCCTTATTGAATTCCCATCCTCAAGTGGCTTACAAAGGGTTGTCAGTTCGCACATATTGCCGCTAACACAGATTACCTACCATGCAACCCTAGGCCGCTTATTTTCACTTGCACAATTATCAGGCATCTCTTCTGACAGCGGTAGTGTCGCCCAAGAAGTTGTTTCCTTGCGACTTCCAACTGAGTACAGACCCCACTAAATTAATAATCAATGTCAAAATGTCACTACAGCCCGCAACTCCTACATTCATAGAAACATCGACATAATTGCTACCCTGCTGTTGCCCTTGTTTGAAACCCCTAAGCCGCTTATTAAATTTCCATGCGAATATTTTCCAATTTCACATTAATCGAATATGGGCGCGGTACATCTACCCCCATCCAACGCCATCAAAGACAGGAAATAAATTTCACACGCAACCATCACCATCACCCCCATATACGAGTACGTGGCGGATGCTTTGGCAGAAAATGATTATCCAGCAGATAAGAAATCACTGACTATAAGACACCCAGATAATCTCTCATTCATGTCACACATTATGTACAACTCAATGAAAAGGTAATTTTGCACCCATAATCCGGAGCCGCACCCCCACCATGGCCGCATCCACTTGTGTGCGAGGGAGTCTATTTCATCCGAACCCGCTGTCACATCATTCAATCTTTGGCTTCACCCTCTGTCGGGCGACTTTTGCATAACATCAACGATGACAGACACGTCCTCAGGTGTCGTCGTCATCGTCTCATAGTCTGATAGTCTTCGGGCCTGCCTACCGCCCACCGCCCACCCTCAGTGACTGACTGAATTTCAAGGCAAATTTTGTGGAAAATCAAATCTCACTTTGAAATCAACTGTGGCTGAGTGTGTGCGGGCATGTTTGTGTGCACCAAATTGGAGGTTCAAATTGAGGAATAATGCGATTGACTTTCTGGTGTGTTAACGATTTGAACACGAATGTTAAACGCTCCATTCACAGCCTTGTTGGCAGCAGCTCCTCGAGCGATGCGAATGTTTGTCAACAACAATGAACAAATAATGGCATCAAGCTGAAAGCAAAAAAAAATTCACCAGGAAATGCACCATACCAAAGGAGAAGGGAATTTTCTATTTTTTATCCTGATTGGTGTCCTGTGAGGGGAGTTTTTTTGTTCCCCCTCTCGCAGTGTGCTCGGGCAAAATCTCAAACGGAAGTCGATGTGCTAGGTCACGTAACTCAAATATAGGAAGTTAATAACGTACTACATGCAGTTGGGTTTTTTTTTTCTTTTCGATTCGTCGTCTATGTGTGTATGACTTGGTAAATGTCTTGGCATGCAGTGGATAATAATTCTGAATGCAATTCATGTCCTTTTTGGGAGGTTCTATGTTTTCTTCTTTTTTGTGCTTTCGATGCGGTTCGACATGAAGTCCTTTACTTGGCTGTTATATGGAGGGATTCTGGCACGATGCTGGTGGGAAGTTGGAATTCTATTTCTTCGCTAGATTTGTGTGTGCTTTTTTTGCCAGCAAATCATACTCCATATCCACCCTCTATATCCAGTGCAAGGTTTCCATATTTCCTTCTTTTACATTTTCAAGTTTGTGATGTTAGAAGTCATTACGAATGCATAGAGCGACGGAACGGTATGATTTGGTATTATAAAAGAAGGAACAAGGACTATGAATATTTTATCAACAGATTATGGTCAGCCAGTGGGGAGGGAGCTCACTCTTTTGGTGCCAGCAGGAATACCCAATGAATCAGCTGTAAAAGCGGCTCAACTATGGGGAAGAGAAATTATTTGTTTATCTCTTGCGACATGAAGGATTATGCGTAAATTGAACAGATTTGTCTTATGCTTTTTTGCTGTTGTCCTTGTTACTAAGTTCGAGGCTTTTATTAATTTTTATAAGCACAGTTTTGAGAGACAAATAGCTGCAACTTGATAAACACCATTTCTATATTTCGACCAAAGAACTGTCGAAGTTGGAGGTCTCCGTCGCTAACAATAAGTGTCCATGATGTCTGATCTCATAACTTGTGCAAATGCTCACTACAGTCAAGCGGCAGCAGAAATTAAACGTCATTCTAATAGAGGCAAGGGAGTACAACGTTAAAGGTATACTTTGATTTCCCCTGGAGACGCCCATATCTCTACATACTACACAACTATAGAGGTGGTTTTGTGTCTCTACCAGTTGACGCTTTAACCAGCGTTGCCACTTTGCTGCAACTGTAGTAGATCTACTGCATTTTTCTAAATTTGAATCTATCGCCAACAAATTTAATTTACCGATTTTTTTAGTACGCTCGTATGCACATCTAGATCCAGAAAATGTATCGCTTTTAGCAGAAAACATAACAACAAAATTGAAGAATTAATTAATTTCTCTGTTTTATTTGCATATGTACTAGTTTTTATTAATTTTTTTATTTTTAAATGCTATTTTTTTGAACACACCTTGGTTTTGTTTGTTTGAGAAAAAAGAGCCTACTCAAAAAAATCAATCTACTGCATTTTTTTATAGAATCTCGGGGAAAAATAGTACTAAAGTGGCGACCCTGAATAGATTTATATAAAATTAGTTGCAAATCTTTTTTTACTTTTTTTGATGAACTAAAGAAACCTTTCTTAGACGGGCGGCAAGTTTTTCTATTTATTTTATTCTACTTAACATTTGTCGTGTAGAATATCATCGAATAGACGAAGATTATAGTCCATTCCTTGATTGAAATTATCTATATATATCCTCCATCAGTTTTCATCACATAAACTGAATGAAGTTTTTGGTGCTTAAGAATATTACTACGGGATGGTTATAAAGGGTGATTTTTTAGCTGGTTTGGTTTTGGCAACACTGGTTTTGACAGCTGACGTGTGTTTAGTACCTTGTGTCACTGTCAAACAGCTTCAGTTTGGTTTGCAATTTAACCATGGATCGTCTTACAGATGAACAACGCTTGCAAATTATTGAATTTTACTATCAAAATTCGTGCTCGGTTCGAAATGTTCATCGCGCGCTGCTTCCATTTTATGATCGGCATTCTCGACCTTCTGAGCAGTCTATTCGGAAGATTGTGACCAAATTTCGCACCAAATTTACTTTGTTGGACATTAAACCACCAACACGTTTACGTACTGTGCGTAGTGAAGAAAATATTGCGGCCGTATCAGCTAGTGTGACAGAAGACCGCGAAATGTCGATTCGGCGCCGTTCCCAGCAGTTAGGCCTTTGTTACAGCACTACGTGGAAAATTTTGCGGAAGGATTTGGGCGTAAAGCCTTTTAAGATACAGCTGGTGCAAGAACTAAAGCCAGCCGACCTACCACAACGCCGAATTTTTGGTGAATGGGCTCTTGAAAAGCTGGCCGAGGATCCGCTTTTTTATCGAAAAATTGTGTTCAGCGATGAGGCTCATTTTTGGTTGAATGGGTACGTAAATAAGCAAAATTGACGCATTTGGAGTGAAGATCAGCCAGAAGCATTGCAACAGCTACCAATGCATCCCGAAAAAGCCACTGTTTGGTGCGGTTTATGGGCCGGCGGCATTATTGGGCCATATTTCTTCAAAGATGATGCGAATCGCAGCGTTACTGTCAATGGTGAACGCTACCGAGCGATGATAACAAACTTTTTTTTGCCCGAAATGGAAGTTCTTGAATTGCATGATATGTGGTTTCAACAAGACGGTGCCACATGCCACACAGCACGCGAAACAATGGCGCAATTGCGAGGCGAGTTTGGTGAACAGTTAATTTCACGTTTCGGGCCGGTCAATTGGCCGCCTAGATCGTGCGATTTGACACCATTAGATTATTTTTTGTGGGGGTAAGCCAAGGCTAATGTGTATAGGGACAAGCCCGCTTCGATTGACGCACTGGAAGCCAACATCCATGCATTCATTCGTGAGATACCGGCCGATATGTGTGAAAGAGTATGCCAAAATTGGACTCAGCGGATGGGCTACCTGAGACGCAGCCGCGGTCAACATTTGCATGAAATTATCTTTAAACATTAAATTGCAAGGTTCAAACTATCGATTCAAATAAATATTTCATTCATTTTTTCGAATTTTTTGTGTTTTTTTTTTAAAAAAAGTTCTAAACCTCTTAAAAAATCACCCTTTAGTTATAGTTATTTTTTTTTTCCAACTGCATTCAAAACTAAATTAGATGAATTGGCAGCTTTGAGTGCGTAACTTATTAAGATGTTTATATTGATAGAAAGACCAGGGCTAAGAGATTTTCTTCAGATGAAACTCGGAAACCAAAAAAAAATTTGCCTCAAATGATATAAGCTTTTTTTTGCAACTTTAAACTCGTTAATTAAATACTAACGAGGAATGTAAGAACTTTAATTTGGTGAAGGTAATCTGTTATTTTGTTTTGGATTTAATTTTATAAGTCAAACATGTGCCCACAAATTCAAAAGGTTTTTAAGGTTCCGTACCCAAAGGGAAAAAACGAAACCTTATTAGTTTCGCTTTTGTCCGTCAATCCACTAGACCAATTTTGTTCCTAGGTCTATCTCAGAAACTAATTGACGTAGAGGGCTGAAATTTGCACACACCATCCGTTATTGCCTCTAGTTAAACGACAAATAGCGATACATGGACTGGTTTTAGAGTAGGTAATTAGTAATTTGGTGAAAAAAATATTTTCATTCGCACAAAAAGCTGTTTATTTCTGGATTTACAAAAAAAATTGATAAATTCCTTTTTTGTAGATCATGCTCGTAACTATATAGGTGCCGAAGACTGTTTTGCGAAAAAGTTAATATTTTAAAAGATATTTTCAAAAAACTGTCAATCACTATATAAAGTACGCTCCTTTTAACAATTTTTGATTCGTTATTGGTGTGTTCTCTGAATCGATTCCAATTGGAATTTTAAATGCATACTGAAATCCACTCATACTCATTCACACACCGACACCACAGTCACAGACCACACTCCACACTAGTGTTTGTGCTCTCGGTCATCTCCATTCACTTATTCAAAATCAACCAGCTTTTGTTTAAAAACTACCAAGTACCTTGAACTGTTGATATGGTTTCAGCGTTTGTGAATAAAAATAACCGAGTCAACTTGATTAAATCGGTTAAAAATAACCGATTTATTTATTTCCCCTCAAAAATGTTCTCCTTCGTAGTAACAAACTACCTCTGTAGAATTTAAGCGGCTTACTTTGTGTGGTTGATATTGATCTGGTAAACTTGGTCAATAACAACTTATAAAGTGTGTTTTTCAACAGTATGCAATTATCCTTGTTAGTATGTTTTTATGAACGAAAACCAGTTTTTTTAACAGAAACTTAGTTAATTTCAACCCATTTTTTTTTTTAATTGCTATTTAGGGTAAATTTTTCGTCGTGTTGCCACAGCATAAAATTGTTTTAAGTTGTCTTTTTTCTCATATGACACACAGAACAGAACCAAACTTGGCAGATAATGTGATATTATTTTCGTGCGATTTCGTTGCGATTCTACAAAATTTATATAATTTCTGCAGAAGCATTTTTTGTTGCGACTTCTTACGGTATCTCTGTAATGTTTTTTCAACCTAAACGAGCTACGCTTAGGAAAATAGTAAAATAAATTGAAAGCAATAATTAATAGTTTTTTCCTGCTTTGTGGTGGTGGAAGTCCATCAGGAAAAACTATTAAAATTACTTTTCACTTTCGATCAAAAAAGATTTGCTTTGTTTATATTCAGCTCAGCTTTTAAATAAAAAAAGATTTTGCTTAAAAATAAATTCAAGTTCATACTAGAAAAAAATGGTTGAAATTTTCGTCTTCATTAAAATTAACCCATAGACATAAACCATAGACGTCTTTTATATGGACTTCCAATAGCTAAATCAACGAATATTTGAAGAAAATAAATTTGCTACTTTTTTACAGCTAATTAGTTAAAAAAAAAACACCTCGAAATTTAAACACAAAACTGTAACATAAGCAAGGAGGAAATATTTTGCTAAAAAAGCTTTTTCATTGTTAGTTGTAACCAACAACTCGACAACTTGTCGGAAGATATTAGAAAAAAAAGAGGTTCAAGTCTTGGGTAAAATCCCCCACTTATTATTATGAAAATATAAATATAGCTCTAGATGGACAGCGCATATCTTTCATATCTTTCGGATAGATGGCGCGCTTAGTGTGTAAATTTAAAAGAGGCTCTTAACTTAGCCGCTGTAAAGCAGTAGTGTCTATGATGCCTTTGAAAATGTATTCTTGCGGAAATGTATGACATTCCACTATCTGTCCATTCATAGTCAGTTTACACATATATTTTACAATTTCTTTGTAATTGCGCAATTTCGAAGCTTTTCTGTTATGAACCGCCTTGAAAATAAATTTGTTCAAGGAAAGCCCTTTAAACACATCAAGAGCTGTAAATACTTCATTGAGATTATATTGCTTACCAAGTTCGTTGATGCGGTCCAACTTAGGAGGAATTTTTGTGGTGAAAACTTTGAGCAGTCATTCTCCGTCACAAAACTCTAGGACCCTAACCATATTCCTTCATCTTTTTTCCGTAAGACCTACCTGTGATTCAAAGTTCAGTCTCCTAAGCGC